>CM072097.1:25037207-25637207 GCA_036850905.1 Luffa acutangula | reverse complement strand
GTTCGTCCAAACCGTATGATAAACGCTTTGTGGGATGAACTTTGGGTTCCGAGCTCTCAAAAACCGAAACGGAGAGGTCCAAACATTACTCCGTTTAAGTTTTTGAGATCTCGGAAACCAAAGTTCGTCCCAAAGACAGTTTTTCATTTAGTTTGGACGAACGTGGTCCAAACTTTGCTCCGTTTGAGTTTCGGAGATTTGGAACTCAAAGTTCGGCCCAATGAGAGTTCTTTAGGTCGTTTGGATGACACATTGTCCAAACATTAATCTGTTTAAGTTTTTGAGATCTCGGAACACAAAGTTCGTCCCAATGGCAGATTTTCATCTAGTTTGGACGAACATGGTCCAAACTTTGCTCCGTTTGAGTTTTGGAGATTTGGAACTCAAAGTTCGGCCCAATGAGAGTTCTTTAGGTCGTTTGGACGACACATGGTCCAAAAATTACTCCGTTTAAGTGTTTGAGATCTTGAAACCCAAAGATCGTCACAATGACATTTTTTCATCTACTTTGGTAGAACTTGGTCCAAACTTTGCTCCGTTTCAGTTTTGGAGAGTTCGGCCCAATGAGAGTTCTTCAGGTCATTTGGATGACACATGGTCCAAATGTTACTTCGTTTAAGGTTTTGAGATCTCTGAAGCCAGAGTTCGTCCCGATGAGAGTTTTTCATATAGTTTGGACGAACTTGGTAACAACTTTTCTCCGTTTCAATTTCGAGAGAGTTTGGAACTCAAAGTTCATCCCAATGAGAGTTCCTCACGTGGTTTGGATGACACATGGTCCAAACGTTACTCCGTTTGACTTTTTGAGAGCTCGGAACACAAAGTTCGTCCCAATGAGACTTTTTTATCTAGTTTGGACGAACTTGGTCCAAACTTTTCTCAATTTGAGTTTTAAAGAGTTTAGAACTCAAAGTTCGTCCCAATGAGAGTTCTTTAGGTCATTTGGACGACACATGGTCCAAACGTTACTCCGTCAATGTTTTTGAGAGCTCGGAACCCAAAGTTCTTCCCAATGAGAGTTTTTCATCTAGTTTTGACGAACTTTCTCCAAACTTTGCTCTGTTTGAGTTTCAGAGAGTTTGGAACTCAAAGTTCGGCCCAATGAGTGTTCTTTAGGTCGTTTGGACGACACATGCTCCAAACATTACTCCGTTTAAGGTTTTGGGATCTCAGAACCCAAAGTTCGTCCGGATGAGAGTTTTTCATATAGTTTTGACGAACTTGGTCCAAACTTTGCTCCGTTTGACTTTTGAGAGAGTTTGAAACTCAAAGTTCATCCTAATGAGAGTTTTTCACGTGGTTTGGATGACACATGGTCCAAACGTTACTCCGTTTGACTTTTTGAGAGCTCGAAACACAACGTTCGTCCCAATGAGACTTTGTCATCTGATTTGGACGAACTTGGTCCAAACTTTGCTCCGTTTGAGTTTCGAAGAGTTTGGAACATAAAGTTAGGCCCATTGAGAGTTCTTTTGGTCGTTTGGACAAAACATGGTCCAAACGTTCCTCCGTTTAAGTTTTTGATAGCTCGGAACCCAAAGTCCGTCCCAATGAGAGTTTTTCATCTAGTTTGGACGAACTTGGCCAAACTTTGTTCCGTTTGACTTTCGAGAGAGTTTGGAACTCAAAGCTCTTCCCAATGAGAATTCTTTACGTGGTTTGGATGACACATAGTCCAAATGTTACTCGGTTTAAGTTTTTGAGAGCTCGGAACCCAAAGTTCGTTCCAATGAGAGTTTTTCATCTAGTTTGGACGAACTTGGTCCAAACTTTCCTCCGTTTGAGTTTCGAAGAGTTTGGAACTCAAAGTTTGACTCAGTGAGAGTTCTTTAGGTTGTTTGGATGACACATGATCCAAACGTTACTCCGTTTAAGTTTTTTAGAGTTCTTTAGGTTTTTTGGACGACAAATGGAGCAAAGTTTGGACCAAGTTCGTCAAAACCATATGAAAAACTCTCATTAGGATGAACTTTGGGTTTCGAGCTCTCAGAAACCGAAACGGAGCAAAGTTTGTGTCATGTGTCATCAAAACCACCTAAAGAACTTTCATTGGGCTTAATTATGAGTTCCTAACTCTCCAAAACCCAAACGAAGCAATGTTTGGACCAAGTTCGTCCAAACCATATGATAAACGCTTATTGGGATGAACTTTGGGTTTCGAGCTCTCAAAAACCGAAACGGAGCAAGGTTTGGACCATGTGTCGTCCAAAGCACCTAAGGAACTCTCATTGGGATTAACTTTGAGTTCCTAACTCTCAAAAACTGAAACAGAGACAAGTTTGGACCAAGTTCGTCCAAACCATAAGAAAAACTCTCATTGGGATGAAATTTCGGTTCTTAACTCTCCAAAACTGAAACGGAGCAACGCTTGGATCAAGTTCGTCCAAACCATATGAAAAATTCTCATTGGGACGAAATTTGGGTTCCGAGCTCTCAAAGACCAAAACGGAGCAAAGTTTGGACCATGTGTCGTCCAAACCACCTAAAGAACTGTCATACGACCGAACTTTGAGTTCCTAACTCTCCAAAACTCAAACGGAAAAATTTGGACGAAGTTCGTCCAAACCATATGATAAACGCTTTCTGGGATGAACTTTGGGTTCCGAGCTCTAAAAAACTTAAACGGAGCAAAGTTTGGACCATGTGTCGTCCAAAGCACCTAAAGACTCTCATTGGGCCAAACTTTGAGTTCCTAACTCTCCAAAACTCAAACGGAGCAAAGTTTGGACCAAGTTCGTCCAAACCATATGAAAAACTCTCATTGGGACTAAATTTGGGTTCCTAGCTCTCAAAAACCGAAACAGGGCAATGATTGGACCATGTGTCGTCCAAACCACCTAAAGAACTCTCACAGGGCCGAACTTTGGGTTCGTAACTCTCTAAAACTCAAACGGAACATTTTTTGGACCATGTTCGTCCAAACCATATGAAAAACTCTCATTGGGACGAACATTCGGTTCTGAGCTCTTAAAAACCAAAACGGAGCATAGTTTGGACCATGTGTCGTGCAAACCACCTAAATAACTCTCATTGGGCCGAACTTTGATTTCCTAACTCTCCAGAACTCAAATGAAGCAAAGTTTGAACAAAGGTCGTCCAAACCTTATGATAAACCCTGATTGGGACTAACGTTGGGTTTCGAGCTCTCAAATACCAAAACGGAGAAAATTTTTGACCATGTGCCGTCCAAACCACCTAAAGAACTCTCATTGGGCCAAACTTTGAGTTCCTAACTCTCCAAAACTCAAACGGAGCAAAGTTTGGACCAAGTTCGTCCAAACCCTATGAAAAACTCTCATTGGGACGAAATTTGGGTTCCGAGGTCTCAAAAACCGAAACAAAGAAAAGTTTGGACCATGTGTCGTCCAAACAACCTAAAGAACTCTCACTAGGCCGATCATTTAGTTCGTAACTCTGCAAAACTCAAACGGAGCATTTTTTTGACCATGTGTCGTCCAAACCACCTAAAGAACTCTCACTGGGCCAAACCTTGAATTCGTAACTCTCCAAAAATCAAACGCAGCAAAGTTTGGACCAAGTTCGTCCACACCATATGATAAACGCTTTTTGGGATGAACTTTGGGTTCTGAGCTCTCAAAAATCGAAACAGAGCGAAGTGTGGACCATGTGTCGTCCAAAGCACCTAAAGAACTCTCATTGGGCCAAACTTTGATTTCCTAACTCTCCAAAACTCAAACGGAGAAAAGTTTGGACAAAGTTCGTCCAAACCATATGAAAAACTCTCATTGGGACGAAATTTGGGTTCCGAGCTCTCAAAAACCGAAACAAAGAAAAGTTTGGACCATGTGTCGTCCAAACAACCTAAAGAATTCTCACTAGGCCGATCATTGAGTTCGTAACTCTGCAAAACTCAAACGGAGCATTTTTTTGACCATGTATCGTCCAAACCACCAAAAGAACTCTCACTGGGCCGAACTTTGAATTCGTAACTCTACAAAAATCAAACGGAGCAAAGTTTGGACCAACTTCGTCCAAACCATATGATAAACGCTTTTTGGGATGAACTTTGAGTTCTGAGCTATCAAAAATCTAAATAGAGCGAAGTTTGGACCATGTGTAGTCCAAAGCACCTAAAGAACTCTCATTGGGCTAAACTTTGAGTTCCGAACTCTCCAAAACTCAAACGGAGAAAAGTTTGGAACAAGTTCATCCCAACCAGATAAACTCTCATTGGGACGACAATTGGGTTTCAAGCTCTCAAAAACTGAAGCGGGGCAAACTTTTGACCATCTGTCGTCCAAACCACCTTAAAACTCTTATTGGGTCGAACTTTGAGTTCTTAACTCTCCAAAACTGAAATGGAGCAAAGTTTGGACCAAGTTCGTCCAAACCATATGAAAAACTCTCATGGGAAGAACTTTGGGTTCTGAGTTCTTAAAAACCAAACGGAGCATAGTTTGGACCATGTGTCGTCCTAAGCACCTAAAGAACTCTCATTGGGCCAAACTTTGAGTTCCTAACTCTCCAAAACTCAAACGGAGCACAGTTTGGACCAAGTTCGTCCAAACCTTATGATAACCACTTTTTGGGATGAACTTTGGGTTTCGAGCTCTACAAAACCGAAACGGAGCATAGTTTGGACCATGTGTCGTCCTAAGAACCTAAAGAACTCTCATTGGGCCAAACTTTGAATTCCTAACTCTCCAAAACTCAAACGGAGCACAATTTGGACCAAGTTCGTCCAAACCATATGAAATACTCTCACTGGGACGAAATTTGGGTTCTGAGCTCTCAAAAACCGAAACAGAGCAAAGTTTGGACCATGTGTCGTCCAAACCACCTAAAGAACACTCACTGGGCCAAACTTTGAGTTCGTAACTCTCCAAAACTCAAAAGGAGCAAAGTTTGGACCTAGTTCGTCCAAACCATATGATAAACGCTTTTTGGCATGAACTTTGGGTTCTGAGCTCCCAAAAATCGAAACAGAGCAAAGTTTGGACCATGTGTCGTCCAAAGCACCTAAAGAACTCTCATTGGGCCAAACTTTGAGTTCCTAACTCTCCAAAACTCAAATGGAGCAAAGTTTGGACCAAGTTCATCCAAACCATATGAAAAACTCTCATTGGGACGAAATTTGTGTTCCGAGCTCTCAAAAACCGAAACAAAGAAAAGTTTGGACCATGTGTAGTCCAAACAACCTAAAGAACTCTCACTAGGCCGATCATTGAGTTCGTAACTCTGCAAAACTCAAACGGAGCATTTTTTGGACCATGTGTCGTCCAAACCACCTAAAGAACTCTCACTGGGCCGAACTTTGAATTCGTAACGCTCCAAAAATCAAACGGAGCAAAGTTTGGACCATGTTCGTCCAAACCATATGATAAACGCTTGTTGGGCCAAACTTTGAGTTCCTAACTCTCCAAAACTCAAACGGAGCAAAGTTTGGACCAAGTTCGTCCAAACCATATGAAAAACTCTCATTGGGACGAAATTTGGGTTTCGAGCTCTCAAAAACCGAAAGAAAGAAAAGTTTGGACCATGTGTCGTCCAAACAACCTAAAGAACTCTCACTAGGCAGAACATTCAGTTCGTAACTTTGCACAACTCAAACGGAGCATTTTTTGGACCATGTGTGGTCCAAACCACCTAAAGAACTCTCACTTGGCCGAACTTTGAATTCGTAACTCTCCAAAAATCAAACGGAGCAAAGTTTGGACCAAGTTCGTCCAAACCATATGATAAACGCTTTTTGGGATGAACTTTGGGTTCTGAGCTGTCAAAAATCGAAACAGAGCGAAGTTTGGACCATGTGTAGTCCAAAGCACCTAAAGAACTCTCATTGGGCAAAACTTTGAGTTCCGAACTCTCCAAAACTCAAACGGAGAAAAGTTTGGAACAAGTTCGTCCAAACCATATGAAAAACTCTCATATGGACAAAATTTGGGTTTCAAGCTCTCAAAAACCGAAGCGGGGAAACTTTGGACCATGTGTCGTCCAAACCACCTTAAAACTCTCATTGGTCCGAACTTTTAGTTCCTAACTCTCCAAAACTGAAACGAAGCAATGTTTGGACTAAGTTCGTCCAAACCATATGAAAAACTCTCATTGGGACGAACTTTGGGTTCTGAGTTCTTAAAAACCAAACGGAGAATAGTCTGGACCATGTGTCGTCGAAAGAACCTAAAGAACTCTCATTGGGCCAAACTTAGAGTTCCTAACTCTCCAAAACTAAAACGGAGCACAGTTTGGACCAAGTTCGTCCAAACCATATGAAAAACTCTCATTGGGACGAAATTTGGGTTCTCAGCTCTTAAAAACCGAAACAGAGAAAAGTTTGGACCATGTGTCGTCCAAACCACCTAAAGAACACTCACTGGGCCGAACTTTGAGTTGGTAACTCTCCAAAACTCAAATGGAGCAAAGTTTGGACCAAGTTCGTCCAAACCATATAATGAACGCTTATTGGGATGAACTTTGGTTTCTGAGCTCTCAAAAATCGAAACAGAGCGAAGTTTGGACCATGTGTCGTCCAAATCACCTAAAGAACTCTCATTGGGCAAAACTTTGAGTTCCTAACTCTCCAAAACTCAAACGTAGCAAAGTTTGGACCAAGTTCGTCCAAACCATATGAAAAACTCTCATTGGGACGAAATTTGGGTTTCGACCTCTCAAAAACGGAAACAAAGAAAAGTTCGGACCATGTGTCGTCCAAACAACCTAAAGAACTATCACTAGGCAGAACATTGAGTTCGTAACTCTGCAAAACTCAAACGGAGCATTTTTTGGACCATGTGTGGTCCAAACCACCTAAAGATCTCTCACTTGGCCGAACTTTGAATTCGTAACTCTCCAAAAATCAAACGGAGCAAAGTTTGGACCAAGTTCATCCAAACCATATGATAAACGCTTTTTGGGATGAACTTTAGGTTCTGAGCTCTTAAAAATTGAAACAGAGCGAAGTTTGGACCATGTGTAGTCCAAAGCACCTAAAGAACTCTCATTGGGCAAAACTTTGAGTTCCGAACTCTCCAAAACTCAAACGGAGAAAAGTTTGGAACAAGTTCGTCCAAACCATATGAAAAACTCTCATATGGACAAAATTTGGGTTTCAAGCTCTCAAAAACCGAAGCGGGAAACTTTGGACCATGTGTCGTCCAAACCACCTCAAAACTCTCATTGGGCCGAACTTTGAGTTCCTAACTCTCCAAAACTGAAACGAAGCTATGTTTGGACTAAGTTCGTCCAAACCATATGAAAAACTCTCATTGGGACGAACTTTGGGTTCTGAGTTCTTAAAAACCAAACGGAGCTTAGTTTGGACCATGTGTCGTCCAAAGAACCTAAAGAACTCCCATTGGGCCAAACTTAGAGTTCCTAACTCTCCAAAACTCAAACGGAGCAAAGTTTGGACCAAGTTCGTCAAAACCATATGATAAACGCTTTTTGGGACGAACTTTGGGTTCTGAGTTCTTAAAAACCAAACGGAGCATAGTCTGGACCATGTGTCGTCCAAAGAACCTAAACAACTCCCATTGGGCCAAACTTAGAGTTCCTAACTCTCCAAAACTCAAACGGAGAAAAGTTTGGAACAAGTTCGTCAAAACCATATGAAAAACTCTCATTGGGACGAAATTTGGGTTTCAAGCTTTCAAAAACCGAAGCGGGGCAAACTTTGGATCATGTGTCATCCAAACCACCTAAAGAACTCTCATTGGGCTGAACTTTGACTACCTATCTCTCCAAAACTGAAACGGAGAAAAGTTTGGACCAAGTTCTTCCAAACAATATGAAAAACTCTAAATGGTACGAAATTTGGGTTCCGAGCTCTCAAAAACTTAAAAAGAGCAAAGTTTTGACCATGTGTCGTCCAAATCACCTAAACAGCTCTCACTGCGCCGAACTTTGAGTTCGTAACTCTCCAAAACTCAAACGGAGCATATTTTTTACCAAGTTCGTCCAAACCATATGAAAAACTCTCTTTGGGACGAACTTTGGGTTCTGAACTCTGAAAAACCGAAACGGAGCATAGTTTGGACCATGTGTCGTCCAAACCACCTAAAGAACTCTCATTGGGCCGAACTTTGAGTTTCTAACTCTCCAAAACTCAAATGGAGCTAAGTTTGGTCCATGTTCGTCCAAACCATATGAAAAAGTCTCGTTGGGACGAACTTTGGGTTCCAAGCTCTCAAAAACTGAAACGCAGCAAAGTTTGGACCATGTGTCGTCCATGTTGGGTTTTATGCCCTAAAACTCGTAGATAGTGAATGTAAACAAATTGTATTCTTGTTTCAATAAAGTGAGATTGAGTTTCTACAATAAAGTGTTATTGTTAAATACTGCACAAGTTTACCTAAATCCAATAAACTAAGATCCAAGGTTGTTTACATGTGACTTGAACTAGTATGTGGGGACATACGGGGATCGGTGTTCAAGTTACAACCTAAAAGGTCTATAGTACAAGGATAAGGTTGGGTACCTTATCCTGGTAACACTATGTGATACGACCCGCTTTGTATTTGATACAGACGTATTGATCCAAAGCGTCCATGTAGTAGACATGCGAGCGGGGCTATA
The DNA here is from genome assembly GCA_036850905.1 of Luffa acutangula. Taxonomy (NCBI): domain Eukaryota; kingdom Viridiplantae; phylum Streptophyta; class Magnoliopsida; order Cucurbitales; family Cucurbitaceae; genus Luffa; species Luffa acutangula. Next base: position 25,628,672 of record CM072097.1, on the reverse strand, counting down.
CTATGCAATGAGTTTGCATAAGACCGGACCATGAAATGGTAAACCACTAGATATAACACCGTTAACTAGTTAGGTTACTGTTTCAATAGGATGACGTAGGTAACTCAGTCTTAATCCTGAGTGTGTCATGAACTCCTTCTCATGAGGGATTGTCCTTTGATTAGCATGGGTGAGAGTGGCCAATACACCGACTCAATATGCCTTCCTTTTTGGGGACAAGACCGAGTGGGAGGCTGGGGACATGACAACACAAGAAGGAATTCACTCCTTCCCACTTCTAGGATAAGTAGATGAGTGTTCCCTTAAGTGGTGACTCCGGGACTTGAACAAAGGGATCCCACCCTCTCACTGGTCCGAAAGGGACTTTCTGTTTATTGGTTGGACCATAAACAGGTTGTTCATTAGAGGAGCACTGGTACTTAAGGAGACAGATGTAACACAGGGGTAAAACGACAATTTGACCCAGCTGTAGTTACGAACACTCGTGAAGGATTGACTTACCGGTATAGGTCTATATCCGTGGACACATAAATGTTCTACAGTGAGAAGAGTTCAGTCGTGGGTCTTTAGTGGAATGACCCACAGTTAATGAATATTGGTTAACTTGATTAATGAGTTTAGTCGGTTAACCTCATATCATTGGAGCTTCTCATCTGTAGGTCTATTAGGTCCCCCTGCTAGCTCGTAAAGAGTAATTAGGAACAAATATATCTTGAGAGAATTTGAATAGTTCAAATTCATATTGGGAATTAAGTTAATTATACGAGATACAAATTAATATAATGTATAGTGATGCATTAAAATATAAAGTCTAAATGTAGATTAAACTTTATTATATTGAGAGATTGATATATTTGAAAGAGTTCAAATATATGTCTAATTAAATATATGGTATTTAATTAGGGTTTAGGGTTTAGGGTTTAGGGTTTAGGGTATTTAATTAGAAGATTAATTAATTAATTATGAATTAATTAATTATTCAATTTAGTTTAAATTAAATGAGATTTAATTAAACTATAGTCTATGAGAGAAATAAATATTTGAAGAAGTTCAAATATTAATATGAATTTGATTCATATTAAATTTATAGGATATAAGAGAATTTGAAGGAGTTCAAATTTTAATATGAATTTGATTCATATTATAGAATTAATTAATTGAAGGCCTCAAATTAAATATATGATATTTAATTGGGTAATTAATTAATTAACTAATAGAAGGTCTGAAATTAAATATATGATATTTAATTGGTGATTAATTAATTAAAGAATTAATTAATTGGAAATTAATCAATTATGGAAATGATTTAATCACTTATGGAAGTGAACAATCATTTATGGAAAAGATTAATCAATTATGGAATTGATTGGTTATGGAATTGATTTTAAATAAATATTTTATTCATGACCTTTCTCCTATAAATAGAAAATTAACCCTAGGGTTTGGGTACTACAACTTATGGTCACCATAAGGCCCTGTCATATTCTCTCAACTCAAGAACTCTAGAGAGAATTTTCTCTCTAGAGTTTTTCCCATTCAAGATTAGGTAGTCCCAAAACTACGTTCCTAATCTCAGGGTTATAGAGGGGAAGATCAAATGGTGGTGTTCTTCGTTATTGCAGAGCAATCAAGAATCATCCGTTGAAGTATTCAGAGTCGTCAACGGAGGTATGTTTTTCACCGCTTAACCTTTTGCCAAGGCATTGGTATTTTGTAGAAAATAATTAATTTACGAACGGTCCAATTGCTTCCGTTGTAACGGAATTGGGAATTCCAATCCTTCAGTCCAAACCACCTTAAAAACTCCCATTGGGCCGAACTCTGGGTTCCTAACTCTCCAAAACTCAAACGGAGAAAAGTTTGCCAAGTTCATCCAAACCATATGAAAAACTCTCATTGGGACGGACTTTGGGTTCCGAGCTCTCAAAAATCGAAACAGAGCAATGTTTGGACCATGTGTCGTCCAAACCACCTAAAGAACTCTCATTGGGCCGAACTTTTAGTTCCTAACTCTCCAAAACTCAAACGGAGCAAAGTTTGGACCAAGTTCGTCCAAACCTTATGATAAACTCTCATTGGGACGAACGTTGGGTTTCGAGCTCTCAAAAACCGAAACGCAGCAAAGTTTGTACCATGTGTCATCCAAAAAACTTAAGGAACACTCATTGGGCTGAACTTTGACTACCTAACTCTCCAAAACTCAAACGGACAAAGTTTTGACCAAGTTTGTCCAAACCATATGATAAACTCTCATTGGGACAAACTTTAGGTTCCGTTCTCTCAAAACCCGAAACGGAGCAAATTTTGGACCATGTGTCGTCCAAACCACCTAAGCAACTCTCATACGGCCGAACTTTGAGTTCCTAATTCTCCAAAACTCAAACGGAGCAATGTTTGAACCAAGTTTGTCCAAACCATATGATAAACGCTTTTTGGGATGAACTTTGGGTTTCGAGATCTAAAAAACCGAAACGGAGCAAAGTTTGGACCATGTGTCTTCCAAAGCACCTAAAGAACTCTCATTGGGCCAAACTTTGAGTTCCTAACTCTCCAAAGCTCAAACGGAGCAAAGTTTGGACGAAGTTCATCCAAACCATATGAAAAACTCTCATTTGGACGAAATTTTGGTTCCAATCTCTTGAAAACCGAAACAGAGAAAAGTTTGGACCATGTGTCGTCCATGAAGGTGTACATATTACACATGCAGAAGCAATTGAAGATCGAAAGCACTTAAGACATTCAATTTTACTCCTAAAGCATGCATGTTCTAGAAAAGACAGAATAGAGAGTTTAGAAAACACCAACCTTTGTAGCTCACTTATGTTGAACTCCTTGTGGTGTTTGCCTCTCCTATGCTCCTTGGACAACCTCTAGAGTCTTCCCTACTATACTCTGGGCCAAGAACGACTTGTGGGAGTCTAAATAAGATAGGAATGGGAAGGGAATGCTTGAAGCATCAAACAATGGAGAAGAATGAGAGATGAGAGAACTTTGAGTCCAAATTCCAGCAGCATAACATTAAGGAAATGGCCCTCTTATGTTTGAATATGATTCAAACTCCTTTTAAAGACATTCTCCATGCAAAGCCAAGCCTCAAGACACAAGACACATGGTGTATTTTGCAAGCTCAAGTGGATTCTAGGTGTACATTACACAAGACATGCAACAATGCATGAGTGAGTTGTCTTTCCACTTTGAATGATCATGCATTAAGTGGATTTCCAACTAAATCCACTAAATTCAAATTGAAATCAAATTTCAAGCTTGCAAATTATCCCCAATTTCAATTCTAAATTGGAATTGATTGCTTGGTAATCAATTTGAAAATTTTCAAATTAATTTTGATATGATTAATCTAATTAATCTTTGTTATCTTGTGCAATTCCATATATATGATTCCTAATACATATATATAGTATTCAAAACACTTTTAAATACTTCATCTCTCATTTTCTAATTTAATTCATAATTAAATTATTGTGTCAAACACAATTTACGATAATACCCTTTTTCCCGATTTTGAACGATTCAAAGCTTCCTATCTTTGGTTCTAGGCTTAATTCTGATATGAGCTAGTAGGGGGACCTAATGGACCTATAGATCATGGGCTCCAACGATTCGAGGCTAACCGACTAATCTCATTGTCCAAGCTAGCCAACATTCGTTAACTATCGGGACACTCCACTATAGCCCGATAGTTGCACTCCCCTCACTATAGATATATTTCCGTCCACTTGATTTAACCATGATTAGTAAGTCGATCCTTCACAGGTTGTTCGTAGCTATAGCTAGGTCAATAAGCCGTTTTACCCATATAGTACTTCTAGTTCCTTAAGTCCCACTGATCCTCTAATGAACAATTGGTTTATGGTCCAACCAATAAACCGAGTCCCTCTCGGGCCAATGAGAGGGTGAGATCCCTTTGTTCAAGCCCTGGAGTCAGCACTTAAGGGAACAACCTCTCTACTATCCCTTTTCGGGTAGGAGTGAATTCCTTCTTGCACGACTATGTCCCCAGCTATCTACCCGTTCCTATCCCTGAAATGGGAGGCTTATTGAGTCGGCGATACTGAGCCACTCTCACCTATGCAGATCTAAGGATAAGCCCAAATAAACAGGAGTTCATAGTTAGCTCAGGATTAAGATCGAGTTACCTAGGTCATCACATGAAATAGTCAGTCTCGTCAGTAAACGGTGTTTATAAAGCGAGAGCGACTTATTTCTCGGTCCTGGTCTTATGCATACTCGTTGCATAGGACGCCCCCACTCGCATGTCTCTACATGGACGATTTAGGATCACATCGTTTATACCATCTATAAAGTGGGTCGCGTCTCATAGTGTCTCCAGAATAAGGTACCCAACCCTATTCCTATACTATAGACCGCTTTGGCTATTACTCAAGCTTGATCCACTTTTATGTCTCTACATAAAGCTCAACTGTTCATCCTATAGCTATGGATCTTAGTTTATTGGATTTGGGTTATTATATGTGCAATTTAATTTATTCAGTAATGACTTTTACTAAATCAATCTCGATAACACCTTTATCGCATAAGTATATAATTCGTTTAACATTCACTATCTACGAGTTTTAGGGCACCAATCCCCAACCTAAAGAACTCTCACTAGGCCGAACTTGGAGTTCGTAACTCTCCAAAACTCAAACGGAGCATTTTTTGGACCATGTTCGTCCAAACCATATGAAAAACTCTTATTGGGACGAACTTTTTGTTTTGAACTCTTAAAAACCGAGATGGAGCATAGCTTGGACGATGTGTCGTCCAAACCACCTAAAGAACTCTTATTGGGCCGAACTTTGAGTTCCTAACTCTCCAAAACTCAAACGGAGAAAACTTTTGACCAAGTTCATCCAAACCATATGAAAAACTCTCATTGGGGCGAACTTTGGGTTTCGAGCTCTCAAAAACTGAAACGAAGCAATGTTTGGACCATGTGTCGTCCTAACCACCTAACGAACTCTCATTGGGCCGAACTTTGAGTTCCTAACTCTCCAAAACTCAAACGGAACAAAGTTTGTAGCAAGTTCGTTCAAACCATATGATAAACTCTCATTGGGACGAACTTTGGGTTTGGAGCTCTCAAAAACTGAAACGGAGCAAAGTTTGGACCATATGTCATCCAAACCACCTAAAGAACACTCATTTGACCGATCTTTGATTTTCTAACTCTCCAAAACTCAAGCCGAGCAATGTTTGGACGAAGTTCGTCCAAACCATATGATAAACGCTCATTGGGACGAACTTTGGGTTCTGAGCTCTCAAAACCCAAAATAGAGCAAAGTTTGGACCTTGTGTCGGCCATACCACCTAAAGAACTCTCATTGGGCCGAACTTTGAGTTCCTAACTCTTCAACACTAAAACGGAGCAAAGTTTGGAACAAGTTCGTCCAAACCATATGAAAAACGCTTTTTAGGGCGAACTTTGGGTTTCAAGCTCTCAAAAACCGAAAAAGGAGCAAAGTTTTGACCATGTGTCATCCAGACCACCTAAAGAACACTCATTTTACCGATCTTTGAGTTCCTAACTCTCCAAAACTCAAGTCAAGCAAAGTTTGGACGAAGCTCGTCCAAACCATATGATAAACGCTCATTGGGACGAACTTTGGAATCCGAGCTCTCAAAAACAAAAACAAAGAAAAGTTTGGACCTTGTGTCGTCCAAACCACCTAAAGAACTCTCATTGGGCCGATCTTTGTGTTCCTAGTTCTTCAAAACTAAAACGGAGCAAAGTTTGGATCAAGTTCGTCCAAACCATATGAAAAACTCTCATTGGGACGAACTTTGGGTTTCGAGCTCTCAAAAACGGAAGCGGAGCAAAGTTTGGACCATGGGTCGTCCAAACCACCTTTAAAACTCTCATTGAGCCGAACTTTGAGTTCCTAACTCTCCAAAACTCAAACGGAACAAAATTTGGACTACGTTCGTCCAAACCATATGAAAAACTCTCATTGGGACGACCTTTGGGTTTCGAGCTCTAAAAAACCGTAACGAAGGAAAGTTTGGAAATTATGTCGTCCAAACCACCTAAACAACTCTCATTGTTCCGAACATTGAGTTCCTAACTCTCCAAAACTCAAACGGAGCTAAGTTTGGACCAAGTTCGTCCAACCCATATGAAAAACTCTTGTTGGGACGAACGTTGGGTTTCGAGCTCTTAAAAAACTGAAACGTAGCAAAGTTTGGACCATGTGTCATCCAAACCACCTAAAGAACACTTATTTTACCGATCTTTGAGTTCCTAACTCCCCAAAACGCAAGCCGAGAAAAGTTTGGACGAAGTTCGTCCAAACCATATGATAAACACTCCTTGGGAAGAACTTTATTCCGAGCTCTCAAAAACCAAAAAAGAGCAAAGTTTGGACCTTGTGTCGTCCAAACCACCTAAAGAACTCTCACTGGGCCGAACTTTGACTTCCTAACTCTTGAAAACCAAAACGGATGAAAGTTTGGAACAAGTTCGTCCAAACCATATGAAAAACGCTTTTTGGGATGAACTTGGGGTGTCGAGCACTCAAAAAGCGAAACGGAGGAAAGTTTGGACCATGTATCGTCCAAAGCACCTAAAGAACTCTCATTGGGCAAAACTTTGAGTTCAGAACTCTCCCAAACTCAAACGGAACAAAGTTTTGAGCAAGTTCGTCCAAACCATATGATAAACTATTGTTGGGATGAACTTGGGGTTTCAAGCTCTCAAAAACCAAAACGGAGCAAAGTTTTGACCATGTGTCATCCAAACGACCTAAAGAACACTCATTTTACCGATCTTTTAGTTCTTGACTCTCCAAAACTCAAATCGAGCAAAGTTTGGACGAAGTTCGTCCAAACCAAATGATAACGCTCATTGGGACGAACTTTCGGTTTCGAGCTCTCAAAAACAAAAACAGAGAAAAGTTTGGACCTTGTGTCGTCCAAACCACCTAAAGAACTCTCATTGGGCCGGTCTTTGTGTTCCTAACTCTTCAAAACTAAAACGGAGCAAAGTTTTGAACAAGTTCTTCCAAACCATATGAAAAACTCTCATTGGGACGAACTTTGGGTTTCGAGCTCTCAAAAACCGAAGCGGAGTAAAGTTTTGACCATGTGTCGTCCAAACCACCTTTAAAACTCTCATCGAGCCGAACTTTTAGTTCCTAACTCTCTGTTGGTATGTGTACGATTATCCGCAAGCGCACGGGTCGTTACAAGTAATATAAGACGGTAGTAATACCGAGTATCGAATCCACAGGGAGGCGAAGCGAAACTTAAGCAAATAATTAAAATTTCTCGAGCACTAAAAATACTTAGGCAAAATAATATTTAGGGACCACTTCATGCAATAAAAAAAATTAAAATTCAAGACAATTAACGAAAACAAGTTGATCAATCAAAAATAAAATATGGAGAAAGAGTTTTCTTTAAATGGGAAGAGGGGTCTTGAAAATCAATGATTAGCTACATAGTTGTTATAATTATCCTATCTCATTGCCCAACTAATTATAATCCTAGAATCTCCGTTAATCACATAGGCTCTCCTGTCGGTTTCCCCTAATTGTAATTAATTCATTTTAACAACCTAAGTGTCCTTAGCGCTATTAAAAATCATTAATTATTACGCTCTGATTCATTTTAGGAATCTAAGTTTAATCAACTAATCCCGGTGTCACAACGGGCAATTAAACTAGTTGCATGGATTATGATCTATCCTAATTTCTCTCCGTCGAGTTTCCATTAAGAATCGAATCATTACACAATTGGCCAGATTGAGTAAAGCATTAAGCACATCCATACAAATAATTAGGACATGGGCTAGAGACAAGAAATTATAACAATATTTGAACTATCATTTCATTTCAAGACCCCAATTTGGGGTTTTAGCTACACATGGCTAAAATATCCATAATAATTACAAGAGAAAGCATTTAAAGAGCAATAAAGGAAAGGAATTGACCGTCAAAAAACCCCTCGCTGACGCTTGGAGCCCCGCTGACTACTCCTTGAGCCTCTAGATTGCTCCCCCAAAATTCCCAAAATTTTCCCACTAAAAGAATCCTCCCAAAAAGGCTCAAAAGCCTTGAGAGGGGCTCCAAATGAGCATAAGGAAGAAAGGAATTGGAATGGAGAAGGAATGATTGATTGATGAATAATGAGGCACCCAAGGGTGCCTTTTTATAGGCCTGGAATAGGGGTAGCGTCGCGACGCTACCTTGCTCAGCGTCGCGACGCTGCTGCGCACGCAACTTGGGCAACACGAAAGGGTAGCGTCGCGACGCTGCCTTACTTAGCGTCTCGACGCTGCCCCAAATTTCCAGATTTTTCAGCTTCCTTTTTGGCTGATTTTTGGGCCTTCTTCTTTATTTCTTTTGGTCATTTCTTCATGGTTGACTTCTTTGGGCCTCCAATTGCATCAAGCTAGGATTTGGGCTACAATTGCTTCAATTTTGGCACTTTTTCTCCCAAAATTACCAACTTAGCTCCTAAGGACCAAATAACAAAATTCATTAAATATATTTATAAAAAACACGTTTAAAGCACCAAAAAGCATAATAAATTGAGACTAAAATAGCGACATTTATGCTCCCTATCACACCCCCAAACATAAGCTTTTGCTAGTCTCGAGCAAAATAAATTCTAAAGATGCATGAAATAGAATCGCTCAACCCTCAATGATTTTGGAATTCTTAGGATTGAATGGAAAAAATGCAAGTGGAATAAGCAAGCACCGCATACTTTTGAAGAAATCTTAAACTAGTTTGAACTTAAGATTAATAAATAGCATGCTCAAGACTTATCTATTGATTCTTTTACTAAGCTAGATTAGTCTTATGGCTATCTCCATTTGTTTTCCCCCTACACTGGCTAAGAGTCCCTAATACGTCGGAGTCCTTCTATCATGCAAAAAAAAAGAAACTAGGGTGCCTGTCATCTTTTCTTTTTCATGGGGGAGCAAAACTCACAAATAATTTTTCTTTTTTCTTTTCTTTTTCTTTTTGTTACTCCCCCAAACTTGCATTTTGATATCTACTGGTACTAGCTTTCACACTACGGTGCAGGGACCCTTAACCCGAATTTTATTCTCTGGTTGGCCTAACTGATCACACCGCAGGTAGCTCCTTTTACCCCTAGGTTTTTTCTTTTGTGCAAGCAAAAATTCTTTTTCAACAGATTTTCTTTTTCTCACATTTTCTTTTGTTGCTTTTGCTTTTCTCTCAGCATGCATGGCATTTTTTTTTCTACCTAGCTCTTTAGAGCAATCCAGCATGAACTTCCTAATATTAGAAACTAAGCATATCGGGGTGACAACAACTTTGAAAACCATAATAAGAATCTAGATTTTCAAAGACGTCATTAGATAAGACTATTGCATGCTTTAGACATCAAAACTAAGTATCAAAAAATTTTAAAATTTCACAATTTCTGCCGTGCTCCCAGATTCCACAACATATAAACCATTCTCTCCAAAAATTTCAAAAATCACATCCTTGGCTATCATGGCTAGCTATTCATGCATCCAACAGAATTTAAATATGCTCTACACAGCGGAAGCCTCCCCCCCAAACTTAAACTAAACATTGTCCCCAATGTTTTAAAACAGAAAAGCATAAAGAGGGATACTGAGACTTCCCTGAGCTAGGAGCGCTTCATCTTCTTCCTTTGGATCCATGAAAAATGGGAAATTTCGGGATTTCGGGATTTGCTAAGGTGATCCTGCAAAACAAAATTGGATCACGGAGCAAAGAAAATTATTTACCGCAAAAACAACTAACTAAACTTTAATCCTTGGGTTGCCTCCCAAGCAGCGCTTTCTTTAATGTCTTTAGCTAGACTAGGCTCGGCACGCTTACGGAGGCTCAAAATAAAAATTTTCATCATCCTCCGGGCCCTGCAAGAAATCACGCACCGAATTGCATACTACAAACAAGGGAGAAAAAAACTTTCCCCTGGCCCATCTTCACTAAAGAGATTCTCATAATAACATTTCAGAAAATAATCAGCCGCATCAAATCTCTTTTCTAAATCTCTATTCTCAAAACAGTTGTTAACAGAGTCATCAAGCGTTATAATATCTACTGGTCTAGGATCTAGAGGTGGCCTATCAATCATGCTCGTCCATTCATCAGAGAAAATGTCTACATGCTCAGCAGATCCCTCAGACTCAGAATTAAAAAATGATTCAACTAAGCTATCACATGACTCATCATCAAAAGAATTAAAGAATTAAAGAATTTCAGGATCAGATTCTATACTATGCACATATTCGAGTTCTTCTGGGTCAGATTCTATGCTATATACATCATCAGGACATGAAAAGAAAGTATTCACATTGTAAGGGTTCATGCATTCAGGAATGTCAAGATCAGACTCAATAGATTCACTGTAATCATGGTGAGACTCAAAATTATCTATCAAGCAATCTTTCTTATGCATTTCATGTTCATGCTCAATGTCAGGCAATTCAATATCATCATCAAAATTATCTATTTCAGGCAAATCTAATTCATTTTCAAATGAGGGTAAATCATCAACTGCAGATCTTTCATTTTCACAAGCAGGCAAGTCTAATTCATTTTCAAAGTCAAGCAGATCCAAATCATTTTCAAACAGAGGATTATCCAAATATGCATTATGATCAAAATCCTCATTATCCATAAGCATTTCTCCTAAGCCTAGGCCAAGATTATAGTCTACCTCTTCATCATCATCAGTCAAGTATTCAGGCCCAACAAAAAAACATGTGTGCAAACTACAAACAGATTCATCTTGGCCAAAAATACTAAACACAACTTTTTCATTGCCAATGTTCAAGGTAAGTTTACCTGTGTGCACGCTAATCTCAACCTTACCAGTGGCTAGGAAAGGTGTGCCTAAGATAATTGGTACCTCTTTGTCCTCTTTCATGTCCAGTTCCACGAAATCTACGGGGAAGATGAATTTGTTGACTTTCACCAACACGTCCTCCACAACACCCATCGGGTGAGTAATCGATCTGTCAGCAAGCTGGAGAGTGACGTCGGTGTCTGTCATACCTGATAAACCAATCTTCCTGTAAACAGAGTAGGGCATCAAATTTATACTTGCTCCTAAATCACATAAAGCCCTATCAAATGATACTTCTCCTATAGTGCAGGGAACAGTAAAACTCCCTGGATCTTTCTGCTTAGAGGGTATCCTACCAGAAATAATGGTACTGCTACTCTCAGATAAATTAAAAACTTCTTTTTTTCAGACTTTTCTTTCTAAAAAGCATTTCCTTCATGAATTTTCCATAATTTGGCATATTATACAAGGCTTCTACCAATGGAATATTCACAGACAACTTTTTAAACATTTCTAGAAATTTTTGAAACTGTTCATCTAATTTGACATTTTTAAATCTTTGAGGAAAAGGTAACTCCCTGAAATCAAAGGTTGGACATTCGCCCCTCCGCTTGGGTGGGCTAATATGCGAACCTCTGTCATGGTGGTTGCATGGAACCACTTCTTCCTCAGTCAGCTTCTTTTTTTCATCCTGCCTCTCATCTTCTTTTCTACCTGCAAATTTGTTAGAAAAATCACATTTTAATTCAATAGAGTTGGGAGGATGTTGGAACCTTTCAGAGGAGGCTTTTTGTGCCTCAGTCCTTTCATCTTCATCCCTTCTCTTTTCTTTTTCCTTTGAACTGTTGTCCAGTCTTCTGCCACTTCTTAGAACCACCATCTTACACTGCTCCTTCGGGTTAGGCTCAGTATCACTTGGAAATTTTCCCTTCTGCAGGGCATTTACTGCTGAAGCAATTTGTCCTATCTGCACTTCCATGTTCTTTAGAGCTGCGTCGTGGTTGTTCACTGATGTCTGGAGACTTACATTCAATATTCTTTGTTCTTTGATGAATAAAGCCACCATCTCCTCCAGGTTATTTTTGTTTTCAGGAGCACTAGATGATGCAAAACCTGGGGATGGGTGCAAAACATTCTTCGTATTCGCTTAGGAGAAGTTCTCGTGATTGCGCAGTCTGGGGTGGTAGAAGTTTGGTACTCCTTGAGCATATGGTCTATTTCCTATGTATTGAACTTCTTCCACATCTTGACCTTCCTTCTTTGAATGACCTTCAGCTAAGGTGAAAATGGACTTAACCACCTCAGATGAAGTCAATTTGTTTAGTGCATTGGTCAGAGATGCCAGTTGCGCTTTCAGTGAACTTGAAACCTATTTCTTTGTAATTAAAACTCGTAGATAGTGAATGATTAACGAATTATACACTTGTATCAATAAAGTGTTATTGAGGTTTATGTAATAAAGTGTTATTGTCATATTAAGTCTAGAATTGCACAATATGACCCAAATCCAATAAACTAAGATCCAAGGTTGTTTACATGAGACTTGAACTAGTATGTGGGGACATACGGGGATCAGTGTTCAAGTAACAACCTAAAAGGTCTATAGTACAGGGATAAGGCTGGGTACCTTATCCTGGTAACACTATGTGATACGGCCCGCTTTGTATTCGATACAAACGTATTGATCCAAGGCGTCCATGTAGGAGACATGCGAGCGGGGGTATCCTATGCAATGAGTTTGCATAAGACCGGACCACGAAATAGTAAACCACTAGATGTAACACCGTTAACTAGTTAGGTTACTGTTTCAATAGGATGACCTAGGTAACTCGATCTTAATCCTGAGTGTGTCATGAACTCCTTCTCACGAGGGATTGTCCTTTGATTAGTACGGGTGAGAGTGGCCAGTACGCCGACTCAATAAGCCTACCTTCTTGGGGACAAGACCGAGTGGGGGGCTGGGGACATGACAATACAAGATGGAATTCACTCCTTCCCCTATTGGGGCAAGTAGATGTGTGTTCCCTTAAGGGTTGATTCCGGTGCTTGAACAAAGGCGCGTCGTCATCTCTTGGCCCGAGAGGAACTCTTGTTTAGAGGTTGGACCCTAAACAAATTGTTCATTAGAGGGATCAGTGGTACTTAAGGATCCAGAGGTAACCCAGGGGTAAAACGGTAATTTGACCCAGCTGGTGTTACGAACACACGTGAAGGATTGACTTACTGCATTGGTCGATATCCGTGGACACAGAAATATTCTACAGTGAGAAGAGTGCAGCTGTGGGTCTTTAGTGGAGTGACCCACAGTTAACGAATGTTGATTGACTCGGTTAATGAGTTTAGCTGATCAATCTCGTATCGTTGGAGCTTCTGATCTGTAGGTCCATAAGGTCCACCTACTAGCTCATAACGGGTTCTGAGATAATATAGTCTTGATTATTAAAGGGAATATAAGTTAATTGTATTTTGGTACAATTAATATAATGTATGGAGATACATTATAGTATAAGTTTAATTAATGAATTAAACTTTATAATAAAATTAATTTTGGATATGATTCAAAATTAATTAATGAGAGAATTATGAATTTAATTAAATATGTGATATTTAATTAATTCATGAATTAATTGGGGAATTAATTAATTTAATTTTAATTTGGTTAAATGTGATTTAATCAAATTAAAACTATAGTTTATATTGATGTACATTTTGATGCACATTAAAACTATAGGTTAAATGAGAGAAATTAAATTGAATATGATTCAATTATAAAATTAATTAAATATTTGATATTTAATTAATGTGGGATCGATTAATTTAGAATTAATTGAATGGCCAATTTAATTTAATTGAATATGATTCAAATTGAATTAAAACTATATATTATAATTCATTTAATTTGATTAAATTAATTATAATTAATTAATTAATTAAATATTTATTATTTAATTAGTTAATGGTCGAGATCGTTTCGATTAAGATCTAACGGTTTAGATCAAGTAGGGTAATGTAACTCCCTCCCCACTTATCGTTGAGGGGAGAGGGAGTTCCCCAACGATGGATCTCACATTACTCTCTCATTTTTTACGTGAGGACACAGAAAAGCTTTGGGATTTTCTCTCTTCTCTCTCCAAAAACAGCAAAGTTCCTTGCTGGAAATTCCCTTCCAAGACTGAATTTGGGTTCTCACAAGCCATATCTCAGCGACCCAAGAGAATAGTGGGTGATTCGAGTGGTGGTGTCCGTTGGAAGTCCCAAGAACGAGATCCTTGGAGCATTGTGCAGTGTTCTTCGGAATCCGGTAAGTATTCTTGATTTTGAATCAATTTAGCATGCTTAATCTTAGTAATTTAGAAATTGTTTTTGAATTGATTTGCCAACATAGAGGTTTTTCTAAAATTGAAATTAAAAACGAGGTTGTTCTTGTTTGCTTCCGCTGCCAAAAGGAATTTTAATCCTTCAATTGGTATCAGAGCCATCTCGTTAATTGATTTCAATTTTATGAAAATTCGTTGGTTTTTGGTGGGATTTATTCTGCATTATGAATGTTGGTTTGCTGAAAAAAAAAATTGTTTTGGTATTTGGCCTTAGTTTTACAATTTTGTATGATTTGATCATGTAAGGGCCCATGTTTTTGGGGCAAAAATATTGTAAATCGAGTCTTGTAAGTCCGTGTCTAGAAATTAGGAATCAATTTGTTGATCGGTGCTCGAATCGGGGTTCAATTTGGCGAAGAACGGCTGCTGGAAACGAAGAACAGAGGCTGTCCAGAGGCGTAGCGTCGCGACCCTGCTCAACGGAGTCGCGACGCTCAAGAGCAGTTGCTGGGAAAAATCGGGGCAGCGTCGAGACGCTATGCCTACAGCGTCTCGACGCTGACGGAAGTTTTCGGATTCGCGGAGCGTTGAACGTATCGTGGGGCAGCAGTTATTCAGCGGTTACGAAATAATTATTTTTCGCGTGCATGAAGATTCAAACGTGGGTGCTGGAACAGTTGGTTGCGCGTGACGTCCGCGGTTCGAGCCCCATCGTGTGCAGTTTTCTGCAGTTATTTTTTCCAGCGTGCAGAATTAGTCCGGTTCGGTCCGAATTGAGCCGGTTTGGTCTGGTTTGATTTAATTTGGTCCGGTTCCAGTGATTTGGGCCTAGTTTGAAGCGGTTTAAGCTGGTTCGGGTCGGTTCTGGAGCGGTTCAAGACTCAGAAGGATAATTAAATTGAAATTATTGTAATTTTTTTTTATTTTAATTATCCTAGGGGCCAATATACCGATTTTTCAGCTATTTATTGATTTATGAATGTCATTTAGCTAGATCCCACCATAGGTTAAGCATGTTTTCATGCATTTTTATGTTATAAATGTTATAATATATGATAATTATGCATGAATTTAAATTTCATGAGTGATTTAGTATAATTGTTATATTAAATATATGAAATTGGAAAAGCATGATGCATGACATTAATTAGATAAATATAAATTGTTATATTTTATTAATGTAGCATGCATGCTTAGTTTTATTTTCATGAATATTAATATAATAGTTATATTATGAATGGAAATAAATTTCAATGCTTGATTTTCATGTATAATTTTAATATAAAGTGTTATATTAATTTAATGAAAATGGAATAGCATTGAGCATGACATTAATTAGATTAATATAAGAGATATTATATTAATGTCTAATTTCATGTGATTTAATTTCGTTGATGATTAATTAATATAATCGATATTAATTAAATGAAATTGAAATTGCATGAAGCATGACACCACTTTAGATTAATATAATCGTTATATTATCGGCGTCATGAGCGTTATGGTGTTTAATAATTTTAATTAGATTGTTATTTGGAAACACCATAGAAGCATGTTATAGGGCTAATTATTAAAATTTTATAATAGTTATAAAATTGATTAGAAACCGTCAACCTATAACAAAGAGTTGCATGCAAACATAGGACCTTAGGTTAAATGAATTAATTTAAAATTTTTTAAAATTAATTAGACCTAAGTTCATTATAATTCTAATAGGATTAGAGTTAATTTTCTTACTTAGGATTAAAATAGTTTTAATGCACTAAGTAGGAAAAACATTACTATGGTTATAAGGGAACTCTCCCGGTGAAGTTCTGTCTAGGCTGGGGGTACTTAAGTTGACGGTTACGGAACACCTCCTACCTGGGAACTGACCCGAAACCTGAGTTGAATTAATCATAGTTTAATGTTAGCATGCAATGTCACTAGGTAATTAAATGGGTTTAATTCACCTAGACATTAGAGTAAAGTCCTATTTATAAGAGTTATAATAGGCATAAACTTAGATAGATTGACTTAGCCGGGTTTATCTAAGTTTAATAACCCTAAAATACAGTAGGTTACTTTAGTGGGAGGAAAATTACAAAACTTGATTTAAATCGAGTTTTGCTCCTACGTCCCTGTATAGTTCACACCGTGAGATCCATGCTCGGCTTCGTGTCGTCGTAGAGCGGCCTCCCTTCGGAAAATGTTTGCATGGGTCAATACCAAGGTGAATGGGGAAAGTGACTATAGTAAGTGGGAGCGGGACGCGTGTCAACGTATCCTTCGGTCTCCACCCCTAGGTCACAACGTGAGATTCCTATGATCCGCCTGCGTGTCGTCCTGGAGCGACCATCCCTTCGGAGGGCCTGATCATAGGATTCGGAACACCGTGAACTCCTGAATAGGATAGGATCACTTAGGCTAATTACCAACAGTTGTCTTTCCTAACGGTAACCTGTTGGTGCGTGCCTTTGAGATCTGAAAGTGGGAGGGTCACACTTACGGGGATGAGTTAAATGTGTTAACTAATCCTTGACCGAACAACGGTAACTAAAGGCTAACGGAATATGAGTTATTCTGGTGTTAGAATTTGGTTGAGATTGTCTCAATTCAGAGGAGGAGTAGCTGACCACCCTTTGGTGGCTGTTGTTCTAAACCTCTGAAGTATCGTTGCAAAAACTAAATCAATAGTTTTATAGGGTTTCTTTGATTGCTTGTTTGTTTTTGCAGAATTTGATTGGATTATTTGTAATGGGTTAGTGCGATTAATAATACAAGTAATTTGTTACTTCAGCAATAATATAAAACTTTATGTGCATTGTCTTACACCATTTTATTAATAACGGTTTAAGATACAACTAGCTTAAACGAAACTTGTTGTAAATGATTTAAGATTAGTCTTTAGTGAGGAATGTCCTCAGGTTCAAATGTCTAGTTCATCTTGAATAGTTCATAATGACAATTACATTAACTGCCTAGCCAATATCAATGACAATTAATATGATTTATTGGTCATTGAAACGTGAATAGTGGAAAATGAGGATACAGCCTGAATTTTTAATTCAGGTGCCATTTATCACGTTTGCTTTTCCTTTTAAGGAATAAGCTCATGGCAACTGTTGCAAATAGGTAAGATGACTCTCAGATTTTGATCTGGAGAGTATGTCTCGGCTTTGGCAGAGGGAACATTAAGTTATTTTATCCAGTAGAAGATAATACACATTATTAGATAATGTGTATGAATTTCCTGAAGATTAAAAGAAATTTGATTTTTGTATCGTATATATTGGAACAATGTTAGTCTATACCTTTCTCTGCTAACGCAGTTTTATTTTAAGAAAGGGAGTTGACATTTGTTCAGCATTACTGAAAATAACTTATGTGTTCAAGACTAATCGAGAGTAAAGCAAGTCATGAGCACTGAGTTGTTTAAGATTACTTATACTCGAAGAAATAAAGGCAAAGGATATCTCCTAAAGGAAATACCTTTCTTTGGTTCTTAAGGTTAGGCTAATTTTGATCTCAATATGATTGAGAGCTTAATCTATGAGTATACTTCTAAGCTAGTTAGAAGAAAACTTTTTAATACCAATTAAGTCATGCCTTATGGGCGATATGACTGATAGATCTTTTACTGGAAAAGAGCTAAAAGAGCCAAAGAACCCTTGAAACTTATACATTTGGATCCTTGTGGTCTAGTATGTTAAAGCAGTGGGAGGGTATGAATAATTAATCTTTGTTAACGATAATTATTCATAGGTATGAACATCTCAACCTAATGCAACTTAAGTCTGAATCTCTTGAGATATTCGAAGGGGCTTAAGATTGAAGTTGAAAACTTGTTAGGTGAGATAATAAAACCACTTTGATCTGATCAATGTGTTGAGTATAGGGACTTGAGATTCTAGGGCTATTTGATAGTTCATGGAATCACATCCTAAATCTCAGTTAGGAGTAACAGAACCCTATTGGATATGGATTGATCCCTATTGGATATGGTTCAATCCATGTTGAGCTATGCTCAATTGCCTGACTCGTTTTGGGGTCATGCAGTGTGACTGCAATGTGTATTTTGAACAACGTTCCATCAAAAGTGTTTCTGAAATACCTTTTTTGTTGTGGATAGGATGTAAAGATTGTTTACGTTCCTTTAAATTTTGGGGTGTCCAGGACTTGTGCTTGTGACTAACCCAAAATAAATTGGAATATCGTTCAAAATAATGCCTAATTGTAGGCAATCCCAAAGGAAACGAGGAGAATATACTTCTTCAATCCATAAGATAATAAAGAATTTGTATCGACAAATCCTTCATTCTCAGAAGAAGAACATATGAGAAATCATAAGCCATAAAGTAAGGTCGGTTTAAGTGAATTAAGTAATAAAGCTACGGAAACATTGACAAGAGTTGTTGATGCATCAACAAAAGTTGTTGATAAGACTGGTTATTCAACAAGAGTTGTTGATAAGGCCAGTGCTTTTGGTCAGTCACATCCATCTCAAGAGTTGAGAATGCCTTGATGTAGTGGGAGGGTTGTTTTATAACCTGATCGTTACATGAGCTTATTTGAAGCTCAAGTCGTCATTCTTGATAATGACATAGAGGATTCATTGTTTTCTTTTTGGAATAAAATAAATGATGTTGACAAGGAAAAATGGTTTAAAGCCATGGACTTGGAAATGAACTCTTTGCATTTCAATTCCATTTGGAAATGCTCAATTGCCTGACTCGTTTTGGGGTCATGCAGTGTGACTGCAATGTGTATTTTGAACAACGTTCCATCAAAAGTGTTTCTGAAATACCTTTTTTGTTGTGGATAGGATGTAAAGATTGTTTACGTTCCTTTAAATTTTGGGGTGTCCAGGACTTGTGCTTGTGACTAACCCAAAATAAATTGGAATATCGTTCAAAATAATGCCTAATTGTAGGCAATCCCAAAGGAAACGAGGAGAATATACTTCTTCAATCCATAAGATAATAAAGAATTTGTATCGACAAATCCTTCATTCTCAGAAGAAGAACATATGAGAAATCATAAGCCATAAAGTAAGGTCGGTTTAAGTGAATTAAGTAATAAAGCTACGGAAACATTGACAAGAGTTGTTGATGCATCAACAAAAGTTGTTGATAAGACTGGTTATTCAACAAGAGTTGTTGATAAGGCCAGTGCTTTTGGTCAGTCACATCCATCTCAAGAGTTGAGAATGCCTTGATGTAGTGGGAGGGTTGTTTTATAACCTGATCGTTACATGAGCTTATTTGAAGCTCAAGTCGTCATTCTTGATAATGACATAGAGGATTCATTGTTTTCTTTTTGGAATAAAATAAATGATGTTGACAAGGAAAAATGGTTTAAAGCCATGGACTTGGAAATGAACTCTTTGCATTTCAATTCCATTTGGGATCTTGTAAATTTGCTTGATGGGGTAACACCTATAGGTTACAAGTGGATTTACAAGAGGAAACGAGACATTTAAGGTCTCAACCAGAAGGGTCCATTGAGCAACATCAAAAGCAAAAGAGTTTGCAAGCTTAAATGATCCATTCGTGGATTGACATAAGCATTTCGATCTTGGAATTTAAGATTTGATACAGTGATCAATTTTTTGGCTTTAATCAGAACATTGATGAGTCTTGTGTTTACAAGTAATCATCAATAATTCTGTAGCTCACTTAGTGTTGTATATGATTGATATCCTAATCATTGGGAATGATGTAGGTTATCTTACTGACATTAAAAGAGGCTAGCAGCTCATTTCCAAATGAAAGTCTGGGAGAAGCTGAGTTAGTCTTGTCTCAATTTTCTTATGTCTACAAGATGTTAGTTAGATATAAGATGCAGAATTCCAATAAGGGTTTACTACCTTTTCAGGAATGGAATTCTGTTGTCTAAGGAACTGTGTCCTTAGACACCTCAAGAAGTTGAGGACATGAGACATATGCCCTATGCAGTAGGGTTGTCAGTAAGTATCAATCAATTCCAGGATTTGATCTCTGGAGTGTCGTTACATACATCCTCCAGTATCTTAGGAGAACGAGGTTTTATATGCTCGTGTATGGCTCTAAGGATTTGATCCTTACAGGATACACTGATACAAATATTTTAACTGATAAGGATTTGATGAAATCTACATCAGTGTCTGTCTTCACTCTTAATGGAGGAGCAATAGTACGAGTTATCTGTAGTCTCGACCATATAGGCCAATAAGTAGTTGCTTATGAAGCACAGATAGAGACTGTATGACTTAGGAAGTTCAAGCCTAATTTGGAAGGTGTTCCAAATATGGACTATCCTATTGCAAGACAAGCAAGCACATTGAATCTAAATGATATATTGTTGATTCATTCACGAAGGCTCTCTCGGCTAAAGTGTATGAGGGTCATCTAGATGGTCTAGGTCTACGAGTTATGTACAAAGATGTAATCTAGGGCAAGTGGGAGAAGTGTAATGGGTATAGTGATACCATTATGTAATGGGTATAGTGATGCCCTAGTTTATTGTATTTGTACATTGTAAATACGTTTTATGTATTATACATGTATTTATACACCCACTGCTGGGATAGATTATTGTACATTCCCACTAAACTAGATTTTTAGTCCAAGTGGGAGTTTGTTGGGTTTTATGTCCTAAAACTCGTAGATAGTGAATGATTAACGAATTATACACTTGTATCAATAAAGTGTTATTGAGGTTTATGTAATAAAGTGTTATTGTCATATTAAGTCTAGAATTGCACAATATGACCCAAATCAAATAAACTAAGATCCAAGGTTGTTTACATGAGACTTGAACTAGTATGTGGGGACATACGGGGATCAGTGTTCAAGTAACAACCTAAAAGGTCTATAGTACAAGGATAAGGCTGGGTACCTTATCCTGGTAACACTATGTGATACGGCCCGCTTTGTATTCGATACAGACGTATTGATCCAAGGCGTCCATGTAGGAGACATGCGAGCGGGGGTATCCTATGCAATGAGTTTGCATAAGACCGGACCACGAAATAGTAAACCACTAGATGTAACACCGTTAACTAGTTAGGTTACTGTTTCAATAGGATGACCTAGGTAACTCGATCTTAATCCTGAGTGTGTCATGAACTCCTTCTCACGAGGGATTGTCCTTTGATTAGTACGGGTGAGAGTGGCCAGTACGCCGACTCAATAAGCCTACCTTCTTGGGGACAAGACCGAGTGGGGGGTTGGGGACATGACAATACAAGATGGAATTCACTCCTTCCCCTATTGGGGCAAGTAGATGTGTGTTCCCTTAAGGGCTGATTCCGGTGCTTGAACAAAGGCGCGCCGTCCTCTCTTGGCCCGAGAGGAACTCTTGTTTAGAGGTTGGACCATAAACAAATTGTTCATTAGAGGGATCAGTGGTACTTAAGGATCCAGAGGTAACCCAAGGGTAAAACGGTAATTTGACCCAGCTGGTGTTACGAACACACGTGAAGGATTGACTTACTGCATTGGTCGATATCCGTGGACACAGAAATATTCTACAGTGAGAAGAGTGCAGTTGTGGGTCTTTAGTGGAGTGACCCACAGTTAACGAATGTTGATTGACTCGGTTAATGAGTTTAGCTGATCAATCTCGTATCGTTGGAGCTTCTGATCTGTAGGTCCATAAGGTCCACCTACTAGCTCATAACGGGTTCTGAGATAATATAGTCTTGATTATTAAAGGGAATATAAGTTAATTGTATTTTGGTACAATTAATATAATGTATGGAGATACATTATAGTATAAGTTTAATTAATGAATTAAACTTTATAATAAAATTAATTTTGGATATGATTCAAAATTAATTAATGAGAGAATTATGAATTTAATTAAATATGTGATATTTAATTAATTCATGAATTAATTGGGGAATTAATTAATTTAATTTTAATTTGGTTAAATGTGATTTAATCAAATTAAAACTATAGTTTATATTGATGTACATTTTGATGCACATTAAAACTATAGGTTAAATGAGAGAAATTAAATTGAATATGATTCAATTATAAAATTAATTAAATATTTGATATTTAATTAATGTGGGATCGATTAATTTATAATTAATTGAATGGCCAATTTAATTTAATTGAATATGATTCAAATTGAATTAAAAACTATATATTATAATTCATTTAATTTGATTAAATTAATTATAATTAATTAATTAATTAAATATTTATTATTTAATTAGTTAATGGCCGAGATCGTTTCGATTAAGATCTAACGGTTTAGATCAAGTAGGGTAATGTAACTCCCTCCCCACTTATCGTTGAGGGGAGAGGGAGTTCCCCAACGATGGATCTCACATTACTCTCTCATTTTTTACGTGAGGACACAGAAAAGCTTTGGGATTTTCTCTCTTCTCTCTCCAAAAACAACAAAGTTCCTTGCTGGAAATTCCCTTCCAAGACTGAATTTGGGTTCCCACAAGCCATATCTCAGCGACCCAAGAGAATAGTGGGTGATTCGAGTGGTGGTGTCCGTTGGAAGTCCCAAGAACGAGATCCTTGGAGCATTGTGCAGTGTTCTTCGGAATCCGGTAAGTATTCTTGATTTTGAATCAATTTAGCATGCTTAATCTTAGTAATTTAGAAATTGTTTTTGAATTGATTTGCCAACGTAGAGGTTTTTCTAAAATTGAAATTAAAAACGAGGTTGTTCTTGTTTGCTTCCGCTGCCAAAAGGAATTTTAATCCTTCACGTCGGCCATTGATAACTGGTTGCTGTCATTTCCTCAAGCAGATCTTTGGCTTCTGTCACTGTTTTTGAAAGAAAACTCCCTCCTGCTGATGTGTCTAGGACTGTCTTTCTGGAGGGGTTTAATCCATTGTAAAATAACTGTACCTGAAGCCAATCAGGATATCCGTGTTGGGGGCATCGCCTAAGCATTTCCTTATATCTTTCCCACACTTCGTACAACTGCTCCTCGTTAAGCTGCCTAAATGTTCCAATTTCATTTCGGAGCTTGGTAGTCTTAGCCGGTGGAAAAAATTTTGTCAGAAAAGCTTGGGCAAGCTCGTCCCAAGTACTGATGCTGCCCGTCTCGACTGATTCGAGCCAATCTTTTGCTTTATCCTGTAGAGAAAATGGGAACAACCTTAATCTTATCGCGTCTGCCGGAACTCCGTTCATCTTTACCGTCCCACATATTTCTAGGAATGATCGCAGATGTGAGTGGGGGTCCTCGAAAGGATGTCCCTTGAACGAGTTATCGTGCGCCATCTGAATCAACCCTGTTTTTAGCTCAAAATTTGTAGCTTGGATTGGGGCGTAGACAATTCCAGAATTCTCGGTGGGAAGAACTGGCTGCATAAAATCTCTAATTGCCTTGGGAGCTTCTTCTTGGTCGGCCATCGCTTCTGCTATTTTTGTTTCTCTTCTAATGGATCTAAGAGTCCTGTTAATCTCAAGATCTAGCGGAAACAAATCAACCACCTTGTTTCTTCGCATACAATGCTCCCAGACAACAAAAAAATCCAAACAAAAAACAAAAATAAAATAATATTCACAAAATGATGAAAGAAAAATATTTACACCTAAATTACTATTTATCCTTTTCTTTTCGATGTCAATAAAAATTAATTTTTTGCTTAAAAATCAAGCTTCCCCGGCAACGGCGCCAAAAACTTGTTGGTATGTGTACGATTATCCGCAAGCGCACGGGTCGTGACAAGTAATATAAAACGGTAGTAATACCGAGTATCGAATCCACAGGGAGGCGAAGCGAAACTTAAGCAAATAATTAAAATTTCTTGAGCACTAAAAATACTTAGGCGAAATAATATTTAGGGACCACTTCATGCAATAAAAAAAATTCAAATTCAAGACAATTAACGAAAACAAGTTGATCAATCAAAAATAAAATATGGAGAAAGAGTTTTCTTTAGATGGGAAGAGGGGTCTTGAAAATCAATGATTAGCTACATAGTTGTTATAATTATCCTATCTCATTGCCCATCTAATTATAATCCTAGAATCTTCGTTAATCACATAGGCTCTCCTATCGGTTTCCCCTAATTGTAATTAATTCATTTTAACAACCTAAGTGTCCTTAGCGCTATTAAAAATCATTAATTATTACGCTCTGATTCATTTTAGGAATCTAAGTTTAATCAACTAATCCCGGTGTCACAACGGGCAATTAAACTAGTTGCATGGATTATGATCTATCCTAATTTCTCTCCGTCGAGTTTCCATTAAGAATCGAATCATTACACAATTGGCCAGATTGAGTAAAACATTAAGCACATCCATACAAATAATTAGGACATGGGCTACAGACAATAAATTATAACAATATTTGAACTATCATTTCATTTCAAGACCCCAATTTGGGGTTTTAGCTACACATGGCTAAAATATCCATAATAATTACAAGAGAAAGCATTTAAAGAGCAATAAAGGAAAGGAATTGACCGTCGAGAAACCCCTCGCTGACGCTTGGAGCCCCGCTGACTACTCCTTGAGCCTCTAGATTGCTCCCCAAAAATTCCCAAAATTTTCCCACTAAAAGAATCCTCTAAAAAAGGCTCAAAAGCCTTGAGAGGGGCTCCAAAGGAGCCTAAGGAAGAAAGGAATTGGAATGGAGAAGGAATGATTGATTGATGAATAATGAGGCACCCAAGGGTGCCTTTTTATAGGTCTGGAATATGGGTAGCGTTGCGACGCTACCTTGCTCAGCGTCGCGACGCTGCTGCGCACGCGACTTGGGCAACACGAAAGGGTAGCGTTGCGACGCTGCCTTACTTAGCGTCTCGACGCTGCCCCAAATTTCCAGATTTTTCAGCTTCCTTTTTGGCTGATTTTTGGGCCTTCTTCTTTATTTCTTTTGGTCATTTCTTCATGGTTGACTTCTTTGGGACTCCAATTGCATCAAGCTAGGATTTGGGCTACAATTGCTTAATTTTTGGCACTTTTTCTCCCAAAATCACCAACTTAGCTCCTAAGGACCAAATAACAAAATTCATTAAATATATTCATAAAAAACACGTTTCAAGCACCAAAAAGCTTAATAAATTGAGACCAAAATAGTGACACTTCTACTCGCTATCACTCTCCAAAACTCAAACGGAACAAAATTTGGACTACGTTCGTCCAAACCATATGAAAAACTCTCATTGGGACGAACTTTGGGTTCCGAGCTCTCAAAAACTGAAACGAAGGAAAGTTTGGAAATTATGTGGTCCAAACCACCTAAACAACTCTCATTGTTCCGAACATTGAGTTCCAAATCTCTAAAACTCAAACAGAGCTAAGTTTGGACCAAGTTCGTCCAAACCATATGAAAACCTCTCGTTGGGACGAACGTTTGGTTTCGAGCACTTAAAAAATTGAAATGTAGCAAAGTTTGGACCATGTGTCATCCAAACCACCTAAAGAACACTCATTTTACCGATCTTTGAGTTCCTAACTCCCAAAAACTCAAGCCGAGAAAAGTTTGGACAAAGTTCGTCCAAACCATATGATAAACGCTCCTTGGGACGAACTTTGTTCCGAGCTCTCAAAAACAAAAAAAGAGCAAAGTTTGGACCTTGTGTCGTCCAAACCACCTAAAGAACTCTCACTGGGCCGAACTTTGAGTTCCTAACTCTTCAAAACTAAAACGGAGCAAAGTTTGGAACAAGTTCGTCCAAACCATATGAAAAAAGCTTTTTGGGATGAACTTTGGGTGTCGATCTCTCAAAAACCGAAACGGAGCAAAGTTTGGACCATGTGTCGTCCAAAGCACCCAAACAACTCTCATTGGGCAAAACTTTGAGTTCCTAACTCTCCAAAACTCAAATAGAGCAAAGTTTGGAGCAAGTTGGTCCGAACCATATGATAAACTATTGTTGGGACGAACTTCGGGTTTCAAGCTCTCAAGAACCAAAATGGAGCAAAGTTTTTACCATGTGTCATCCAAACCACCTAAGGAACACCCATTTTACTGATCTTTTGGTTCCTAACTCTCAAAAACTGAAGCCGAGCAAAGTTTGGAAGAAGTTCGTCCAAACCATATGATAAACGCTCATTGGGACGAACTTTGGGTTCCGAGCTCTCAAAAACAAAAACAGAGCAAAGTTTGGACCTTGTGTCATCCAAACCACCTAAAGAACTCTCATTGGGCCGAACTTTGTGTTCCTAACTCTTCAAAACTAAAACGGAGCAAAGTTTGGAACAAGTTCGACCAAACCATATGAAAAACTCTCATTGGTACGAACTTTGGGTTTCGACCTCTCAAAAACCGAAGCGGAGCAAAGTTTGGACCATGTCTCGTCCAAACCACCTTTAAAACTCTCATTGAGCTGAACTTTGAGTTCCTAACTCTCCAAAACTCAAACGAAACAAAGTTTGGACCACGTTCGTCCAAACCATATGAAAAACTCTCATTGGGACGAACTTTGGGTTCCGAGCTCTCAAAAACCGAAACGAAGGAAGTTTGGAAATTATTTGGTCCAAACCACCTAAAGAACTCTCATTGGGCCGAACTTTGAGTTCCTAACTCTCCAATACTCAAACGGAGCTAAGTTTGGACCACGTTCGTCCAAACCATATGACAAACTCTCGTTGGGATGAACGTTGGGTTTCAAGCTCCTAAAAAACTGAAACGTATCAAAGTTTGGACCATGTGTCATCCAAACAATATAAAGAACACTCATTTTACCGATCTTTGAGTTCCTAGCTCTCCAAAACTCAAGCTGAGCAAAGTTTAGATGAAGTTCGTCCAAACCATATCATAAACGCTCATTGGGACGAACTTTGGGTTCCGAGCTCTAAAAAACAAAAACAGAGCAAAGTTTGGACCTTGTGTCGTCCAAACCACCTAAGGAACTCTCATTGGGCCGAACTTTGTGTTCCTAACTCTTCAAAACTAAAACAGAGCAAAGTTTGGAACAAGTTCGTCCAAACCATATGAACAACTCTCAGTGGGACGAACTTTGGGTTTCGAGCTCTCAAAAACCGAAGCAGAGCAAAGTTTGGACCATGTGTCGTCCAAACTACCTTTAAAACTCTTATTGAGCAGAACTTTGAGTTCCTAACTCTCCAAAACTCAACCGGAGCTAAGTTGGGACCAAGTTCGTCCAAACCATATGAAAAACTCTTGTTGGGACGAACGTTGGGTTTCGAGCTCTCAAAAACCGAAACGGAGAAAAGTTTGGACCATGTGTCATCCAAACCAGCTAAAGAACACTCATTTTACCAATCTTTTAGTTCCTAACTCTCCAAAACACAAGTCGAGCAAAGTTTGGACGAAGTTCGTCCAAACCATATGATAAACGCTCCTTGGGACGAACTTTGGGTTCCGAGCTCTCAAAAACCAAAACAGAGCAAAGTTTGGACCTTGTATCGTCCAAACCATCTAAAGAACTCTCACTGGGACGAACTTTGAGTTCCTAACTCTTCAAAACTAAAAAAGAGCAAAGTTTTGATCAAGTTCGTCCAAACCATATGAAAAATTCTCATTGGGACGAACTTTGGGTTTCGAGCTCTCAAAAACCAAAGCGAAGCAAAGTTTGGACCATGTGTCATCCAAACCACCTTTAAAACTCTCATTGAGCCGAAATTTGAGTTCCTAACTCTCCAAAACTCAAACGGAACAAAGTTTGGACCACGTTCGTCCAAACCATATGAAAAACTCTCATTGGGACGAACTTTCGTTTCCGAGCTCTAAAAAACCGAAACGAAGGAAAGTTTGGAAATTATGTCATCCAAACCACCTAAAGAACTCTCATTGGGCTGAACTTTTAGTTCCTAACTCTCCAAAACTCAAACGGAGCGAAGTTTGGACCCAGTTTGTCCAAACCATATGAAAAACTCTCGTTGGGACGAACGTTGGGTTTCGAGCTCTCAAAAACCGAAACGGAGCAAAGTTTGGACCATGTGTCATCCAAATCACCTAAAGAACTCTCATTGGGCCAAACTTTGAGTTCCTAACTCTCCAAAACTCAAACGGAGCAAAGTTTGGACCAAGTTCGTCCAAACCATATGAAAAACACTCATTGGGACGAAATTTGGGTTCCAAACTCTCAAAACCCGAAACAGAGCAAAGTTTGGACCATGTGTCATCCAAAGCACCTAAAGAACTCTCACTGGGCCGAACTTTAAGTTCTTAACACTCCAAAACTCAAACGGGGCAAAGTTTAGACCAAGTTCGTCCAAACCATATGAAAAACTCTCATTGGGACGAAATTTTTGTTCCGAGCTCTCGAAAACGGAAACAAAGAAAAGTTTGGACCATGTGTTGTCCAAACAACCTAATGAACTCTCACTAGGCCGAACATTGAGTTTGTAACTCTCTGGACCATGTTCGTCCAAAACATATGAAAATCTCTCATTGGGACGAACTTTGGGTTTTGAGCTCTTAAAAACCGAGACGAAGCATAGTTTGGACCATGTTTCATCCAAAGCACCTAAAGAACTCTCATTGGGCCAAACATGGATTTCCGAACTCTCCAAAACACAAACGGAGCAAATTTTGGACCAAGTTCGTCCAAACCATATGAAAAACTCTCATAGGGACGAAATTTTGGTTTCGAGCTCTCGAAAACCGAAACAAAGAAAAGTTTGGACCATGTGTCGTCCAAAAAACCTAAAGAACTCTCACTAGGCCGAACATTGAGTTCGTAACTCTCCAAAACTCAAACGGAGCATTTTTTGGACCATGTTCGTCCAAACCATATGAAAAACACTCATTCGGACAAACTTTGGGATCCGAGCTCTCAAAAACCAAAATAGAGCAAAGTTTGGACCTTGTGTCGTCCAAACCACCTAAAGAACTCTCATTGGGACGAAGTTTGTGTTCCTAACTCTTCAAAACTAAAACGGAGCAAAGTTTGGAACAAGTTCGTCCAAACCATATGAAAAACGCTTTTCGGGATGAACTTTGGGATCCGAGCTCTCAAAAACCGAAACGGAGCAAAGTTTGGACCATGTGTCATCCAAAGCACCTAAAGAACTATCATTAGGCCAAACTTTGAGTTCCTAACTCTCCAAACCTCAAACGGAGTAGAGTTTGGAGCAAGCTCGTCCAAACCATATGATAAACGCTCATTTTCACGAACTTTGGGTTTCAAGCTCTCAAAAATCGAAACGGAGCAAAGTTTCGACCATGTGTCATCCAAACCTCCTAAAGAAAACTCATTTTACCGATCTTTGAGTTCCTAACTCTCCAAAACTCAAGCCGAGCAAAGTTTGGACGAAGTTCGTCCAAACCATATGATAAACGCTCATTAGGACGAACTTTGGGTTCCGAGCTCTCAAAAATCAAAACAGAGCAAAGTTTGGATCTTGTGTCGTCCAAAAAACCTAAAGAACTCTCATTGGGCCGAACTTTGAGTTCCCAACTCTTCCAAAATAAAACGGAGCAAAGTTTGGAACAAGTTCGTCCAAACCAT
This sequence comes from Luffa acutangula, assembly GCA_036850905.1. NCBI lineage: Eukaryota > Viridiplantae > Streptophyta > Magnoliopsida > Cucurbitales > Cucurbitaceae > Luffa > Luffa acutangula. Next base: position 25,599,172 of record CM072097.1, on the reverse strand, counting down.
ATGAAAAACGCTTTTTGGGATGAACTTTGGGTTATGAGCTCTCAAAAAATGGCACGAAGCAAAGTTTGGACCATGTGTCGTCCAAAGCACCTAAAGAACTCTCAATCTGCCAAACTTTGAGTTCCTAACTCTCCAAAACTCAAACGGAGCAAAGTTTGGAGCAAGTTCGTCCAAACCATATGATAAACTCTCATTGGGACGAACTTTGGGTTTCGAGCTCTCAAAAACCGAAACGGATAAAAGTTTTGACCATGTGTCATCCAAACCGCCTAAAGAACACTCATTTTACCGATCTTTGAGTTCCTAACTCTCCAAAACTCAAGCCGAGCAAAGTTTGGACGATTACGTCCAAACCATATTATAAACGCTCATTGGGATGAACTTTGGGTTCCGAGCTCTCAAAACCCAAAACAGAGCAAAGTTTGGACCTTGTGTCATCCATGTATGGAATAAAAGTCCCCACGCAGCGGAAGCACATCGATTGGACCTTACGCCGTATATTAATTAACATTAAAATACTGTTACGAAAACTCAAACATAATTTAAACTCTCTTTAAAGTTGCTGGAAATTCAGTTTAAACATGCTTAAAAATAAATCTAAATTTATTTTCATGTTTTTCTAAAGAAAGAAGGAAGAATTGTTACAAACCTTCGTTGTAGACTTGACCGTTCTTCGCCAACGACGCTCCAACGAACGAAAACGCAGCAGCCTCCTCGCCTCTTGATTGACACAATAACCACAAAGGTTACACCGGTATGACTTTAGGTCTAGGAGGCAAAAGACTTGTGGGAGTCTTTCTCTAAGAGGGAGGCTAGAGAGAATTCTTAGATCTTGTCTTTGAGAGTCTAAGAGCAAGAGCAAAGTTTCAAGTGTCAAGACCAATTAGGTCTAGTGTTCTATTTATAGAAGAGAGGCCATGAATAAAGTATTCAATTAAATCAATCTTTTCCAAAATTGATTCAATCTTATTCCTTAATTAATCAATCATGATCAATCAATTCCATAATTGATTAATCTTTTCCAAAAATGACTAATTACTTCCATAAGTGATTAGATCATTTATATAAATGATTAATCACTTCCTTAAGTGATTAATTATTTCCATAATTGATTAATTCCCAGTTAATGAATTCTTTAATTAATTAACCACCAATTAAATATCACATATTTAATTTCCGGCCTAGAATTAATTAATTTGCCCAAACACATTTTAGGCCTTAAATTAATTAATTCATTATTTGAACTCTTTCAAACTTCCATAAATTTATATTTGAATTTCTTCAAATATTAATTTCTCTCATAATAATATATCAATATATAATATATTTGTTTCCCTTAGTAAATTGAACATTTTCAATTTACATTTATTACTTAGTTGCCTCAAATTACTTTATGAGCTACCAGTGGGACCTAATGGACCTGCAGATCAGAAGCTCCAATGATGTGAGATTAATTGGTCAAACTCATTAACCACATTAATCAATATTCGTTAACTGTGTGTTCATTCCATTATAGACTCACAGTTGCACTCTTCTCATTGCAGACATATTTTTTGTGTCCACGGATATAGACCAATATCGACTAGTTAGTCCTTCACGAGTGTCCGTAACACCAGTTGGGTCAAATTACCGTTTTACCTTTGGGTTACCTCTATTTCCTTAAGTACCAATTCTCCTCTAATGAACAACATGTTTGTGGTCCAACCATCAAACAGAAAACCCTCTCGTGCCATTAAGAGGGTAGGGCCCTTTGTTCAAGACTCGAAGTAACCACTTAAGGGAACACTCATCTGCTTCCCTAAAGTCGGGAAGGAGTGAATTCCATCTTGTACGATTATGTTCCCAGCTCCCCATTCGGTCTTGTCCCCAAAGTGGTAGGCTTATTGAGTCGGCGTATTGGCCATTCTCACCCATACAAATCAAAGGACAATCTCTCATGAGCAGGAGTCCATAATCAACTCAGGATTAAGACTAAGTTGTCTAGGTCGTCCTAGTGAAATGGAAAACCAACTAGTTAACGGTGTTATAACCAGTGGTTACTATTTCGCAGTCCGGTCTTATGCAAACTCATTGCATAGGATACCCCCACTCGCATGTCTCCTACATGAACGCGTTGGATTGCATCGTTTGTATCAAATACAAAGTGGGCCGTATCCATAGTGTCACCAGGATAAGGCACCCAGTCTTATCCCTATACTATAGACCCTTTAGGTTGTTTCTTGAACAATGATCCCATATGTCACTACATATAGTTCAAGACTCATATTACAGCCTTGGATGTCTAGTTTATTGGATTAGGGTTATTATTAGGCAAAGACAAATATAAAATAACTAATAACAATTAATGGAAAAATATATCAATATTATTTCATTAATATCTGGTCAACGGTTACATTCACTATCTACGAGTTTTAGGCCATAAAACCCAACAAACTCCCACTTGAACTAAAACACTAGTTAGTGGGATGTAAATGCAATAATCTAAAGCTGGAATAATACAATGAACTAGGGCGTCCTTATACCCATCATACATTTCTCCCACTTGCCCTAGATTAGATGGCATACATATCTCGTAGACCTAGACCCTCTAGATGACCCTCAAACACTTTAGCCGTGAGAGCCTTCGTAAATGGATCAGCGATGTCGTGGTCCGAGGCGATCTTAGTGACGATCACATCTCCTCGTTGCACAATCTCCCGTATCAGGTGATACTTCCTCTCGATGTGTTTACCCCGTTTGTGGCTTCAAGGCTCTTTTGAGTTGGCTACAGCCCCACTGTTGTCACAGTATAGTGTTATGGGCACGTTCATATTCGGAACCACTTCCAAATCAGTCAAGAACTTTCTAAGCCATACTGCCTCCTTAGCTGCTTCGCAAGCTACTACATACTCAACCTCCATGGTTGAGTCTGCTATGCATCCTTGTTTGATGCTTCTCCACACTACTGCTCCTCCATTGAGGGTGAATACTGACCCTGATGTGGATTTCCTTTAATCCTTATCAGCTTGAAAGTCATAGTCAGTGTATCCAGTAAGAATCAAATCCTTAGCTCCATACACAAGCATGTAGTCCCTCGTTCTCCGAAGATACTTGAGGATATTCTTAACCGCTCCTCAGTGGTCCAACCCTAGATTAGACTAATACCTACTGACTACTCCCACTGCATAACATATGTCAGGCATAGTGCAGAGCATATCATACATTAAGCTGCCCACAGCTGAGGCGTAGGGAATGTGTCTCATGTTCTCAATTTCTTGAGGTGTCTTAGGAGATTGTTCCTTACCCCATGTCTGAAGGGTAGTAGTCCCTTCTTGGAGTTTTGCATCGAATATCGAGACAACACCTTGTCAATATATGTTGCTTGAGACAGAACTAGCGTTTTGTTCTTGCGATCCCTAATGATTTGGATTCCCATAACATATTGAGCCTCTCCCAAATCTTTCATTTGGAATTGGGCTACTAGCCATTTCTTACTGTCAGTGAGGTATCCTACATCATTCCCAATGACTAGGATATCGTCTACATAAAGTATTAGAAAAGCTACTTTCCTTTTGTTGACTTTCTTGTACACACAAGGCTCATCAACGTTTTGGTCAAAGCCAAAAAATTTGATTGCAGTATCAAATATAATGTTCCATGATCTGGACGCTTGTTTCAATCCATAAATGGATCGATTGAGCTTACAAACCTTTTGTTCTTGACCTTGGGCTATGAACCCTTCGGGTTGAGACATAAAGATATTATCTTCAAGATTACCATTCAGAAAGGCAGTCTTGGCGTCCATTTGCCATATTTCATAGTCATAATATGTGGCTATGGATAAGAGAATTCTTATGGACTTTAACATGGCTACAGGAGAAAAGGTTTCCTCATAGTCAACCCCTTCCTTTTTGGTATAACCCTTTGCCACTAGTCTAGCTTTGAATGTCTGTACCTTTCCAGCTGCATCTCTTTTTCTCTTATAGATCCGTTTGCACCCTTTGGGTTTTACCCCATTTGGTAGATCTGTAAGTTCCCATACAGAATTGGAGTTCATTGACTCCATTTCCAGGTTCATGGCTTTGACCCATTCATCCTTATCTTCGTCATTCATTGCCTGTCGATAAGACACTCAATGCCATCATTAGGTATGACAACCTGAGTTTCAGTTAAACCCAAGTAGCGGTCAGGTTGTAGTACAACCCTTCCACTGCGTCGAGGCATTCCCAATGTTTGAGATGGACGGGATGGATCTGAAGAACTAGTTCCTTCATCAATCCTTGTTGAATGTTCAACTTCATCAACAACTCTTGATGATTCTTCAGTAGCTTCTCCAAATATTATTTTGCTCCGTGGTTTATGATCTTTCATGTGGTCTTTCTCTAAGAAAATGGCGTTTGTTTCTGCCACGTTGAATTGGACCATCATATCCAGGACATGCTCTCGAACAGAAGTGCCCTCTTTCATGCGACAACTATAAACGTATTTGAGAGCATCATGGTGGAGTTTGTAGGACGGTTGTCCAAACATCTCCTGGAGAGAGTTCATAATCTCCCTCGCTGTTACCATGCCCTCCTGCCTTTTAGCGAAAACTTCAGATAAGTTGGCTAGGATATAGACGCGAGTCTTATCATTGGCATTTGTCCAGCGGTCATAAGCATCCTTAACTGCTTGGGATGCATTATGAGCAGGGGCTGGAGGACGATCCTCCGTTAAGACGAACCGCAGATCATCGACAACAAGAATCGTATTCAAGTTCGACTTCCACGTAGCATAATTTTCGCCGGTTAATTTCTCATTTTTAAGCAGAGAGACAATTGAGGAAGACATTGCTGAAATTTAAACAAGCAATGATCGTATTAGTTATCTTTGCATTAACCCATCTTTCAAGCAAACAATTGCACACAATCCAATCAATTTAGCAAAACAGACAATCACAGAACCCTAAAACTATCGATTTAGTTTTGCAACGATGTTTCAGAGGTTTAGAATGTCAGCCACCGAAGGGTGATCGGGCACTCCTCCTTTGAAATGATACACCTCTCAGCTAATTCTAGTTCCAGAATAACTCATATTCCTATATACATTAGCCACCGTTGTTCGGTCAAGGATTTGTTAACACTTTTAACTCATCCTCGTAAGTGTAACCCTCCCACTTTCAGATCTCAAAGGTATGCACCAACAGGCTACCGAAGGGAAAGACAACTGTTGGTGATTAGCCTAAGAGCTCCTATCCTTTTTCAGGAGTTCACGATGTTCCGAATCCTATGACCAGGCCCTCCGAAGGGATGGTTGCGCCGGGACAACCTGCAGGCGGATCATAGGACTCTCACGGTGTGAACTATGGGCGGAGACCGAGGGATACGTTGACACGTGTCCCCACTCCCACTTACTCTAGACATTCTTTCCATTCACCTTGATATTGATTCATGCAAACACTTTCCGAAGGGAGGCCGCTCCTAAGGCGACTCGAAGCCGAGCATGAATCTCACGTTGTGAATATAGGGACATAGGAGCAAAACTTGACTTAAATCTCGTTTTGAAATTTTCCTCCCACTGAAATTGTCCTGAGGTTAATATAGGGTTGTTTAACTTAGATAGTATTCGGCTAAGTCAATCTATCTAAGTCTGGTCCTATTATAACAATTATGGAAAGGATTCAACTGCAATCTTTTGGGTGAATTAAACTTCTTTTAATAAACCCAACATTGCAAGTCAACATTACTATGGTTAATTCTACTCAATGTTCGGGTCAGTTCCCAGGTAGGAGGTGTTCCGTAAACCGTCAACTTAAGTACCCCCAGCCTTAGACAGAACTTTATCGAGAGAGTTCCCTTATAACCTTAGTAATGTAAGGTCTTTACTCTAAAGATCTAGGTGCATTAAACACTTTTAATAAACCTAGTGACATTGCATGCTAACATTTAACTATGATTAATTCAACTCCGGTATTCTAGGTCAGTTCCCAGGTAGGAGGTGTTCCGTAAACCGTCAACTTAAATACCCCCAGCCTTAGACAGAACATTACCGGTGGAGTTCCCTTATAATCATAGCAATGTTTTTCCTATTTAGTCAATTAAAACTATTTTTAATTTTAAGTAAGAAAAGATTCTAATCCTATTAGAAACTGATCTAGGTCTAATTAATTTTAAACAATTTAAAATTAATCCAATTTATCCTATGATCTTATGTTTGCATGCAAATCTTGATTATAGATTGACGGTTTCTAATCATTAATATTAAAGAACTATTTCAAATTTTAATGATTAATCCTATAATCAAGAATCTAGGGTTTAATTCATTCAACAATCTCATTCAAATTAAATAATTAAACCACACTAATTGCATGAATAATATAACAATTATATTATTGACTATGGATGTTTCATGCTTCATGCAATTTTGATTTTCTCTTTTAATATAACAATTATAAGCCAGTCAAGAAAATCAATCAAGCATTCTTCATTCATCACATTAAACATAACTATTTATATTTAATTTAAGTAATGACATGCTTCATGCTTTCCAATTTTTCATACAATTAATATACACTTATATTAAAAAATATGAAAACAATTCCATGCATTTAAACATACATTATAACAATTTATAATATATAAAAAATGCATGAGCATGTTTATAACCTAAGGTGGGATTAAATATTCTATATGACATCCATAAAGCATATAAATAGCAATTGAACCGGTTAATTTTGGCCCCTAGGATAAAATAAAGCATTAAATTACATTAATTTAGCTAAATTCTATCCTAAAAATCCTTGCACAGCTCCGAAATTTTGTCTAGACATCACGAACCACCTCGAACCGGCCTCCAAAATCATGAACCAGGGCAAAAATTGGCTGAACCGGGCCAATAACACAAAAAATCGGGCTGATTCAGCAAAGAAATACAAAACCAGACCGATTTCCCGGTCAGGATCCCGGTTGGGATTCCCAGTCGGGATTCCCGGTTGGGAAACCCAATTTCCATCGATTTCTCTGTTCTGCACTCTGTTTTTACGATTTCCATCGTCGTTATTCATGATTTTCGCCCAAAATCATCTCGATCTCTATCGATAACAGCCCTAAATCTAGACACTGACTTACTAGGACTCAATTTACATAAAATACCCAAAACACCGGGCCTTACATGATCAAAATCACATAAAAAATAAAATCTATGGCCATAAAATTAACCCAAACAGTTCAACGCAAACCGAACATACATTATGCATAAATCCCACCTATTAGAGCCTATCGCAACTTTTAATATTAATTAATAGGGACATCGATGGCTCTGATATCGATTTATGCATAATGTATGTTCGGTTTGCGTTGAACTGTTTGGGTTAATTTTATGGCCATAGATTTTATTTTTTATGTGATTTTGATCATTTCCATAAATGATTAATCACTTCCTTAAGTGATTAATTATTTCCATAATTGATTAATTCCCGGTTAATGAATTCTTTAATTAATTAACCACCAATTAAATATCACATATTTAATTTCCGGCCTAGAATTAGTTAATTTGCCCAAACACATTTCAGGCCTTAAATTAATTAATTCATTATTTGAACTCTTTCAAACTTCCATAAATTTATATTTGAATTTCTTCAAATATTAATTTCTCTCATAATAATATATCAATATATATTATATTTGTTTCCCTTAGTAAATTGAACATTTTCAATTTACATTTATTACTTAGTTGCCTCAAATTACTTTATGAGCTACCAGTGGGACCTAATGGACCTGCAGATCAGAAGCTCCAACGATGTGAGATTAATTGGTCAAACTCATTAACCACATTAATCAATATTTGTTAACTGTGTGTTCATTCCACTATAGACTCACAGTTGCACTCTTCTCACTGCAGACATATTTTCTGTGTCCACGGATATAGACCAATATCGACTAGTTAGTCCTTCACGAGTGTCCGTAACACCAGCTGGGTCAAATTATCGTTTTACCCCTGGGTTACCTCTATTTCCTTAAGTATCAATTCTCCTCTAATGAACAACCTGTTTGTGGTCCAACCATCAAACAGAAAACCCTCTCGTGCCATTGAGAGGGTAGGGCCCTTTGTTCAAGACTCGGAGTAACCATTTAAGGGAACACTCATCTGCTTCCCTAAAGTCGGGAAGGAGTGAATTCCATCTTGTACGATTATGTTCCCAGCTCCCCATTCGGTCTTGTCCCCAAAGTGGTAGGCTTATTAAGTCAGCGTATTGGCCACTCTCACCCATACAAATCAAAGGACAATCTCTCATGAGCAGGAGTCCATAATCAACTCAGGATTCAGACTAAGTTGTATAGGTTGTCCTAGTGAAATAGAAAACCAACTAGTTAACGGTGTTATAACCAGTGGTTACTATTTCGCGGTCCGGTCTTATGCAAACTCATTGCATAGGATACCCCCACTCGCATGTCTCCTACACGAACGCGTCGGATTGCAGCGTTTGTATCAAATACAAAGTGGGTCGTATCCATAGTGTCACCAGGATAAGGAACCCAGTCTTATCCCTATACTATAGACCCTTTAGGTTGTTTCTTGAACAATGATCCTATATGTCGCTACATATAGTTCAAGACTCATATTACAGCCTTGGATGTCTAGTTTATTGGATTAGGGTTATTATTAGGCAAAGACAAATATAAAATAACTAATAACAATTAATGGAAAAATATATAAATATTATTCCATTAATATCCGGTCAACGGTTACATTCACTATCTACAAGTTTTAGGCCATAAAACCTAACAATCCACGCCACCTAAAGAACTCTCACTGGGCTGAACTTTGTGTTCCTAACTCTTCAAAACTAAAACGGAGCAAAGTTTGCAACAAGTTCGTCCAAACCATATGAAAAATTCTCATTGGGACGAACTTTGGGTTCCGAGCTTTCAAAAACCAAAACATAGCTAATTTTGAACATTGTGTCGTCCAAACCACCTAAAGAACTCTCATTAGGCCGAACTTTGAGTTCCTAACTCTCCAAAACTCAAACAGAGCTAAGTTTTGACCAAGTTCGTCCAAACCATATGAAAAACTCTCGTTGGGACGAACGTTGGGTTTCGAGCTCTCAAAAACCGAAACGAAGCTAACTTTGGACCATGTGTCATCCAAATCACCTAAAGAACACTCATTTTACCGATTTTTGAGTTCCTAACTCTCCAAAACTCAAGCCGAGCAAAGTTTGGACAAAGTTCGTCCAAACCATATGATAAACGCTCCTTGGGACGAACTTTGGGTTCCGAGCTCTCAAAAACCAAAATGGAGCAAAGTTTGGACCTTGTGTCGTTCAAACCACCTAAGGAACTATCATTGGGCTGAACTTTGAGTTCCTAACTCTTCAAAACTAAAACGGAGCAAAGTTTGGAACAAGTTTGTCCAAACCATATGAAAAACCCTGATTGGGACGAACTTTGGGTTTTGAGCTCTCAAAAACCGAAGCGGAGCAAAGTTGGACCATGTGTTGTCCAAACCACCTTTAACACTCTCATTGAGCCGAACTTTGAGTTCCTAACTCTCCAAAACTCAAACGGAACAAAGTTTGGACCACGTTTGTCCAAACCATATGAAAAATTCTCATTGGGACGAACTTTGGGTTCCGAGCTTTCAAAAACAAAAATAGAGCAAATTTTGAACCTTGTGTCCTCCAAACCACCTAAAGAACTCTCATTGGGTCGAACTTTGAGTGCCTAACTCTCAAAAACTCAAACGGAGCTAAGTTTGGACCAATTTCGTCCAAACCATATGAAAAACTCTCGTTGGGACGAACGTTAGGTTTCGACCTCTCAAAAACTGAAAAGGAGGAAAGTTTAAAAGATGTGTTATCCAAACCACCTAAAGAACACTCATTTTACCGATCTTTGAGTTCCTAATTCTCCAAAACTCAAGCCGAGCAAAATTTGGACGAAGTTCGTCCAAACCATATGATAAATGCTCATTGGACGAACTTTGGGTTCCGAGCTCTCAAAAACAAAAACAGAGCAAAGTTTGGACCTTGTGTCGTCCAAACCACCTAAAGAACTCTCATTGGGCCGAACTTTGAGTTCCTAACTCTTCAGAACTAAAACGGAGAAAAGTTTGGAACAAGTTCGTCCAAACCATATGAAAAACTCTCATTGGGACGAACTTTGGGTTCCGAGCTCTCAAAAACAAAAACAGAGCTAATTTTGAACATTGTGTCGTCAGAACCACCTAAAGAACTCTCATTAGGCCGAACTTTGAGTTCCTAACTCTCCAAAACTCAAACGGAGCTAAGTTTGGACCAAGTTCGTCCAAACCATATGAAAAACTCTCGTTGGGACGAACGTTGGGTTTCGAGCTCTCAAAAACCGAAACGAAGCTAAGGTTGGACCATGTGTCATCTAAACCACCTAAAGAACACTCATTTTACCGATTTTTGAGTTCCTAACTCTCCAAAACTCAAGCCGAGCAAAGTTTGGACAAAGTTCGTCCAAACCATATGACAAACGCTCCTTGGGACGAACTTTGGGTTCTGAGCTCTCAAAAACAAAAATGGAGCAAAGTTTGGACCTTGTGTCGTTCAAACCACCTAAGGAACTATCATTGGGCCGAACTTTGAGTTCCTAACTCTTTAAAACTAAAACGGAGCAAAGTTTGGAACAAGTTTGTCCAAACCATATGAAAAACCCTCATTGGGATGAACTTTGGGTTTCGAGCTCTCAAAAACCGAAGCGGAGCAAAGATTGGACCATGTGTTGTCCAAACCACCTTTAAAACTCTCATTGAGCCGAACTTTGAGTTCCTAACTCTCCAAACCTCAAACGGAACAAAGTTTGGACCACGTTCGTCCAAACCATATGAAAAATTCTCATTGGGACGAACTTTGGGTTCCGAGTTTTCAAAAACAAAAACAGAGCAAATTTTGAACCTTGTATCCTCCAAACCACCTAATGAACTCTCATTGGGTCGAACTTTAAGTTACTAACTCTCCAAAACTCAAACGGAGCTATGTTTTGACCAAGTTCGTCCAAACCATATGAAAAACTCTCGTTGGGACGAACGTTAGGTTTCGACCTCTCAAAAACTGAAAAGGAGGAAAGTTTGAAAGATGTGTTATCCAAACCACCTAAAGAACACTCATTTTACCGATCTTTGAGTTCCTAATTCTCCAAAACTCAAGCCGAGCAAAATTTGGACGAAGTTCGTCCAAACCATATGATAAATGCTCATTGGACAAACTTTGGGTTCCGAGCTCTCAAAAATAAAAACAGAGCAAAGTTTGGACCTTGTGTCGTCCAAACCACCTAAAGAACTCTCATTGGGTCGAACTTTGAGTTCCTAACTCTTCAGAACTAAAACGGAGAAAAGTTTGGGACAAGTTCATCCAAACCATATGAAAAACTCTCATTGGGATGAACTTTTGGTTTCGAGCTCTCAAAAACCGAAGCGGAGAAATGTTTGGACCATGTGTCGTCCAAACTACCTTTAGAACTCTCATTAAGCCGAACTTTTAGTTCCTAACTCTCCAAAACTCAAACGGAAGAAAGTTTGGACCACGTTCGTCCAAACCATATGAAAAACTCTCATTGGGACGAACTTTGGGTTCCGAGCTCTAAAAAACCGAAACGAAGGAAAGTTTGGACCTTATGTCGTCCTAACCACCTAAAGAACTCTCATTGGGCCGAACTTTAAGTTCCTAACTCTCGAAAACTCAAACGGAGATAAGTTTGGACAAAGTTCGTCCAAACCATATGAAAAACTCTCATTGGGACGAACTTTGGGTTCTGAGCTCTCAAAAGCAAAAACAGAGCAAATTTTGGACCTTGTGTCGTTCAAACCACCGAAGGAACTCTCATTGGGCCGAACTTTAAGTTCCTAACTCTCAAAAACTCAAACGGAGCTAAGTTTGGAAAAAGTTCGTCCAAACCATATGAAAAACTCTTGTTTGGACGAACGTTGGGTTTCGAGCTCTCAAAAACCGAAACGGAGCAAAGTTTGGACCATGTGTCATCCAAACCACATAAAGAACACTCATTTTACCGATCTTTGAGTTCCTAACTCTCCAAAACTCAAGCCGAGCAAAGTTTGCATGAAGTTCGTCCAAACCATATGATAAGCGCTCCTTGGGACGAACTTTAGGTTCCGAGCTCTCAAAAACCAAAACAGAGCAAAGTTTGGACCTTGTGTCGTCCAAACCACCAAAAGAACTCTCATTGGGCCAAACTGTGAGTTCCTAACTCTTCAGAACTAAAACTGAGAAAAGTTGGACCTTGTGTCGTCCAAACCACCTAAAGAACTCACATTGGGCCAAACTGTGAGTTCCTAACTCTTCAGAACTAAAACTGAGAAAAGTTTGGAACAAGTTCGTCCACACCATATGAAAAACTCTCATTGGGACGAACTTTGGGTTTCGAGCTATCAAAAACCGAAGCGGAGAAAAGTTTGGACCATGTGTCGTCCAAACTACTTTGAAAACTCTCATTGAGCCAAACTTTTAGATCCTAACTCTCCAAAACTCAATCGGAGCAAAGTTTGGACCAAGTTAGTCCAAACCATATGAAAAACTCTCATTGCGACGAAGTTTGGGTTCCGAGCTCTCAAAAACCGAAACAGAGCAAAGTTTTGACCATGTGTCGTCCAAACCACCTAAAGAACTCTCATTGGGCCGAACTTTTAGTTCTTGACTCTCCAAAACTCAAACAGAGAAAATTTTGACAAAGTTCGTCCAAACCATATGAAAACCTCTCATTAGGACGAACTTTGGGTTCTGAGCTGTCAAAAATCGAAACGGAGCCAAGTTTAGACCATGGGTCATCTAAACAACCTAAAGAACTCTCAATTGGCCGAGCTTTGAGTTCCTAACTCTCCAAAACTCAAATGTAGCAAAGTTTGGACCAAGTTCGTCCAAACCATTTGAAAACTCTCATTGGGACGAATGTTGGGTTCCAAATTCTCAAAAACCGAATCGGAGCAGAGTTTGGACCATGTGTCGTCCAAACAACATAAAGAACTCTCACTTGGCTGAACTTTGAGTTCCTAACTCTCCAAAACTCAAACGGCGAAAAGATTGGACCAAGTTCGTCCGTGCCATATGAAAAACTCTCAATGGGACGAACTTTGGGTTCCATGTTCTCGAAAACCAAAACAGAGCAAAGTTTGGACAAGGCGTCGTCCAAACCACCTATAGAACTCTCATTGGGTGGAACTTTGAGTTCCTAACTCTCCAAAACTCAAACGGAGCAACGTTTGGACCAAGTTCATTCAAACCATATGAAAAAATCTCATTGGGACGAACTTTGGGTTCTGAGGTCCTAAAAACCCAAACGGAGCAAAGTTTAGACCATGTGTCGTAAAAACAACAAAAAGAACTCTCATTGGGCTGAACTTTGACTACCTAACTCTCCAAATCTCAAAACGGAGGAAAGTTTTGACCATGTTCGTCCAAACCATACGATAAACTCTCATTGGGACAAACTTTGGGTTCCGAGCTCTCAAAAATCGAAATGGAGCAAAGTTTGGACCATGTGTCGTCCAAACCACCTAAAGAACTCTCATTGGGCCGAACTTTGAGTTCCTAACTCTCCAAAACTCAAATGGGGAGAAGTTTGGACCAAGTTCATCCAAACCATATGAAAAACTCTCATTGGGACGAAATTTGGGTTTCAAGCTCTCAAAAATCGAAGCGAGGCAAACTTTGGACAACGTGTCGTCCAAACCACCTTAAAACTCTCATTGGGCCGAACTTTGAGTTCCTAACTCTCCAAAACTGAAACGGAGCAAAGTTTGGACCAAGTTCGTCCAAACCATATGAAAAACTCTCATTGGGACGAACTTGAAGGATTGGAATTTCATTTTCGTTACAGGGGAAGCGCAATTGGACCGTTTCGTAGTTAATTTGGTTTTCGCGAAAATACCAAAACATTGAAAAAATTTAGAAAACTATTCTAAATCAATTATTAAGGCTAAGCATACAACCGTAGAACTAATTCTAAAGGGTTGAAGCAAACATACCGTCGTTGTCGTCTCTGAATTCTTCAAGAACGTCTTTCTTGATTTGCGTCAACAATTGGGACACCACCAATTTGAACTTCCCCACTATGACTCTGTGATTAGGAACGTTGTTGTGGGACTACCTAATCTTGAATAGGAAAACTCTTAGAGAGAAAAATTCTCTCTAGAGTTCTTGGGTTGAGAGAATATGGGAGGGAGGCTAGAATGAGACCTTAGGGTTAGGTTAGGAAACAATCTTGATCGTTAGATCAAGATCAATTAATTAATTGATTAAATCAATTAATTAAATGTTAATAAATTAATAATATTAATAAATTAATCCCATGCACGTTTAAATCTTATTTAAATATAATTCCCTCACATAATATATAGTTTAATAAACTTAATTAAATCACATTTAATTAATTCAATTAAACTAATCTATTAATTAATTCCAATAATTAATTAATTTCATAATTAAATATCCTCCATATTTAATTAATTACACATTAGAATCATATTCTAATAATTCCCTCATAGGCTATAGTTTAATAAAATCTCATTTAACTTAAACTAAATTGAATAATTAATTAATTCATGATTAATTATTTCATCTTCTAGTTAAATACCATATATTTAATTAGACATATATTTGAACTCTTTCAAATATATTAATCTCTCAATTTAATAAAGTTTAACTCAAATTAGACTTTATCTTTTAATGCATCACTATACATTGTATTAATTTGTATCTCATACAATTAACTTAATTCCCAATAGGAATTTGAACTATTCAAATTCTCTCAAGATATAATTGTTCCTAATTACTCTTTACGAGCTAGCAGGGGGGCCTAATGGACCTACAGATCAGAAGCTCCAATGATATGAGGTTAACTAATTAAACTCATTAATTAAGTTAACCAATATTCATTAATTATGGGTCATTCCACTAAAGAAACACAACTGATCTCTTCACACTGTAGAACATTTCTATGTCCACGGATATAAACCTATATCGGTAAGTTAATCCTTCACGAGTGTTCGTAACTACAGTTGGGTCAAATTAGCGTTTTTCCCCTATGTTACCTCTGGCTCCTTAAGTACCAGTGCTCCTCTAATGAACAACTTGTTTATGGTCCAACCAGTAAACAAAAAGTCCCTCTCGGGCCAGTGAGAGGGCGAGATCACTTTGTTCAAGACCCGGAGTCACCACTTAAGGGAACACTCATCTACTTCTCCTAGAAGCGGGAATAAGTGAATTCCATCTTATGTTGTCATGTCCCCAACCCCCCACTCGGTCTTGTCCCCAAGAAGGTAGACTTATTGAGTCGGCGTGCAGGCCACTCTCACCCACACTAATCAAAGGACAATCCCTCGTGAGAAGGAGTTCATGACATACTCAGGATTAAGACTGAGTTACCTAGGTCATCCTATTGAAACAGTAACCTAACTAGTTAACGGTGTTACATCTAGTGGTTTACTATTTCGTGGTCTGGTCTTATGCAAACTCATTGCATAGGATACCCCGCTTGCCTGTCTCCTACATGGACGTCTTGGATAAATACGTCTGTATCGAATACAAAGCGGGCCGTATCACATATTGTTACCAGGATAACGTACCCAACCTTATCCTTGTACTATAGACCTTTTAGGTTGTTAGTTGAACACCGATCCTCGTATGTCCCCATATACTAGGTCAAGTCACATGTAAACAACCTTGGATCTTAGTTTATTGGATTTGGGTCAAATTGTGCAATATTTATCAATAACACTTTATTATAGAAACTCAATAACAATTTATTGAAACAAGTATACAATTTGTTTACATTCACTATCAATGAGTTTTAGGGCATAAAACCCAACAAACTCCCACTTGAACTAAAACTATAATTTAGTGGGATGTACAGTAATCTATTCATCTGTGGGTGCATAGATACATGTATAAAACATATACAATGTACAAATACAATAAACTAGGGCATCACTATACCCATTACATAATGGTATCACTATACTCATTACACTTCTCCCACTTGCCCTAGATTACATCTTTGTACATAACTCGTAGGCCTAGACCTTCTAGATGACCCTCATACAGTTTAGCCGAGAGAGCCTTCGTGAATGAATCAACAATATATCTTTAGATTTAATGTGCTTGCTTGTCTTGCAATGGGCAAGGTCATATTTGGAACACCTTCCAAAATAGGCTTGAACTTCCTAATTCATACAGTCTCTATCACTACTCCATAAGCAACTGCTTATCGGCCTATATCGTTGAGGCTGCAAGTATTTCATACTATATCTCCTCTGTTAAGAGTGAACACGGATACGGATGTAGATTTCCTCAAATCTTTATCAGTTTGAAAATTTGTGTTAGTGTATTGTGTAAGGATCCAATCCTCGGTGCCATACACGAGCATATAGACCTTCGTTCTCCTAAGATATTGGAGGATGTACATAACAGCTCTCCCGAGATCAATTCTTGGATTTGATGGATACTTACTGACAATTCCTACTGCATAGTGTTTATGTCTCAAGTCCTCAACATCTTGAGGTGTCTCAGGACACAGTTCCTGAGACAAAAGAATTTCATGCCTAAAAGGTAGTGAATCCTTATTAGAATTTTGCATCTTACATCTAACTAACATCTTGTAGATATAAGACACTTGAGACAAGGCCAGCTCAACTTCTCCCAGATTTTTATTTGGAAATGAGCTACTAGCCTCTTTTATTGTCAGTAAGATAACCTACATCATTCCCAATGATTAGGATATCAATCATATACAACACTAAGTAAGCTACTGAACTATTGATGATTACTTGTAAACACAAGACTCATCGATGTTCTGATTAAAACCAAAAGATTTGGTCACTATATCAAATCTTATATTTCAAGATCGAAATGCTTAGGTCAATCCATGAATGAATCACTTAAGCTTGCAAACCCTTTTGCTTTTGATCTTGTTGTATGAACCCTCCTGGTTAAGACATGAATGTCTTGTTTCCTCTTGTAAATCCACTTGTAACTAATAGGTGTTACCCATCAAGCAGATCTACAAGATCTCTGATGGAAGTGAAATACAAAAGACTTCATTTCTAGGTCCATGGCTTTAATCCTCTAATCGTTGTGTACTTCATTCATTTTCTTTCTAAAAGATAATGAATCCTCTATGCCATCATCAAGTATGATGACCTAGGCTTTAATCAAGCCGATGTAACGTTCAGGTTATAAAACAACCCTTCCACTACATCGAGGCACTCTCAACTATTGAGATGGATGTGTCTGACCAGATGCACTGATCCATCAAGAACTTTTGTTGAACAACCAACATCATCAACAACTCTTGTGGATGTTACTGTAGCTTCATTAGTTAACTTAATTAAAACGACTTTACTTTGTGGTTTATGATGTTTGATGTGGACTTCTGAGAATTTAGCATTTGTCGATACAAATTCTTTATTCTCTTGTGAATTGAAGAAGTATCCACTTCTCGTTTCCTTTGGGGTTGCCTACTGCAGTATGCAATGCAGTCAACACTGCATGACCCCAAAATGAGCCAGACAACTGAGCATAGCTCAACATTGAATGAATCATATCCAATAGGGTTCTATTTCTCCTACATGAGATTTAGGGGGTGATCCCATGTACTGTCAAATAGTCCTGGAATTTCAAATCCCTATACTCAACACTTTGATCAGATTGAAGTGTTTTTATCATCTCACCAAACAAGTTTTCAACTTCAGCCCTAAGCCCCTTCGAATATCTCAAGAGCTTCAGACTTAAGTTGCATTAGGTAAAGATACTCATACGTTTCAATAATCATCAAAAAGAGATGAATTATTCATGCCCTCCCACTGCTTTAACATATTGAACCACAAGGATCCAAATGTACAAACTCCAAGGGCTCTTTGGCTCTTAGATTTTTTTCAATAAAAGATCTATCAGTCATATTGCCCACAAGGCATGACTTACAAGGTAGTAGATAGTCATCTTCTAACTCGCTTAGAAGTTCACTCTTGACCAATCTCCCAATCAAATTGAGATTAATATGGTATACCTTAGAACCAAAGAAAAGTATTTTCCTTTAGGAGAAATCATTTGCCTCTTTTCACATTGAGTAGTAGCAATCTTAAACAACCCAGTGTTCATAACTGCTTTACTCTTGATTAGTCTTAAAACATTTAGGTTATTATCCAGTAAAGCTAAACAAATGTCAACTCCCTTTCTTGAAACAAAACTGCGTTAGTGATACGCAAATTGCTAACTGCAAGTGTACGGGCCCAAGTTATAATAGAGTGATTAAAAATCGAATGTCTTCCTCTGGATTGGTTTTTCAGTTCCCCTAATTACTAAAGGTATATTCGCCCAATTTTATTTAGAGAAAAATATCGAGAAATTTGCAAACTAATGAAAAAACTAATCAAAGCAAGAAAAAGATAGAAACTCAATGGAGAAAAGCCTTAGGGAATTGATTTCACCTATTAGATGCATGAATTAATTCAAAGGATAATTATGAACGAACACGTAGCGAATTCATAAACCAAGGATTATCGATTATTAAAAGCCTCTCCCCAGTACAATTAATTCATTATGCAAAATCATAAAATTGATATCCCTATCTAATTTCAATAACAAGCATATGCATTAATGATCAATCCTTAAAACGGTTTCTCAAGCAATCCCAAATCTCCCGATTGTAGAATCACCTAAGTCATGCAATTCATGGTCTAATCTAAACTACCCTCTAACGAACAATTAGTTCAGAAACAAGAACATACAATCTGTGATCAAGAGATTATAAGCATTAAGCATACAATTGCATAAATTAACCACGTTACGAAACGTCCTAAAAAAATCCCTAAATTAATCCGTACAATCTAATGGCTACATCAAGATCCTAAGAAACGAAATTTAGCTACACATGGTCTCTAAAATATGAAATCAGTCCCAAACATCATAAAAATTAGTACAAGAAACAAGGAAGAAATATTAAACTCGCTAACCGTGATTCCCGCGCATTCCCGTCACGATCCTCACGATCTAAGCTCTGAAATTATGCTCCACTTGGTCTCCTCTCTATTATGTCCCGATTCTACTCTCAAAATTATTATTTCTCTCTCCAATATTGTTCCCTGAAACAACAACATCGCAAAGAATATATACTGGGCCAGTCTGCGCGACAGCGTCGCGACGCTAAGAACACAGCGTCGCGACGCTGTGTAAAATGATGTCCTAATTATTCCAGAAAATGCCGCAGCATCAAGACGCTGTGGAGGTAGCATCTCGACGCTGCCTTGTTTGCGCGCCTCTTGACTTTATGGTCCAGCGTTGAGACGCTCAAGGGGTAGCGTCTCAACGCTAGGCCTTGAACTTTGCTTCTTTCGCTCCTTTCTTCGCTCGAATTTATTCTTTAGCTCCTAAATCACCGGTGTTGAGTCCGATTACTGCAAGCGCACGGGTCGTCACAAGTAATATAAAACGGTAGGTAATACCGAGTATTGAATCCACAGGGAGGCGAAACGAAAATTAAGCAAAAATAAAATCTCTTGAGCACTAAAAATACTCGGGCGAAATAGTATTTAGGGGACAACTCATGCAATTAAAAGGATTCAAAAATCAAAGCAATTAAAGAAAATAATTTGATCAATCGAGAAAAATAAAATATGGAGAAAGAGTTTTCTTTAAATGGGAAGAGGGGTCTTGAAAATCAATTATTAGCTAAACAATTGTTATAATTATCCTATCTCATTGCCCAACTAATTATAATCCTAGAATCTCTGTTAATCATATAGGTTCTCTTGTCGGTTTCCCCTAATTGTAATTGATTCATTTTAACAACCTAAGTGTCCCTACCGCGATTAAAAATCATTGATTATTACGCTCTGATTCATTTTAGGAATCTATGTTTAATCAACGAATCTCGTTGTCACGACGAGCAATTAAACTAGTTGCATGGATTATGATCTATCCTAATTTCTCTCCGTCGAGTTTCCATTAGGAATCAAATCATTACACAATTGGCCATATTGAATAAAGCATTAAGCACATCCATACAAATAATTAGGAAAAAGGGCAAGAGACAGGAAATTATAACAACATTTTGACTATAATTTCATTTAAAGACCCCAAATTGGGGTTTAGCTACACATAGCTAAAATATCCACAAAATTTACAATGAAAAGCATAATTAAGAGCATAAAAGGAAAGGAATTGACCGTCAAAAAACCCCTTCGCTGACGCTCGGAGTCCCGCCGAACACTCCTTGAGCCTCCTAGGATGCTCCCCAAAATTCCCCAAAAATATTTCCCACTAAAGAAATCTCTCAAAAAGGTTACAAAGCCTTGAGAGAGGCTCCAAAGGAGCCAAAGGAAGCAAGAAAGGAAGGAAAGAATGTATTGATTGATGGTAAAATGAGGCACCAAGGGGTGCCTTTTATAGGCTCGGGTTCGGGGTAGCGTCGCGACGCTACATGGCACAGCGTCGCAACACTTTGATGCACGCTGCATGTTGCCCAAGAAATGGACAGCTTCGCGACGCTGTCTTCACAGCGTTTCGACGCTGTCTTCACAGAGTTTCGACGCTGTGCCATTTTCCAGATTTTTCAGCTTCGGTTTGGGCTTCTTTTTGGGCCTTCTCTTCATTTCTTTTTGGGCTTTTTCTTCATGATTGGCCTCTTTGACTCCCCTTTTGGTCCAAGCTTGGAATTTGGGCTTTATTGGCTTCATTTTGGGCATTTTTCCCCCAAAATCCACAACTTTGCTCCTAGAGACCAAATAACAAAAAACATTAAATATTTTCATTAAAAACACGATTAAAGCACCGGAAAGCCTAATAAATTGGGACTAAAATAGCGACATTTATGCTCGCTATCACACCCAAAACTTAAGCTTTTGCTAGTCCCGAGCAAAATAAATTCTAAAGATGCATGAAATAGAATCGCTCAAGCCTTAATGATTTTGGAATTCTTAAGATAGAATGGAAAACATGCAAGTGGAATAAGCAAGCACCGCATACTCATGAAGAAATCTTAAACTAGTTTGAACTTAAGATTAATGAATAGCATGCTCAAGATTTATGTATTTATTCTTTTACTAACCTAGGTTAGTCTTATGACTTTCTCCATTTGTTTTCCCCCTACACTGGCTAAGAGCCCCTAATAGGTCGGAGTTCTACTATCATGCAAAAAAAAGAAACTAGGGTGCCTGGTATTTTTTTCTTTTTCATGGGGGAGCAAAACTCACAAGTATTTTTCACTTTCTTTTTCTTTTTCCTTTGCTACTCCCCCAAACTTGCATTTTCATTTCTAATGGTACTAACTTTCACACTATGGTGCAGGGACCCTTAACCCGAATTTTATTCTTTGGTTGGCCAAACTGATCACACCGCAGGTAGCTCTTTTTATCCCTAGGCTTGTTCTCTTGTGCAAGCAAAAATTTTCTTTTCAACAGATTTTCTTTTCTCTCATTTTCTTTTGTTACTTTTGCTTTTCTCTCAGCAGGCATAGCATTTTTTCTACCTAGCTCTTTAGAACAATCAAGCATGAACTTCCTAATATGAGAAACTAAGCCTATCGGGGTGACAACAAACTTTAAAAACCATAATAAGAATCTAGATTTTCAAAGACGTCATTAGATAAGGCTATTGCATGCTTTAGACATCAAAACTAAGTATCAAAAAATTTCAAAATTTCAAAATTTCTGTCGTGCTCCCAAATTCTACAACATATAAACCATTTTCTCCCAAAATTTCTAAAATCACATCCTTGGCTATCATAGCTATCTATTCATGCATCCAACATAATTTAAATATGCTCAACACAGCGAAAGCGTCCCCTCCAAACTTAAACTAAACATTGTCCCCAATGTTTTAAAAAACAGTAAAACATAAAGAGGGATACTGAGACTTCCCTGAGTTAGGAGCGCTTCATCCTCTTCCTTTGGATCAAGAAAAAGGAGATTTTTGGAATTCGGGGATTTGCTAAGGTGATCCTGCAAAAAAAAAAAAAAAAAAAAAAAAAAAAAAATTGGATCACGGAGCAAAGGAAAATTATTTACCTCAAAAACAACTACCTAAACTTTAATCCTTGGGTTGCCTCCCAAACAACGCTTTCTTTAACGTCTTTAGCTAGACGAGGCTCGACACGCTTACGGGGGCTCAAAATAAAAGTTTTCATCATCCTTCGGACCCTGCAGAAAATCACGCACCGAATTGCATACTACACACAGGGGAGAAAAAAAACTTTCCCTTGGCCCATCTTCACTAAAGAGATTGTTATAATAACATTTCAGAAAATACGAGGCCGCATCAAATCTCTTTTCTAAGTCTCTATTCACAAAACAATTGTTAACAGAGTCATCAAGCGTTATGATATCTACCGGTCTAGGATCTAAAGGTGACCTATCAATTATGCCAATCCATTCATCAGATTCAATATCTACATGATCAGCAGATTCCTCAGACTCAGTATTAAAAAATGATTCAACTAGGCAACATATGACTCATCATCAGAAGAATTCAAGAATTCAAGAATTTTAGGATCAAATTCTATACTAGGCACAGATTCGAGTTCCTTTGGGTTAGATTCTATGCTATATACATCATTAAGACACGAATCAAATTTATTCACATTATAAGGGTTCATGCATTCAGGAATATCAAGATCAAACTCGATAGTTTCAGTGTTATCATGATCAGACTCAAAATTATCTATCATGTAATCTTTTTTATGCAATTCATGTTCATCCTTAATGTTAGGCAAATCAATATCATCATCAAAATCATTGATTTCGGGCAAATCCAATTCATTCTCAAAGGAAGGCAAATCATCAACTGCAGATCTTTCATTCTCACAAGCAGGTAATTCTAGATAATTTTCAAAGTTAGGCAATTCTAAATCATTCTCAAATAGAGGGTCATCTAAATATGCATTATGATGAAAATTCTCATCATTCATAAGTACGATAAAATGGCTACGGATTACTCAAAGACTAACTAAAATAAATACGGAAAAATAGCTAGCTATGATCGCTATCATCCACCAGAGGTGCTCTTGCTTGCACCTTTTCTGTAACCAACCATCATTACCTCATCATGATCTGTGGAGACTCCAACTGCTTTAAAAACTTCCTTTTCCTGTAAGACCCTCACAGTTAGCTCTCTGCACTCGATGTCAATGATAACTCGCCCAGTTGTGAGGAATGGTCTCCCTAAAATAACAGGCACTGTAAGATTTTCATTTACATCCATCACAAAGAAGTCAACGAGTAGAAAAAATTTTCCTACTTGGATTAAAACATTCTCTACTTCTCCATATGGACTAACTACAGACTGGTCAGCTAACTGGAGTTTCATTGCAGTAGGTTTAATCTCTCCTATGTTCAACTTCTTACATAAGGATAAAGGAATTATGCTAATACTAGCGCCTAAATCACACAAGGCACGAAAAGAATGAGTACCAAAGCTGCAGGGAAACGAAAAACTCCCTGGATCAGCAAGTTTGTCAGGTACACTCTTTTGAAGTCGGGCACTGCATGTAGAGGTGAGGAATATTGTCTCCACTTTCTTTTCCTTTTTTTTCCTCGAAAGTCATTCCTTCATGGATTTTACATATTTGTGTGTCTGCTCCAAAGCCTCTGCAAACGGTAAATTAATATTTAAACTCATAAATATATCAAGAAACTTCTTAAATTGAGTTGAGTAATTCTTTTTCTTCTTTTTCTTAGGCTTTGGAACCAGAACAGTAGGAAACTGTATAAGAGGTTCAGAAGTAAGCTTTTCAGCTTCGTTTGAGGATGACCCCTTTTCAACTTCTTCCTTAATGACTTCAGGCTCATGAATCTCCTGTGCCTCAGCTACTTGAACTTCCTCCACTTGATGCACGGTGATGGCCTTGCAATACTCCATTTGGGTTTTCTCTGGCTTAGCTATGGCTTTACCTTTCTGCATAGTGTTTACACCATTCACCAACTGACCCAACTGAGTTTCTATGTTTTTAATTGTTGCACTGTGGCCTGTCACGGTGGTATTTATTGCAATCACTACTTCCTCCAACTTGTTGGTCCTTTTGCTAGACTCTGTAATAAAAGCTCCAACCATATCTTCAAGAGAAAGTTTATTTTCAGCCTTTTGAGATGTATATCCAGGAGGGTTCATGATATTCTTATTGTTAGCATATGAGAAATTTTCATGATTTTTAACATTAGGGTGGTAGTGTGTGGGTGAAAAATTATGATGTCCCCTATAGTTAGAATTTCTATCAACATAATGAACCTATTTCATCTCTTGAGACTGAGATGCAAGAGCAGCTGACTCAATAGATTGTGCACCCCCTGTACCTGAGAATTTCAAGAAAGCATTAGCAAGGGAGGTCAGCTGGGCTTGAAGAGAACTTACATTGTCAATCTCATAGATCCCAACTACAATCTTCTTAGGTGCAGACCGCTTAGTTGGCCACTGGTAGCTGTTTGTGGTCATATCCTCCAGTAATGTACGTTCGTTCTCTACGGTCTTTGAAAACAGAGCCCCACCTGCAGTTGCATCAACAATCGTTTTAGTGTTTGGATTTAGACCATTGTAAAACAACTGGATCTGCAACCTATCAGGGTATCCATGCTGAGGGCATTTCCTCAGTAACTCCTTATAGCGCTCCCAAGCCTCAAATAATTGTTCATCACCTAGCTGTTGATGTTGGGTTTAATGCCCTAAAACTCGTAGATAGTGAATGTAAACAAATTGTATACTTGTTTCAATAAAGTGTTATTGAGTTTCTACAATAAAGTGTTATTGTTATATATTGCACAATTTGACCCAAATCCAATCAACTAAGATCCAAGGTTGTTTGCATGTAAGTTGAACAAGTATGTGGGGACATACGGGGATCAATGTTCAAGTAACAACCTAAAAGGTCTATAGTACAAGGATAAGGTTGGGTACCATATCATAGTAACACTATGAGATACGGTCCGCTTTATATTTGATATAGGCGTATTGATCCAAAACGTCCATGTAGTAGACATGCAAGCAACGGTATCCTATGCAATGAGTTTGCAGAAGACCGGACCACGAAATAGTCAACCATTACTTATAACACCGTTAACTAGTTAGGTTACTGTTTCAATAGGATGACCTTGGTAACTCAGTTTTAATCCTGAGTATGTCATGAACTCCTTCTCATGAGGGATTGTCCTTTGATTAGCATGGGTGGGAGTGGCCAATACGCCGACTCAATATGCCTTCCTTTTTTGGGACAAGACCGAGTGGGAGGCTGGGGACATGACAACACAAGAAGGAATTCACTCTTTTCCGCTTCCTGTATATGAGTGTTCCCTTAAGTGGTGACTCCAAGACTTGAACAAAGGGATCCCGCCCTCCCACTGGCCCAAGAGGGACTTTCTGTTTAATGGTTAAACCATAAATAAGTTGTTCATTAGAGGAGCGCTAGTACTTAAGGAGACAGATGTAACACAGGGGAAAAACGGTAATTTGACCCAGCTGTGATTACGGACACTCGTGAAGGATTGACTTACCGGCATAGTTCTACATCCATGGACACAAAAATGTTCTACCGTGAGAAGAGTTCAGCTGTGGGTCTTTAGTGGAATGACCCATAGTTAATGAATATTGGTTAACTTGATTAATGAGTTTAATCAATTAACCTCATATCATTGGAGCTTCTGATCTGTAGGTCCATTCGGTCCCCCCTTCTAGCTCGTAAAGAGTAATTAGGAACAAATATATCTTGAGAGAATTTGAATAGTTCAAATTCATATTGAGAATTAAGTTAATTGTATGAGATACAAATTAATATAATGTATAATGATACATTAAAATATAAAGTCTCATTTGAGATTAAACTTTTATTATATTGAGAGATTGATATGTTTGAAAGAGTTCAAATATATGTCTAATTAAATATATGGTATTTAATTAGAAGATGAATTAATTAGGCCCCGTTTGATAACCATTTGGTTTTTTATTTTTTGTTTTTGGTTTTTAAGCTTATAAACACCACTTCCAAGTCTAAGTTTCTTTGGCTTTTCACCTACGTTCTTCCCATGTTTTCAAAAACCAAGCCAATTTTTGAAAACTAAAAAAAGTAGTTTTCAAAAACTTGTTTTTGATTTTAGAATTTGGTTAGGGATTCAAGTGTGTCTTTATCAAAAATGAAAACAAATTTAAAGAAAACAAGCCTAATTTTCAAAAACCAAAAATCAAAAACTAAGGGCACGTTTGATAACCATTTCAGTTTTTGGTTTTTGGTTTTTCTGTTTTTGGTTTTTGGTTTTTGGTTTTTGGTTTTTCTGTTTTTGGTTTTTGGTTTTTGGTTTTTGGTTTCCTGTTTTTTAAAAACAAAAACCACATATGTTTGATAACTGTTTTTTGTTTTCTGTTTTTAAAAAACAGAAAACCAACCTTGTTTGATAACTATTTTTGGTTTTCAATTTTTTAAAAATTAGAAAGATGAAAAGATATTTTAGAGAGAGAAAAATGTGTAAAGACATTGAAACAAAAATTTAGAGACACGAATATAAATGTTTTCAAGAGATTTTTTTTTTTTTTTTGAAAAGACGAGAGAAAAGTTAAACATAGAAAATTTAGAGAGATGAAAGAAAATGTTTAGAGAAAGAACATTAGTTAGACTCGAGAAAAGATATTAGTTAGAGAAAAAATAGAAAACAAGTTAGAGTAAAAGCGATAAATTTTAGATTAAAAAAATTAAATAAAAAAAGAAAATTTAGAGAGATAGTAAAGTTAAGAGTAAAAGATATGCTAAAGAACTAACGATAAATTAGAAAAATAAAGAAAAGTTGTAGCGATAGAAAATTTTGGTGACTTTTTTTTTTCAAAAGAAAAATTAGAACATGTTTATTGAGGAGAGAAAAAGTATTCAAGTTTTTAGAAATAGACAAGTTATAAAGAAAAAAAAAGTTTTGAGAGAGAAAATTTTAGAGAGAGAAAAATAAATTTTAGAGAGAGAAAAATAAATTTTAGAGAGAGAAAAAATAGAGAAATAAATTTGTTGGAGAGACATGTAAAAGAGGAGAAAAGTAAGCACTAGAAAAAAACAGAGTTTTTGAAAAACAGAAATCTGTTTTTAAAAACTACTTTTTTTGGTTTTTGAAATTTACTTATAATTTCAAAAACGTTTTTAAAAAACAGAAAATAGAAAACAGAAATGGTTATCAAACACCCCTGTTTTTTTAAAATGAAAAACAAAACAGAAAACAGAAAACGAAATGGTTATCAAACGGGCCCTAAATGGTTATCAAACGGGGCCTTAATTATTCAATTGAGTTTAAATTAAATGAGATTTAATTAAACTATAGTCTATGAGGGAATTATTAGAATATGATTCTAACATGTAATTAATTGAATATGGGACATATTTAATTAATTATTGAAATTAATTAATTGATTAGTTTAATTAATTAAATGTGATTTAATTAAGTTTAATTCAAATATATAATGTGAGGAAATTACATTTAAATAAGATTTCAATGTGCATGAGATTAATTAATTAACATTTAATTAATTAATATGATTAGTTGATTAACATTTAATTAATTGGCTTAATCAATTAATTAATTGATCTTGATCTAACGGTAAAGATTGTTTCCTAACCTTACATTAGGGTTTCCTCTCTTATAAAAAGGACGGTTATGAGAACCCTAGCCCTAAGGTCTCATTCTAGCCTCCCTCTCATATTCTCTCAACTCAAGAACTCTAGAGAGAATTTTTTTTCTCTCTAAGAGTTTTTCCCATTCAAGATTAGGTAGTCCCACAACTACGTTCCTAATCTCAGAGTCATAGTGGGGAAGCCCTCGTGGTGGTGTCCATTGAAGTATTCAGAGTCAATTGAGTCTGTAAGTTCATGTCAATCGTTTATGGTGAAATTCCATGAAAAGCTCAAGAATTTGGAGCCAAAAACGAAAAAAACTGAGGCTGAAAGAAGGAAACACTGCAGAAATCCGAGAGCCACAATCGTAATTATGGATGGAAACACTGAAAATTGAAAAAAAAACGAGTTGAACGATTAAATAAAAACAATAAAAATCGAATGGTAATCTTGAATATGTTTCAGGCTGTGTTGGTAGCATCTCCGTCTTTCTGCATGGAACGACATGGGTTCGAGCCTGGACTAAGGCAGTTGGTAGTTTGAGCGATGAAATATTTTTTAGCGTTTTTTCATACAGTTGCGATCTGGTTCGTTGTTTGAGGCGCGGTTCAGACTGGTTCTCGATGGGTTCATGCGGTTAGGACGAGTTTTGGCGTTTGTTTGGCTCGGTTCAGCTTCAAATTGATCGGTTCAAGGGTGTTTTGACCCGGTTCAGCTTCGTTCAAGCTTATTTTGGGCTGGGTCATTGTATTTCAGCTCAATTTTTCGCCGGTTTGAAGACTTTGGACCCGATTCAAGGCTAATTTGGACAGGTTCACGACATGATAAGGTTGTAATTGATTAATTATTGTAATTTTTCTATTGTTTTGAGTCCTAGGATGCCAAAAACCCGTCTACTTAGCTATTTATTTTGCTTTATGGATGTCATATAGCTTAAAATCCCACCATAGGTTAAGCATATTCATGCATTTTTAATTATAATTGTTATAATATAAGTATTATGCATGAATTTAATTTTGACGGGTATTTAATATAAATTGTTATGATTAAATAGATGAAAATTGAAAAGCATTGAGCATGAAATTACTTTAGTAAAAATATAAGAAGTTATATTTATGGGAGTAATTTATATGCTAATTTATTTTCATGAGCTATTGATATAAAGTGTTATGTTAATGTATGAAAACGTGAATATTTATTTTAATTTTCTTGGGTTATTAATTTAAGAGTTAGATTGATGGAAGAAAATTAATTTGAATTGAGCATAAAATTACTTTAGTTTAAAATATATAAGAGTTATATTTATATAAGTTATTAACATGCTTAATTAATTTTCATGATATAGTAATATAAATGTTATGTTAATGTATGAAAATGGTAATGCTTAATTTTAATTTTCTTGTATAATTAATTTAAGAGTTAGGTTAATTAAAAGGAAATTAAATAGCATTGAGAATGACATTACCTTAGATTAATATAATTGTTATATTTTTTGGTATGTCACGTATGCTAATGTATGGTTTTGTAAATTAATTAGAATTTGATTGTTAATTTATTCACCATAGTAGCATGTTATAGGGTTAATTTATAATAGTTATAATATTAATGAATAGAAATCGTTAACCTATAACAAAAAATTGCATGCAAACATAGGGTCTTAGGATAAATGAATTAATTTTCAAATGTTTAAAATTAATTAGATTTAAGATCACATTTCTAATAGGATTAGAATTATTCTTACTTTGAATTAAAATTAGTTTTAATTTACTAAGTAGGAAAAATATTACTATGATTATAAGGGAAATCCATCGGTTAAGTTCTGTCTAAGGCTGGGGGTATTTAAGCTAACGGTTTACGAAACACCTACTACTTGGGAACTAACCTGGAATACCAGAGTTGAATTAATCATAGCTAAATGTTAGCATGCAATGTCACTAGGCTTGTTAAAAGTGTTTAATGCACCTAGATCTTTAGAGTAAAGACCTTACATGGATTAACAAATCATGTGATTCATAAGTCTAGAAGCCTAATGACAAGGACTCTCATGTCGGTCTCCTCCCATCTCATACCTTTCAATAAAGAATCTCCTTTCAGTCTCAAATTTATTTACTTAGCATGGCATTACGACCCTTTAGTACAACCTCTAACGTTATTTATTTTATCCCGTGTCACCCGGGTAAATAACCGTTAGTCATGCATTCAGTTCTAGTCTAAGATTCTCTCCGTCGCGTTTCCACTTAGTAACGATTCATTTAATCAGTGATCAGTTGATTAAAAGCAATACGGACAAAATGCACAAATGAACAATAATGACAATTAAACCACATCAATTCATTAATTCAGCAGAGGTTCAACATCTAAATCAATCTCATAGAATTTAGGAATTTACTACTCATAATCACTAAAATTCAATAATTCTTAATCACAACAATTCTAGAAACTAAAATATAAAGGAAAAGGGAAGAGAAATGCTCATAAAAGTGTCGATCTCCTCGACCCCGCGCCGACCTCCTTCGATCCCGAGATCCAAAGATCTTCAACAAAGCTCCAAAACTCTCCCAAAAATCCCCAACTTTAGTGTAGATTCTAGAATGGGGTGAAAACCCACAAATTGGCACACCAAATATGGATGCAAAAGGCTCCTTTTATAGGCTCCCAACAGGCGTAGCGCCGCAACGCTACCTGGACAGCGTCACGACGCTCTGACGTCATCTTTTCTTGGGCTCCAAGACGTCGCAGTGTCGCGACGCTACCGCGATTCTGGTTCTTTCCACGCGGCTGCCTAGCGTAGGGACGCTCCAGGCTTAGCATCTCGACGCTAGGCCCTGAATCTTCAATAATGGCCCGATTTTGACTCCATTTTTGGGCCTCCAACTTTCTTTTGGCCCAAATACTTCATGTAATGGATTTTGGACTCTTTTCTTGACCCAAATTGATAATTTAAGACTTGAAATTCATGAATTTGGGCTTCTAATTCATTCTTCTTGGACTGTTGGACTCGGATCTTCAATGAACTTCTTCAAATTGCTCCAAAAGCCTCCAAAATCATGCAAAATCTCTCAAAATTCCGATTTTTCTTCTTTGACTCGGTTTTCTGAAATTTAAACAGAAAATAGCATTAAAGCACACAATTCAAGCATAAAATTAGCTAAAATTAATAGGAAAATGATGACATTTTTGCATGTCATCAATAAGTTCCTGGCAACAGCATGCTGCTTGTGTAATAACTCTCAAAGTTAGAATTAGAGAGGTTATTTTGGCTATAGCGGTGGGGAACATTAAGTTATTTTTCTCAGTGAGAGAAAATACAAATTATTAGATAATATGTATGTAATTCCTAAGATCAAAAGAAATTTTATTTTTGTGTCTTATTTGCTGGAACAATGTTGCTCTTTACCTTTCTTTGTTCACGCAGTTTTGTTTCAAGAAAGGGAGTTAAGATTTGTTTAGCTTTACTGGAAAGTAACGTAAATGTTTTAAGACTAATCAAGAGTAAAGCAGTCATTAACATTGGGTTGTTTAAGACTGCTACTACTCAATGTGAAATGAGGCAAAGGTTTTCTCCTAAAGGAAAATACCTTTCTTTAGTTCTAGGGTAGACCATATTAATCTCAATTTGATTGGGAGATTGGTCAAGAGTGAACTTCTAAGCGAGTTAGAAGATGACTATCTACTACCTTGTAAGTCATGCCTTATGGGCAATATGACTGATAGATCTTTTACTGGAAAAGATCTGAGAGCCAAAGAGCACTTGGAGCTTGTACATTTGGATCCTTGTGGTTCAATATGTTAAAGCACTGGGAGGGCATGAATAAT
Source organism: Luffa acutangula (assembly GCA_036850905.1). NCBI lineage: Eukaryota > Viridiplantae > Streptophyta > Magnoliopsida > Cucurbitales > Cucurbitaceae > Luffa > Luffa acutangula. Next base: position 25,567,796 of record CM072097.1, on the reverse strand, counting down.
TCATCTCTTTTGGATGATTATTCAAAGGTATGAGTATCTTTACCTAATGCAACTTAAGTCTTAAGCTATTGAGATATTCGAATTAGCTTAGAACTGAAGCTGAAAACTTGTTAAGTGAGATGATAAAAACACTTCGATCTGATCAAAGTGTTCAGTATAGGGATTTGAGATTCCATGACTATTTGATAGTACATGGGATCACACCCTAAATCTCATTTAGGAGAAATGGAACCCTATTGGATATGGTTCATTCCATGTTGAGCTATGCTCAATTGTCTAACTCGTTTTGGGGTCATGCAGTGTTGATTGCATTGCATATTGCAGTAGGCAACCCCAAAGGAAACGAGAAGTGGATACTTCTTCAATTCACAAGAGAATAAAGAATTTTTATCGACAAATGCTAAATTCTCAGAAGAAGTCCACATCAAAAATCATAAACCACAAGAGTAAAGTCGGTTTAAGTAAGTTAACTAATGAAGCTACAATAACATCCACAAGAGTTGTTGATGAGACTAGATGTTCAACAAGAGTTATTGATGGATCAGTGCATCTAGTCAGACACATCCATCTCAATAGTTGAGAGTGCCTCGATGTAGTGGGAGGGTTATTTTATAACCTGAACATTACATAGGCTTGATTGAAGCCTAGGTCATCATACTTGATGTTGACATAGAGGATTCATTATCTTTTAGAAAGAAAATGAATGATGTTGACAACGATCAGAGGATTAAAGCCATGAACCTAGAAATGAAGTCTTTAGTATTTCACTTCCATCTGGGATCTTGTAGATCTACTTGATGGGTAACACCTATTAGTTACAAGTGGATTTACAAGAGGAAACAAGACATTCATGTCTTAACCAGGAGGGTTCATACAACAAGATCAAAAGCAAAAGGGTTTGCAAGCTTATGTGATCAATTCATGGATTGACCTAAGCATTTCGATCTTGAAATATAAGATTTGATATAGTGACCAAATCTTTTGGCTTTAATTAGAACATTGATGAGTCTTGTGTTTACAAGTGATCATCAATAGTTCAGTAGCTTACTTAGTGTTGTATATGATTGATACCCTAATCATTGGGAATGATGTAGGTTATCTCATTGACTAGTAAAAGGAGCTAGCAGCTCAATTCCAAATGAAAATTTGGGAGAAGCTGAGTTTGTTCTTGGGATCCAAGTTGTTAGGAACCGTAAGAACAAAAAGTTAGTCTTGTCTCAAATATCTTATATCTACAAAATGTTAGTTAGATATAAGATGCAGAATTCCAAGAAGGGTTCACTGCCTTTCAGGCGTGGAATTCCTTTTGTCTAAGAAACTGTTTCCTAAGACACCTCAAGAAGTTCAGGAGATGACACGAATGCCCTATGCAATAGGAATTTCCAGTAGGTATCAATCTAATCCAAGATTTAATCATAACCGTTAAGAATATCCTCAAGTATTTGAGGAAAACGAGGAACTATATGCTCGTGTATGGGACTAAGGATTTAATCCTTATAGGATACACTGACACAAATTTTAAGACTGATAAGGATTTGAGGAAATCTACATCAGTATCTGTGGTCACTCTTTACGATGGAGCTATAATATGGCATAGTTACAGTCTTGACTGTATAGGACGAAAACATAGCTGCTTGTGAAGCAACGATAAAGTTTTTATGGCTTAGAAAGTTCTTGATTGATTTGGAATGTGTTCCAAATGTGAACTTGCCCATCATACTCTATAGTGATATAGTGGTGTTGTGGCAAATTCAAAAGAACATCGCAACCCAAGACAAGCAAATACATTAAATTGAATGAAATATTGCTAATTCATTTACAAAGACTCTCTCAGATAAAGTGTTTGAGGGTCATCTAGAAGGTCTACATCTACGAGATGGGTACAGGTGTAATTTAGGGCAAGTGGGAGAAATGTAATGGGTATAGTGATACCATTATGTAATGGGTATAGTGATACCCTAGTTTATTGTATTTGTACATTGTATATGTTTTATACATGTATTTATACACTCACTACTGTATAGATTATTGTACATCCCACTAAACTAGAGTTTTAGTTCAAGTGGGAGTTTGTTGGGTTTTATGCCCTAAAACTCGTAGATAGTGAATGTAAACAAATTGTATACTTGTTTCAATAAAGTGTTATGGAGTTTCTACAATAAAGTGTTGTTGTTAAATATTACACAATTTGACCCAAATCCAATAAACTAAGATTAAAGGTTGTTTGTATGTAACTTGAACTAGTATGTGGGGACATGCGGGGATCGATGTTCAAGTAACAACCTAAAAGGTCTATAGTACAAGGATAAGGTTGGGTACCTTATCCTAGTAACACTATGAGATACGGTCCGTTTTGTATTTGATACAGGCGTATTGATCCAAAATGTTCATGTAGTAGACATGCAAGCGGGGGTATCCTATGCAATGAGTTTGCATAAGATCGGACCACTAAATAGTCAACCCTTAGTTATAACACCGTTAACTAGTTAGGTTACTGTTTCAATAGGATGACTTAAGTAACTCAGTTTTAATCCTGAGTGTGTCATGAACTCCTTCTCATGAGGGATTGTCCTTTGATTAGCATGGGTGAGAGTGGCCAATACGCCAACTCAATATGCCTTCCTTTTTGGGGACAAGACCGAGTTGGAGGCTGGGGACATGACAACACAAGAAGGAATTCACTCCTTCCCGCTTCCTGTATATGAGTGTTCCCTTAAGTGGTGACTCCAAGACTTGAACAAAGGGATCCCGCCCTCTCATTGGCCCGAGAGGGACTTTCTGTTTAATGGTTGAACCATAAATAAGTTGTTCATTAGAGGAGCGCTAGTACTTAAGGAGACAGATGTAACACAGGGGTAAAACGTAATTTGACCCAGTTGTGATTACGGACACTCGTGAAGGATTGACTTACCGGCATAGTTCTACATCCATGGACACAGAAATGTTCTACAGTGATAAAAGTTTAGCTGTGGGTCTTTAGTAGAATGACCCACATTTAATGAATATTGGTTAACTTTATTAATGAGTTTAATCAGTTAACCTCATATCATTGGAGCTTCTGATTTGTAGGTCCATTCGGCCCCCCTTCTAGCTCGTAAAGAGTAATTAGGAACAAATATATTTTGAGAGAATTTGAATAGTTCAAATTCATATTGGGAATTAAGTTAATTGTATGAGATACAAATTAATATAATGTATAATGATACATTAAAATATAAACTCTCATTTGAGATTAAACTTTTATTATATTGAGAGATTGATATATTTTAAAGAGTTCAAATATATGTCTAATTAAATATATGGTATTGAATTAGAAGATGAATTAATTAATTATTCAATTTAGTTTAAATTAAATGAGATTTAATTAAACTATAGTCTATGAGGGAATTATTAGTATATGATTCTAATATGTAAGTAATTGAATATGGGAGATATTTAATTAATTATTGAAATTAATTAATTGATTAGTTTAATTAATTAAATATGATTTAATTAAGTTTAATAAAATATATTATGCGAGGAAATTACATTTAAATAAGATTTAAATGTGCATGAGATTAATTAATATGATTAGTTGATTAACATTTAATTAATTGGTTTAATCAATTAATTAATTGATCTTGATCTAACGGTCAAGATTGTTTCCTAACCTCACATTAGGGTTTCCTCTTTATAAAAGGAAATGTTATGAGAACCCTAACCCTAAGGTCTCATTCTAGCCTCCCTCTCATATTCTCTCAACTCAAGAACTCTAGAGAGAATTGGATTGGATTGGCTGGAAATAGTCTTGTATCGGTTTCTGCTCATCTTGTGGAATTGGATTGGCCATCGCAGCAACTCTCTCCCTTTTCTCTTTCCTGTTCTTTTTCAAGTCTTTTCAATTTCAAAATCAAAGGGCACTAACAGAGTGTCCTTTTCCTTGCGCATACAAAATCACAACCTAAAATAAACAAAAACAAAAACAAAACCAAGAATAAAACAACAACAACAAAAAATAAAGAACAAAAGGGAAAATCGGAGAAACACAATAAAATACACTCTAAAGTAAGACCAACCAAATTCCCAAAAAATATTAAGCGAACTAAATAATAGCCAATCCCCGACAATGGCGCCAAAAACTTGATACGCAAATTGTTAAGCGGAAGTGTACGGGCCCAAGTTATAATATAGTGATTAAAAATTGAATATCGTCACGTCCTCTAGATTGGTTTTCTAGTTCCCCTAATTACTAAAGGTATATTCGCCCAATTTTATTTAGAGAAAAATATCAAGAAATTTGCATGAACATCACGTTGTGAATATAGGGACCTAGGAGCAAAATTTGATTTAAATCTCGTTTTGTAATTTTCCTCCCACTGAAAATGTCCTATGGTTAATTTAGGGTTGTTTAACTTAGATAAACTTCGGCTAAGTCAATCTATCTAAGTCTGATCCTATTATAACAATTATGGAAAGGATTCAATCGCAATGGTTTAGGTGAATTAAACTTCTTTTAATAAACTCAACATTGCAAGTCAACATTACTATAGTTAATTCAACTCAAGGTTCGGGACAATTCCCAGGTAGGAGGTGTTCCGTAAACCGTCACCTAAGTACCCCCAGCCTTAGACAGAACTTCACCGAGAGAGTTCCCTTATAACCATAGTAATGTAAAGTCTTTACTCTAAAGATCTAGGTGTATTAAACTCTTTTAACAAACCTAGTGACATTGCATGCTAATATTTAACTATGACTAATTCAACTCCGGTATTCCGAGTCAGTTCCCAGGTTGGAGGTGTTCCGCAAACCGTCAGCTTAAATACCCCCAACCTTAGACAGAACTTAACCAATGGAGTTCCCTTATAATCGTAGTAATATTTTTCCTACTTAGTCAATTAAAACTAATTTTAATTCTAAGTAAGAATAATTCTAATCCTATTAGAAATGTGATCTTAGGTCTAATTAATTTTAAACATTGTAAAAATTAATTCATTTATCCTATGATCCTATGTTTGCATGCAATTCATTGTTATAGGTTAACGGTTTCTATTCATTAATTTTATAACTATTATAAATTTTAATGAATTAACCCTATAACATGCTACTATGGTGAATAAATTAACAATCAAATTCTAATTAATTTATAAAACCATACATTAACAAACATCACATACCAAAAATATAACAATTATATTAATATAAGCTAATGTCATGCTCAATGCAATTTAATTTTCTTTTTAATTAACCTAACTCTTAAATTAATTATACAAGAAAATTAAAATAGCATTACCATTTTCATACATTAACATAACACTAATATTAATATATCATGAAAATTAATTAAGCATGTTAATTACTTATATAAATATAACTCTTATATTTTTAAACTAAAGTAATTTCATGCTCAATGAAAATTAATTTTCTTCAATTAATTTAACTCTTAAATTAATAACCTAAAAAAATTAAAATAAGCATTAACATTTTCATACATTAACATAACACTTTATATTAATTTCTCATGAATATAAATAAGCATATAAATCACTTTCATAAATATAACTCTTTATATTTTTTTTACTAAAGTAATTTCATGCTCAATACTTCTCAAGTTGTATCCATTTAATTATAACAATTTATATTAAATACCCATGAAAATTAAATTCATGCATAATACTTATATTATAACAATTATAATTAAAAATGCATGAATATGCTTAACCTATGGTGGGATTATAAACTATATGACATTCATAAAGCAATTTAAATAGCTAAGTAAATAGGTTTTGGCATCCTAGGACTCAAAACAATAGAAAAATTACATAAATTTATCTATAAAAGTCCTATCATGCAGTAAATCAGCAAAAATCAGCCTCGAACCGCGTCCAAACTCTTCGAACCGGCAAGAAAATGGGCTGAACCGTATTGAACAAGCTTCAAAAATGTTGAACCGAACTGAAAATTGGCTAAACCAACTCAAAAACCCCTTGAACCAGCTTGAACCGAGCTAAACCATGTCCAAAACCGCCCATACCCAGCTAAATCGGTCAAAAACAAGCTGAACCAAGTCAACAGCCGCACGAACCATCGAGAACCGTTCAAGAACCGCACAAAACGATCAACAATCGCCTGAACCATAGTGAACCGGTAAAGAACCGGGCAAATGTTCCTGAACTTGCACCTAGAACTAACGAACCGAAACGCGCGGAAAATTTCTCAAAAATAATATAAAAGATTCCCTACAGCCAATCTCAAACTTCCAACCTCCAATTTCATAGGACAATATGCAACCAACGCAGCCACACGTGTTGTACACGTAAACTACATCGATTTTTTTCGCTTTTAAGTTTTTTTACGCTCGAGTTCGAGCTCAGCTAAACGCAGTTTTCCTTTTTTTTTCTGAATGTTCTTCTGCTAGTGCAGTATTTTTCCCAGAAAACTTGATTTTCAGCACTGTCTTCTTCGATTTTGGCCTCAAATTCCAGCAAATCTTCATGGAATTTCACCAAAAACCATAGACACGGACTTACAGACTCGATTGCAATTAAATGCTCAAAAACAACGGGCCTTTACATGATCAAATCAATGAAAAATTGCAAAACTAAATACCAAAAATCCAAACATCTACTAGCAAACTCATACATCAAATGCATAAATTAATCCCACCAATCAACCAAAACAAATTTTGTAAAACAAAATTACAAATACGATTGGCTCTAATACCAATTGAAGGATTGGAATTCCCAATTCTGTTACAGTGGAAGCGCAATTGGACCGTTTCGTAGTTAATTTTATTTTCACCAAAATACCATTATATTGGCAAAATTTAGAAAACTATTCTAAATCAATTATTAAGGCTAAGCATACAACCTTAGAACTAATTCTAAAGGGGAGAAGCAAACATATCGTCGTTGTCGTCTCTGAATTCTTCAAGAACGTCTTTCTTGATTTGCGTCAACAATTGGGACACCACCAATTTGATCTTCCCCGCTATGACTCTGGGATTAGGAACGTAGTTGTGGGACTACCTAATCTTGATTGGGAAAAACTCTTAGAGAGAAAAATTCTCTCAAGAGTTCTTGGGTTGAGAGAATATGAGAGGGAGGCTAGAATGAGACTTTAGGGTTAGGGTTCTCATAACCTTTCCTTTTATAAGAGAGGAAACTCTAATGTGAGGTTAGGAAACAATCTTGACCGTTAGATCAAGATCAATTAATTAAATGTTAATTAATTAATTAAACTCATGCACATTTAAATCTTATTTAAATGTAATTCCCTCACATAATATATAGTTTAATTAAACTTAATTAAATCGCATTTAATTAATTCAATTAAACTAATCAGTTAATGAATTCCAACAATTAATTAATTTCATAATTAAATATTGTCCATATTTAATTAATTACACATTAGAATCATATTCTAATAATTCCCTCATAGACTATAGTTTAATTAAATCTCATTTAACTTAAACTAGATTGAATAATTAATTAATTCATGATTAATTAATTCATCTTCTAATTAAATATCATATATTTAATTAGACATATATTTGAACTCTTTCAAATATATTAATCTCATAATTTAATAAAGTTTAACTCAAATTAGACTTTATCTTTTAATGCATCACTATACATTGTATTCATTTGTATCTCATACAATTAACTCAATTCCCAATATGAATTTGAACTATTCAAATTCTCTCAAGATATAATTGTTCCTAATTACTCTTTTTGAGCTAGCAGGGGGACCTAATGGACCTACAGATCAGAAGCTCCAATGAAATGAGGTTAACTAATTAAACTCATTAATCAGGCTAACCAATATTCATTAACTATGGGTGATAGCGAGCATAGCTAGCTATCTTTACTTATTTAATTTAGCTAGTCTTTTATGGTGTTTGGGCCATTTTATTGCACTTTAATGTTTATTTTGTAGGAAATGGTTGATTGGAGCTATAATGCCATATTAGAGTTAATCAGGTGCTCGGGGCGTGAAAAGAAGCAAAGGAATGAAAAGAGTAAAAGTGGAGAAAAGTCAAATCTCAGTCAACAGCAGGCTAGCGTCGAGACGCTAGCTCTTGAGCGTCTCGACGCTCACATTCCATATCAGATTAGGCGCGTAAAGCTTACAGCGTCGAGACGCTGTGATAGGAAGCGTCCCGACGCTACCGTTTTTCCTTATTCAGAACGCGCATTTAAGAGGCAGCGTCTCGACGCTAAGACGAAAAATCAGAATAAAAGCTTCACTTCGGCTAGGTTTTAGGGGAGATCAATTTGGGACCTTTTGGAGCCGTAAAGAGGGCAGAACAGAGGGCTTTTGGAGCTGGAAACAAAGGAGGAACTTGGAAATCAACCCATTGTTCGTGGGGATCGTGACAGGGACGTCGGGACTCGGCCTACATTGAGTTTTCTTTTCCCTTTTCTTTCTTTAGTTAGATTTATGGCTTTCACTTGTTTAGTTGAGCTTGTATTTGCATTCATGAGTAGCTAAACTTGTAGCTTAGGGATTGATGTAGTTGATTAAGTTTATGGATTGATTTACGGTTTAAGTTGTGCAATGTTGTTGTGTTTGTAATCTTGATTTAATGCTTTCAATTAATTGGCCATTAGTTGGATGATTTAAGTTTCGAATCTAGCTCGGGAGAGGGGATTTGATCTAGACTTACTCAAGATTGCATGAATAAAGTTTAATTTCTAATTCGTGATGGTTTTAGATTAACTTTAGAATTGGTTAAAAGATCTCATTGCCTTGCTTATTAATAAACTTAGATAGGGATATCAAGTTGGTTAATTTGCATGAGAATCAATTATACTCGGGAGAGGTAGTTGTGATTAAAGGGTCTTTGGCTCATAATTTCATTGTGCATAATAACTTATTCTTTAAAATCAATCCTAAACGAAATCGGCGAAATCAATTCCCTAAGTAGTTTTCCCAATTGAATTTCCATTCTTTTTACTTGCTTTGATTTGTTTTTATCATCACCTATTCATCACTTTTTGATCCCTAAATAAAATTGGGCAAGATAATTCACAATACTCGATTTGCTTAAAAATCCAATCCAGAGGAAGACATTCGAATTTACTATTCACTATATTATTACTTGACCCGTGCGCTTGCGGTAGGAAAAGTCCACATCAAGTTTTTGGCGCCGTTGCCGGGGATTGGCACATTTAGCTAGATTGATATTGTGGAAAAATTGCTTGATCTTAATTTAGGGTGTATTATTACTTTTTTAGGTTGATTGCATTTTTTTTCCTTATTTGTTCTTGTTTTTCTTTTTTTTAGATTAGTTTCTTATTTGCATTTTGCCATATTTATTTTTGCATTCCATATTAGGTTAGTTTGTTTCCTTTTTCTTGATTATATTTTCTTTTTTTTAGATTATATTTTTCCATATTTAAATTGAGTCTTTGTCATGTGTTATTGTTAGGTTATTGTTTGATTGAAAGCCTAATTATCATTGTTGCTTTAATTGATTTAATGGCTTTTTATTCAACACCATATTCCAATTTTTCATCTTCAAGTTATACCCTTTCAAATGAAAATTCTTCCTTGGAAAGCATAGTTCAAAATTATATTGAGGAGTCTAGAGCGAGGAGTCAAAAAATTGATGAAATCATAAGAGGACTTCAAGCTCCACAGGAAGTTAGTGAGGTGGGATCCACTTCCATAAGTTGTCTAGTGAGTCATGTGGTCGATGATTCATTGGCACTCATTCATGAGTGTAGTTCTTTCGATCTTGTTGAGGATGAGCAGTTAGGGGTGAGTTGCATGAATAATGGGGACGAATTGGAGAGTTGGAGTACCTTTCAAGAACATGGTTGTGAGGAGAAAAAAGAAAATGAGTTTGTAGTGTTAGAGGAAGTTCAGGAGGTAGAGTTTGAGGTTGAAAAACCTTCGTCTGTTTTATCTTCTCCATCCTTTGTAGATTTTGATTGTTCTTTTTTCTATTCTCACGAGTCAGTTTTAGAGTCGGAGTCTCTTTATTTTGATATTTCTCCTTTTATGCTTCTTTTATTCAAAAATACCAAAAATAATTCTGTTTCAGGGGCCCATGAGAAGCTAGTAAGTTTACTAGCGATCGTTGGTTATATTGATTCAAGGAAGAAGGGCCCAAAGAAATACGAGAATTTTTATGTGCCTTGACAGACTGGACAAACACGTCGAGCTAATGACGTTAAACATGCGCTTATGGGAGGCAACCCAAGTAAGTTTAGTGTGGTTTCTTTTTGTCTTTGATTTATTGTTTGTTTTGTTTTGTAGGCCTTGTTTTCTTTCTTTCCTTTGCTTTCAAGCTTTCAAAATTCCAAGCTCTCAAGCAAGAAGTCATCATCATTCCAGGCCAGTATTGTTCACTCCTGTCATTCTTTTATTGTTCTCATGCTTGTTTATGCTTTATTTTCTTTATACATTGAGGACAATGCATATTTTAAGTTTGGGGGTGGATTAGCATGTTTGTGGAGCCCTTGAGCATCTGAGTTCGGGCTATAGTTTTGAGCTTTCTTTGAATTATGCATATGGTTGTTTTCTGGATGCTGCTTTTGCATGATTATGATGTCCTAGGATAGGCTTTCTTGTCAATTTTCAAGCTTGTGATGAGATGTAAGCATAAGTGCCCAAAAAGGGAGACTTTTTAAAATTTTTCTATGAGATGGCTTGCATGAGTTGAGTATTTGTCTTGGCTAGATTTGGATTTGAATGCTTAGGAGCGAATTATTGGGTTCATATGCTTGTTGTCACCTCGATAGGTGTAGGGAAGAGCTAAAAAGTTAATGTTTTGCAAATTAGCATGTTTGACCTTGCTTAGGAGGAAAGAAAAGAATATATGCTATTTATGCTCATAAAGAAAAAATCATTCTTGTAGTTACTGTTGAAGAAAAAAAAATATTATGCCATGGCCTGTGCACAGTTTGCAATGTTTAATAAAGTTTAGGCAAAAAGAGCTACCCCTGTTGTGATCAGTTAGGCCAACCAGAGAAAACTCAGGTTAAGGGTCCCTGCAATGGGTGTGTGAAAGCTAGTGCCACATTTACATGCTTAATTCAATTGTTAATTAAAAGCACCTAAGTATGGAGATAAACAAACTAATTTGTTGCATTAACCCATTAGTGAAACCTTAGTGCCAGTGTAGAGGGAAGATGAGCTGAGAGTTTAATAATCCAACCCCAGGCTAGTAGAGTCTGATCTTGTTGAGTTAGATCTCGCTTGTGCAAGTTAATTTTGGAAAAATTTTAATTTGTCTCCCTCATTGGTCCTTATGTGCATGTCTCTTGCTTGCTTGGTTATTGACTTTTGAGCCTTGAGGATTGAGTTATGACTGTTGCATCCATTCTTCCATTGTATGTCTGATTTAGAGTTTGCTCGAGGACTAGCAAAAGCTTAAGTTTGGGGGTATTTGATAGCGAGCATAGCTAGCTATCTTTACTTATTTAATTTAGCTAGTCTTTTATGGTGTTTGGGCCATTTTATTGCACTTTAATGTTTATTTTGTAGGAAATGGTTGATTGGAGCTATAATGCCATATTAGAGTTAATCAGGTGCTCGGGGCGTGAAAAGAAGCAAAGGAATGAAAAGAGTAAAAGTGGAGAAAAGTCAAATCTCGGTCAACAGCAGGCTAGCGTCGAGACGCTAGCTCTTGAGCGTCTCGACGCTCACATTCCATATCAGATTAGGCGCGTAAAGCTTACAGCGTCGAGACGCTGTGATAGGAAGCGTCCCGACGCTACCGTTTTTCCTTATTCAGAACGCGCGTTTAAGAGGCAGCGTCGCGACGCTGTCTTGACAGCGTCTCGACGCTAAGACGAAAAATCAGAATAAAAGCTTCACTTCGGCTAGGTTTTAGGGGAGATCAATTTGGGACCTTTTGGAGCCGTAAAGAGGGCAGAACAGAGGGCTTTTGGAGCTGGAAACAAAGGAGGAACTTGGAAATCAACCCATTGTTCGTGGGGATCGTGACAGGGACGTCGGGACTCGGCCTACATTGAGTTTTCTTTTCCCTTTTCTTTCTTTAGTTAGATTTATGGCTTTCACTTGTTTAGTTGAGCTTGTATTTGCATTCATGAGTAGCTAAACTTGTAGCTTAGGGATTGATGTAGTTGATTAAGTTTATGGATTGATTTACGGTTTAAGTTGTGCAATGTTGTTGTGTTTGTAATCTTGATTTAATGCTTTCAATTAATTGGCCATTAGTTGGATGATTTAAGTTTCGAATCTAGCTCGGGAGAGGGGATTTGATCTAGACTTACTCAAGATTGCATGAATAAAGTTTAATTTCTAATTCGTGATGGTTTTAGATTAACATTAGAATTGGTTAAAAGATCTCATTGCCTTGCTTATTAATAAACTTAGATAGGGATATCAAGTTGGTTAATTTGCATGAGAATCAATTATACTCGGGAGAGGTAGTTGTGATTAAAGGGTCTTTGGCTCATAATTTCATTGTGCATAATAACTTATTCTTTAAAATCAATCCTAAACGAAATCGGCGAAATCAATTCCCTAAGTAGTTTTCCCAATTGAATTTCCATTCTTTTTACTTGCTTTGATTTGTTTTTATCATCACCTATTCATCACTTTTTGATCCCTAAATAAAATTGGGCAAGATAATTCACAATACTCGATTTGCTTAAAAATCCAATCCAGAGGACGACATTCGAATTTACTATTCACTATATTATTACTTGACCCGTGCGCTTGCGGTAGGAAAAGTCCACATCAATGGGTCATTCCACTAAAGACCCACAACTAAACTCTTCTCACTGTAGAACATTTATGTGTCCACGGATATAAACCTATATCGGTAAGTCGATCCTTCACGAGTGTTCGTAACTACAGTTGGGTCAAATTACCGTTTTACCCCTGTGTTACCTCTGGCCAGTGAGAGGGTGGGATCCCTTTGTTGAACATTTAAGTACCACTGCTCCTCTAATGAACAACCTGTTTATGGTCCAACCAAAAAACAGAAAGTCCCTCTCGGGCCAGTGAGAGGGTGGGATCCCTTTGTTCAAGACCCGGAGTCACCACTTAAGGGAACACTCATCTACTTCTCCTAGAAGCGGGAAGGGGTGAATTCCATCTTATGTTGTCATGTCCCCAGCCCCCACTCGGTCTTGCCCCAAGAAGGTAGGCTTATTGAGTCGGCGTGCAGGCCACGCTCACCCATACTAATCAAAGGAAAATCCCTCGTGAGAAGGAGTTCATGACACACTCAGGATTAAGACTGAGTTGTTGGGTTTAATGTCCTATAAACTCGTAGTTTGTAAATCATTAAACATATCCTATTTCCAATAAAGACGTTATTGAGGTTATTCAGTAAAAGATGTTATTGAATATGTAAGTTGCAAATGATTAAACCTAAATCCAATAAACTAAGATCCTTGGCTATTAAATGAATACTCGAACTATATGTAGAGACATATCGTAGGATCAAGTTCAAGTTTATAGTCAAAATTGTCTATAGTATAAGGATACGGTTGGGTGCCTTCTCCTGGGGACACTATGGACGTGGCCCACTTTGTATTAAGTACAAATGATGAGATCCTAAGTCGTTCATGTGGAGACATGCGAGTGGGGGTGTCCTATGCAATGAGTTTGCATAAGACAGGACCACGAAATAAGTCACTTTCTCTTTATAACGTCGTTTACTGAAGAAACTGACTATTTCTCATAGATGACCTAGGTAACTCGTTCTTAATCCTGAGCTAACCATGAACTCCTGTTTATACGAGATTATCCTTTGATCTGCATGGGTGAGAGTGGCCAGCATCGCCGATTCAACAAGCCTACCATTTTGGGGATAAAATCGAATAGATAGCTGGGGACATAGTTTCGCAAGACGGAATTCACTCCTACCCATTTCAGGGATAGCAGAGAAGTTGTTCTCTTAAGTACTAACTCCAGGACTTGAACAAGGGGCCCCACCCTCTCGTTGGATCGAGAGAGACTTAGGTTTGATGGTTGGACCACAAATCGATTGTTCATTAGAGGATTAGTGGAACTTAAGGAACAAGAAGTACTATAGGGGTGAAACGGTTATTTGACCTAGCTATAGCTACGAACAACCTGTAAAGGAACGACTTACTGAACATGGTTAAATCAAGTGGACGGAAATATATCTATACTGAGGGGAGTGCAACTATCGGGCTATAGTGGAGTGTCCCGGTAGTTAACGAATGTTGGCTAGCTCAGATAATGAGATTAGTTGGTTAGCCTCGAATCGTTGGAGCCCATGATCTATAGGTCCATTAGGTCCCCCTACTAGCTCATATCGGATTAAAGCCTAGAATATTTTGATAGGAATCTTTGAATCGTTAAAAAACGGGAAATAGGGTTTTATCGTAAAACGTGTTCGACACAATGATTTAATGATGAATTAAATTAGGAATTGAGAGATAAGGTATTTAAAAGTCTTTTAAATATCATATATATGTATTAGGAATCATGGCACTAGGTTATAAAGACTAATTGGATTAATCATATCAAAATTACTTGGAAATGTCTCAATTAATTGCCTAGAAATCAATTTCAATTTTGAATTGAAATTGAAATGAATTGCAAGCTGAAAATTCACAATTAGGATTCAAATCATAGTGGATTTAGTGGCATTCCCACTCTTGCATGATGATGCATAGTGGAAAACAACACAACCATGCACAAGATGCATGTGTTGTGAATTAAACACCTAGAATCCACTTTGAGTTGCATTTTTTCACCATGTGTCTAGTGTCATGAAGCATGTCTTTGCATGGGAGAGGTCTATATAAGGAGCTTGAATAAGATTCAAGAGAGTTAGAGCATTCATCTTAGTGTAATGCTGTAGAATTTTTCTCCCACAAACACTCTCTCATCCCATTTATTCCTAAAGCTTGTACCTTCAAGCATTCCCTTCCTATTTCTTACTTCTATAGACTCCCACAAGTCTTTCTAGGCCCGAGAGAATAGTAGGGAAGACTCTCGAGGTTGTCCAAGGAGCATAGGAGAGGTAAACGCCACAAGGAGTTCCACATAAGTGAGATACAAAGGTTGGTGTTTTCTAAACTCTCTATTCTGTCTTCTATAGAACATGCATGCTTTAGGAGCAAAATTGAATGTCTTAAGTGCTTTCGATCTTCAATTGCTTCCGCATGTGTTATATGAACACCTTCAATTGGTATCAGAGCTTGATTAGAGCACTTAAGTCGTTTTAATTTTGTTGTGGTGGGTATCATTTTGAAATTGATTTTTCTATGTGCTAAAATGGAAGTGTTCTGGTTTGGCAATTTTTTGAGCTTTCAAATTTTCATGAAATTGTAATTGCTCGGAAATGTAAGAGCGTTAATGTGTGTACTAGAGTCTGTAATTTTTATAGTCATTAGAGTCCATATAGGCTGTAAAATCGAAGCAAAGCGAGAGAAGACGCAACATAAAACAGCAGCAGAATGCTGCTGTTCATGACAACGTCGGGACGCTCTTCAAGTAGCGTCCCGACGCTGTTGAAGAAAATTTCAAGAAGCAACAATTTTCAAATCCTGCTCGGTTCAGCAGCCTGTTTTGGGTCCGATTCGGTTTTGTTGAAGCTGGTTCAGCAAATTTACACACTTTGCAAAGCCGGTTCAGTGCATGAAGGAGCGGTTCGGGATGGTTCGTGAAGCTCGGGATCACCACAAGTAATTTTTATTAATTATTATTGTAATAATTAGTTAAATTGCTTGTTTTTAAATTGCCAAACAAATCCATTTTAGCTTGATTTAATTTCTTTATGCATTGTGAATGTATGATTTAATTAAATGATTGTATGTGCATTATGAGCCTGCCATATCGTTTAAAATCCCACCATAGGGAAGCATGATCATGCATTTTTATTTTTAATAAGTGTTATTAATAATTCAAATGCATGAGGGAAATTTCATGTTTAATTGATATAAGTGTTGTATTGATTTAGGAAGATTCTTGCTGGAATGGTTAATTAAAATTGATTAATTGATATATATAAAAGTTATATATTCAAAGATAAAATTAACCTAGCATGAAGCATGAAATTTCCTTAGAATTTTGTTTATAAGAGTTATATTCAAAAGGCAAGGTTGATATAGTTTAGATTTATAATTGTTATAAATAACTTAGAAATCTAAAATCTATAACAAAGAGGTGCATGCTCACTTAGGGTTAATTTGAATCCAACTTTCGATCGATTTCAATTAGATTCAAATAGGTCGGTAAACTTGTAAAACATAGGTTACAAAAGAACTCACCCGACAAGATGTTGTCTAAGGCTGAAGGTATTTAAGTTGACGGTTTACGGAACACCTCCTACTTGGGCATTGAGTCGGTTCTTGAGTTAAAGTTAACCCAGTTTTATGAGCATGCACGTGTGTGATGTGAGGTTTTAATCGTTATCACCTAGACATCGTAAGATTAAATGAACTTAGACTTAGGGGTATTCAATTAGCTAGAATTCGCCTAAGTATAAGTATACCCAAAACCGTTTAAAATACTTAGTGGGAGGGGAGAGATATATCAAATCCATTTCCCTTTCACGTTCTCCCTTTTTGTTCACAAGGTGAGATTTATGCTTGGCCTCGTGTTAATTATACCTCAACTGCTCCATTCGGAAGGTGTTTGCATAAATCAATAACATGAATGGAGAAAGTATTTATAGTAAGTGAGTGAAGGAAGTGTGTCAACACATCCTGCGGTCTCCTACGTTAGGTTGCACCGTGAGATTTCCATGTTGCGCCTGCTTGTATGCCCTGGAGCTACTAACCATTCGGAGGGTTGTAACATGGAGATCAGAACAACGCAAACTCCAGAGATGGATAGGATTACTTAGGACCATTTCCAACATTAGCTTTTCCATTCGGTAGCATTGTTGGGGTCGTTCTCTGTAATCTTAAAACGACGGGTCACACTTACAAGGATTACTAAGTGTTAGTATATTCCTGACAAAACGTAACGATAACTAAACCACTATAGGAATAAGAGTTATTCTGGGATTAGTATTTAGTCAAGAACGTCTTGGTTTAGTGAATGAGTAATTGACTGCCCCTCGGTAGCGGTTGCTCCAACTCACTAAAATGTCGTTGCAAAATAATAATCCTGGGTACATTATTACTTTTGCTAACACCTGATTGAATTTTGTCAAAAATGGTTAATAAGCAATTACTAATAGCTTTGTTTATTTTTTCAGCATGACTAGCTCACTAGTACAATTACTCGCTTCGGATAAGCTTAACGGGGATAACTATGGAACTTGGAAGTCTAATCTGAACACAATACTAGTAATCGAGGATCTTAGATTTGTCCTTACCGAAGAGTGTCCACCTAACCCTGGCTCGTCAACAAACCAAATTGTTCGGGAAACATATGAGAAATGGACTCGAGCAAATGATAAAGCAAGAGTCTATATCTTAGCAAGCATCTCGGATGTCTTGTCTAAAAAGAACGAGAGGATGGTCACCGCAAGGGAGATCATGACTTCGTTACAGGATATGTTTGGACAACTGTCCTCGCAAATCCGGCACCGCAAGCGAGTTTTAAGGAGTAAAACCCAATAGAACTTTGGGTTCCGAGCTCTAAAAAACCAAAACGGAGAAAAGTTTGGAATATGTATCGTCCTACCCACCTAAAGAACTCTCATTGGGCCAAACTTTGAGTTCCTAACTCTCCACAACTCAAACGAAGGAAAGTTTGGTCAAAGTTCGTCAAAACCATATGAAAACCTCCCATTGAGAAAAATTTTGGGTTCCGAGCTATCAAAAATCGAAATGGAGCACAGTTTAGACCGTGTGTCGTCCAAACCACCTAAAGAACTCTCATTGGGCCGAACTTTGACTTCCTAACTCTCCAAAACTAAAACGGAGCAAAGTTTGGACCAAGTTAGTCCAAACCATATGAAAAACTCTCATTGGGACGAACTTTGGACTCCGAGCTCTCAAAAACTGAAATGGAGCAAAGTTTGGACCATTTGTTGTCCAAACCACCTAAAGAAGTGTCATTCGGCCGAACTTTGAGTTCCTAACTCTCCAAAACTCAAACGGAGCAAATTTGGACCAACTTCGTCCAAACCATATGAAAAACTCTCATTGGGACGAACTTTGCGTTCCGAGCTCTCAAAAACCGAAACGGAGCAAAGTTTGGACCATGTGTCGTCCAAACCAACTAAAGAACTCTCATTGGGCCGAACATTGAGTTCCTAACTCTCCAAAACTTAAACGGGCAAAGTTTGGACCAAGATCGTCCAAACCATATGAAAAACTCTCATTGGGACGAACTTTGGGTTCCGAGTTCTCAAAAACCGATACAGAGCAAAGTTTGGACCATGTTTCGTCCAAACCACCTAAAGAACTCTCATTGGGCCGAACTTTTAGTTCCTAACTCTCAAAAACTCAAACGGATAAAAGTTTTTACCAAGTTTGTCCAAACCATATGAATAACTCTCATTAGGAAGAACTTTGGGTTCCGAGCTCTCGAAATTTGAAATGAAGCAAAGTTTGCACCATGTGTCGTTCAAACCACCTAAAAAATTCTCATTGGGCCGAACTTTGAGTTCTTAACACTCCAAACTTTAAATCAAGAAAATTTTGGAAAAAAGTTCGTCAAAACCATATGAAAAACTCTCATTGGGACGAACTTTGTGTTCCGAGCTCTCAAAAACTGAAAAGGAGCAAAGTTTGGACCATGTGTAGTCCAAAAGACCTAAAGAACTCTCATTGGGCTGAACTTTGAGTTCCTAACTCTAAAAAACTCAAACGAAGCAAAGCTTGGACTAAGTTCGTCAAAACCATATGAAAAACTCTCATTGGGACGAAGTTTGGGTTCCGACCTCTCCAAATTTCAAACGGAGCAAAGTTTGGACCATGTGTCGTCCAAACCACCTAAAAAAATCTCATTGGGTCGAACTTTGAGTTCCTGACTCTCCAAACTTCAAATCAAGAAAAGTTTGGACAAAGTTCGTCAAAACCATATGAAAAACTCTCATTGCGGCAAACTTTGGGTCCCGAGCGCTCAAAAACTGAAACGGAGCAAAGTTTTGACCATGTGTCTTCCAAACCAACTAAAGAAGTTTCATTCGGCCGGACTTTGAGTTCCTAACTCTCCAAAATGCAAACTGAGCAAATTTGGACCAAGTTTGTCCAAACCATATGAAAAACTGTCATTGGGACGAACTTTGGGTTCTGAGCTCTCAAAAACCGAAACGGAGCGAAATTTGGACCATGTGTCGTCCAAACCACCTAAAGAACTCTCATTCGACCGAAGTTTGAGTTCCTAACTCTCCAAAACTCAACGGAGCAAAGTTTGTACCAATTCGTCCAAACAATATGATAAACTTTTGTTGGGACGAACTTTGGGTTCCGAGCTCTCAAAAATCGAAACGAGGAAAAGTTTGGACCATTTAAAACCACCTAAAGAACTCTCATTGGGCCGAACTTTGAGTTCCTAACTCTCCAAAACTCAAACGGAGCAAAGTTTGGACGAAGTTCATTTGAAATATATTATAAACTCTCAATGGGACGAACTTTGTGTTCCGAGCTCTCAAAAACCGAAACGGAGCAATGTTTTGACCATGTGTCGTCCAAACCACAAAAAGAACTCTCATTCGGCCGAATTTTGATTTCCTAACTCTCCAAACCTCAATCGGAGCAAAGTTTGGACCAACTTTGTCCGAACCATAATAAACTCTCATTGGGCGAACTTTTGGTTCCGAACTCTAAGAAATCGAAACGGAGCAAACTTTGGACCATGTGTCGTCCAAACCACCTAAAGAACTCTCATTGGGCCGAACTTGAGGTTCCTAACTCTCCGAATCTCAAACGGAGCAAAGTTTGGACTAAGTTCGTCCAAACCATATGACAAACTCCAATTGGGACGAACTTTGGTTTCCAAGCTCTCAAAAACCGAAACAGAGCAAAGTTTTGACCATGTTTTGTCCAAACCACCTAAAAAACTCTCATTGGGCCGAACATTGAGTTGCTAGATCTCCAAAACTTAAACGGAGAAAAGTTTGGACCAAGTCCGTCCAAACCATATGAAAAACTTTCTTTGGGACGAACATTGGGTTCTGAGATCTCAAAAACTGAAACGGAGAAAAGTTTGGACTATGTGTCATCCAAACCACATAAAGAACTCTCATTGGGCCGAACTTTGAGTTCCTAACTCTCCAAAACACAAACGGAGCAAAGTTTGGACGAAGTTCATCCAAACCATATGAAAAACTCTCATTGGGATGAACTTTCGGTTCTGAGCTCTCAAATACTGAAACGGACCAAAGTTTGGACTATGTGTCGTCCAAACCACCTAAAGAACTCTCATTGGGTCGAACTTTGAGTTCCTAACTCTCCAAAACTAAAACAGAGCAAAGTTTGGACCAAGTTCTTCCAAACCATATGAAAAACTCTCATTCGGATGAACTTTGGATTCCAAGCTCTCAAAAACCGAAACGGAGCAAAGTTTGGACTATGTGTCGTCCAAACCACCTAAAGAACTATCATTGGGCCAAACTTGAGGTTCCTAACTCCCCAAAACTCAAACGGAGCAAAGTGTGGACCAAGTTCGTCCAAACCATATGATAAACTCCTATTGGGACGAACTTTGGGTTTCGAGCTCTCAAAAACCAAAATGGAGCAAAGTTTGGACTATGTGTCGTCAAAACCACCTAAAGAACACTCATTGGGCCAAACTTGGAGTTCTTAACTCTCCAGAACTCAAACGGAGCAAAGTTTGGACCAAGTTCGTCAAGACCATATGATAAACTCCTATTGGGACGAACTTTGGGTTCCAAGCTCTCAAAAACCGAAACGGAGCAAAGTTTGGACCATGTTTCGTCCAAACAAAAAAAAGAACTCTCATTGGGCCGAACAGTGAGATCCTAACTCACCAAAACTCAAACGGAGGAAAGTTTGGACAAAGTTCATCCAAACCATATGAAAAACCCTCATTGGGATGAACTTTTGCTTCCGAGCTCTAGAAAACTGAAACGGAGCGAAGTTTGGACTATGTGTCGTCCAAACAAACTAAAGAACTATCATTGTGCTGAACTTTGAGTTCCTAACTCAATAAAACTGAACCAGAGCAAAGTTTGGACAAGGTTCGTCCAAACCATATGAAAAACTCTCATTGGGACGAACTTTGGGTTCCGAGCTGTCAAAAACCGATACAGAGAAAAGTTTGGATCATGGTGGTCCAAACCACCTAAAGAACTCTCATTGGGTAGAACTTTGAGTTCCTAACTCTCCAAAACTCAAATGGAGCAAAGTTTGTACCAAGTTCGTCCAAACCATATGATAAACTCTCATTGGGACGAACTTTGGGTTCCGAGCTCTCAAAAACCGAAACGGAGCAAAGTTTGGACCATGTGTCGTCCAAACCACCTAAAGAACTTTCATTGGGCAAAACTTTGAGTTCCTAACTTTCCAAAAGTCAAATGGAGCAAAGTTTTGACCAAGTTTGTCCAAACCATATGATAAATTCTCATTGGGACGAAATTTGGGTTCCGAGCAGTAAAAAACCAAAACGGAGCAAAGTTTCCACCATGTGTCATCCAAACCACCTAAAGAATTGTCATTGGGCCGAATTTTGAGTTTCTAACTCTCCAAAACTCAAACGGAGCAAAGTTTGGACAAAGTTCGTCCAACTCGTATGAAAAACTCTCATCGGGAAGAACTTTGGGTTCCGAGCTCTTAAAAACTGAAATGGAGCAAAGTTTTGATCATGTGTCGTCCAAACCACCTAAAGAACTCTCATTGGGCCAAACTTTGAGTTCCTAACTCTCCAAAACTCAAATGGAGCAAAGTTTTGATCAAGTTCGTTGATAACTGCCCAAAAGGTAGTTATTTAGGCCTCGATTGTATAGGGATTTGTGTGTCCTTTATGCTTATTAGGGTTGGTTTTGGATAGATATTACATGTTTTAACCTATTTGGAAGAATGGAAGCTTTGGAAATGACTTTGTGCAGATTATGCTGCTGAGCGACTGGAGGGAGCAAATTCTATGCTGCAGCAAAACTGGGAACAAAAACTGCCACATCACAGCTTGTTAGCCAACTTCATGAACCGACTTCTGTTGAGTTATTTTCGTGATAAAGGATCAAGGAGAGCCTTACACATGTCCTAGTTGACTTAATTCAAGCCTCCCATCCTTCTATAAAAGGAAGTAGCCGTCAAAGTCAAATTAATTCCATGTTTTCCCTTGGAAGCCGAATAGGATAGGGAGATTGAAGATCATCAAGAACACCATCTACCGCAAGCTGATTAGGGAGTTTACTTTCTTTATTAACTTGTGGTTATGGACATGCATACTCAGATTGTAATTCGTATTCTTATGCCTATTATGAACTAAGTAGCTTAGGGTGTTGGTTAGGAATAATGTGATTATTGTGCTTCATCTCTAGTAATAAACTGACTATCGCATTTTGGTTAATTGTTGTGCTTATTCTTATTTTATGCCTGCCTGGCCAGCCGGTGTGGATAGCTCTCTCTGGTTTCAGGGATGATTTAGAGAGTGTGTGGCAATTCTCCACATTACGATCATTGTGTATTGGTGAACGCCAGTGACTGAGCTAGGGATAGCCATTTGCCTAGTGCCTGATCGGTCGCACTTCATTGGGGTTGAAACACATCCCAAAAGATTCGGAGTTCCGGGAGAAATCCGCTAATAATACTGCGGGGAATGCATGATCAATAATATTGCTAGAGCATATTTTATGACAATCACTAAAACCTAACCAGCGCCTGTCTTTAATCTGTCTATCTATTTGTTTACTCGTTGTTCTGTCATTTATTTTGCTTCAGCATAATTCCGATAAAACCCAACATTTTTATTATTTTTCAAACCATTAGAAAGGTGTACAAAATAGATAAAGTGAAAACTCATTCAGACCTTGGATTGATAAATATTACTTGCTGCAAACTGTGTATACTTGCACAGGAATTCTAGAGTTTTTTTATATTATATTTTTACTCACTCTAGGAACCCGACAGTATCCTATGCAATGAGTTTGCATAAGACAGGACCGCAGAATAGTAACCACTGGTCATAACACCGTTCCCTAGTTGGTTTTCTATTTCACTAGGACGACCTAGACAACTTGGTCTTACTCCTGAGTTGATGATGGACTCCTACTCATGAGGGATTGTCTTTTGATTTGTATGGGTGAGAGTGGCCAATACACCGACTCAATAAGCCTACCATTTTGGGGACAAGACCGAGTGGGGAGCTGGGAACATAATCGTACAAGATGGAATTCACTCCTTCCCGGCTTTAGGAAAGCAGATGAGTGTTCCCTTAAGTGGTGACTCTGAGTCTTGAACAAAGGGTCCTACCCTCTCAATGGCACGAGAGAGTTTTCTGTTTGATGGTTGGACATGTAGGTGTTAATATCACACATGCAAAAGCATTTTTTGGATCTTAGGCACACAATTTTATCAATTTCATCCAAGAAGATATGTTGTCCATAAGAACAAAAAATAGAGTAATAAGGTACCTACCTCTTGTAGCTCCCAATTCGTATAATCTGATGCTTTATAATTCACACGAACGATATTTGGACAACCACTTGGATCTTCTATACTATCCTCAGGCCTTGGAACGGAAAACTCAGCGGAAGCGCATCGATTGGACCTTACGCTGTATATTAATTGACATTAAAATACCGTTACGACAAACTCAAATAAACTTTAAACATACGTTAAAGTTGCTGGAAAATTGGTATAAACATGGTGAAAATAAATCTAACTTTATTTTTATGCTTTTCTAAAGAAAAGGGAAAGAATCGTTACAAACCTTCGTTGTAGACTTGACCGTTCTTCGCCAACGACGCTCCAATGGACAAAAACGCAGCAGCCCTCTTGTCTTTTAATTGCTGGAAATTTCTTCTTGAATGACACAATAACCACAGAGGTCACACCGATATGTCTCTAAGTCTAGGAGGCAAAAGACTTGTGGGAGTCTTTCTCTAAGAGGGAGGCTAGAGAGAATTCTAGGTCCTGTCTTGTGAGTCTAAGAGCAAGAGGAGAGTCTTGAACCAATTAGGCCCAGTGTTCTATTTATAGAAGAGAGACCATGAATAAAATATTCAATTAAATCAATCTTTTCCAAAATTGATTCAATCTTATTCCTTATTTAATCAATCCGTGATCAATCAATTCCATAATTGATTAATCTTTTCCACAAATGACTAATTACTTTCATAAGTGATTAGATCATTTCCATAAATGAGAAGTGATCAATTATTTCCATAATTGATTAATTCTTGGTTAATGAATTCTTTAATTAATTAACCACCAATTAAATAGCACATATTTAATTTCCGACCTTGAATTAATTAATTTGCCCAAATAGATTTTAGGCCTTAAAATTAATTAATTTATTATTTGAACTCTTTCAAACTTCCATAAATTTAATGTGACTCAAATTTATATTAATATTTGAATTTCTTCAAATATTAATTTCTCTCATAATAATATATCAATATGTATTATATTGTTTCCCGTAGTAAATTGAACATTTCCAATTTACATTTATTACTTAGGTGCCTCAAATTACATTATGAGCTACCAGTGGGACCTAATGGACCTGCAGATCATAAGCTCCAACGATGTGAGATTAATTGGTCAAACTCATTAACCACATTAATCAATATTCGTTAACTGTGTGTACATTCCACTATAGACTCATAGTTGCACTCTTCTCACTGCAGGCATATTTTTGTGTCCACGAATCTAGACAAATATCGACTAGTTAGTCCTTCACGAGTGTCCGTAACACCAGCTGGGTCAAACTACCGTTTTACCCCTAGGTTACTTCTATTTCCTTAAGTACCAATTCTCCTCTAATGAATAACCTGTTTGTGGTCAAACCATCAAACATAAAACCCTTTCGTGCCATTGAGAGGGTAAGGTCATTTGTTCAAGACTCGGAGTGACCACTGTTGGGAAGACGATTACCGCAAGCGCACGGGTCGTCACAAGTAATATAAAACGGTAAGTAATACCGAGTATCGAATCCCTAGGGAGACGAAACGAAAATTAAGCAAAGCAAAAATTTCTTGAGCACTAAAAATACTTGGGCGAAATAATATTTACGGAACAACTCATACAAATAAAAAGGATTTAAAAATCAAAACAATTAAAGAAAATAATTTGATCAATCGAAACAAATATTATATGGAGAAAGAGTTTTCTTTAAATGGGAAGAGGGGTCTTGAAAATCAATTATTAGCTAAACAATTGTTATAATTATCCTATCTCAGTGCCCAACTAATTATAATCCTAGAATCTCCATTAATCACATAGGTTCTCATGTCGGTTTCCCCTAATTGTAATTAATTCATTTTAACAACCTAAGTGTCCTTAGCGCCATTAAAAATCATTAATTATTACGCTCTGATTCATTTTAGGAATCTAAGTTTAATCAACTAATCTCGTTGTCACGACGGGCAATTAAACGAGTTGCATGGATTACGATCTATCCTAAATTCTCTCCGTCGAGTTTCCATTAAGAATCAGATCATTACACAATTGGCCAGATTGTATAAAGCATTAAGCACATCCATACAAATAATTATGAAAAAGGGCAAGAGACAGGAAACTATAACAACATTTAAACTATAATTTCATTTCAAGACCCCCAAATTGGGGTTTAGCTACACATAGCTAAAATATCCACAACATATACAATGAAAATCATAATTAAGAACGAAATTGACCGTCAAAAAACCCCTTCGCTGACACTCGGAGTCCCGCCGACTACTCCTTGAGCCTCCTAAGATGCTCCCCAAAATTCCCCAAAATATTTTCCACTAAAGAAATCTCTCAACAAGGCTAGAAAGCCTTGAGAGAGGCTCCAAAGGAGCCTAAGGAAGCAAGAAAGGAAGGGAGAAATGGATTGATTGATGATAAAATGAGGCTCCAAGAGGTGCCTTTTATAGGCTCGGAATGGGGTCAGCGTCGCGACGCGACATGGCAGAGCGTCGCGACGCTGTGTTGCACGCGTCTTGTTGCCCAAGAAATGGGCAGCGTCGCGACGCTGTCTTCACAGCGTCTCGACGCTGACCCAATTTCCATAATTTCCAGCTTTGGTTTGGGCTACTTTTTGGGCCTTTTCTTCATTTGTTTTTGGGCTCTTTCTTTTCATGATTGGCCTCATTGACTCCTTCTTTGGTCCAAGCTTTGAATTTGGGCATTTTGGGCATTTTTTGTCCAAAATCTACAACTTTGCTCCTAAAGACCAAATAACGAAATATATTATATATTTTCACTAAAAACACGATTAAAGCACAGAAAATCCTAATAAATTGGGACTAAAATAGCGACATTTCTGCTCGCTATCACACCCCCAAACTTAAACTTTTGCTAGTCTCGAGCAAAATAAATTCTAAAGATGCATGAAATAGAATCGCTCAAGCCTCAATGATTATGGAATTCTTGAGATAGAATGGAAAACATGCAAGTGGAATAAGCAAGCACCGCATACTCATGAAGAAATCTTAAACTAGTTTGAACTTAAGATTAATGAATAGCATGTGCAAGACTTATCTATTGCTTCTTTTACTAACCTAGATTAGTCTTATGGCTTTCTCCATTTGTTTTCCCCTACACTGGCTAAGAGCCCCTAATAGGTCGGAGTCCTTCTATCATGCAAAAAAAAAGAAACTAGGGCGCCTGTAATTTTTTTTTCTTTTTCATGGGGGAGCAAAACTCACAAATATTTTTTTACTTTTTTTTTTCTTTTGCTACTCCACTATAAGAAAAATTGCATTACTTGACAATTGAGATTTTATATTAGTTGACATTTTCTAAAATAAATGTCAAGAATTTGCATTATTAACCAAAAACGTCAAGAAAAATGTAAAAACACGGAGTTTGACAGAGTTTTTTCGGATTTTGTTGCACGCCACAAAATACTTGACACTTTTAAAATGTCGAGAACTATAATAATTTACTTGACATTTAAAAAATATCAAGTTTTATCCCGATTTACTTGCTACATTTTAAATGTCAAGTATTACTTACCTAGGTGATAAAATCATTTATTTAGAAAAAATTGAAAACCCTAATAACCCTCAACCTTTACCAGATACCTTCTTCTCCGTTGTTCTTCTTGGGAAATTGTCAAAAATAGGACAAAAGAAGGGGCATTAAAGAGATATGGGATGGTTTTTAAATGAAAAGATTAATAGGACTTTTATGGTTGTGAAATTATGAAATTACCCCTTTGTAGAAATCCTCAATTTTACCCTAATTCCCTTTCTATATCTCTCACCTCTCGGCTCTCACGCCTTTCTCCCTCATGCACGCACCAAACAAGGAACCAGGCGATGGCGTGCAAGTGACGGCGACGGCGGGCAAGCGATGGCGACGGCGACCAAGATACTAAAATTCTTTCAATTTTGGTGGAGTTTTTGGGTTGATATGGTGGTTGCCTTCTTTGTCGTCATCCACTTTGAAATTTCATCGTTCATCATTCTAATGTTGGGAGTGAGTTGGTTCTGCAACTGATCTGCTTTAGCTTTCCAATGGAGCCATATCCTCAGCCTGAATTTTCCAGATTGGTAAGCATGTTACTTGTTTTCATACCACATTTTTTCTAAATTTTTTGTTCATGTTGGAATGGTTGTTCTACTTTTGTTATGGTCTTTATGGAATGTCTAGCTAGTTATTGTCTTCCATAAATGTCACGTTTTATGTGTTCCTATAGAATATGTGGGTATAACAAACTTGATGCTTTTTTACTAGAATTCATGATTTTTACTATACTTATGTCAATTCTTGCATTGGTTTGTGAGTGTGAGAAAAGAAAATAATATGAAACTAGTTCACGTATTAAGGTGTTGTGCTTTCCTACATGGTTTCTTTTGAATGTGTGGGTATAACTTGATGCTTGTTACTATGCGAGGAATTTTTTAAGAATTTGTTTTTGTGTCGAAGGTGGATCTAGCTATCCAAAATGTAATTCCCTTTCCTTCGAGTACTTTTTTTTTCCCTTTTTCGTAATCCATCTCATTGTTTTGTTCACCTTGTTGTTCTTGATGGTTTATTTTGCAGCAAGGTAGTGAGATTGTCGATCGCTCAAGTCTTGACAGTAATAACTCAATACAACGAAGGAGAAGTCGTTCTTACATCATCTCTGTAAGTGTATCCTTTCATTCATCTGAAAAATTCTCATCCAAGTTTCTTGTTTTTCTTTAGGCATTGATGCAGTAGAGTTTGTAGAAGCATCAAAACATGAAAACTTGGTCCCGCTTTCTCGATGCATCTTTGCCGATCAACACGACCCAATTCTAGCATATCGATGTATAGTCAAGGAAAATGATTGGGATGCTCCAAGCTTTCTTTTCGAGTCTGTGGAATCTAACTCTCAGGTTCATTGCAGCTGGTTCACAATGCTTTTTGATTACTTCCCTTTTGTATGTAAACTTCCAATTTCACTCTATAATTTTTTCTACATTTTTATCACAGGGCCGTTATATTTTTCTACCCAATTCTATAAAATTTTCTTCAGCCAACTATGGAGACAGTGGCAAAGAAGAATAAAATCACATTTTTTTATTACAAGAAAGGCCGATTAACTGAAGAATGTGTAGATGATCCCTTCATGGTTCCAATAAAAATCTCAAAGCAATGGAAACCTAAATCAATCGGTGGATTTCTAGACACATTTTGTGGTAAAAAAGTTGTAATCTTTTGTATTAAGAAACTATATTGTAATTCAAGTAAATATATGTTATATTAAATGTCCAGAATGCTTACTCTACAGGGATTTGAGATGAGGAATCAGGGGATCACTTTTTTTTGTCTTGCAACGTGTAATTGCGAGAAACAAGGCATCAAGTCATTTTAAGCCGTGTTTTTTTAGAAATAATTTGAGCTACTGATACTCCAAATAACGTGAAACTTAAATATATGTTATATTAAGTGTCGAGATGTTTGTGGCGATGCTTACTCTACAGGGATTAGTGATGAGGAAGAAAATTACAGGGGATTATTCCTAAATGTCGAGATGTTTGTGAAACTTAAATAATTGTTATTGTTATATTAAATGACGAGAAAAAAAAATTCTCAGCAAGATTGCGAGAAAAAAAAAACTCTCCCAACAAGATTGCGAGAAAAAAAAAATCTCTCAGCGAGATTGCGAGCAAAAACATTCTCCCAGCAAGATTGTGAGAAAAAAAAATTCTCGCAGCGAGATTGCGAGAAAAAATTCTCAGCGAGATTGCGAGAAAAAAAAAATCTCGCAAACATGATATTGCGAGGAAAAAATAAACAGCAGTCAAGCTGATATCATTTTCTAGCCTAATTAGAACAAGAAAGAAAATCGTGAAGAAGGGGAGAAAATCGTGGAAATCTATACGAAGAAAGAAAATCGTGGAAATCTACGTGAAGGAGAGAAAATCGTGGAAAGAAAGAGGGAAATTGTCAAAAATATGACAAAATGATGGGGGTTAAAGAGATTTAGGGTGATTTTTATTTTTATAGAGTAGTGGGACTTTTTAGGGTATGAAATTACCATGTTGCCCTTATTAGAAAAAGCCCTAACTTCACCTTTTTTTTAGCCTCTCACGTAACTTTCTCTTCCTTCATGCACATTTCTCCTTCACCCACCATCACTCCAAGTGATTGAAGCTCCACATCAACCTTGAAATCTTCCTCTTTGGGTAGGCTTGAGAACTTTTCTTCACAATTTTATACTTTTTATTGATGAAAAAATTTGCTTCTTCACTTTTACTTTGTTGCTTGAGGAACAAAATGAGTTTTTTTTTTTTTTTTAGTATTTGATTATGAACATTTGGTTTTTATTTTGTTTGTCTTAGAAGGAAAAAAAAAGGAATGCAAAATTTGACTCAAGTTCATGTTTTAGTTCGTTTTGGTGATTGCTGTTTTTTTTTCTCGCAAACTCGCTGGGAGAATTTTTTTTCTCGCAATCTCGCTGGGAGAATTTTTTTTTTCCTCGCAATCTCGCTAGGGGAATGTTTTTTCTCGCAATCTCACTGAGAGTGTTTTTTTTTTCTCGCAATCTCACTGGGAGAATTTTTTAAGTTTCATAAACATCTCGACATTTAGGAATAATCACTTGTAATTTTATTCCTCATCACTAATTATTTCTTAAAAAAAACACGACTTAAAATGACTTGTTGCCTTCTACTTTCCTCTTTTCAATATTTTATTTAGAAAGTCATTTTTCCTTCTATTTGCTATGTTTTGACCAAACCCATACTATATTTGCACATCTCATTAGTTATAGATCTTAGGAACCTGATTATGTCCCTACATTTGATGTTTACTCCTTTTTCTTTTTTTTTAACATGGATGTTTTACTCTCTTCTGTTAACTTAAAAGGATCTTTGCTTCTGCAGCTAGTGCCATATCATTTTTGCTCTCCCGAATTTTGGCATCCAATAACTGTTATCTATGAAAGAACTTATGGGGAGACTGAAATGAAGCAAGGTATAAACTACAGTGCTTTTAGCTAGCTATCAAAGTGTATGACATCTGTTATGCCAATCTTGCATATTGACATAATATGATTGAAAATATAAGTTAGAGTTATGGTAAATTAACATTTTTTGTTTACACTAATTGTACAGGCACCATTCATTTGTATGTATCCCACTCTTTTCTGATTTTTGTAGGGTCAACCATTAGCATTATGCTTGAGAAACTGAGATTTTAATTTATTACTTTAGGAATATTGTATTTTCTCTAATTGGAGAATTTGAGGTAGAATGAGGAAGTTTATCGTTTCGCAACTGATGTATTCTCCAGTTCAAATTGTTGTCATGTGCTCAACTTTAATCATTATGTAACTTTAATCATGGTTTGGTTGGTGTAGATGATTTCGTATTTCTTTGGTGTTTTTGTCACACCCCCTCCCGGACCACCTGCTAGCTTAGCCCGAAAGACGGCGTGAAGCCAACAGACATCGTCACCTCTAACGATCCATGTTGACCCTACTGAAACGTTGCACTTGATAAACATACTAATCATAGATATAAAACATTCTACCTGAAACACAACACAGCGGAATCCACGGAAAACTTTTAACATACACGAGGTGCAGCCCTGACAAAACTTGGTTTGGAAGATAACCTGATATAGATATCACAACCAAAAACATCTACAACTAGGGTTTATACAACGACGACCTCTAGGACGATATTATCCAATCCTTACAAAACATTTACAATATGAATAGACTCAATAAACAACTCCACCCACGTACTGGAGCTTGTTCTGGAACTTTTAGCAGACGTTGGCAGTGTATCAGGCACCGGGAGCTCGATCTCTACCTGAAAAGTTGAAAACATTTTGAAAGAATGAACTACGAAGCCCAGTGAGTGACTAACTTTAAAATTCTATATCCGAAAGTCAAAATACGTGATAAACCTTTAAACGTATAAATATGCTCAAACAAAGCGTTTAACATAAACGTGTAATGAATAAGGCTTTCTAAAATATCTCGCAAGTTCGTCATAAAAAATCTAGCAAGGCATATGAAATACATCAAACATTTTAACTAACATGATCGATCTATGTTGTGTAGGGCACGCCCAGTACTACCAACGTTTACTAATCCTACGATGTAGTGGGGCCCGCCCAGCACTCCCATCGTCTTTGTCGTAGTGGGGCCCGCCCAGCACTCACGACAGCATCGTTGTCACGGAGTACACTCAACGTCGACAACAGAATATAACCTGTGTGCACACGATACCATATAGCCTCGGGCTCAATATCTCAGTCATGTAGTCAATAGAAATCTCAGAAAATCACATGAAAACATTAAAACATGCATGCTTATCGTTATCTTTTGTAAAACTCAAGCTTACTCAGCTTGCTAGTGAAAAACTGAAAATCATTTAAAAGTACTTGCTAACACATACTTTACTTCAAAAGATATCGTTTCAACTACTTTTCATAAGGTCATTAACCATGTGCTCGTATATAAACCTCGTTAGAAAATCTAAGCTCAAAACTTATGCTTGAAACCATTCATAGAAATCATATATCATTCATAGAAAAACATATAAAACGTCTAAACATGAACAACCGTTGGAAACAATTTTCGAAATTCATTTTGTCACTCACAGTCTTAGCTAGTTCCCTGGTCTGTAGACTCGACCTTAGATAGCTTTGTCTAACATTTTAACTAACCATAGATAGCTTTGTCTTTCCATGCTCATGAATTTTCTAAACAATTGGATTAAGAATCACATTCATATCCTACTTCCAGATTTTCCAGATTCTATACCCTAACTTCCAACACCCATAACTTCCTCAATACTTAACAAAAATTAATGAAATATACATCAAACTCTTCATTGTCGAACACTCTACAACGTACCTGAAGAAATGAAAACGAGATTCTCAACCAATTAGCCCAGAATTGCCCCGAACACAGACAATACAGAATTCGAGGTTCTCTACTACCCTTTATCTTCCTCCTACAATTAACCCTACTTAAAGTAATTTTTGGCTCACATAATCTTTATGCAAGTTGTAGAATATTGAATAATATTTCCAACCATACCAAATAGAGCTTTTGATTCGACTTGTGCACTCCAGAATACTCAAAACATCAGAGAACACCAAAGATCCTCCTGGTTTGCTCGAAAATCTTGTGCTCTGTTTTCCATTCCAAAAACCATTAACTTCTCATACGATTTAGCTCAATCTTCCTTCATGAAAGTTTCTATAAAATGAAGTGAGTTTCAAGAAAATCAAACCTCACCTCTTAGTTCCTTCTGTGTAGCTCAAATCGAACAAAAAACCAGAGGTTGACAGCTTTGCACCTAGATTCTACTATGGCTGGCTTTGCATGAACTTTTCCCTATCTTCTTCAACCTCAAACCACGAAATTCTTCTTCTTCTTCTTCCTTCACTCTCTCCTTAAAGTGCTCTGAAAGTTTGGATGGAAAATGATGGAGAAATGAAATGAAATTGGGCTGAAAAATGAGCTTGTCGGTGGTGGGCTTTGTGCTGTCCATTTCCACTTCCTTTCTTTTCTTTTTTTTTTCTTTGCTGATTTATTTTTTTTTCCTTTTTCCTTTTCCTTTTCATTCCTTTCTTCTATTAACTTAGTAATCCCAACAATAGATGACAAGAGAAAATGATCCTAGAGAAGTCTCGGGTTTACAGTTTTCCAATGCTATTCCAAATTTGATATTTGAGGCTGCCGTTGGGATTGGTTAAGACAAACTTTGGTCGTGAATTTGAGGTTGCCAGTTGGATTGTTTGTTCAAAAAATGAGGGAAATCTGGAGTCTAGATGGTTGAGTTGGTCTCAAATTGTGGTTCAGTTTGGCAATCTAGTGTGTGCAAAATGGGTGAAAGGTCAAAAAGATTGCTATATAATTATGGTCTAAGAAAGTTGAGCGTATATAATTATGTGCCAACGGTTCTTCCTACCATAAGAAAAAGATCTATTGCACTTTTTGAAGCCTTAGGTGAAAATAACGACACTTATCCAAGTTCAAGATGCAATTTGTTGAAATTAAAAGTTCAAAGAAGAAATTGGTACACTTTACTAATTTTAGAGTTAAAATTCATCTTTTCTCCAAAATATTTTAAAACTACTTGAGGGATTTGATTAGAAGCAAGTTGAAGAAACTTGTTAAAAATTTAAAAACAAATTGATTGTAGAAGTCGATGGCCAAACCAAACCTATAAGAATCATTGTTACAAGGAAAAATTGGATATAGCGAACGTTAGGTGAATAATTAATCTATAAGCTCATCTGTTTTTAAGGTTAAAGGGTGTTGGTGAATTAGAGGGGCTTTAATTTGAAAGGGGGAATAGGCTTTAATTATATGCAAAAAGAAGAAACAAAGGCACTTAATGGGTCTAAAGACAACAAAAGTTTTGCCCCACGACGGTCACACAACCACTCATATTGAAGCATTAGTGTCACCCATTAACGGCATTCATGCATGCGTGCCCAACCCATCTCCCTCGCCTGTTGCATACTATACCACAGGCGCCGCCCCGCCCTACCTAACCATTCTTAACTTTTCCCTTAATCAATCTTATCCTTAATATATTTTCTAATCTTTCGGATACGATACACCTCATCTTTGTCTTTAATCTTTAAGGGACATGTTTGATAACGCTCTTAAATCTGATTACTCTTGCTTTGAAGTGAGTTACAATCTCTCAACTCTTTCCTTGCCTGGATTTCTTACCATTCAACGGCTATCTATGTTGTTCTTCTTTAAAATTAAATTTAATGTTTCTTGCATGGCATTTTTTCTTCTTCTTCCAGCTGCCTTAATTAAGATTGACCCATTTCATTTCGTTACAATTTCTTCAATTTGGTGGAATGTGGATGTTATTCTGAAACTTGATTCGGCTACTAAAGTCTATTTGTGATTCTTAAGGTTAGGGATTTAAGCTATCGACCTCCAGGGACAGATAATACTCTTCTCGACACAGTTAATTTTTCACTTCGAGAGAAAAGGTACAATTTTCTGCTCTGATTCCACACTTTATATTCGCCTAATATAGCATAAAAATTCTAAAAACAGTTAAAAAGTGTTTTAGTTGAGCACTATTCTTAAAAGCTATCTCATAATCCCAAATAATGAGCATGGATAGGAAAATGGTTGTAGAAGTTGATGAATGAATAAATTATCTTTCTGAAGCCTAAATTTTTTTTCACTTATGAAGGACTTGTCTGTCATCCCTTTTAGTAATAAAGATTTTTTCATCACACATTTCTAACTTGGACTTCTTTCCTAAGATTTCTTTCTCAGTTTACTAATGCACACATATACTTCATTATCCTTCCCACATTACTTTCATTTTATGTTGATTTGTGCATTTTTGGGTTGATTTTTGGACAAAGTGGAAGTGAAAAAACTACTTTATTGCAGGTTAAGCTATTTTCTTCGAAATTTGAATGTATTAGACTTTCTCTTACTTTTTCGTGGTCTCTTTTGTTAACTTGTTGATTTTTTGTTTACGAGTATGTTATTCTTTCTGGTTTGTAATATATAGTTCAAATAGAAAGTATTATTGATCATATAAATAATATTTGACTCTCAATGTTAATTTATAGATTGATACAAGGAACTCATACTCGCAATTTGAGCTAGATGAAGTGCGGATAGAGTGGGCTGAATTTCTGGGTCGCTACATCTGATGACGACTACTTTGAAATGGTTCATTTGAATTTTTTGGATAGCTACATAGGTGTGTGATGTACTTTTTTGTGTAAATGTTTGTTGTTTAAAGTGGAAATTGTAGGTTGACAAAAAGTTTGTCATTTTGAAGATATGGTGGAAATAGGTAGTTTGTGATTTTGAATATATGGTGGAGATATGTATTATGTAATTTTGTGGATATGATGGAAATTGGTGTAAAGTTCTTCATTTTGGAATTGTCCAAATGGAAGTTGATAGGTCTTGTAATTTTTGGAATTGTTCATATGGGTTGATAATTGTAATTTTAGAATTGTTTATGTGGAGGTTGTTCACTTTGTAATGTTGAATATATTTAATTGATGTTATTGGAGGAAATTTGGTTGATGGGTATTGAATGTGTATTCTCTATTTAGTCTATCATAATATATCAAATTGTTGGAATGCAATGCAGGAAATTCAAGATAATAGGGAACAATAACTATTATAATTGAAAAAAAAAAATTACTAACAAACTTGACATGTAAAATGTGTCAACAACTTTTTCAATTGACATTTCTGAAATGTCAAGATAAAATATCATTTGACATGTTAGAGCTGTCAAGTTTTAACAAATATGATATGTAATAACTGTCAAGAAATCTACATACATGACGGTTTATAAATGTAAAAAATTTAATATTCTTGACGTTTACAATATATCAAGGAAAAGATGTCTTGACGCTTCTTGTTTGTCATATTTTCGATACCTTATTCTTGACAGTGGTTCTCTCGACGCTTTTAAAAGTATCCAGAGTATTAACATTTGACATTCCAAAAGCGTCAAGTAATGCAATGTTTCTTGTAGTGCTCCTCCAAACTTGCATTTTGGTTTTTAATGGTACTAGCTTTCACACTACGGTGCAGGGACCCTTAACCCGAATTTTATTCTTTGGTTAGCCTAACTGATCACACCGCAGGTAGCACTTTTTACCCCTAGGCTTTTTCTTTTGTGCAAGCAAGAACAAATTTTCTTTTCAACAGATTTTTCTTTTCTCTCTTTTTCTTTTGTTGCTTTTGCTTTTCTCTCAGCAGGCATAGCATTTTTTTCTACCTAGCTCTTTAGAACAATCAAGCATGAACTTCCTAATATTAGAAACTAAGTCTATCGGGGTGACAATAAACTTTAAAAACCATAATAAGAATCTAGATTTTCAAAGATGTCATTAGATAAGACTATTGCATGCTTTAGACATCAAAACTAAGTATCAAAAAATTTAAAAATTTCACAATTTCTGCCGTGCTCCCAGATTCCACAACATATAAACCATTTTCTCCCAAAATTTCTAAAATCACATCCTTGGCTATCATAGCTATCTATTCATGCATCCAACATAATTTAAATTTGCTCAACACAACGAAAGTCGCCCCCCCCCCCCAACTTAAACTAAACATTGTCCCCAATGTTTTAAAAACAGTAAAGCATAAAGAGAGATACTGAGACTTCCCTGAGCTAGGAGCGCTTCATCCTCTTCCTTTGGATCCAGAAAAATGTAATTTTTGGAATTTTGGGATTTGCTAAGGTGATCCTGCAAAACAAAATTGGATCACGGAGCAAAGAAAATTATTTACTGCAAAAACAACCATCTAAACTTTAATCCTTGGGTTGCCTCCCAAGCAGCGCTTTCTTTAACATCTTTAGCTAGACGAGGCTCGACACGCTTACGGAGGCTCAAAGTAAAAGTTTTCATCATCCTCCGGGCTCTACAGAAAATCACGCACCGAATTGCATACTACAAACAGGGGAGAAAAAAAACTTTCCCCTGACCCATCTTCACGAAAGAGATTGTCATAATAACATTTTAGAAAATATGAGGCCGCATCAAATCTCTTTTCTAAGTCTCTATTCACAAAACAATTGTTAAAAGAGTCATCAAGCGTTATGATATCTACCGGTCTAGGATCTAAAGATGTTCTATCAATCATGCCAGTCCATTCATCTGATAAAATATGTACATGCTTAGAAGATTCCTTAGACTCAATATTAAGAAATGATTCAACTGGGCTATCATATGGCTCATCATCAGAAGAATTAAAGAATCCAAGAATTTAAGGATCAGATTCTATACTATGCACATATTCGAGTTCCTCTAGGTCAGATTCTATGCTATATACATCATCAGGACACGAACCAAAGGTATTAACATTATCAGGGTTCATGCATTCAGGAATGTCAAGATCAGACTTAATCGATTCAGTGTAATCATGATCAGACTCAAAATTATCTATCAAACAATCTTTTTTATGCATTTCATGCTCATCCTCAATGTCAGCCAAATCAATATCATCATCAAAATCATTGATTTCAGGTAAATCTAATTCATTCTCAAAGGAAGGCAAATCATCAACTGCAAATTTTTCATTTTCACCAGCAGGTAAATCTAGATCATTTTCAAAGTCAGGCAATTCTAAACCATTCTCAAACAGAGGGTCATCTAAATATGCATTATGATCAAAATCCCCATCATTCATAAGCATTTCCCCTAAGCCTAGGCCAAGATTATACTCTACCTCTTTGATGACATGCAAAAATGTCATAATTTTCCTATTAATTTTAGCTAGTTTTGTGCATGAATTGTGTGCTTTAATGCTATTTTCTGTTTAAATTTCAGAAAACCGAGTTAAAGAAGAAAAATTGGAATTTTGAGAGATTTTCGATGATTTTAGAGACTTTTTGAGCAATTTGGAGAATTACATTGAAGATCCAAGTCAAAAACCCAAGAATAATGAATTAGAAGCCCAAATTCATGAATTCCAAGTCTTAAATTATCAAGTTGGGTCAAGAAAAGTGCCCAAAATCCATTACATGAAGTATTTGGGCCAAAAGAAAGTTGGAGGCCCAAAAATGGAGTCAAAATCGGGCCATTAATGAAGATTCAGGGCCTAGCGTCGAGAAGCTAAGCCTGGAGCGTCCCGACGCTAGGCAGCCACGTGGAGAGTTCTGGAATCGCGACAGCGTCGCGACGCTGTCGAGATAGCGTCTCGACGCTGCGACGTCTTGGAGCCCAAGAAAAGATGACGTCAGAGCGTCTCGACGCTGTCCACATAGCGTCGCGACGCTACGCCTGCTGGGAGCCTATAAAATGAGTCTTTTGCAATGAAGTTTGTGTGCCAATTTGTGGGTTTTCACCCCATTCTAGAGTCTACACTAAAATTTGGGATTTTTGGGAGAGTTTGGAGCTTTGTTGAAGATCTTTGGAGCTCGGGATCGAAGGAGGTTGGCGCGGGATCGAGGAGATCGACACTTTTATGAGCATTTCTCTTCCCTTTTCCTTTATGTTTTAGTTTCTAGAATTGTTGTGATTAGGAATTATTGAATTTTAGTGATTATGAGTAGTAAATTCCTAAATTTTGAGTTTGATTTAATATGTTGAACCTCTGCTGAGGCCATCTGCCTCTGTTGCACGGCCTTCTGCCGTTCCTTCAATGAGACCTACTGTCTCTCCGACTTCTGTAACTCAAATGAGACCTACTGTCTCTCCATCTACCCAACCTTCATCTCAACAGGGATCTTCTATCCCTACAACTTTTGTGGATGCTGTTCAGCCTCCCAAAAGATTCATTCCAAAACCCGAAATCAAAAATTATTTTGAAAAATCACTTCAATTATCAGAACCAATTATTGAACCCGAATTCGACGGGTCTTCAATTATTGAAATTATTCAAAATATTTATCCTCAAGGATTCTATTTCATCCCGGAATCCTTGCTCAAAATCAGAAAATATTATGAATTCATTCTGGTAGATTCAAAATCTGTCGAGATAACACATATTCCAGACAGAAATGATCCATCAATCATAGCTTATTCAAAGCTAAAAATCAAAAAGGTCATAAACCCTACTCATTGGAATCAAAGTATTCTCACAGAAAGAACTCTTTCAAAACCTTTCAATCCCCAGACATACTCATACCGGGATTATATCGAAGCCTGGTATATGGTCATGTGGTATAAAAATTATGATCATTCTTGGTTCATACAATTTTGTCAAAATGCTTACAAGTGTCAATTTCCTTTTTGGTTTATCAAATGGTGGAAAACCTTCGGATCCTCCGAAGAAATTTTTCCCGTTCCTATCCAAGAATCGTTCCATTATTTTTCTCAAACTATATACAAAAATGCATTTCCTCTCAATATGCGTTTTTGTTTATATTTCCAAATTCCCTGGATTTTCTGTTGGAATTTCCAGACAAATACATACCCATTTTTCAAACAACTTGTCAAAATTCTTCAGATCAAATGGTGGGATAAATATAATTTTTCCCATGCCAACATCAAAGAAGTCAAACAATGGTTTGCTGACAACGGCTACCTTCAAGACCTTTCAAAAAAGAAAAATGCAGAATTCTTAAATTCAAAATCAAAGCTCATAGCTGCTTTGGCACAAACTACTTCCGAGGCAGACTTTCAAAAGATTCTGAATCAAGCAACGTCAATAGCATCTTCATCTTCTCATCATAATTCTGACATTGAAGAAGAAGAGAATGAATATGACCTCAATGATCCTTTTCTAGATTCACAACCCATGTGAGTCTAATATTTCAAAAAAAAAAAAAAAAAAAGTGTGTGTACATTAATCAACTTATGTAAATTAAGCATGTTGTAAATTATAAATTATGAATAATAAGGAACTCCCCATCAGTATTAAAAGACAATGTCCGATTCTCCTAGACAATGAACATTATGACAACTCACGGCAAAGGACTGTTGCGAAGGACTGTTGAAGTGTGTGGTCCCGGTAGTAAAGCTCGAGATGAGTAGTAAATCCGTTGGTCAGCATACCTTGCCTTCACGCCTGATAAAGTGAGAAGAAATAATATTCGAAGCCCATCAGAAGACGACAACAATTATCAACTTTATTAAAGCTACTTTAATAAAGACTTGCGACAAAAGATGGTGGAGGAGTGTTACAATATTATAAATAGTATGTCAATAATTATGTGTGCATTTATTGCATTTATTATCCTTGTACCTATGTCAACCTATATTGTCATATTATGTCTTTACATTTGAAGTTTGAAACATTTCCACGCTCTCTCTCTTGTAATCGATCCTAATTCTCTTCGCGGTTTACCGAGGAGCAATTGGTATCAGAGCTTCTTAATAGAAGTTTTCTTTTATTCATACACCTTTCTAAAGGAAGAACAATTTTCCTTTCTATCTTCAAATCTTTAAAGGATTCATCAATTATATCTTGCGTCTTCTAGTCGTCCGCTGGTTGGTAAAGGTTGTGTTCCCGGCAATAAGTGTAAGTCCGTTGGTAAGCTCCTGTTCCCCAGTAACTAGTACTTGATAAATTGTTGCATCTTTAAAGTTTTCAGAAAGAAAGAAAAAATTATTCTCTTTTATATTGGATTATGATCAAAAGAAGATAACTATGTCTAAGCTCTTGAAAAGAATGTTGAGTACCAGGGTCAAAGGAAAAGCTGTTTCAATTTCCAATGATCATGAGGATCACAAAGGTGATTCAGATTCAAAGATATCAAACACTACCAATCAAGAATTGTCAATAGCAAAAATTGAAGATAAACTTCATCAATGGAGCATTCCAAAGGTAGACCCAAAGTCAATTTATTACCATAGTACCTTCAATTTTTCTCAAAGAAACTGTATAAAAATTTCTGAGAAAAACATCCCGATTAACAATGATCGTGAAACAATAAATCTTTTTTCAAAAAAAGCTCATCCTTCAACATCGTGAAGAATTTAACTATCTTCACATAGGATTAGTTCAAATAGCAATCAAACCTTTATTCAAACTCGGATTAGATATTCCAATACTTGTCTCTCTAAGAGACAAGAGACATTTAAATTTCTCAAATTCCCTTCTAGGGATTGTCCAATCTAATCTTGAAGGAGGACCTATTTTCTTTAATTGTTATCCAAATTTTACGCTTTCATTAAAAGATCCAAACATCCTATCCTCTCTAACAGCCGATGTTTATTCACAAAATCTCAATATTCAAGAACAGACCCATTCTGCTGTTATGATTTTCAGAATATATTACAAATTAATGAATACCAACATATCCCCTAGAGCCTTGAGATCTTCACCCAAAGGATCTACAATTCTCTTAGAAGCAAATCT
Source organism: Luffa acutangula (assembly GCA_036850905.1). Classification (NCBI taxonomy): domain Eukaryota; kingdom Viridiplantae; phylum Streptophyta; class Magnoliopsida; order Cucurbitales; family Cucurbitaceae; genus Luffa; species Luffa acutangula. The sequence continues at coordinate 25,526,588 of CM072097.1, read as the reverse complement.
TGATAGATCATCAATCACAGTCCCTAAGAGTTTGTCATGGGAACAAATTACTAGAAATCCAACGTGGAGACTTACGGAAGCCTTCACTCCACCAAAGAAAAATTCAAACCTTGCACAAATTGTTGAGTATCCAGATGGATCGGTAGAAGTTCAATTTTCTGAAGAACCAGCAACCTCAAAGGTTAAAGACTTTATGTCTTCTCGACCTAGTACATCTGGAACAACTTCAGAAATCGAATCAAAATACTATATGGATAGATCTAACTCATTAAGAGTAAAATCTGTCAATATAGAACAAAATGTGGCAAATGTTCAATACGAAAATCAACCACAATCACCCACACAGACAGACATGGATAACCGATCTGTGTTTGCCAGTCAAATTAATGTCCTTATACAAGATTTCACAATCGATAAAGAAACCTTAAAGGAGGATTTTCTTTCCCTAAAAAATAAGGCAAGAAGAAAAACCTTTTTCCAAAATTACAACAAAGACCAAAGATCTGAGATAAGATCGAGATGGTATTCACATATGGATGAAACCGAAAGAAATATACCATTCTTCACTTGGATGAAAGAATCCAATAACGAAATCAATATGCTTCAAGAATCCTGGAAAACATCTCAAAGAGGAAGTATTCATTCTACTCATCCTCCTCTTGAAGAGATCGAGTTTGACACAATTTATGGTGAAAAAGTCAAAGCTAGTCCATTCAAAGGTAATATCAGTGAAAAAGACGAAAAGAACACCCCTACTCTTAAGGATATAAAAAATATTCAACTTCAAAACAATTTTTCTAATAAAATTCTTTCTACTATAGCTAACCAAGTAGAAAAGATTGAAGGAAGAATATCAAAACCTTCCATTACTTCATCTTCAAACGGAGGAATCTTTATACCTCCTATAGATGAGTCAATTTCGTTGTTCAAACCTACAATTATTGATAGCAAAATTAAAATAATGTCTAAAGAAGAAGAAACTCTAGCTTTAATTGAAGAAAAGCTAAGCAGTTTCCATATTTCAAAACCATCAACTTCAAAGACAACCTCTACAATAAACGTCATTAATGATACCTTTATTGATCAAATTATTCAGAAAACAAGAAATATTTCTTTAGAGGAAGAAGCGATTGAGCCGCCTAACGAGATCCTAAAAATAGGGACAAGATCAAAAGCTTCAAAACCAGTAATTATGCGAAATTGGTATCCACAACCTTCTTTCCCGGATGTCCAATTTGAAGAAAAGGCACAAATGACTCAGGCCGTTTATGATGGATTAGCCATCCATGAATGGAATATAGATGGCATATCCGATTATCTTATCCTCAATGTGCTCAATGAAATGTTCATAGCCTCAAATGCTTATCGCCAAAGAGGCAAAAGGGATCATGAAATAGCCCAACTGCTTGTTGCAGGATTTACGGGGCAATTAAAACAATGGTGGGATCAATATCTGACTGACAATGATCGTCAGTACATTCTAACCCATAAAACCATCGAAAGGAAAAAACAAACAATCAAACTCGAAGGCCAATTACCTCAAACAGTAGAAAGGGAAGAAAGTATAGAAGATGCTGTAAATACTCTTGTATACACCCTTACAAATGCCTTTGTAGGTGATCCAGCTCAATACCAAGCCAGATCGGCGGATATCCTTTTAAATCTCAAATGCCCAACACTAGGAGATTTCAGATGGTACAAAGATATGTTTTTAAGTAAAGTCCTCATTAGAGCTGACTGCTCTTCATCAATCTGGAAGGAACAATTTATTAAGGGCCTTCCTAGTTATTTTGCTGAAAGAGTCAAAATTGATTTGAATACAAAATACGACGGGAAGATTCCTTGGGACACTCTGACCTATGGGAACCTAACTTCCTTTATAATAAGCGAAGGTCTCCGTCTTTGTAATGAATCAAAGGTTCAGTCAAAACTTAACAAATCTTTTGGATCCAAAAGAGCAGAGTTAGGAATTTTCTGCGATCAATATGGATGTGGAAAAATTCGTCCACCATCCATAATTAGAAAATCGTCCATCAAAAGGTATAGAAAATACCAAGAGCAACAAAACTATAGACCATATAGGCAGTTCCAAAAGAAGAATTATAGAAAGCCATATAATTCTTACAATAAAAGACGACCCTTTTACAAAAGAGGAAACTCCAAAAGAAACATCCAATGCTATAAATGTAGATCTCATGGACATTATGCTAATAAGTGTCCTATGAAAAAGAAGATCAACGAATTAGAAATAGATGACAATACGAAGCAACAACTTCTAAACATTATTCAATCTGATTCTGAAGAATCATTCATATATAGCTCAGATGAAGGTCAGATTCTTGAATTACAAGAAGAAACTGATTCATATTCTAGTAGCGACTATGAAGAAGAAGAAATTGAGGGCAAAAGAGTTTGTTCAGGATGCATATGTGTCCTAACAAAAGATCAAGAAACTCTTCTCAATGTCGTCGACAAAATAGACAATGTAGAGCTTCAAAAATCAATCTTGTATAGCCTTAAAAGTTCAATTCTTGAAAAAAGAGAACAAGAAGAATCTAGTAACTTCCAGCCTTATGAATGGAAGAACATAGTCAAAAAATTCAAAGAACCGAGACCGGTCACTATCCAAGATCTCCAAGCTGAAATTAATACTCTAAAAAGAGAAGTCTCAGAACTCAAAAGAAATACTGATCTAGAAATTTTTCATCTTCGTCAAGAAATATCTCAATTAAAAACAGAAGTAGAGAAAAATCCTAACGAAGAAGAGGAATCTTTCGTTGGAGCTATTTCAAGTATACGATTCCAAAAATGGCATTCTTTAGTAACACTAAAGATTCACGATTTTACAATTACGCTCCATGCACTAATTGATTCAGGTGCTGATCAAAATTGTATTCGGGAGGGATTAATACCTTCAATATACTTCGAAAAAACTTCTGAATCCCTTCGTGGTGCTAATAATAATCAACTCATGATCAATTATAAATTATCAAAAGTCCATGTTTGCAATGAGGGAGTTTGCTTTGTAAACTCTTTTCTTTTAGTCAAAGATTTAGGACAAGAATTAATCCTAGGTACACCATTCCTCACTCAATTATATCCAATAACAATTTCAGAAGAAGGAATAATCTCTGACGTTCTAGGTCAAGAGATAATATTTAAATTTACTAGTCCAATAACCCGCCATGAAGTCCATAACCTACAACAAGAAACAGTTCAAAATTCAATAAATGTCATAGAAAGTAAAGAAAAACAAATACAATTCTTAAAAGATGAAATCTCTTACAAAAAAATTGAAGAAGAATTAAAAAGAAAATCAATACAAGATAAAATAACTTACTTTAAATCAAAATTAGAAAAATAAGTTTGTTCAAATCTTCCAAACGCCTTTTGGAAAAGAAAACAACATATTGTCGATCTTCCTTATATCAAAGATTTCAATGAAGAGAAAATTCCAACAAAGGCTAGACCAATACAAATGAATTCCGAATTGCTAACACATTGCAAAAAAGAAATAGATGATCTTTTGCAGAAAGGTCTCATCAGAGCTTCAAAGAGCCCTTGGTCATGTGCAGCATTTTATGTCAATAACCAAGCAGAAAAAGAGCGAGGTGTTCCAAGGTTAGTCATTAATTACAAACCTCTTAATAAAGTTTTGGAATGGATAAGATATCCAATTCCGAACAAACAAGATTTACTAAAAAGAATTTCAAATTCAAAGATTTTCTCAAAATTTGATATGAAGTCAGGATTTTGGCAAATTCAGATTTCTGAAAAAGATCGTTACAAAACCGCTTTCAATGTTCCTTTTGGCCAATATGAATGGAATGTTATGCCATTCGGATTAAAAAATGCTCCATCAGAATTTCAAAAAATTATGAATGATATTTTCAATCCCTTCCAAGAATTTTCAATTGTTTATATTGATGATGTATTAATATTTTCTCAAAACATAGATCAACATTTTAAACATCTCAATATATTTTTAGATATCATTAAACGAAATGGTTTAGTGGTATCACTTCCAAAGATCAAATTATTTCAAACACAAATCCGATTTCTAGGATTTGATATTCATTTAGGTTTGATAAAACCTATTCAAAGATCAATAGAGTTTGCTTCAAATTTTCCTGATCAAATTTTAGACAAAACTCAATTACAAAGATTTTTAGGATGCCTCAATTATGTATCTGATTTTATTCAAAATCTAAGAACTATTTGCAAACCTCTTTATGAGAGATTAAAAAAGAATCCTGCCCCGTGGTCTGATAAGCACACAGAGGCAATCAAGTCTATTAAAACTTTAGTCAAATCAATTCCCTGTTTAAGCCTTATCAATCCAAAAGCAAACCTCATAGTGGAGTCTGACGCATCCGATATCGGATATGGAGGAATCTTAAAACAGTGTGTAGATAAGAACGAATCAATTATAAGATTTCATTCTGGAGTATGGAATAGTACTCAGAAAAACTATTCAACAGTCAAAAAAGAAATCTTAGCCATAGTTTTGTGTGTACAAAAGTTTCAAGGAGATTTAATCAATAAAAGTTTTACAATAAAAACTGATTCAAGAGCATCTAAATTTGTTTTAGAAAAAGATGTAAAAAATCTTGTTTCAAAACAAATCTTTGCAAGGTGGCAAGCTATCTTGTCATGATTTGATTTTCAAATTTTGCCTATAAAAGGTGTTCAAAATCCCCTTGCTGATTACCTCTCAAGGGAATTCCTCACAAGAAAAACATCTTCTCTCTCCATTTCTGAAAATGAGTGATCAACGAGGCAAAGCCTCTTCATCTTCTTCAAAGGGCAAAAGCCCAGCTTTATCTTCAAAATCTCCAGCTCCTATGAGCGCAGATCAATATGCCATGGATCTTGGCTTCACTCCCGTGAACCGTCCAAGAACCAGAAGTGCATCTCTTCAAATCCGTGATTCAATGGAGTCTTTAACTCCACCACCGAGGCCATCTGCCTCTGTTGCACGGCCTTCTGCCGTTCCTTCAATGAGACCTACTGTCTCTCCGACTTCTGTAACTCAAATGAGACCTACTGTCTCTCCATCTACCCAACCTTCATCTCAACAGGGATCTTCTATCCCTACAACTTTTGTGGATGCTGTTCAGCCTCCCAAAAGATTCATTCCAAAACCCGAAATCAAAAATTATTTTGAAAAATCACTTCAATTATCAGAACCAATTATTGAACCCGAATTCGACGGGTCTTCAATTATTGAAATTATTCAAAATATTTATCCTCAAGGATTCTATTTCATCCCGGAATCCTTGCTCAAAATCAGAAAATATTATGAATTCATTCTGGTAGATTCAAAATCTGTCGAGATAACACATATTCCAGACAGAAATGATCCATCAATCATAGCTTATTCAAAGCTAAAAATCAAAAAGGTCATAAACCCTACTCATTGGAATCAAAGTATTCTCACAGAAAGAACTCTTTCAAAACCTTTCAATCCCCAGACATACTCATACCGGGATTATATCGAAGCCTGGTATATGGTCATGTGGTATAAAAATTATGATCATTCTTGGTTCATACAATTTTGTCAAAATGCTTACAAGTGTCAATTTCCTTTTTGGTTTATCAAATGGTGGAAAACCTTCGGATCCTCCGAAGAAATTTTTCCCGTTCCTATCCAAGAATCGTTCCATTATTTTTCTCAAACTATATACAAAAATGCATTTCCTCTCAATATGCGTTTTTGTTTATATTTCCAAATTCCCTGGATTTTCTGTTGGAATTTCCAGACAAATACATACCCATTTTTCAAACAACTTGTCAAAATTCTTCAGATCAAATGGTGGGATAAATATAATTTTTCCCATGCCAACATCAAAGAAGTCAAACAATGGTTTGCTGACAACGGCTACCTTCAAGACCTTTCAAAAAAGAAAAATGCAGAATTCTTAAATTCAAAATCAAAGCTCATAGCTGCTTTGGCACAAACTACTTCCGAGGCAGACTTTCAAAAGATTCTGAATCAAGCAACGTCAATAGCATCTTCATCTTCTCATCATAATTCTGACATTGAAGAAGAAGAGAATGAATATGACCTCAATGATCCTTTTCTAGATTCACAACCCATGTGAGTCTAATATTTCAAAAAAAAAAAAAAAAAAGTGTGTGTACATTAATCAACTTATGTAAATTAAGCATGTTGTAAATTATAAATTATGAATAATAAGGAACTCCCCATCAGTATTAAAAGACAATGTCCGATTCTCCTAGACAATGAACATTATGACAACTCACGGCAAAGGACTGTTGCGAAGGACTGTTGAAGTGTGTGGTCCCGGTTGTAAAGCTCGAGATGAGTAGTAAATCCGTTGGTCAGCATACCTTGCCTTCACGCCTGATAAAGTGAGAAGAAATAATATTCGAAGCCCATCAGAAGACGACAACAATTATCAACTTTATTAAAGCTACTTTAATAAAGACTTGCGACAAAAGATGGTGGAGGAGTGTTACAATATTATAAATAGTATGTCAATAATTATGTGTGCATTATTGCATTTATTATCCTTGTACCTATGTCAACCTATATTGTCATATTATGTCTTTACTTTTTAGTGTCACATTATGTCTTTACTTTTAGTGTAAAATAATTGAGTGTGTAAGAAAATAATAGTGTGTTGTACAAACGTTTTCGTATTATTTGTAATCTTTTATCTTTTGTCATATCAATCCAGTCAGGGGTCCTGTCCTGTTGGATTGGTTCTTATCTTTTAATTTTTTGTTTTCAATTGTAATTTCAAATCCGGAGTCTATAAAAGACTTCGATATTGTAATCAAAGGGCATCGGAAAATTTCGAGCTTTCATTTGAAGTTTGAAACATTTCCACGCTCTCTCTCTTGTAATCTTCCATAGAAGAAAAATCTTCCTTAGAAAGCTTGCTTGAAAATTTTATCCAAGAGTCGAAAGCCTTGAATTTCGAATTAGAAAAATCTATGAAGAGACTCCAAACCCAAAAGGATGATAGGGAAGTAGTATCCACTTCCATAGAGTGTCTAGTGAGTCATGTGACCACTGATTCATTAGCACCCATTTAGGAGCGTGATTTTTTCGATTTGGCTAAAAATGAGCATATAGGGGTGACTTGTATAGATAGTGAAGAAGAATTCGATAATTCTAGCACCTACCAAGAACAAGATTGTGAGGAAGAAAAAAAAATGAGCCTATAGTGTTTGAGGAGTTTCTTGAGGTAGAGTTTAAGGTTGAAAGGCCTTTCTCTGTTCTATCATCTCCAACCTCTCTTGATAATGAGTGTTCTTTTTCTTGTTCTCACGAGTCAGAGTCAGAGTCAAAGTCTTTTTATTTTGATCTTTCTCCTTTTATGCTCTTATTAAAACAAAATCTCAAAAATATTTTTGCTTCAGGGTCCCATGAAAAGCTAGTAAGCTTACTAGCAATAGTCTGCTTCATCGATTCAAGGAAGAAGGGCCCGAAAAAATATGAGAATTTTTATGTGCCTTGAAAGCCCTCACAAACTCGTCTAGCTAAGAGACGTTAAACAAGCGCTTCTTGGGAGGCAACCCAAGTCTATTTTTTCGTTAATTTTCGTTTCTTTGTTTTTCAGTTTTTTTTTTTTTTTTTTGTAGTTAGAGCATGTTGATCTTTTGTTCCCGTTGATCAATTTTTGAAGGAGCCCGAGACCACATTTTCTTCCAAAAACAACCCCAATGAATGTTGAAGGCTGATATCCATGGTTTCTCTCACACTTCAGGGTAGTACCATTCTCCCTTTATCTTTTTAATTTTCCTTAAGCATGCTTAATTAGTCTGGATAATTAATACATTGAGGACAATATACGATTTAAGTTTGGGGGGAGGCTTTGTTGTTCTGATCTGAGCGATTTTTTTTTCATGATAATTCTATTGCATCTGTTTTGATGAGGACGGTCTATGATATGATCTAGATAATGAATTTTGTTCAATTTTTGTGAAATATGAAAGCATGTTCAAGATTCATGTAAATTTAATTTTTTTTCTTTGATTTCCTTGCACATGTTGAGCACTTAGCCTACTTATATGGTTTTGATTGCTTAGAACTGGATTATATTATCTAGATGTTTGTTGTCACTCCGATAGGCTTAAGATCTGATTTGAAAGATTGAACTGCATGAGAGTCTGTAATGTTTTACTTGGGAGAAAAATCATGTTTATTAGTTTGCAAAGAAAAGAGAAAAAAAAAAGAGAAAATAAAGTGTGAAAAAAAAGAAGAAAAAAAAGAATGCTCCACTTTCTTGAGAGCGTTAGTAACCAGGGGCATTCATGACACCCATCGTTTGCCTTTGCATGAAAGCGCTAGAAAGAAATGAGCATGCCTCAGCATCCTGAAAGATGAGGCGCTCGTAGTTGGATGCTTTCATCACCAATGTTGGCAAGCCAAAACGAAGGCACTACATCTAAAAGGATTCTCATTAAAAAAATGCAAGTTTCGGGGAGCTAGGCATACCCCGTTGATTCAGGAACCTTAGTGGGATATTGCTTTCTTGATTGTTGGGAAGCTGGATAATTAAAGCTTAGGGCCAGTGTAGGGGGAAGATGAACTAAGGATTGTATAAACCTTTTCTAGCCTAGTAAATACATATCAAGGAAGCTCGCACACACACACGCAACGGATGAAGAGTTTAAATTTAAAATTTCATTATGAATGAATATGTTTTAATGTTTCCTTTAATTGTTATAGTTCATTATTTTGATCATTGAGCTTAGAGTCATGCATTTGCAATAGTTGATTCATATATATGGTTTTAGCTTTGCTCGAGACTAGCAAAGATTTAAGTTTGGGGGTGTGATGACATGCAAAAATGTCATCATTTTCCTATTAATTTTAGCTAGTTTTGTGCATGAATTGTGTGCTTTAATTCTATTTTCTGCTTAAATTTCAGAAAACCGAGTCAAAGAAGAAAAATTGGAATTTTGAGAGATTTTGGATGATTTTAGAGACTTTTTGAGCAATTTGGAGAATTAGATTGAAGATCCGAGTACAAAACCCAAGAATAATGAATTAGAAGCCAAAATTCATGAATTCCAAGTCTTAAATTATCAAGTTGGGTCAAGAAAAGTTTCCAAAATTCATTACATGAAGTAGTTGGGCCAAAAGAAAGTTGGAGGCCCAAAAATGGAGTCAAAATCGGGCCATTATTAAAGATTCAGGGCCTAGCGTCGAGACGCTAAGCTTGGAGCGTCCCGACGCTAGGCAGCTGCGTGGAGAGTTCTGGAATCGTGACAGCGTCGCGACGCTGTTGAGATAGCGTCTCGACGCTGCGACGTCTTGGAGCCCAAGAAAAGATGATGTCAGAGCGTTGCAACGCTGTCCACATAGCGTCGCGACGCTACGCCTACTGAGAGCCTATAAAAAGAGCCTTTTGTAATGAAGTTTGTGTGCCAATTTGTGGGTTTTCACCCCATTCTAGAGTCTACACTAAAATTTGGGATTTTTGGGAGAGTTTTGGAGCTTTGTTGAAGATCTTTGGAGCTCGGGATCGAAGGAGGTCGGCGCGGGATCGAAGGAGGTCGGCGCGGGATTTCAGTCCGGAGCTTGGTAGTCTTGGCAGTCGGGAAAAACTTCGTCAGAAAAGCCTGGGCAAGCTCGTCCCATGTACTAATGTTGCCCGTCTCGACTGATTCGAGCCAATCCTTTGCTTTGTCTTGTAGAGAAAATGGAAACAGCCTCAATCTTATAGCGTCTGCCGGAACTCCGTTCATCTTTACCGTTCATCTTTACCGCGCCATCTGAATCAATCCTATCTTTAACTCAAAATTGGTAGCTTGGATTGGAGCGTAGACAATTCCAGAATTCTCGGTGGGAAGAACTGGCTGTAAAAAGTCTCTGGTTGCCTTGGGAGCTTCATCTTGATGGGTCATTGCTTCTACTAATCTCTCTGTCAATTTCAAGATCTAGAGGAAACAAATTAACCACCTTGTTCCTTCGCATACAATGCTCCCAATAAATCAAAAGAACCAAACAAAAACAAAATCGAAATAATATTCACAAATTAATGAAAGAAAATTATTTACACCTATATTACTATTTATCCATTTCTTTTCGATGTGAAGAAAAATCAATTTGCTTAAAAATCAAGCCTCCCCGGCAACGGCGCCAAAAACTTGTTTGGAAGACGATTACCGCAAGCGCACGGGTCGTCACAAGTAATATAAAACGGTAAGTAATACCGAGTATCGAATCCTCAGGGAGGCGAAGCGAAAATTAAGCAAAGCAAAAAAGTCTTAAGCACTAAAAATACTTGGGCGAAATAATATATAGGGAACAACTCATGCAAATAAAAAGGATTTAAAAATCAAAACAATTAAATAAGATAATTTGATCAATCGAAAAAAAAAATAAAATATTGAGAAAGAGTTTTCTTTAAATGGGAAGATGGGTCTTGAAAATCAATTATTAGTTAAACAATTGTTATAATTATTGATGGAAGAGATTGTCGAGGTCTTTTATCAAATAAATTTATAATCCTCAACCTCTAAAGCTAACTTGTAGCAGTAGTGGCCGGGGTCGATCACAGGGAGTCTATGCAAACAAATCTTAATTTCCTTATTTGTTTTAGGTAACCAAAAGGGGGGGTTTTCATTCATGGAAAGAAAGTAAATATGGAAAGAAAACTAATTATTGAAAATATTGCAAAAGGAAAGTAAGAAAATCAAATTAAGGAAAGATAACAATACCTCAAAAATCATGCAACTGGGATAGTCATGGTAAGTTCAATTCAATTAAACCATCAATTTCACTAATGAGTCAAAACAAATCTAAGTCCGGCGTATTCCAGCAACAAACCGATAATCATGATCCACTATCACAAACATGCAAACGCTAAGTTTGATTCTAGTTTAAATTAATTAATTATCCAATCAACTAATCTAAACCGCATTGGGATCTAGTCGAATTAATTCACATGCAACGAGCAACAAACCACAATTACAATTGATTAAATCATTTAGTTCTAGGGACGCATGCGTATAAACAAATCGTTAACCTATATGCTACTATTATTTAGCAAGTAAATTTAGAGAGGGCGCAGTCAAGGTTGTCAATCTTTCCTACCACAAACTAAATTCATAGAAAAAGAACTAAAATCACATAAACATGCTTTGAGAATTTAAACAAGAAATTTCATTAATGGAATATGAACTTACTTTTGACTACCAGATTACATGAATGAAGAGCTTAGCCTCTCATGGAATAAGAGCAAGCTTGCTTCTTCATGGAATACATCAAAGAAAGCAATAAAAACTAAAACTAAGAAGAATGGTGGAGAAGGGGGAGAGAGATGGACTATAAAATTGTAGTGAATTGTGTGTTGAGGGATGATTCTAAATCTACACCAAAGGCCTCTATTTATAGGGATTCTTGGCCTTCAATTCGTGGTAGAATGGTGCTGAATTGGGTCTTCAAACATGGAAAAAATCCCAGCCAAATTTGGATAATTTCAATTCTGGAAATTGCCTAGCGTCGTGACGCTATATAGCAAGCGTCTCGACGCTGTCCCTTCAGTTTTGGAAAATATTTCTCGGATTGCCCTAGCGTCGCGATGCTGTTGAGCAAGCCTCTCGACTCTGTATGGCGAGCGTCTCGACGCTGATGAGGCTTCAGGGGCAGAATTGTCATTTTACGCTCTGGTTTCGCTCGTTTAAGCCCCAAATTGCTTCCAAAGCTCTGGTGATGACCTATAGACATATTATACTCATTTTAAAGCATTTTTCGCAAGGAATTCAACTAAGATAAGCAAATTGGGAGATTCTAAGTGTATAATAAATTGGACTTATCAAACACCCCCAACCTAAACCTTCCTAGTCCTCGAGCAAGCTAATATTATAATGAGAGATATTATTAAGCAATGCAATATTCATGACTCAATTTCTCAAAGGTAAGCATGATCAATATTTTACTTAAGAGAATTGAATGCGAAACTAGCATAGTTAGAGCTAGTTAGAGCCAAATTAAAATTAGCCAAATTCTTTCTTATGAAAAATATGAGCTAAGTCTTCTTAGAGATGTTTTGAAAAGTTCGAGAAGGACTTATAAAATTCCATATTCCATCTTTCCTCAACACTGGACAAAGGCATAATGCATTAAAGGAAAGGAACAAACTAACTTGTTTAAGGATGCAAAAGGGATTTTTTTTTTGAAACAAGAAATTTAAAGGGCCCTAAGCTTGCATATATATATGATTTTTAAGGGTACTAGCATTCACACAACTAATGCAGGACCACATTTCCCGAGTTTTCTCTTGACGACCTAACTGATCACACTAGAGGTAGCTCTTTTTACCCCGGCAAGCTAATTTTTTTTTTTTGTTTTTTTTGTTTTTTTTACTCCCCAGGCATTAAACAAGTTATTTTGCAAAAATTTCCTCTAAACATGCTACCTATCCTATCGAGGTGACAACGGAGGCGTGAATCTTATTAGGCCATCTAAAACCAACAAAACGATGCCAAGAAGGACTCGTGCTCAATTTAGTTTAAGGAAGATTTCGAAGCATTTTAATGAAGTCTCTAAAGATGCTAGAATGCATGCAATTCAACTATGTGAAAAAATATATACTCATGCTTTTCTTATCCTAGAAATTTCATAGTCAATCTTTTAAGTGAAGCACAAAATCTCAAAAATTTGTTTCAAAGTTTGCTTTAATTAAAAGATAAATTTGAACACTGATTCAGATCAGTTCCCAAGTAGGAGGTGTTCCGTAAACCGTCAACTTAAATACCTCCAGCCTTGGACAGAACTTCACTGGTTTGGGTTAGTTCCCAGGTAGGAGGTGTTCTGTAAACCGTCAACTTAAATACCTCCAGCCTTAGACAGAACTAACTCGACTCTGGTTCTAATTTATTTTTAAATTGTTTAAAATAATTGGTCAATCAAAGCATAAAGCAAACATGCATATGTTTCCCACCCCCAACCTAAACATTACATTGTCCTCAATGTAAATTAAATATGGAAAGTAAAGGACAAAAAGAAGGGCACAGAAGACCTCCCCTGTTTGAGCACTGAGTTGGAAAAATATGGAAACTTCCACGATTGGCAAAAATTTCAGAGATTTGGTCTAGGGGTCCTGTAAGGCAATAAAGAAAGATAAGGAAATAACAAAGGAATAAACTACTAAATAAAGAAAGGATAGAAATTGGGTTGCCTCCCATAAGCGCATTTTTTTAACGTCGTTATGCTCGACGGGTTTGAACCAATCAACCCGGGCTGACATCTTCACTGTTGTAGACAAATGGTGCAAGGATTCCAAAGGATTCATCATCAGAAGAAATATAATTATCATGATCAGAAACAATAGTGCTTAGATTAGCAGAGGAATGAGGGTTATCACCAACTACCTTAAATGTCATTGTATTTCCTTTAAATCCTACTGTAACAACTCTGGAATCTACATCAATGTTTACCTTGGCCGTTTTCATGAAAGGGCGACCCAAAATAATAGAGGCAGAAGTAGAGTTACATGGTGCAGGCATATCAAGAATATAGAAATCATCAGGAAAGAAAAAATCCTCTACTTTAACAAGGACATTCTCACAAATACCTAAAGGGGTAATGCTAGATCTATCAGCTAATTGGATTATTACACCAGTCTCATGCAAATTAGTCAATCCTAACTCATGATATAGAGACATAGGCATAACATTGATTGAAGCTCCTAAGTCTAGCACAACATGTTTAACATGGTGATGTCCTATCATGCAAGGTAAGGAAAACATACCTGGATCTAAGCATTTTTCAGGCAAAAGTTTGAAGGCAAGCGTGGAAAGATTTTCACTGATCTTTTTGTTGGAGATTTTCTTTTTGGTACACCATCTTTTCAAAAATTTGGCATACCTTGGAAATTGTTGAATGGCCTCCAAGAGTGGAATGTTGACTGAAACTTTCCTGAATACTTCTAAAGCATCTTTGTCCTCTTCCTCCTTTTTCTTATTATGTTGGACTATTCTAGAAGGAAAGGGAGAAAACTCAGTGTAATCAAGAACAACAGAGGGTTCAGAACTTACCTTATCAGTCTTTTCTTCAATATTTTTGGAAGGAATTGGCAGTGGCTTCAAGGTGGCTCAACTCCTAAGTGTTATTGCATTTAGACCTTCTTTTTTTGGAATTTCTGGTTGGACAGGCAACTTTCTTATTGGACTTCCAATCTACTTATGGAAATGGCCAATTGTGTAATTTGATTTCCCATATTTTGCATACCGGCCTTAGTCTCCTATTGAAACTTATAAGTGGATTCAGCTAAAGACTTAATCATATCTTCAAGAGACATACCTGATTGGAAAGATTGCCCTCCAAAGTTCTGCATCTGATTGTTGTTTTGGCCATAGCTAAAGTTAGGGTGATCCCTCCATCCTGGATTGTAAGTGTTGGAATATGCATCGTACTTCCTACCTTGGCCATTCTTATTTGCTTACCCTCCTATTGTGTTGACTTCTGCAGGTTGGCCTTCTTGCAACTATGGACAGGAATCAGTGGGGTGGCCTTGGATTGAACAGATTCCACAAACTTTTTCCTTAGTAATTTGTCCTGTCACAAGTTGTTTAACAAGATCAGTAAGTTTAGACATTTTTGAATCAAGACTACTTACCTCTATAATTGCTGCTACTTTTGGTAATAGACCGAGAACTCGTGTTCCAAACTGTTGAGAATTTTCGGCCATGGAAGATATGAGTGCTTGGGCCTCTACTGCAGTTTTGTTCACCAATGCTCCTCCACTAGATACATCGATCATGCCCCGGTCTGTTGGAAGTAAACCTTCATAGAAATATTGGATTAGCAATTGATCGGCTATTTGATGGTGAGGAAAACTAGCACATAATCTTTTAAAACGTTTCCAATATTCATAAAGAGTTTCACCGGCAATTTGAGTAATACCATAAATTTCTTTACGAAGATTGGCGGCCCTACTTGTAGGAAACTAGGAAGAAAATATAACCAATCTTTTGCCATATCTTTTAAAGAAAGAGGAAAAACACGTAAACTTATTTGTTCGTCAGTTACACCATTGGGCTTCATTCCCGTGCAAACGATGTAGAATTCCTTTAAGTGCTTGTGTGGATCCTCTCCTACGCTTCCCCTGAAAATAGGAAAAAGATGAATTAGTCCAGTTTTCAATTCAAATGCACCTTCAGTCTCGGGATAAGTGATGCAAAGTGGTTGTTGGTTCAGATTCGGGGCCGCGAGTTGCTTCAATGTTGCTCGGCCATAGCTTGTGGTTCATTGACTTCTTCTCTTTTTGCCTCCTTTCGAAGTCTACGTTCTTCCCTCGTGATGTCAGGATAAAACAGAAATTCTCTATCCTGCGAAGAACGTGTTTGCATAAACTGTAGACAACAAGTAGAAAAGTCAAATGGAAACAAAAAAGGAAAGAAAAATTTGCCGAACTCCCCGGCAACGGCGCCAATTTCATGGAAGAGATTGTCGAGGTCTCTTATCAAATAAATTTATAATCTTCAACCTCTAAAGCTAACTTGTAGCAGTAGCGGTCGAGGTCGATCACAGGGAGTCTATGCAAACAAATCTTAATTTCCTTATTTGTTTTGAGTAACCAAAAGGGGGGTTTCCATTCATGGAAAGAAAGTAAATATGGAAAGAAAACTAATTATAGAAAATATTGCAAAAGGAAAGTAAGAAAATCGAATTAAGGAAAGATAACAATACCTAAAAAATCATGCAACCAGGATAGTCATGGTAAGTTCAATTCAATTAAATCATCGATTTCACTAATGAGTCAAAACAAATCTAAGTCCGGCGTATTCCGGCAACAAACCGAGAATCGTGATCCACTATCACAAACATGCAAACGCTAAGTTTGATTCTAGTTTAAATTAATTGATTATCCAATCAACTAATCTAAACCGCATTGGGATCTAGCCGAATTAATTCCCATGCAACGGGCAACAAACCAAAATTACAATTGATTAAATCATTTAGTTATTGGGCAACAAAACGTTAACCTATATGCTACTAATATTTAGCAAGTAAATTTAGAGAGGGCGCGGTCAAGTAAATTTAGTTCCTTTCGGCAGTTGAACGATGGGGAAATGACACTCAGGGTCGGAACTGGAGATGTCATTTCAACTAAAGTAGTGGGAGTTGCGAAGTTATTTTTTAGAAATAGATTCTTACTTTTAGAAAGTCTGTTAATCGTTCCCAAGATTAAGAGGAACCTAATTTCTATTTCATGTTTGATTGAACAATCGTATACAGTTACTTCTGATATGAATGAAGCGTTCATTTATAAAAATGGTGTACTTATTTGTTCAGCCAAATTGGAAAATAACTTGTATGTTTTAAGACCAACTGAAAACAAAGCACTTTTAAATCACGAATTAATTAAAACTGTTGAAACTCAAAGGAAAAGGCAAAGGATTTCTCCAACAAGTAACAATACTCATCTTTGGCATCTTAGACTTGGTCATATAAACATCGATAGGATCGGTCGTTTGGTAAAGAATGGACTTCTAAGTAAGTTAGAAGATGATTCACTACCACCTTGTGAATCTTGTCTCGAGGGAAAAATGACCAAGAGGCCCTTTACTGGAAAAGGTTACAGAGCCAAAGAACCCTTAGAGTTAATACATTCCGATCTATGTGGTCCAATGAATGTAAAAGCTCGAGGAGGGTATGAATATTTCATCTCATTTGTAGATGATTATTCTAGATATGGTTACTTGTACCTAATGGGACATAAGTCTGAAGCCCTTGAAAAGTTTGAGGAGTTTAAGGCTGAAGTTGAAAACCTATTAGGTAAATCTATTAAAGTACTTCGATCTGATCGAGGAGGGGAGTATATGGATCAGAGATTCCAGGATTATATGATAGAACATGGAATCCAATCTCAACTCTCAGCCCCTGATACACCTCAGCAGAATGGTGTGTCAGAAAGGAGAAATAGAACCTTGTTAGACATGGTTCGATCAATGATGAGCTATGCTCAATTGCCTAGCTTGTTTTGGGGGTATGCAGTAGAGACTGCAGTATACATCTTGAACAATGTTCCCTCGAAAAGTGTTTCTGAAACACCTTTCAAATTATGGAAGGGGCGAAAACCTAGTTTGCATCACTTTCGCATCTAGGGTTGTCCAGCACACGTGCTTGTGACAAATCCTAAGAAACTGGAACCTCGTTCAAAACTGTGCCAATTTGTTGGTTACCCTAAAGAAACGAGAGGTGGTTATTTCTACGACCCACAAGAAAATAAGGTGATTGTATCAACAAACGCCACTTTCTTAGAGGAAGACCGCATGAGAGATCATAAACCACGAAGCAAAATAATATTGGGAGAAGCTAATGAAGAATCATCAAGAGTTGTTGATGAAGTTGGACCTTCAACAAGGGTTGATGAAGGAACTAGTTCTTCAGATCCATCCTGTCCATCTCAAACGTTGAGAGTTCCTCGACGCAGTGGGAGGGTTGTATTACAACCTGACCGCTACTTGGGTTTAACTGAAACTCAGGTTGTCATACCTAATGATGGCATTGAGGATCCATTGTCCTATCGACAGACAATGAATGATGAAGATAAGGATGAATGGGTCAAAGCCATGAACCTAGAAATGGAGTCAATGTACTCCAATTCTGTATGGGAACTTACAGATCTACCAAATGGGGTAAAACCCATAGGGTGCAAATGAATCTATAAGAGAAAAAGCGATGCAGTTGGAAAGGTACAGACCTTCAAAGCTAGACTAGTGGCAAAGGGTTATACCCAAAAGGAAGGGGTTGACTATGAGGAAACCTTCTCTCCTGTAGTCATGTTAAAGTCCATAAGAATTCTCTTACCCATAGCCACATATTATGACTATGAAATTTGGCAAATGGACGTCAAGACTGTCTTTCTGAATGGTAATCTTGAAGAGAATATCTCAACCCGAAGGGTTCATAGCCCAATGTCAGGAACAAAAGGTTTGTAAGCTCAATCGATCCATTTATGGATTGAAACAAGCGTCCAGATCATGGAACATTAGATTTCATACTGCAATCAAATCTTTTGGCTTTGACCAAAACGTTGATGAGCCTTGCGTGTTCAAGAAAGTCAACAAAATGAAAGTAGTTTTTCTAATACTTTATGTAGACGATATCCTACTCATTGGGAATGATGCAGGATACCTCACTGACATTAAGAAATGGCTAGCAACTCAATTCAAAATGAAAGATCTGGGAGAGGCTCAATATGTTCTGGGAATCCAAATCATTAGGGATCGTAAGAACAAAACGCTAGCTTTGTCTCAAGAAACGTATATTGACAATATGTTGTCTCGATATTCGATGCAAAACTCCAAGAAGGGACTACTACCCTTCAGACATGGGGTACACCTGTCTAAGGAACAATCGCCTAAGACACCTTAAGAAGTTGAGAACATGAGACACATTCCCTATGCCTCAGCTGTGGGCAGCTTAATGTATGCTATGCTCTGCACTAGTCCTGACATATGTTATGCAGTGGGAGTAGTCAGTAGGTATCAGTCTAATCCAGGGTTGGACCACTGGAGAGCGGTTAAGAATATCCTCAAGTATCTTCAGAGAACGAGGGACTACATGCTTGTGTATGGAGCTAAGGATTTTATTCTTACTGGATACACTGACTCTGACTTTCAAGCTGATAAGGATTCAAGAAAATCCACATCAGGGTCAGTATTCACCCTCAATGGAGGAGCAGTAGTGTGGAGAAGCATCAAACAAGGATGCATAGCAGACTCAACCATGGAGGCTGAGTATGTAGCAGCTTGTGAAGCAGCTGAGGAGGCAGTATGGCTTAGAAAGTTCTTGACTGATTTGGAAGTGGTTCCGAATATGAACGTGCCCATAACACTATACTGTGACAAACATGGGGCTGTAGCCAACTCAAAGGAACCTCGAAGCCACAAATGGGGTAAACACATCGAGAGGAAGTATCACCTGATACAGAAGATTGTGCAAAGAGGAGATGTGATCGTCACTAAGATCGCCTCAGAACACAACATCGCTGATCCATTTACGAAGGCTCTCACGGCTAAAGTGTTTGAAGGTCATCAAGAGGGTCTAGGTCTACGAGATATGTATGCCGTCTAATCTAGGGCAAGTGGGAGAAATGTATAATGGGTATAAGGATGCCCTAGTTCATTGTATTATTTTAATATACACGACATTTCCAGCTTTAGATTATTGCATTTACATGCCACTAACTAGTGTTTTAGTTCAAGTGGGACTTTGTTGGGTTTTATCCCCTAAAACTCGTAGAAAGTTCTTGACTGATTTGGAAGTGGTTCCGAATATGAACGTGCCCATAACACTATACTGTGACAAACATGGGGCTGTAGCCAACTCAAAGGAACCTCGAAGCCACAAACGGGGTAAACACATCGAGAGGAAGTATCACCTGATACAGGAGATTGTGCAAAGAGGAGATGTGATCGTCACTAAGATCGCCTCAGAACACAACATCGCTGATCCATTTACGAAGGCTCTCACGGCTAAAGTGTTTGAGGGTCATCAAGAGGGTCTAGGTCTACGAGATATGTATGCCGTCTAATCTAGGGCAAGTGGGAGAAATGTATAATGGGTATAAGGATGCCCTAGTTCATTGTATTATTTTAATATACACGACATTTCCAGCTTTAGATTATTGCATTTACATGCCACTAACTAGTGTTTTAGTTCAAGTGGGAGTTTGTTGGGTTTTATGCCCTAAACCTTGTAGATAGTGAATGTAACTGTTGACCGAATATTAATGAAATAATATTGATATATTTTTCCATTAATTGTTATTAGTTATTGTATATTTGTCTTTGCCTAATAATAACCGTAATCCAATAAACTAGACATCCAAGGCTGTAATATGAGTCTTGAACTATATGTAGCGACATATGGGATCATTGTTCGAGAAACAGCCTAAAGGGTCTATAGTATAGGGATAAGACTGGGTGCCTTATCCTGGTGACACTATGGATACGACCCACTTTGTATTTGATACAAACGTTACGATCCAACGTGTTCGTGTAGGAGACATGCGAGTGGGGATATCCTTTTCAATGAGTTTGCATAAGATCGGACCGCGAAATAGTAACCACTGGTTATAACACCGTTAACTAGTTGGTTTTATATTTCACTAGGACGACCTAGACAACTTAGTCTTAATCCTAAGTTGATTATTGACTCCTGCTCATGAGAGATTGTCCTTTGATTTGCATGGGTGAGAGTGGCCAGTACGCCGACTCAATAAGCCTACCATTTTGGGGACAAGACCGAATGGGGAGCTGGGAACATAATCGTGCAAGATGAAATTCACTCCTTCCCGACTTTAGGGAAGCAGATGAGTGTTCCCTTAAGTAGTTACTCCGAGTCTTGAACAAAGGGTCCTACCCTCTCAATGGCACGAGAGGGTTTTCTGTTTGACGGTTGGACCACAAACAAGTTGTTTATTAGAGGAGAACTGGTACTTAAGGAAATAGAGGTAACCTAGGGGTAAAACGGTAATTTGACCCAGTTGGTGACAGACACTTGTGAAGGACTAACTAGTCGATATTGGTCTAGATCCGTGGACACAGAAAATATGTCTGCAGTGAGAAGAGTGCAACTGTGAGTCTATAGTGGAATGTACACACAATTAATGAATATTGATTAATGTGGTTAATGAGTTTGAGCAATTAATCTCACATCGTTGGAGCTTCTGATCTGCAGGTCCATTAGGTCCCACTGGTAGCTCATAAAGTAATTTGAGGCAACTAAGTAATAAAAGTAAATTGAAAATGTTCAATTTACGAAGGGAAACAAATATAATATATATTGATATATTATTGTGAGAGATTAATATTTGAAGAAATTCAAATATAAATTTATGGAAGTTTGAAAGAGTTCAAATAATGAATTAATTAATTTAAGGCCTAAAATCAATTTGGGCGAATTAATTAATTAAAGGCCGGAAATTAAATATGTGATATTTAATTGGTGGTTAATTAATTAAAGAATTCATTAACCAGGAATTAATCAATTATGGAAATAATTAATCACTTAAGGAAGTGATTAATCATTTATGGAAATGATCTTATCACTTATGGAAGTAATTAGTCATTTGTGGAAAAGATTAATCAATTATGGAATTGATTGATCATGATTGATTAAATAAGGAATAAGATTGAATCAATTTTGGAAAAGATTGATTTAATTGAAGATTTTCTTCATGACCTCTCTTCTATAAATAGAACACTAGACCTAATTGGTCTAAGACACATGACACTTTGTTCTTGCTCTTAGACTCTCAAGACAAGACCTAGAATTCTCTCTAGCCTCCCTCTTAGAGAAAGACTCCGACAAGTCTTTTGCCTCCTAGACTTAGAGACATACCGGTATAACCTCTGTGGTTATTGTGTCAATCAAGAAGAAAATTCTAGCGATTAAGAGGCGAGGAGGCTGCTGCGTTTTCGTTCGTTGGAGCGTTGTTGGCGAAGAACGGTCAAGTCTACAAAGAAGGTATATGACGATTCTTCCTCTTTTCTTTAGAAAATCATGAAAATAAATTTAGATTTATTTTTAAGCATGTTTAAACTGAATTTCCAGCAACTTTAAAGAGAGTTTAAAGTTTGTTTGAGTTTTTGTAACGGTATTTTAATGTTAATTAATATACGGCGTAAGGTCCAATCGATGCGCTTCCGCTGCGTGGGGACTTTTATTCCCTACATTAGGAAACAGTTTCTTAGTCAAAAAGAATTTCACGCTTGAAAGGTAGTGAACCCTTCTTGGAATTCTATATCTTATATCTAACTTACATCTTGTAGATATAAGTCACTTGAGACAAGGCTAGCTTTTTATTCTAACGATTCCTAACGATTTAGATCCCAAGAACAAACTCGACTTCTCCTAATTTTCCATTTGGAAATGAGCTGCTAGCTCCTTTAATGTCAGTAAGATAACCTACATCATTCCCAATGATTAGGATATCAATCATATACAACACTAAGTACGCTACTAAACTATTGATGATTACTTGTAAACACAAGACTCATTAATGTTCTAATTAAAGCGATTCGGTCACTATATCAAATCTTATATTTCAAGATCGAAATGCTTAGGTCAATCCATGAATGGATCACTTAAGCTTGCAAACCCTTTTGCTTTTGATCTTGTTGTATTAACCCTTCTGGTTAAGACCTTTAATGTCTCGTTTTCTCTTGTAAATCCACTTGTAACTAATAGGTGTTACCCATCAAGCAGATCTACAAGATCCCAGATGGAAGTGAAATACAAAAGACTTCATTTCCAGGTCCATGACTTTAATCCATTGGTCCTTGTCAACATCATTCATCTTCTTTCTAAAAGATAATGAACCCATTATGTCATCATCAGGTATGATGACCTAAGCTTCAAACAAGCCCATGTAACGTTCTCGTTATCAAACAACCCTCCCACTACATTGAGGCAATCTCAACTATTGAGATGTATGTGACTAACTAGATGCACTGATCCATCAACAACTATTGTTCAACAGTCAGCCTCATCAACAACTCTTGTGGATGTTACTGTAGCTCCATTAGTTAACTTACTTAAACCGACTTTACTCTTGTGGTTTATGATTTTTGATGTGGACTTCTTCTGAGAATTTAGCATTCGTCGATACAAATTCTTTATTCTCTTGTAAATTGAAGAAGTATCTACTTCTCGTTTCCTTTGGGGTTGCTTACTACAGTATGCAATGCAGTCAACACTGCATGACCCCAAAACGAGCCAGACAATTGAGCATAGCTCAACATGGAATGAACCTTATCCAATAGGGTTCTATTTATCCTAAATGAGATTTAGGGTGTGATCCTATGTACTATCAAATAGTCCTGGAATCTCAAATCCCTATACCCAACACTTTTATCAGATCGAAGTGTTTTTATCATCTCACCTAACAAGTTTTCAACTTCAGTCCTAAGCCCCTTCGAATATCTCAAGAGCTTCAGACTTAAGTTGCATTAGGTAAAGATACTCATACCTTTGAATAATAATCCAAAAGAGATGAATTATTCATGCCCTCCCACTGCTTTAACATATTGAACCACAAGGATCCAAATGTACAAAGCTCCAAGGGCTCTTTGGCTCTTAGATCTTTTCTAGTAAAAGATCTATCAGTCATATTGCCCACAAGGCATGACTTTCAAAGTAGTAGAGAGTCATCTTCTAACTCGCTTAGAAGTTCACTCTTGACCAATCTCCCAATCAAATTGAGATTTATATGTCCTACCTTAGAACCAAAGAAAGGTATTTTCCTTTAGGAGAAATCCTTTGCCTCTTTTCACATTGAGTAGTAGCAGTCTTAAACAACTCAGTGTTCATGATTGTTTTACTGTTGATTAGTCTTAAAACATTTAGGTTACTTTCCAGTAAAGCTAAACAAATGTCAACTCCCTTTCTTGAAACAAAACTGCGTTAGCAGAGAAAGGTAAAGAGTAACATTGTTCTAGCAAATAAGACACAGAAATCAAATTTCTTTTGATTTTAGGAATTACATACACATTATCTAATAATATGTATTTTCTCCCACTAAGAAAAATAACTTAATGTTCCCCACTGCTATAGCCAAAATAACCTTTCTAATTCTAACATTGATAGTTATTACACAAGCAACATGTTGTTGCCAGGAATTTATTCCTTTAAAAGAAGAACACGCATGATTTGTGGCCCCTGAATCAAGTATTCAGGGAGAATCATTATTCTTCACTAATCACGTTTTCAAGACAAGTAAATGAAAAATTACGGTCTTGAACAAGTTCTCTTTTGCTAAGTAGGGTTCTATGTCATATTCACCAAGAACAATTCTTAATGAATTAAACATATGGGACATGAGGACATTCCTCGGCTAAGAATAATCCTAGACTTATTTACCACAATTTGTCGTTTAAGCTTGTTGTATTACCGTTATTTATAAAATGACGTAAGACAATACACATAAAATTATTATATAATTGTTGAAGTAACAAATTACTTGTATTATTAATTGCACTAACCCATCACAAATAATTCAATCAAATTCTGCAAAAACAAATAAGTAATCAAAGAAACCCTATAAAACTATTGATTTAGTTTTTGCAACGATACTTCAAAGGTTTAGAACAACAGCCACCGAAGGGTGGTCAGCTACTCATCCTCTGAATTGAAACAATCTCAACCAAACTCTAACACCAGAATAACTCATATTCCATTAGCGATTAGTTACCGTTGTTCCGTCAAGGGTTAGTTAACACATTTTAACTCATCCCCGTAAGTGTAACCCTCCCACTTTCAGATCTCAGAGGCACGCACCAACAGGCTATCGAAGGGAAAGACAACTGTTGGTGATTAGCCTAAGTGACTCTATCCTATTCAAGAGTTCACGGTGTTCCGAATCCTATGATCAGGCCCTCCGAAGGGATGGTTGCGCCAGGACAACCTGCAGGCGGAAAATAGGACTCTCACGGTGTGAACTAGGGTCGGAGACCGAGGGATACGTTGACACGTGTCCCGCTCCCACTTACTCTAGACATTTTTCCCATTCACCTTGTTATTGATTCATGCAAATACGTTGACTCGAAGCCGAGCATGAACCTAAAGTTGTGAATATAAAGACGTAGGAGCAAAACTTTATTTAGATCTCGTTTTGTAATTTTCCTCCCACTGCAAATGTCCTAAGGTTAATATAGGGTTGTTTAACTTAGATAAATTCGGCTAAGTCAATCTATCTAAGTCTGATCCTATTATAACAATTATGGAAATGATTCAACCACAATGTTTTAGGTGAATTAAACTTCTTTTAATAAACCCAACATTGCAAGTCAACATTACTATGGTTAATTCAACTCAATGTTCGGGTCAATTCCCAGGTAGGAGGTGTTCCGTAAACCGTCAACTTAAATACCCCCAACCTTAGACAGAACTTTACCGAGAGAGTTCCCTTATAACCACAGTAATGTAAGGTATTTACTCTAAAGATCTAGGTGTATTAAATTATTTTAATAAACCTAATGACATTGCATGCTAACATTTAGCTATGATTAATTCAACTCCGATACTCCGGGTCAGTTCCCAGGTAGGAGGTGTTTCGTAAACCGTCAGCTTAAATACCCCCAGCCTTAGACAGAACTTAACCGGTGGAGTTCCCTTATAATCATAGTAATGTTTTTCCTACTTAGTCAATTAAAACTAAATTTAATTCTAAGTAAGAATAATTCTAATCCTATTAGAAATGTGATCTTAGATCTAATTAATTTTAAACATTTTTAAATTAATTCATTTATCCTAAGATCCTATGTTTGCATGCAATTCTTTGTTATAGGTTAATAGTTTCTATTCATTAATTTTATAACTATTATAAATTTTAATGAATTAACCCTATAACATTCTACAATGGTGAATAAATTAACAATCAAATTCTAATTAATTTATAAAACCATACATTAGCATACATGACATACCATAAATATAACAATTATATTAATCTAAGGTAATGTCATGCTCAATGCTATTTAATTTCTTTTTAATTAACCTAACTCTTAAATTAATTATACAAGAAAATTAAAATTAAGCATTACTATTTTCATACATTAACATAAAATTTATATTAATATATCATGAAAATTAATTAAGCATGTTAATTACTTATATAAATAGAACTCTTATATTGTTTAAACTAAAGTAATTTCATGCTCAATTCAAATTAATTTTCTTCAATTAATCTAACTCTTAAATTAATTACCCAAGAAAATTAAAATGGGCATTCACATTTTCATACAGTAACATAAAACTTCATATTAATTGTTCATGAAAATAAATAAGCATATAAATTACTTTCATAAATATAACTTTTTATATTTTTAAACTAAAGTAATTTGATGCTTAATGCAAATTAATTTTCTTCAAGTAATCTAACTCCTAAATTAATTACCCAAGAAAATTAAAATAAGCATTCACATTTTTATACATTAACATAACACTTTATATTAATTGCTCATGAAAATAAATAAGCATATAAATTACTTTCATAAATATAACTCTTTATATTCTTTACTAAAGTAATTTCATGCTCAATGCTTCTCAATTTTCATCCATTTAATCATAACAATTTATATTAAATACTCATGAAAATAAAATTTATACATATTTCATAAATTATAACATTTATAATAATAAATATGCATGACTATGCTTATCCTATGGTGGGATTTTAAGCTGAATGACATACTTTATGCAACAATCAATTAATTTAATACATACATCACATGCATTATTAAATTAAAACTACCAAAATTGACCGGCATATTTGGTATATCCTATTAATTGAAAGCAATTTAAATTACAATAATTTAAATCCAAGACATATCTTGGTCTTCAAATATTTTCCTTTTTGGCATTTACAATTGATCTAATAAAATAAAAAACATAAATCTAATGCCAACAAATTTGCCTAAATAATCAATTTTGTAAATTAAAACAATATCACATATATGGAATTAAAAAACTCACCATTGAACCAATGCTTATTTTAGAGAAACAAAATTAAATCTACGATCGGCTCTGATACCAATTGTAAGGATTTGGAATTCCCCAATTCTGTTAAAGCGGAAGCGTAATTGGGACCGATTCGTAGTTAATTTTGTTTATCCAAAAATACTATTGCATTGGTTAAAACATAGAACAAATTCTATACAAACTTAAGGCTAAGCATACAAAATTTATTAGATCTAAATCTAAAGGGGAGAAGCAAACATACCGTCGTTGACGACTCTAAATACTTCAACGGACACCTTTCTTGATTTTGGACCAAGCGTCAACAATTGGGACACCACCAATTGATCTTCCCCGCTATGACTCTGAGATTACGAACATAGTTGTGGGACTACCTAATCTTGAATGGGAAAAACTCTAGAGAGAAAATTCTCCCTAGAGTTCTTGGGTTGAGAGAATATGAGAGGGAGGCTAGAGAGAATGCAAGAGTGCATTCTTGTGCCCTTATGTTGTAGTACCTAAACCCTAGGTTTAATGTTCTATTTATAGGAGAAAGACCATGAATAAAATATTCATTTAAAATCAATTATTTCCATAACTGATTTAATCTTTTCCATAATTAATCAATTCCATGACCAACCAATTCCATGACCAATCAATTCCATAGTTGATTAATCTTTTCAATAAATGATTGATCACTTCCATAAGTGATTAAATCATTTCCATAAATGATTAATTACTTCCATAAGTGATTAATCATTTCCATAATTGATTAATTTCCAATTAATTAATTCTTTAATTAATTAATCACCAATTAAATATCATATATTTAATTTCAAACATTCTATTAGTTAATTAATTAATTACCCAATTAAATATCATATATTTAATTTCAGGCCTTCAATTTATTAATTCTATAATATGAATCAAATTCATATTAAAATTTGAACTCCTTCAATTTCTCTTATATCCTATAAATTTAATATGAATCAAATTCATATTGATATTTGAACTTCTTCAAATATTTATTTCTCTCATAGACTATAGTTTAATTAAATCTGATTTAATTTAAACTAAATCGAATAATTAATTAATTCATAATTAATTAATTCATCTACTAATTAAAAACAATATATTTAATTAGACATATATTTGAACTCTTTCAAATATATCAATCTCTCAATATAATAAAGTTTAATCTAAAATTAGACTTTATATTTTAATACATCACTATACATTATATTAATTTGTATCTCATACAATTAACTTAATTCCCAATATGAATTTGAACTATTAAAATTCTCTCAAGATATATTTGTTCCTAATTACTCTTTACGAGCTAGTAGGGGGACCTAATGGACCTACAGATCAAAAGCTCCAATGATATGAGGTTAATCGATTAAACTCATTAATCAGGTTAACCAATATTCATTAATTGTGGGTCATTTCACTGAAGACCCACAACTGAACTCTTCTCACTGTCGAAAATTTATGTGTCCACGGATATAGACTTATACCGATAAGTCAATCCTTCACGAGTGTTCGTAACTACAGTTGGGTCAAATTACCGTTTTACCCCTGTGTTACCTCTGGCTTCTTAAGTACCAGTGTTGCTCTAATGAACAACCTGTTTATGGTCCAACCAGTAAACAGAAAGTCCCTCTCGGGCCAGTGAGAGGGCAAGATCCCTTTGTTCAAGACCCAGAGTCACCACTTAAGGGAACACTCATCTACTTCTCCTAGAAGTGGGAAGGAGTGAATTTCATCTTATGTTGTCATGTCCCCAGCCCCCCACTCGGTCTTGTCCCCAAGAAGTTAGGCTTATTGAGTCGGCGTGCAGGCCACTCTCACCCATACTAATCAAAGGACAATCTCTCGTGAGAAGGAGTTCATGACACACTCAGGATTAAGACTGAGTTACCTAGTCATCCTATTGAAACAGTAACCTAACTAGTTAACGATGTTACATCTAGTGGTTTACTATTTCGTGGTCCGGTCTTATGCAAACTCATTGCATAGGATACCCCCGCTTGGATGTCTCTTACATGGACATCTTGGATCAATATGTCTGTATCGAATACAAAGTGGGTCGTATCACATAGTGTTACCAGGATAAGGTACCCAGCCTTATCCCTGTACTATAGACCTTTTAGGTTGTTACTTCAACAACGATCCCCGTATGTCCCCACATACTAGTTCAAGTCACATGTAAACAACCTTGAATCTTAGTTTATTGGATTTGGGTCAAATTGTGCAATATTTAACAATAACACTTTATTGTAGAAACTCAATAACACTTTATTAAAACAAGTATACAATTTGTTTACATTCACCATCTACGAGTTTTAGGGCATAAAACCCAACAAACTCCCACTTGAAATAAAACTCTAGTTTAGTGGGATGTACAATAATCTATACAGTAGTGGGTGTATAAATACATGTATAAAACATATACAATGTACAAATACAATAAACTAGGGCATCACTATACCCATTACATTTCTCCCACTTGCCCTAGATTACACCTTTGTACATATCTCGTAGATCTATACCTTCTAGATGACCCTCAAACAATTTAGCCAAGAGAGTCTTTGTAAATGAATCAGCAATATTTCATTCAATTTAATGTGTTTGCTTGTCTTAGGCTGCGATGTTCTTTTGAATTTGCCACAACACCACTATATCACTATAAAGTGTGATGACCAATGAGGGAGACAAATCAAAAGTTTTCCAAGATTAACTTGCACAAGCGAGATCTAACTCAACCAGATTAGACTCTACTAGCCCGGGATTGGATTATTAAACTCTCAACTCATCTTCCCTCTACAATGACACTAAGGATTCACTAATGAGTCAATGGAACAAATTAGTTTGTTTTCATCCATACTTAGGTGCTTAATATTGAAAATTAAATCAAGCATTTATATGTGGCACTAGCTTTCACACACCTATTGCAGGGACCCTTAACCTGAGCTTTCTCTGGTTGGCCTAACTGATCACAACAGGGGTAGCTCTTTTTGCCTAAATCTTTATTACTCATTGCATTGCGCGCATAAGTCATGACTTTTTTTTTTTTTCAAATTGTAACAACAAGAATGATTTTTCTTTATGAGCATGATAAGCATATATTCTTTTCTTTCCTCCTAAGCAAGACCAAACATGCTATTTTGCAAAAAATTAACTCTTTAGCTCTTCCCTACACCTATCGAGGTGACAACAAGCATATGAACCTAATAATTCGCTCCTAAGCATTCAAATCCAGATCTAGCCAAGACAAATACTCTACTCATGAAAGACATCTCCTAGAAAAAGTTTAAAAAATCTCCCTTTTTGGGCACTCATGCTTACAACTCATCGAAAGCTTGAAAATTGACAAGAAAGCCTATCCTAGGACATCATAGCCATGCAAAAATAGCATCAAGAAAACAACCATATGCTCAATTCAAAGAAAGCTCAAAACTATAGCCCGAACTCAGATGCTCAAGGGCTCCACAAACATGATAATCCACCCCCAAACTTACAGCATGCACTGTCCTCAATGTATAAAGAAAATAAAGTATAATCAATCATGAGAACAATAAAAGAGTACGAGAAGTGAACAATACTGCCATGGAATGATGATGACCTTCTCATCGAGACTTGCAAGTGAAGGAGAAGCTGGAACCAAGACCTACAAAAACAGACAATAAATCAAAAGCAAAAGAAAAGCACAACTAAACTTACTTGGGTTGCCTCCCATAAGCGCTTGTTTAACGTCATTAGCTCGACGTGTTTGTCCAGTTTGTCAAGGCACATAAAAATTCTCATATTTCATTGGGCCCTTCTTCCTTGAATCAATATAACCAATGATCGCTAGTAAACTTAATAGCTTCTCATGGGCCCCTGAAACAGAATTATTTTTGGTATTTTTGAATAAAAGAAGCATAAAAGGAGAAATATCAAAATAAAGAGACTCTGACTCTAAAACTGACTCGTGAGAATAGAAAAAAGAACAATCAACACCTGTAGAGGATGGAGAAGATAAAAAAGACGAAGGCTTTTCAACCTCAAACTCTACCTCCTGAACTTCCTCTAACACTACAAGCTCATTTTCTTTTTCTTCCTCACAAACGTGTTCTTGATAGGTGATACAACTCTCTAATTCTTCTCTACTATTCATGCAACTCACCCCTAACTGCTCATCCTTAGCAAGATCAAAAGAACTAAGCTCAGGAATGGGTGCCAATGAATCATCGACCACATGACTCACTAGACAACCTATGGAAGTGGATCCCACCTCACTAACTTCCTTTGGGATTTGAAGTCCTTTTATAATTTCATCAAATTTTAAACTCCTCGCTCTAGACTTCTCAATATAATTTTGAACTATGCTTTCCAAGGAAGAATTTTCTTTTAAAGGGGTATAACTTGAAGATGAAAAATTGGAATATGGTGTTGAATAAAAAACCATTCAAATAAATTAAAACAACAATGATAATTAGGCTTCCAATCAAATAATAACCCAACAAGAACAAATGACAAAGACTCAAACAAAAAAGGAAAGAAAAAAAAAAACAAAGAAAACTAAATAGAAAAGGAAAACAAAAAAAAAAGGAAATAAAAAAAATAAGGAAAAAAATCAAACAAATAAGGAAAACACTAAAAAAGGAATGCAACAAATATGGAAAAAAATGCAATCTACCTAAAAAAAATAAAAATACACCCTAAATTAAGACCGAACAATTTTTCCACAATATTAATTTAACTAAATATACCAATCCCCGGCAACGGCGCCAAAAACTTGATGTGCAATTTGCTTACCGCAAGTGTACGGGTCAAGTAATAATATAGTGTTTTTGTGTAAAACGAGTGTCATCCTCTGGATTGGTTTTCTAGCAAATTAAGTACCGTGAATACTTTTGTTCAATTTTATTTAGGGAGCAAAACTCAATGATAAAGATAAAAGTAAAGACTAAAAACATAAAAATAAAAGTGGAGACTCAAATGGAAAGACTCTTAAGGAATTGATTTCATTGATTAAGATTGAGGATTGATTAATAGGAATGAATTGACCGTGCAATTATTCTACAAGCCAAGGAAACTTTTATCACGATTACCTCTCCTGAGTATAATTGATTCTCATGCATATAAACTAACTTGATATCCCTATCTAAGTTCATTAACATGCAAGGCATTATTCGGTTCGGTCCTTGTTATGCTTCTAAAGTGATTCCGAATCCCGTCACAAACTTAGAATTTCTACTCTAGTCATGCAATTAAACAAGGTAAGTCTTAGGCCAAATCTTCTCTCCCGAGTTAGATTCAACACTTAAATCATTCAATTAGTGATCAAGTAATTGAAAGCATTAAACAAAATTGCTTGCATAAAATAAAAGCACATTCATACCTAAAATCAATCCAAAAACTAAAACAATTACATCAATCCCTAAGACAAACAACTAGCAATTCATAATCTTTAAACCATAAACACTAATTGAAAGAAAAGCCATAAAAACTACAAGAGGTAAGGGAAAGAGAAAGGAAAACTCGAATCCGTCGAAACCGACACGTCCCCGTCATGATCTCCACGTCTTCTCGCTTGATTCCCGCTCCTTGGCTTTGCTTTAGCTCCCACCAAAGGTCTCTAGTCGAAATTAGGGCTAAAATCTAACCAATTGGACTCCCCTAATCCGTAGCTGAAAAGAGGAATTTGTAGAAAATCTGTCGATGATTTTGTTTTTTTTTTTTTTAGGATTGAACTCCATTTGACTCCAATTGCTGAATTAAGCTTCAAACACATACTTCCTACAAATAAAACATAAAAATGCATAAATTTGGGCAAATAATTGTAAAAGACTAACTTACTTAATCAGAGAAAAATAGCTAGCTATGCTTGCTATCACCCCGTATGTCCCCACATACTGGTTCAAGTCACATGTAAACAACCTTGGATCTTAGTTTATTGGATTTGGGTCAAATTGTGCAATATTTAACAATAACACTTTATTGTAGAAACTCAATAACACTTTATTGAAACAAGTATACAATTTGTTTACATTCACTATCTACGAGTTTTAGGGCATAAAACCCAACAGACGCAACCTTGCATTCTCTTCCGTTGTCAGCCCTTCTTGTATTGCCATTCTTAGTGATGGAATTTCTCTTTCTAATGGTAGCACAACTTCTACCCCATAGACGAGGGAATAAGGTGTGACTCCTGTAGGAGTGCGGTGAGTAGTTTGGTATCTCAGCTTTGTGTCGAAGATCTGTGGGAAGCTTTCCATGCTGCAGGTAATCTATGATCGGTTGCCGCCAATCTTCTTCTTCGATTTCATAAGTCGATATCACATTGACTTCTTCACACTTATTTGCACTTGGTGGAACGATCCATTTTTGGAAAAGAGAAATATTTATGGCTATGTCATCTGAGATTGTTAGAGTAGTGGCCAAGTTTGCTAACACATATGCTATTTTGCTTTAATCGTGTTTTTAATGAAAATATTTAATGTATTCCGTTATTTGGTCCTTAGGAGCAAAGTTGGTGATTTTGGGAGAAAAAAGTGCCAAAAATGAAGCAAATGAAGCCCAAATCCAAGCTTGGATCAAAAGGGGGTCCAAAGAGGACAATCATGATGAAAATGCCCAAAAAGAAGTGAAGAGAAGGCCCAAAAATCAGCCCAAACCAAAGCTGGAAAATTCTGGAAATTGGGTCAGCGTCTAGCGTCGAGACGCTGTGAAAATAGCGTCGTGACGCTACCCATTTCTTAGGCAACAAGACGCGTGCATAGCAGCGTCGCGACGCTGTGCAATGTAGTGTTGCAACGCTACCCCCATTCTGGGCCTATAAAAGCCACCTCTTGGTGCCTCATTTTGTCATCAATCATTCCATCATTTCCTTCCTTTCCTCCCTCCCTTGGCTCCTTTGGAGCCTCTCTCAAGGCTTTCTAGCCTTTTTGAGAGATTTCTTAGTGGGAAATATTTGGGGAATTTTGGGGAGCATCTTAGGAGGCTCAAGGAGTAGTCGGCGGGGCTCCAAGCGTCAGCGAAAGGGTTTTTCGACGGTCAATTCCTTTCCTTTTATGCTCTTAATTATGCTTTCTATTGTAAATGCTGTGGATATTTTAGCCATGTGTAGCTAAACCCCAATTTGGGGTCTTGAAATGAAATTATAGTTTAAATTTTGTTATAATTTTTTGTCTCTTGCCCTTTGTCCTAATTATTTGTATGGATACGCTTAATGCTTTATTCAATCTGGCCAATTTTGTAATGATTCGATTCTGAATGGAAACTCGACGGAGAGAAATTAGGATAGATCGTAATCCTTGCAACGAGTTTAATTGCCCGTCGTGACACCGGGATTAGTTGATTAAACTTAGATTCCTAAAATGAATCAGAGCGTAATAATTAATGATTTTTAATGGCGCTAAGGATACTTAGGTTGTTAAAATGAATTAATTACAATTTGGGGAAACCGACAGGAGAACCTATGCGATTAACGGAGACTCTAGGATTATAATTAGTTGGGCAATGAGATAAGATAATTATAACAATTGTTTAGCTAATAATTGATTTTCAAGACCCCTCTTCCCATTAAAAGAGAACTCTTTCTCCATATTTTATTTTTCAATTGATCAACTTATTTTCTTTAATTGCTTTGAATTTTAAATTCCTCTTTATTGCATGAGCTGTTCCCTAAATATTATTTCGCCCAAGTACTTTTAGTGCTCAAGAGATTTTATTTTTGCTTAATTTTCGTTTCGCCTCCCTGTGGATTCGATACTCGGTATTACCTACCGTTTTATATTACTTGTGACGACCCGTGCGCTTGCGGTAATCACCCAACAATAGGATAGGGTCACTTAGGCTAATCACCAATAGTTGTCTTTCCCTTCGGTAGCCTAATGGTGTGTGCCTCTAAGATCTGAAAGTGGGAGGGTTACACTTACGGGGATGGGTTAGATGTGTTAACCAACCCTTGATCAAACAACGGTAACTAAATGCTAACGGAATATGAGTTATTCTGGTGTTAGAGTTTGGTTGAGATTGTCTCAATTCAGAGGAGGAGTAGTTGACCACCCTTCGGTGGCTGTTGTTCTAAACTTTTGAAGTATCGTTGCAAAAACTAAATCAATAGTTTTATAGGGTTTCTTTGATTGCTTAGTTTTTTTTGCAGAATTTGATTGGATTATTTGTAATGGGTTAGTGCGATAAACAGTCAAGTAATTAGTTTTTCCAGCAATTCAATAATGAAAAATGTGCATTGTCTTACGCATATTTGATAAATAACGGTGATTATACAACAAACTTAAACGATTAATTTGTGGCGAATGATTGGAAGATTAGTCTTAACATAGGAATGTCCTCATGTCCCGAATGTCTAATTTACTAGTCTTGGAAGCGTAATTTGTGAAGAATTGTAATTATACTTGAATACTTGATTCATGATCACAAATCACGTTTGTTCTTCTTATCAAAATGAATGAATTCCTAGCAACAACTTGATGCTATTGAGATAACTCTTAAGCTTTTGGAGAGATTGGAACTCAAAGTTCGGCCCAATGAGAGTTCTTAAGGTGGTTTGGCCGACTAATGGTCCAAACATTGCTCCGTTAAGGTTTTTGAGAGCTCGGTACCCAAAGTTTGTCCTAATAAAAATTTTTCATCTGGTTTGAGTTTTGGAGAGTTTGGAACTCAAAGTTCGGCCAAATGAGAGTTCTTTAGGTGGTTTGGACGACACATGGTTAAAACTTTGCTCCGTTTATGTTTTTGAGAGCTTGTAACCAAAAGTTCAGCCCAATTAGAGTTTTTCATCTGGTTTGGACGACATATGGTCCAAACTTTGCTCCGTTTTAGTTTTTGAGATCTCGGAACCCAAAGTTCAACCTAATGAGAGTTTTTCATCTAGTTTGCACGAACTTGGTCCAAACTTTGCTTCGACCAATGAGAGTTCTTCAGGTGGTTTGGCCAAAAAATGATCCAAACTTTGCTCCGTTTCAGGTTTTGAGAGTTCGGAACCAAAATTTCGTCCTAATGAGAGTTTTTCATATGGTTTACACTTACTTGGTCCAAACTTTTCTCCGTTTGAGTTTTGGAGAGTCTAGAAGTAAAAGTTCGGCCCAATGAGAGTTCTTTAGGTGGTTTGGACGACACATGGTCCAAACTTTGCTCTGTTTCAGTTTTTTAGAGCTCGGAACCCAAAGTTCGTCTAAATGAGGGTTTTTCATCGAGTTTGGACGAAGTTGGTCCAAACTTTGCACCTTTGAGTTTTGGAGAGTTTGGAACTCAAAGTTCAGGCCAATGATAGTTCTTTAGTTGGTTTGTACGACACATGGTCCAAACATAACTCTGTTTCAGTTTTTGAGAGCTTAGAACCCAAAGTTCAGCCCAATGAGAGGTTTTCATCTGGTGTGGACGAACTTGGTCCAAACATTGCTCCGTTTGAGTTTTGGAGAGTTTACAACTCCAAGTTTGGCCCAATGAAAGTTCTTTAGATGGTTTGGACGACACACAATCAAAACTCTGCTCCGTTTGTGTTTTTGATAACTCATAACAAAAAGTTCAACCCAATGAAAGTTTTCATTTGGTTTGGACGAATTTTGTCCAAACTTTGCTTCGTTTGAGTTTTAGAGAGTTTGGAACTCAATGTTCGGCCCAATGAGAGTTCTTTAGGTTGTTAGGACGACACATGGTCCAAACTTTGCTTCGTTTCAGTTTTTGGGAGCTCGGAACCCAAAGTTCGTCGTAATGAGTTTTTCATCTGGTTTGCACGAACTTGGTCCAAACTTTGCTCCGTTTGAGTTTTGGAGAATTTCGAACTCAAAGTCCGACCCAATGAGAGTTCTTTAGGTGGTTTGGACGACACATGATCCAAACTTTACTCCATTTCAGTTTTTAAGAGCTCCGAACCCAAAGTTCACCCAATAAGTGTTTTTCATCTGCTTTGCACGAACTTGGTCAAAACTTCGCTCCGTTTGAGTTTTAGAGAGTTTGGAACTCAAAGTTCGGCCCAATGAGAGTTCTTTAGGTAGTTTGGCCGACAAATGGTCCAAATTTTCTTCGTTTCAGTTCTTGAGAGCTCGGAACCCAAAGTTCGTCCTAATGAGAGTTTTTCATCTTGTTTGCACGAACTTGGTCTAAAATTTGCTCCGTTTGAGTTTTGGAGAGTTTGGATATCAAAGTTCGGCCCAATGAGAGTTCTTTTTGTGGTTTGGATGACACATGGTCCAAACTTTGCTCCGTTTAAGTTTTTGGGAGCTCGGAACCCAAAGTTCGTCCTAATGAGTTTTTCATCTGGTTTGCAAGAACTTGGTCCAAACTTTGCTCCGTTTGAGTTTTGGAGAGTTTGGAACTCAAAGTTCGGCCCAATGAGAGTTCTTTTAGTGGTTTGGACGACACATGGTCCAAACTTTTCTCCGCTTCAGTTTTTGAGAGCTCGGAACCCAAAGTTTGTCCTAATAAGTTTTTCATCTGGTGTGGATGAACTTGGTCCAAACTTTACTCTGTTTGAGTTTTGGAGACTTTGGAACTCCAAGTTCGGCCCAATGAGAGTTCTTTCGGTTGTTTGGACGACACACAATCATAATTTTTCTTCATTTATGTTTTTTGACAGCTCGTAACGCAAAGTTCAGCCCAATGAGAGGTTTTCATCTGGTTTGGATGAATTTTTTCCAAACTTTGTTTAGTTTGAGTTTTGGAGAGTTTGGAACTCAAAGTTCGACCAAATGAGAGTTTTTTAGATGGCATGGACGACACATGGTCCAAACTTTGCTTCGTTTAAGTTTTTGAGAGCTCGGAACCCAAAGTTCATCCTAATAAGGATTTTTCATTTGGTTTGCACGAACTTGGTCCAAACTTTGCTCCGTTTGAGTTTTGGAGAGTTTGGAACTCAAAGTTCGGCCCAATGAGAGTTCTTTAGGTGGTTTGGACGACACATGGTCCAAACTCTGCTCCGTCTCAGTTTTCGAGAGCTCGGAACCGAAAGTTCGTCCCAACGAGGGTTTTTCATTTTGTTTGGACGAACTTGGTCCTAACTTTGCTCCGTTCCAGTTTTGGAGAGTTTGGAACTCAAAGTTCGGCCCAATGAGAGTTCTTTAGGTGGTTTGGACGACACATGGTCCAAACTCTGCTACGTCTCAGTTTTCGAGAGCTCGGAACCCAAAGTTCGTCCCAACGAGGGTTTTTCATTTTGTTTGGACGAACTTGGTCCTAACTTCGTTCCGTTCTAGTTTTGGAGAGTTTGGAACTCAAAGTTCGACCCAATGAGAGTTCTTTAGGTTGTTTGGATGACACATGGTCCAAATTTGTCTCCCTTTCAATTTTTGAGAGATCTCAACCCAAAGCGAAACAACCCAGTGTTCATGACTGCTTTACTATTGATTAGTCTTAAAACATTTAGGTTACTTTTCAGTAAAGCGAAACAAATGTCAACCCTCTTTCTTAAAACAAAACTACGTTAGTAGAGAAAGGTACAGAGTAACATTGTTCCAGCAAATAAGACACATGAATCAAATTTCTTTTGATCTTAGGAATTACATACACATTATCTAATAATATGTATTTTCTCCCACTAAGAAAAATAACTTAATGTTTCCCATTGACATAGCCAAAATAACCTTTCTAATTCTAACTTTGAGAGTTATTACACAAGCAACAAGCTGATCCTAGGAACTTATTCGTTTAAAAGAACACACGTGATTTGTGGCTCTTGAATCAAGTATTAAGGGAGAATCACTATTCTTCACTAATCACGTTTTCAAGAAAGGTAATGAAAATTACGATCTTGAACAAGTTCTCTTTTGCTAAGCAGGGTTCTATGTCATATTCACCAAGAACAATTCTTAATGAATTAAACATATGGGGCATGAGGACATTCCTTAGTTAAGAATAATCCTAGACTTATTTACCACAATTTTTCGTTTAAGCTTGTTGTATTACTGTTATTTATAAAATGACGTCAGACAATACACATAAAATTATCATATAATTGCTGAATTAACAAATTACTTGTATTATTAATAGTACTAACCCATCACAAATAATCCAATCAAATTCTGCAAAAACAAATAACCAATCAAAGAAACCCTAGGAAACTATTGATTTAGTTTTTGCAACAATACTTCAAAGGTTTAGAACAACAGCCACCGAAGGGTGGTCAGCTACTCCTCCTCTTAATTGAGACAATCTCAACCAGATTCTAACACCAGAATAACTCATATTCCGTTAGCGTTTAGTTACCGTTGTTCGGTAAAGGATTAGTTAACACATTTAACTCATTCCCGTAAGTGTAACCCTCCCACTTCCAGATCTCAGAGGCACGCACCAACAGGCTATCGAAGGGAAAGACAACTGTTGGTAATTAGCCTAAGAGATCCTATCCTATTCAGGAGTTCATGATGTTCTGAATCCTTTGATCAGGCCCTCCGAAGGGATGCTTGCGCCAGGACAACCTGCAGGCGGATCATAGGACTCTCACGGTGTGAACTAGGGGCGGAGACCGAGGAATACGTTGACACGTGTCCCTCTCCCACTTACTCTGGACATTTTTCTCATTCACCTTGTTATTGATTCATGCAAAAACTCTCCAAAGGGAGGCCGCTCCTAAGGCGACTCGAAGCCGAGCATGAACCTCACGTTGTGAATATAGGGACGTAGGAGCAAAACTTGATTTAAATCTCGTTTTGTAATTTTCCTCCCACTGAAAATGTCCTAAGGTTAATTTAGGGTTGTTCAACTTAGATAAAATTCGGCTAAGTCAATCTATCTAAGTCTGATCCCATTATAACAATTATGGAAAGGATTCAACCGCAATATTTTAGGTGAATTAAACTTCTTTTAATAAACCCAATATTGGAAGTCAACATTACTATGGTTAATTCAACTCAAGGTTTGGGTCAGTTCCCAAGTAGGAGGTGTTCCGTAAACTGTCAACTTAAATACCCCCAACCTTAGACAAAACTTCACCGAGAGTGTTCCCTTATAACCACAATAATGTAAGGTCTTTACTCTAAAGATCTAGGTATATTAAACACTTTTAACAAACCTAGTGACTTTGCATGCTAACATTTAACTATGATTAATTCAACTCTGGTATTCTGGGTCAGTTCCCAAGTAGGAGGTGTTCCGTAAACCATCAACTTAAATACCCTCAGCCTTAGACAAAACTTAACCGGTGGAGTTCCCTTATAATCATAGTAATGTTTTTCCTACTTAGTCAATTAAAACTAATTTTAATTCTAAGTAAGAATAATTCTAATCCTATTAGAAATGTGATCTTAGGTCTAATTAATTTTAAACATTTTAAAATTAATTCATTTATCCTAAGATCCTATGTTTGCATGCAATTCTTTGTTATAGGTTAACTGTTTCTATTCATTAATTTTATAACTATTATAAATTTTAATGAATTAACCCTATAACATACTACTATGGTGAATAAATTAACAATCAAATTCTAATTAATTTATAAAACCATACATTAGCATACATGAAATACCAAAAATATAACAATTATATTAATCTAAGGTAATGTCATGCTCAATGCAATTTAATTTCCTTTTAATTAACCTAATTCTTAAATTAATTATACAATAAAATTAAAATTAAGCATGTAAATTACTAATATAAATATAACTCTTATATTTTTAAACTAAAATAATTTCATGCTCAATGCAAATTAATTTTCTTCAATTAATCTAACTCTTAAATTAATTACCCAAGAAAATAAGCAATCACATTTTCATACATTAACATAACCCTCTATATTAATAGCTCATGAAAATAAATAAGCATATAAATTACTTTCATAAATATAACTTTTTATATTTTTTACTGAAGTAATTTCATGCTAAATGCTTCTCAATTTTCATCCATTTAATCATAACAATTTATATTAAATACCCATGAAAATTAAATTCATGCATAATACTTATATTATAACAATTATAATTTGAATGCATGAACATGCTTAACCTATGGTGGGATTTTTAAGCTATATGACATCCATAAAGCCAAATAAATAGCTAAGTGGACAGGTTTTGGCATTCTGAGACAAAATACAATAGGAAAATCACACTATTTAATCTAAAATTGTCCTATCTAGCCGTGAATCAACTTCAAATCGGATCCAAAATCTTCGAACCATCAAGAATTGGGCTGAAAATACATAAAATACTACAAAAAATGCCTTGAACCAGCTTAAAATGTGCTGAACCGGATAAAAAAAGTTCAAACCGGTCAAAAACATTAGAACCAGTCGAAAATCCATTAAAACCAGTCAAATAACTTGAGAACCGGTCAAAAAACCGTTGAAAACGGTCAAAAAACGAGCAAACCGGTCAAACTCAGCTGGAAATCGGTCAAAATTTCGTGGAACTAGTCAAAATAGCCATGAACCGCGCCGAACCAGTCAAAATAACGGGAACCGATCAAGAACTGCTTGGAACCGCGCCAGACCGAACAAACCTCGCTTGAACCGCGTCGAACCGCGTCTCCTCAGCTGGACCGTGCCGAACTGTGCCAGAACCAAGCCGAGCCGTCTGCTATGTAGGGCTGACGTCAGCTATTTCGCCTTATTCGAAATGCTGACATCAGCGTCGCCGTCGTTTTTTTTTTCGATTGCAGCTTCTGTTTTCCAAGTTTTTCCCTTCTCCCAGCATCCATTTTGCTTCGATTTAGGCCCCGATTTCTTCAAATCGTCATGGAATTTCAACAAAAACCATTGACATGGACTTACAGACTCGATTGCAATTAAATGCCCAAAACACCAGGCCCTTACATTGATCAAATCAACTAAAAAATTGCAAAACTAATGCCAAAACCTTAAACATCTACTAGCAAACCTTTATACATAACATGTAGAACATTTTAATCCCACCAATCAACAAATGCAAATTTTGTAAAACAAAATTAAAATTACGATCGCCTCTGATACCAATTGAAGGATTTGGAATTTCCCAATTTCGTTACAGTGGAAGCAATTGGACCGTTCGTAAATTAATTTTGTTCTAAAAATACCAATACATTGGCAAAAGGTTAAGCGATGAGAAACATACCTCCATTGACGACTTTGAATACTTCAACGAACACCACCACGAAGCTACCCTGCTATTCTCTAAGATTAGGAACATAGTTGTGGGATTACTAATATTGATTGGGAAAAACTCTTAGAGAGAAAAATTCTCTCTAGAGTTCTTGAGAGAATATGTGAGGGAGGCTAGAATTTGACCTTAGGGCTAGGGTTCTCATAATCTTTCCTTTTATAAGAGAGGAAACCCTAATGTGAGGTTAGGAAACAATCTTGACCGTTAGATCAAGATCAATTAATTGATTGATTAAATAAATGTTATTTAACTAATCATAATAATTAATTAAATGTTAATTAATAATCATATTAA
Source organism: Luffa acutangula (assembly GCA_036850905.1). Lineage (NCBI taxonomy): Eukaryota > Viridiplantae > Streptophyta > Magnoliopsida > Cucurbitales > Cucurbitaceae > Luffa > Luffa acutangula. The sequence goes on along the minus strand of CM072097.1, from coordinate 25,484,762 downwards.
TTAATTAAATTTAATTAATTAATCATATTAATTAATTAATCCCATGCACATTTAAATCTTATTTAAATGTAATTTCCTCACATAATATATTTTAATTAAACTTAATTAAATCACTTTTAATTAATTCAATTAAACTAATCAATTAATTAATTAATTTTACAATTAATTAAATATCTCCCATATTCAATTAATTACATATTAGAATCATATTCTAATAATTCCCTCATTGATTTTAGTTTAATTAAATCTCATTTAATTTAAACTAAATTGAATAATTAATTAATTCATCTTCTAATTAAATACCATAAATTTAATTAGACATATATTTGAACTATTTCAAATAAATCAATCTCTCAATATAATAAAGTTTAATCTTAAATTAGACTTTATATTTTAATGCATCACTATACATTATATTAATTTGTATCTCATACAATTAACTTAATTCCCAATATGAATTTGAACTATTCAAATTCTCTCAAGATATATTTGTTCCTAATTACTCTTTACGAGCTAGCAGGGGGACCTAATGGACCTATAGATCAGAAGCTCCAATGATATGAGGTTAACTGATTAAACTCATTAATCAGGTTAACCAATATTCATTAACTGTGGGTCATTCCACTAAAGACCCACAGTTGAACTCTTCTCACTTGTAGAACATTTATGTGTCCATGGATGTAGATGTAACGCCGCACGTTTCAAAATTAAGCCTTTCTGAGATATTTTGGATCCATTATTAAGTTATAGTTGGAATTGAGTTGTCAAAATAAAGTCAATTCTTTTTATCTGGTGGAATTTTGGTTGAAGAACTAAATTCTTTAATTCAATCCCATAGTTTTGATAATTCAATTACCCAATGATTTCCTCGAATTTTTGAAAGGGAATTAGGGCCTTAATTGGAATTTTAAAGAAAGAGAATGAAAGAAATAACCCTAAGGTTATTCTTCATCTCCCTCAAGCAGCCGCAACCCCCCCTCCCCCACGCATCTTCTTCTTCGTGAGCTGATAGCAAACCCATGAAGCCGCGAGTCCCACTTCCCCCTCGTTTTTCTTCCTCACGCGCGTAACAGACCCACAACCATCGGATCCTCCCTCTTCCTTCGCCGACTCTCTCTCTTCCCTCTCGTCTAAGTCGTGCGACACCGCCTCGCGAACAAGCTCCAACTGTAGGACCTTCGGCGTGATTCCAGCGAGCCTCAGGGTAGGAAACCCATGTAATTTCCTTCATTGTTTGGTGTTTCATCATCCTTGAAGCTTCCTTTCATCATTCAACCATTTAACCGCTCTGTTGTATAGCTTGAAGATCGACCCACGCGAGTTCGAGCTGTAGAGTCCCATTTAGGCGCGATCTTTTCTTCCCTTGGCGTGTTGCAGCGTAGCCGTTGATCAAAACCTCAAATCCATCCCAACTCCGGCGGCAACGACCTTTGAGCAGCACCTTTGATGGTTGTGTGCAGTGACCACGAACCGAGACCTATCCCTACGCGCAGATGGATCTTCCAGTAGGCTCTATTTATGATTATTCCTCTTTTCGGTAAGGTTTAACACTTACCCACTCGTAATCAGCCTTAAATCTGAGTTACCCACCTGCTAACGATCTTGTTTAAGCAATTTTAGGCTCCTATAGCCACAAAACAACAAGGATTTGAGGTTGTTCAGGGAGTTTTTGGTAAGTAACAACAATCTATAAGTACTTTCGTACTTGATAGATACCTTAAACTAGTCCTTGACCTTTGGGTATTGTGTGTTTTAGGTTTGGGGCGATATTGGAGAGTTCGAATAAGGTTAATGGTGAATTTTGATCATTTTTCGGTAAGAGGCAGCAAGTGTTATGTTTTTTCGGACTCATGTATGTGCTGTAAATTAGTCTCTAAGCATTGGGTACTCTATCTTGTAGGTCCAATTTGATTTTTGGACTGTTCAAAGTATGTTTCTAACCGTGGAACTCCTTTATAACTAGATTCAAATGGGTGTTGGAGTGTTTGAATCAAGTTTAAGGTTGGTTTTGGTGCAAGAAGGTTCTTCCTAGTCCTCTCTCAACTTAGTTTAAGGTCGTCGAACTGTGTTCTAACTTCTAGACCTTATCTTTCTTATTTCAGGAAGGTTAGAACTACTTAGGAGTGTTTTAAAGTGATTGTAAGTGGAATTCTATCGATTGGGTCTGTTTGTTGGTGTGCTAGCATGTTGTGTGCTTTATTTGTTCATTTTAGTATATTTGGTATATATATGCTTGTTGTTATGTTATTTGCAAAGTTTTGAACATGTTGAACTGATGTGTTGAACTGTCATGTTGAATTATACTGAGATGATGTTCTGTTGTGATTGATTGTAAAGCATGAATCTAATGTTTTGAGATCATGTTGTTTGATTGTATGGGCTAAAAGCATGATATGAGTTAAAGAGCATGTATGGAACATGTATTTTGGATTTATGAGCATGTCATTGGCATGGTACATGGTCTAGAAGCATGATGTGGAGGAATCATGCATTCTAGTGAGATTGTGAGGTTAGAGGACTTTGTGTGTCTAAAAGGAAAGTTAGGTGAATATCAGGTGTCTCGGGTAAAAATGATCGAGGGGTGGTATGTCACCAATGGAATAAGAGGAGCATCGGGTGCCTTGGGTAATATGGCCAAGGGGCGATGTGATGAGTCTATACGTTGTGAAAGTCATCGGGTGCTTTGGGTAATATGGCCAAGGGGCGATGTACAGTTTTATTGTGAAGTCATCGGGTGCTTTGGGTAATATGGCCAAGGGGCGATGTACGGTTTGATCGTGAAGTCATCGGGTGCCTTGGGTAATATGGCCAAGGGGCGATGCATAGTTCGAGGCCTTGGGTAATATGGTCAAGGCTCGAACGTTGAGCGCCGTAGAGAAACGTCGAGGCCCTGGGTAATATGGTTAGGGGTCGGCGTGACTCGAAGGAGTCAGTCTCAGAGAGCTTTGTGAGGGCTATGAGTATTGAGCGAGCTCGTGGAGCTTGAGAGAAAACTGAGTTGCATGGCATGATGCAGAATTCATGTGTTTTGAGTATGCATGGCATGGTGCGGAATTCATGTGTTTTAAGTGTGCATTGCATGGTGCGGAATTCATGTGTTAGGTGCATGGTTGTTGCACGATTGTATTAGTTGAGTATGTTATATGTGCTGATTGCTCACCTTGTATATAAGACATGCTATTGTGATTGAAAAGCATGATGTTTGCCTTGTATGATGTACGTTGTTTGATGGCTCTTTAGGTGTGAGCCACTTACTTAGTACCGCTGTATTGTACTGATCCACCACTAGATTTTGCAGGTGATGAGGAATACTATGAGCCTGGTGATGCTGAGAAGCAGGCTTGAGAAAGCAAAGCTTACGAGTTTAATTCTTTAATAGATTCTGGTTGTTTAAACATTGTTAGAAGAGACAAATTTTTGTGTTGATCATTAGGTGTTGTTTAGGATAATAGTTACCAACTTACTCGTTTAGTGTTTGAATTAGACTCTATTTGAATTGCTTAAATTGAATTGGAATGGTTATGAGATCTGACTCGTAATCCTGTTGAATCTTTATTTTGCGTTATGTTGATGCTTTAACAGGTTGTAAAATTTTTGTTTAAGCAAAACTACGTCGTTATGCTGCCGAATTTTCAGTAGCTCCTTAAAGAATAATGTGACTAAGATTAGTAGTTCTTTTAGATAGTCTCTTAAGAATTTGGGGGCATTACAGTAGACCTATGTCGGTAAGTCAATCCTTCACGAGTGTCCGTAATCACAGCTGGGTCAAATTACCGTTTTACCCATGTGTTACATCTGTCTCCTTAAGAACCAGTGCTCCACTAATGAACAACCTGTTTATGGTCCAACCATTAAACAAAAAGTCTCTCTCGGGCTAGTGAGAGGGTGGGATCCCTTTGTTCAAGTCCCGGAGTCACCACTTAAGGGAACACTCATCTACTTCTCTTAGAAGCGGGAAGGAGTGAATTCCTTCTTGTGTTTTCATATCCCCAGCCTCCCACTCGGTCTTGACCCAAAAAGGAAGGCATATTGAGTCGACGTATTGGCCACTCTCACCCACGCTAATCAAAGGACAATCCCTCATGTGAAGGAGTTCATGACACACTCAGGATTAAGACTGAGTTACCTAGGTCATCCTATTGAAATAGTAACCTAACTAGTTAACGGTGTTATAACTAATGGTTGACTATTTCGTGGTTCGGTCTTATGCAAACTCATTGCATAGGATACCCCCGCTCGCATGTCTCCTACATGGACGCCTTGGATCAACACGTCTGTATTGAATACAAAGCAGGTCGTATCACATAGTGTTATCGGGATAAGGTACCCAACCTTATCCCTATTTTATAGACCTTTTAGGTTGTTACTTGAACATCGATCCCCGTATGTCCCTACATACTAGTTCAAGTTACATATAAACAAGCTTGGATCTTAGTTTATTGGATTTGGGTCAAATTGTGCAATATTTAACAATAACACTTTATTGTAGAAACTCAATAACACTTTATTGAAACAAGTATACAATTTTTCTACATTCACTATCTACGAGTTTTAGAGCATAAAACCCAACAACAGCAACAAACATCATTGGTACAACATCAAGCTTCCATTGCTACAACAACAAGCATCCTTTGCTACAACAACAAGCCTTCCATGTGCCAGCTGCTACAACATCAAGCTTTTCATGCTTGTCATGCTCTAGGGCATAATTGGCCAAGCTTTTCCTGATGCAATAATAAATTAGAATTAGTGCAGTTTTATACGAATTTCAAAGATAATAATCAATATGAGCACATTAATACAAATAAATCAATATTACTGCATCTATCATATAAAGTAGTTAAAACTTGGGTATTTTCACTCTCTTGAGGCTCACGATAAGCTTAAATTAGACGCTTAATAACTTGATATTTTCAAGTTATCAAACCCCCAAACTTAAATTATTGTTTGTCCTCAAGCAATACTGCAACAACACTTTTTGCTTCTCAGATTGCCACAATGCCTCATGCCTCACTACAATTCCTTAGCGCACTCTAAAAATTTACCTCAGCAGCGCGAAATACCAACATCCAACTTTCTAAACCTACGATCAACTTTGCTTTTACTACCTCAAAATGCCTTTTTCTCACTTAAATGAATTTCTCCCATTTCTCCTTCCCACACTTCTTCCTCTTTTCTAGCTTACTTTTAAATCAAAACTTGGATGCACTAACACTATTTTTTTAAGAATTTTTACCCTTTTTCTCAATTATTTTTTATTTTTTATTATTTTTCCATATGAGAATCCTTATTGATGTAGCACCTTCGTTCTGGCTTGCAAACATTGGTGATGAAAGCATCCAACTACGAGCACCTCATCTTTCAGGTTGCCAAGGCATGCTCAATTTTGTTCAGCACTTTCATGAAAGGCAAACGATGGGTGTCATGAATGCCCCTGGTTACTAACGCCTTCAAACATACAATGGAATACAGAAACATGCGCTATACACCCCCCGCAACATAAAATGGGCAATGTACTCATTGGACCCCCAAACTTGTTTTGCACTTTGCGGTAGGGGAAAAGTTTATAAGAATGCATTAGTCACATTACACAAACAGATTTGGCGCATTGGCTAGTAGAGAAGAAGTAATGTAGCATAAGATACTCTGAGACAAATCTAAATAAGGAGAAAATGACATTTATCAATAGCTAAGGCAAGGAAGAACTTAAGCAAAGAAAAATTGGTTGTTAGTTCTAGCGCATATTATCATCATAGGTTTATGTAAAGCAACGCAGGCGAGGCAGGGAAATAACAATTTGATGCGATAACACTATTGCAGCAAAAAAAACTCAAAAACTTAACACATTAAAATATTAAACGCATGCAAATCAACTCATGAGAGATTTAAGCACTATACATGCTGAAATAAAAGCAAGTGCATTGAGAAACCATATCAAACATGAAAAATGTAACAGTAACGCATGCTTTCTACTCATGACTCGAAGCTAGCGCATAGACCCAAACCTAAGGCCTTCTTCTACTTCTGGAAAATAAATAATTGCAAGAAAACTTCCTAACAAACATAAAGTAAAGAGATAGAATACGTCCCTGATTTAATTGCCTCAAAATGATGCGACTTCAATGCTCCGAGACGTCAACGTGCTCTTCCTTCATGTGTTGTCAAAAAAAGATGATGGGCACATTGTCCCACTGCATCTCTTTCCCTTCATGAGATTTTATTCTTGATTTGCGCTGTCGGATTTTTTGCCACATCTTGCAATGTTGGGTTTTCCCTCGAAGTTTGTATTCTATCAAAGACAAAGGTTGACAGCTTTTGTATTTTTCCTTTACTGTAGTAGCGCCATTCGTAGTTGTGTTTTGACGCGATGAGATTTTTTTCTTTGATGCGCTACTCCCCAACTCAACTTCTTTTCCTGTTTTCGCCTTCCGCTTGGGCGCAACTTCTTCTTTAGGATGCTCAACTTTTTCTTCAAACGCATTGCACTGTTCTACTTTATTAGGGAACTTTAATGAGCTGAAAGCATTAAAAGTTACTTGTTCATCATTGAACCGCATGGTTAGCTCGCCTTTCTACACGTCAATCGAAGTTTGTCCGATAGCCAAGAAAGGTCTTCCCAAAATGATTGGGACTTCTCTATCTCCTTCATAATCAAGAATGATAAAGTCAGTTGGAAAATTAAATTTATCTACTTTTACCAGTACATCTTCAATTTTTCCTTATAGATGCACCATCGACCTTTCTAAAAGTTGGAGAGTGATTGTTGTTGGACGCGTTTCGCCAATACCAAGGCGCTTGAATACTGTTGCAATTCTGTAGTGGTTAAAAATATGAGATAAATTGACTCCAAAATACTGTGCAAGTATACACAATCTAGCAACAAGTGATAAGTATTTATCGTATCCACAGGGTCTTGAAATGCCTACCTCTATTGATTTAATTTGCATTTTTAGTGATTTCAAATGGTTGGTTAAATTGATTGGGTTTTTAAAATGCTGAAACAAAAGATATGCGGAAGCAGTAAGTGATTACGACAGAGAAAACAGAATGGAAATAGACACAGGTTAAGACTTCTGTAATTGTTTATAAAGATGCTCCAGCAATTCTTTTGATCCGTCAATCTCATGCAGTATTATCAGCGGGATCCTCCCGAAACTCCGGATTTTTTGGAATATGTTTCAAAACCAATGAAGCTCTACCGATCAAGCACTAAGCTACTGGCTATCCCTAACTCAGTCACTGGCGTTCACCAATACAGAATGATCTAGCGTGAATTATCGCCACACAACTCCTAAATCATCCCTGAAACTAGGAGAGGCTATACATACCGGCTAGCTAGGCGGGCATATAATTAAATTAAAGATCAACAATAATTCAAGATGATCATGATCAAATAGAATTTCAAAATTTATAAATATAACAATCACATAATTCTTAACCTATGCCTACAAAGCAATTAGTTCATGATTGGAAACATAAAATACGTTACAATCTCAATAAGCACATTCATATTACGAAATACACAAGAAATACTAATCCTTTTCAGCAAACGGGGATGAAACGGCTGCTCCAAACCACCAAGAACATGGAAGAACTTCGTCTCCTTGAGTGGAATCGCAAATGGTCTTCTTAGATCTCCATTCCGCCGTCAATTCGGCCTCCGGCCGATTGATTCGGTCTCCAAATCGTGAATGCCTTTGTCTTTGACGACTCCTCCTTTTATAAGATGAGAATTAGGTTAAATTGGACACATGGCAGGCTCTCCTCACTCCTTTATCTCGAAAATAACTCAATAGAAGTCGGTTTGTCAACTTGGCTAACGAGGTGTGATGTGGCAGTTTTGCTCCCAGTTTTGTTGCACCACAGAATTGTCTCCCTCACGTCGCTCAACAATATTTTCTGCACAAAATAACTTTCAAAGCCTCCATTCTTCCAAATGGGTTAAAACATATAATATATATCTAAAATCAACTCTATTAAGCACAAAAGACACACAAATCCCTATAGAATTAAGGCCTAAATAACTACCTTTCGGACAGTTATCACACCCCCAAACTTGAACTATTGCGCGTCCCGAGCAATACTAACTCACCTTCCCTTGAAAATTCAAAACATTAGTCATAGCACAACTCAATCAAAACAGATATTCCAACAATACCTTCATCCTTTACCTGAGCATCCTGCAAAACCAAGCACTGTTGCAGCAAAAGAATTCTTTCAGCTTTGAACAAATAATCACCACCTTTAACTCAATCCTAAGAACTTACCACAACCTAGCTCTATTATCAGACATATTTAAACATATTTTTAAGGGGTTTATATTTTTGTTCTTCAGACTTAAAGCAGCCCTACAGTCATAACCTCTTAAGCATGAGATGACCCACCTTATGGTGCAGTATACCCTTGCCTCAAACTTATCACCAATTAGGCTAAATACTCATTGTTAAACCCAAAAATCCTTAGTTATTCTATCCCTTGCTTCTCAGAATGGCGACATTTTATGATGAAGCTCATCTAAGCCCTGGGAGACAGAAAACTGCTATATTTTCATTCATCCTTCAAAACTTTTGCTATATGAACTTTCTCAGCAATTTTTTTTCAAAATTTATCTTTTCAGCAATTGTTTTTATCATTTTTTTTTGTATATTCTCCTAGGTCATCTTTTGACGCAAAGACAAACTGTGGGTGTCACAAATGTCCCTGGTTACTCAACAACCTAGAAAAGTTATTATGAAGGAGAGGAATGCTCGGGCAAAACAAGCAGAGTAGCTAAAAGTCCCCCAAACTTAAATCATTCGTTGTCCTCAATGAATTAGCAACATGATAAGTATACCCCCAAACTTAATTTTTTCTATATGAATTTTAAACTAAGCGTGGGACTAAGATTAAACTTAAGGTGGATCAAATAAGACAATGCTACCTCAGAACTTTTGCTGCAGCCATGACCATGCTGGAAGGAATGCTCAAGCAAAAGGTTTCTGGAGATCATAACATCTTGGTCTAATTAAGCTAACTAGTCCAAGCTTCAAAAATTCAGAAGAAAATTAAGTTAGATACTCAGATATGCCAAATAAAACAGTATATGATTTCATTAAAGATCAAGATCACAGATCAACATAATCATGTCAGAGATAGATTTTAAACCAGCAGATAAAAACAAAGAAACATAACATAACATACGCAAAAAGAACAAAACACATGCAAGGCGAGCACAAAAAATCATTCATCAAAATATTTGCTCGCAGAAACTAAAACTTCCCTTTAATTTTTCATCATGTTCAGGCTCTGGGTTTTCTTCTTCCTCTCAAATGATGGTTGAAGATGGAATGCATGAGTTTATAAGATCATCAAGAAAAATTGGGAAGGTTTGTTACAACTTAGACAAATTTGCTTGCATAGCCCTCCTTAGTGCGGTGTCCCTTCAACGATCATAGCTCTAGTAGGTTTGAAGTTGTCTCTCATTGAATTGTAGCCTACTGAGAACCATCTCAAGTTGCTCCAGCATTCAATGGACACCGCACAGGAAACCATCCTGGCGCGCACACCTCTCTAAAGTCTACCAGTGCCAATAATCCCCTTGTCAAACAACTTTATTTCACTGTAACTCTCTGGGACTCTTAACCTTCAAGTGCGCTCGATCACGGGGGATAGTGCAGGCGTACGTTGTAGCCAATAATCTCTGCTTGACAAAGTTGAGCCAAGTGTTAGCCTCACACTTCAGGTATGCTGACTGGAATGTTCTTGCCCTCATCTTAGACAACCTCCACTAGACATCCAGTTGCTCGTTTGAGGAGGCAACTAATATTTCATTGAAAACAGCGTGGGGGAAGTCTTGCAAATTAAATAAAGAATTAATCACCCCAGGGCTCTAGTCGACAACAACTCTTCAAACAATAACCAAGAATCCTTCATTTCATCGATGTTGGCGTAGAACTCCCATTCTAGTCGATCAACAGTGGGATCCGGCTTTGCGCACAACCGTTTCCAACCGTTATTAGTGATGCTTGCTCAAAGAAAATGTGGGAGCTCTTTGCCATCATGGAAGCCGCGCTCCATTAGAACATTTTGCTTCAGGATTTCTGGATTTTTTTGTACTGCCTCTCCATGGATAAATCTCTCGTACCAAAATCTTTCATCAAGCTCAACTTCTTCATCTTAGTTCCATCTCAGTCTTAACAGTCTCAACATTTTTTTCCTTGCTTGTATTTGTTTCCTCAATAATAATACACACAGAAAAAAAAAATCACATCAGTAGTAATACAAGATAAGAGTGAAAAACGTACTTGATGGGATCTCGTATAAATAGGGCATGAACTCAAAGATCTTCAACAAATAATTAGCCCCTAATGATCTCCTAATTAATTTAAGTTACCATTTTAACCGCATGGACTCATGGAAAATTTTAATATGTTAAACGGTAAGATCTTCCCATTTACTATGCTCCCTTTGTGTGTAACAACCATAATGCCAGCTGCCCTCTGCTCAACACATGACATCTTTGGTAATTAACTGCATGCCCACACAATAAAATCTCAACAATAAAATTATAATCTTATCTCTAAAAAAAAAAAAAAATCTTAACCGAATAAAATCTCTGATCTTCTCAACAAAACTATGAAATCAAATCTTTTGTTTTTAAATAACATCCACAAGATATATTATTTAAAATCTGGAAAAATCTTTTGAAAATAAAATCCTTCAAAATCAAATCTAAACTAACCTAACAAAAAATAAAAATAAAATAAATAATAAAATAAAAATCTAACCGAATAAAAATCAAATAAAATCAAAATAATATCAAAACGAACAATAAATAAAAAAAGGAAATCAAATAATGGGAGCTTCTGATTAGAATGCTGAAATTTTGCTCCCTCCAAACCTGCGCTCCCTTAATCTGCCAGCAACTTCAAAGAAGAATATGTCAGAATTAAATCAGGAAGATATATTATTAAAAATCTAATCTAAACTAAAATTAAAAATTCAAACTAAAATTAAATCTAAACAAAAATCAAATTTACTTTAGACTCACAGCCATCATCAACACATTGTCTAACTATAGATGCATCATTTGATAAATAAAACTTTACCTCATGGAAAAATTCTTTCATTTGTTCTTTTGATAAACCAGGAGGCAAATTTCAACAATCAAGGTAATTGGAAAAGTCATCATACCAAGGTGTTTTCACTTCCTTAATATGAGCTACAGTAAATAACCGCTCATCAACGAAGGATTTCCTAATCTCAGGTTGCTGGAGCAATGTCAATGAATTACAAGGTTCAATAGGCTTGGATTTCTCAACTATTGGCTCTAAGAATTCAAAATTCCTCTTAAAACTAGAAATCTCACCTACATCGTCATACTCATGCTCCAATCCACCTATTTCCAAATCCTCAATTTGGATCTCTCCAAATTTTTGGGTATGGTACTCCATCAAAACCTTCTCAAAGGGGTCCTCAACAAACTCATCCAACACCTGAATGCACGAGCAATCCTCAAAATCATTTGGATATTTCATTGCATCAAACATATTAAACTTCACCTTTTGTTCATGCACCTTGATGTAGACTTTTCCTAACCGCAAGCGCACGGGTCAAGTAATAATAAAGAGTTCATATAAACGAGTGTCGTCCTCAGGATTGAATTTTTAAGCAAATCAAGTATTGTGAATTATCTTGCCCAATTTTATTTAGGGATCAAAAAGTGATGAATGAATGATAAGAAAACCAAATCAAAGCAAGTAAAAAGTGTGGAATTTCAATTGGGAAAACTACTTAGGGAATTGATTTCGCCGATTTAGTTTAGGATTGATTTTAAGGAATAAGTTATTATGCACAATGAAATTATGAGCCAAAGACCCTTTAATCACAACTACCTCTCCCGAGTATAATTGATTCTCATGCAAATTAACCAACTTGATATCCCTATCTAAGTTTATTAACATGCAAGGCAATGGGATCTTTTAACCAATTCTAAAGTTAATCTAAAACCGTCACGAATCAGAAAATAAACTTTAGTCATGCAATCTTGAGTAAGTCTATATCACATCTCCTCTCCCGAGCTAGATTCGAAACTTAAATCATTCAACTAATGGCCAATTAATTGAAAGCAGTAAATCAAAATTACAAACATAATAAACATTGCATAACTTAAACCATAAATCAATCCATAAACACAATCAACTACATCAATCCCTAAGCTTTGAGTTTAACTACTCATGAATGTAAATACAAGCTCAACTAAACATGTGAAAGCCATAAATCTAGCTAAAGAAAGGAAAGGGAAAAGAAAACTCAATGTAGGCCGAGTCTTGAATTGGGTTGATTTCCGAATCTCTCCCTTTGCTTCGGCCTTGAATTGCTCTGTTTTTCCGAATCTCTCCCTTTGCTTCAGCCTTGAATTGCTCTGTTTTTCCTCTGTTTACGGCTCCAAGAAGTCCCAAAGTTGGTTCCCCCAAAAACCTAGCCGAAAAGAACTATTTATTCTGAAATTTCATCGTAGCATCGAGACGCTGCCTCTAAACACGCGCGTTCTGGAAAGGAAATTACGGTAGCATCGAGACGTTAAGGTCGCAGCATCTCGACGCTGCGACGATTTTGCGCCTATCCGAATAAGGAATGTTAGCGTGGAGACGCCTAAGGGCTAGCGTCGAGACGCTAGTCACCTTTTGACCGAATTTTGACTTTTTTCCCTTTTGATTCTTTTCCTTCCTTTGCATCTTTTCGCGTCCCGAGCACCCGATTAACTCCACTATTGCATTTTAGCTCCAATCAACCTTTTCCTACAAAATAAACATTAAAGCACAATAAAGTGGCCCAAAAATCATAAAAGACTAGCTAAATTAAATAAGTAAAGATAGCTAGCTATGCTCGCTATCAAATACCCCCAAACTTAAGCTTTTGCTAGTCCTCGAGCAAACTATAAATCAAACATACAGTAGAAGAACGGATGCAACAATCATAACTCAATCCTCAAAGCTCAAAAGTCAATAACCAAGCAAGCAAGAGACATGCACATAAGGACCAATGAGGGAGACAAATTAAAATTTTTCCAAAATTAACTTGCACAAGCGAGATCTAACTCAACAAGATCAGACTCTACTAGCTTGGGATTGAATTATTAAACTCTCAGCTCATCTTCCCTCTACACTGGCACTAAGGCTTCACTAATGAGTTAATGGAACAAATTAGATTGTTTTCCCCCAAACTTAGGTGCTTATAATTAACAATTAAATTAAGCATGTATATGTGGCACTAGCTTTCACACACCCATTGCAGGGACCCTTAACCTGAGTTTTCTCTGGTTGGCCTAACTGATCACAACAGGGGTAGCTCTTTTTTGCCTTAATCTTTATTAAACATTGCAAACTTTGCACAGGCCATGGCATAATAATTTTCTTTTCAACAGTAACAACAAGAATGATTTTTCTCTATGAGCATAAATAGCAAATATTCTTTTCTTTCCTCCTAAGCAAGATCAGACATGCTAATTTGCAAAACATTAACTTTTTATCTCTACCCTACACCTATCGAGGTGACGACAAGCATATGAACCCAATAATTCGCTCCTAAGCATTCAAATCCAAATCTCGCCAAGACAAATACTCTACTCATGCAAGCCATCTCCTAGAAAAATTTTAAAAAGTCTCCCTTTTTGGGCACTTATGCTTACAACTCATCACAAGCTTGAAAATTGACAAGAAAGCCTATCCTAGGACATCATAATCATGCAAAAGTAGCATCCAGAAAACAACCATATGCGTAATTCAAAGAAAGCTCAAAACTATAGCCCAAACTCAGATGCTCAAGGGCTCCACAAACATGCTAATCCACCCCAAACTTAAAAAACGCATTGTCCTCAATGTATACAGAAAATAAGGCATAAACAAGCATGAGAACAATAAAAGAATGAAAGGAGTGAACAATACTGGCCTGGAATAATGATGACTTCTTGACTGAATGTAACGCCCCGCGCTATCGAAATTATGCCACTTTGGAATAATCAAGTTTAAATTCTAGTTATACAGAAATTAGAATTTAAGTTTGGTTTGTAATCGATATTTTTTAACCAATTGGTATATTTTATTTTTCCCTCTTATCGTGTGTTGGTGCTAAGGTCAGTTAATTTTAGTAGGTTAGTGGGGATGGAAGATTGCATATTTTTCTCTGATTAGTGGGCAGTTGTTGGAATTAAGGGATTAAATTTTAAAGAAAAGGAAAAGAAAGGGAAAAAAAAAGCCCTAGATCTCAAAAGTTCCCATCTCCCTCCATCTCTCTTTCTCTCATGCACGTGCAGCCCATTGTGAGTGCCACCGCGTGAAGCCGTTCGGTTGTCGCCGCTTGCAGTGCCGCCGCCTAGCTCAGTTGCCGCCGCCGTTTTCCCTTGCAGCCGCGCGCCTGTCCTCTCTTTTTCGTGGGTTCAAGATTCGAATCTCTCTCTTCTCCTTCCGTTTTCAGCAAGAAAACCTTGTGGGTAAGTCTTCTTCCCCTCGATCCAGGTGATTTAAGGCCCGATCTAACTCCTCCTTGTCCGTATAGAATAGATCTTGCGCGGACAGCACCTTGAAGCCTTGTCTTCTTCGTGTTTCACCCTTAGAACTCATGGGTAAGCCTCTTTCCTTTCCTTCTTCATGTGGTTTAAGGCTTGATCTAAGTTCCTATCGATTTGGTGTTGTTAGATCTTGCGTGCTTGGCGATTCGGAGTCTCGTCGACCTAGTTTCAGCCGATTCCGCCTCTGTCCAGCAGTGTTATTGGCTGTTTTCGGTGTCGTTTGGCCTTGGGTCGCTCCGGGTGGTAAGTTTATGCTTTACCCACTCTTGGTTGAAGCTTAAATTTGATTACCCATTAGTTTTTGGTGCTGAAAGGTTTAATTGCGTTCAATGTTCTGATCTGCAGCGCCGTCTAAGTAATCGATAAGGTTCGAAACACTTCAGCTTGGATACCCATTGCCCAATGAGCGTTCTAACACGTTGTTAGAGGTTAGAATAACCCGCCTTTCGTGAAAGCGAGTCCGTTTGGTAAGGTTTCTTGCTGTCCCTTCGCTTTTAGCATTAAAAAGTGTTGCCCAATAGTTATCCTAGCCTTAGAATCATGTTTAGGTCGTTACCCATTGCATATCTAAGCTCGTAGGAGTTGCCTAGCCCTTATAGGACATAGTTTATGCATCTAAGTGGGTTGTCATGGCTGTTTGGGTAAAAAACAATCATGTGGTTCTTCATTGCCCATTAAGCCCCGTTACCTCAAAATGTTTCCCGTCCCTTTGTAGGTTTTAAATCATGGTTTAAGTGAGGTTTTACCTGTTGTCCGTGCTTTAGAGGCATGCTAAATAAGGTCTCACTGATCACTTAGGCCTTTGTTGCATTGCCCAACCTCCTAAATGTTGTTAGTGTGCCGTAGGTTATATTTACTTGTTGTCCATTGGCTAAAAAGCCTTAGATATGGTCGTCAACTAACAAATACCCACCGCCCGTAACGCTTTAAACGTGGTTGCCAATGGTTTAATGGTGTTGGGTTCTCAATTCGGGTTATGTTTAGATGCTGTCCAGGAAGGAAAACAAACCGTTGTTGGTTCGGTCTCGCCCTTAGCAACATGTTTTTAGGGTTCTTTTCTTTAGTATAGACTTCCTTTAATAGTTGGTAGCTTGTTTGTAGCCGGAAGCTCGTTTTGGGAGCGTGTCGTGCCATTCCAGCTAGCATTGGTTTGTAAAAGTCTTCTGTAAGTAGTTTCTACTTGGACGGGCTTGTTTGTTTGTTTGAGCATGTTATCGCTTTTCTTTCTTGGTTACTATATGTTGTGTTTATTATTGTTTGTAGCTCTCCTTGTGCTCAAACTTGATGCTTTGTTGGAAACTTAAGCTTGTTGTGTTAATGGTTCATAAATATGTTGTTTGTTTAATTTATGAGCATGAGATACTGTTGTTGTTGGCTATGCTGCATGAGTCGTGTCTGCATAGTGTGTTCATTGGGGAGAGGCGGAGCATGACGCGTAAATCATGTGTTGGGTGTGTGTGCGGAGTGTGACGCGGAAATCACGTGTGGGTGTGAGTGCGGAGCGTGACGCGGAAATCACATGTGAGTGGTGCTGCGCATGGCGCGTTATAATACATGTGTTGGGTGGGTTTGCGGAGCGTGACGCGGAAATCACGTGTGGGATGTGAGTGTGGAGCGTGACGCGGAAATCACGTGAGTGTGCGGGCATGGCGCAGAAACCATGTGGGGGTGCATAGCATGATGCGTGGATTCATGTTGTCGTCCCATTTTTGCATGAGCATGTGTTGCCATTGTTATTTTCGTGTTTAAGAGCATGTGGGTTGTTTATCGCTTTATAAGCATGATGTGTGTGGTTAGCTTGTTGTGGTGGTTGTTTGTTGTTTGGTGGATCACCGGGTGTGAGCTACTTACCAGTACGACTGTTGTACTGATACCCCTCCCCTTTATTTCCCCCAACAATTTCAGATTATGCAGGTGATGAGCTGTATGTGCCCGGTGATGCGGATGAGGAGATTCACGAGGGATGACCATCTGGTTTAAATTATTAATTTGTTTACTTCATCTTGTTGGATAGGTTGATATATAGTATATAGTTGCTGAGTCAAAGGAAACATTAGTTGTTAATTTTGTAGTAGTTAATGCTTCCGCTAGGTTGTAAATATGCTAATGTTTAATAAAGTTGAACTGCTTCTAGAAAGTTAAGGTTATGCTTGATCTGGTAGAGTTAGGTTCTGTTGTTGGTTGGAGATGCGAGATCTGACTCGTATCCTGTTTGTAGTTGTTCTGTGGAGTTGTGGAGTTGAATGAATCAATTTAGAAGTGTTGTTGAGTTTATCAGGTGATTTAAAATTTTGGTTTTATCCTATGTATGTCGTTATGCTGCCGAAATTTTCGGAGCTCTCGGATAGTTTGAATAGGAGTTTAGTAATGTCACTAGGTTAGACTATCTTAAAACCTGGGGCGTTACACTTAAAGCTTGGAATCTTGAAAGCTTGAAAGCAAAGGAGAGAAAGAAAACAAGACCTACAAAACAAAAACACAAAAAAAATAAAATAAATAAAAAACCAAGAAAACACACTAAACTTACTTGGGTCGCCTCCCATAAGCGCTTGTTTAACGTCATTAGCTCGACGTGTTGACCGTGCTTCAAGGAGGCTTTTTTTCTATGAATCCAACAGAGGTGCTCTTTCTTGCACCTTTCCTGTAGCCCATAAAAAGAACTTCATCTTTAGAGTCTTCAACTGCTTTAAAAATTTCTTTTTCGTTCCTGACTCTAATAGTGAGCTCCCTGCGCTCAATATCAATAATCACTCGCCCAGTAGCGAGGAATGGTCTTCCTAATATGACAGACATTGAAGGATTTTCTATCATGTCCATAACATACAAGTCAATAGGGAGGAAAAATTTACCTACTATGATTAAAACATTTTCTACAATGCCAACTGGTCTAACCACAGATTGATCAGCCAATTGGAGCTTTACAGGAGTAGATTTAATCTCACCTATGTCTAACTTTTTACACAAGGACAAATGAATAATATTAATGCTAGCACCTAAATCACATAATGCTCTGAAAGAATAAGTACCAAAATTACAAGGAACAGAAAAACTCCCTGGATCTGCTACTTTTTCAGGTACCTTTTGTTGTACTCTGGTGCTGCATGTGGAAGCAAGATATACAGTGTCAACCTTCTTTTCCTTTCGCTTCTTTGCTAACCACTCCTTCATAAACCTGTTGTATTGGGGCATCTCCAATGCCTCTGCAAAAGGAATATTAATATTCAGATTCACAAAAGCATTCATAAATTTATCAAACTGAACCTGATTGTTCTTTTTCTTCTTTTTCTTTTTCTTTTCCTTGGGAACCATCAGTGTGGGAGAAGGAATAAAAGGCTCAGGGTTAGGCTTTTCAGCCTCATCAGATGATGTGTCCTCCTCAGCTTCCCCTGTAGGCGTGTCATAGTCCTCAAACTCAGGCTCCTCTTCAGCTTCCTCCTGCTGCACAGTGATTGCCTTACAGTACTCTATCTGGGTTTTCTCTTGCTCAGCTGGGGTCTTACCTTTATTCATGGTGCTCACAACATTCACCAACTATCCCAGCTGAGTCTCGATGTTCTTGATGGCAGCACTGTGGCCATTCACTGTGGTGTTAATGGCAATGACTGCCTCCTCTAATTTGGTTGTCCTGTTACTAGACTCTGCAATGAAAGCTCCAACAAGATCTTCTAACTTTTTATTTTCTTGAGTTTGAGGGGCAAAACCAGGGGGGTTAAGAATATTCTTCGTATTTGCATAAGAGAAATTTTCATGGTTCCTATTGTTAGGGTGACAATGTGTAGGTGTAACATTATTATTATATCCCCTAAAATTAGAATTTGATACATACTGAACGTGTTCAATGGTCTCCTCCTGAGGTCTAGATGCCAAAGCAGTAGCTGATTCAATTGATTGAGCACTCCCTGTACCTGAAAATTTCATAAAAGCATTAGCAAGGGAGATCATCTGGGCTGGAGTGCACTTACCTTGTCAACCTCAAACACTCCAGCAGCAATCTTTTTAGGTGTAGACCGCTCAGGTGGCCACTGATAGCTGTTGGTGGCCATATCCTCTAGAAGTATGCGAGCATTTTCCACGGTCTTGGACAACAGAGTCCCACCTGCAGCTGCATCAACAATCGTTTTTGTACTAGGAGTTAAACCATTATAAAACAACTGTACTTGAAGCCAATCGGGGTAACCATGCTGATGACACTTCCTCAACAACTCTTTGAATCGCTCCCACTCCTCAAACAACTGCTCATCATATTGTTGTTGAAATGTCCCAATCTCGGTCCTCAACTTGACAATCTTTGCAGGAGGGAAAAAATTCTTTAAAAAGGCCTGGACCAAAGCATCCCAGGTGGTGATGCTCCCAGGGGTAATAGACTGCAACCAATCTCGTGCTTTATCCTGCAAAGAAAAGGGAAATAAACGTAAGCGAATAGAATCCTCAGAGACTCCATTAATCTTTACCGTCCCACAAATGTCCAAGAATGATTTAAGATGAGAATTTGGATCCTCGGTGGGCGATCCTCTATAAGCACAATCTCGAGCCATCTGAATGAGACCGGTCTTCAGCTCAAAGTTGTTGGCATTAATCGGGGCATAGACAATCCCCGACTGTTGCCCCTAAAACACGGGCTGAAAGTAATCTCTAATAGGCCTAGGCTCCTCAGGTGGATTTTGGTCCGCCATGTGAATAATTTCTCTAGTTTCCCTTCGAAGCCTATGAATTGTTCTTTCTATCTCGGGATCAAATGATGCTAAAATTAAATCTTTACTACTACGCATACAAAACTAAATTACACTAAAAAGGAAAGAAAACAATTAAGGAAAAAAATCAAGAAAAGAAAACAACTAATCTAAATATGGAAAATATAATCTAGGAAAGGAAACAAAATAACCTAAAATGGAATGCAAAAACAAATATGGTAAAACACAAATAAGGAAACTAACAAATAAGGAAAAACTAATCTAAAAAGGAATAACAAGAAACAAATAAGGAAAAGATTAAACAATTAAAAGAAAAACTAAGCTAGAAAAACAAATATGGAAAGAAAAACAAATAAGGAAAAAATGCAATCAACCTAAAAAAGTAAAAATACACCCTAAATTAAGATCAAACAATTTTTTCACAATATCAATCTAGCTAAATGTGCCAATCCCCGGCAACGGCGCCAAAATCTTGATGTGGACTTTTCCTAACCATAAGCGCACGGGTCAAGTAATAATAAAGAGTTCGTATAAACGAGTGTCGTCCTCAGGATTGGATTTTTAAGCAAATCAAGTATTGTGAATTATCTTGCCGAATTTTATTTAGGGATCAAAAAGTGATGAATGAATGATAAGAAAACCAAATCAAAGCAAGTAAAAAGTGTGGAATTTCAATTGGGAAGCCTACTTAGAGAATTGATGTCGCCGATTTAGTTTAGGATTGATTTTAAGGAATAAGTTATTATGCACAATGAAATTATGAGCCAAAGACCCTTTAATCACAACTACCTCTCCCGAGTATAATTGATTCTCGAGTAAATTAACCAACTTGATATCCCTATCTAAGTTTATTAACATGCAAGGCAATGAGATCTTTTAACCAATTCCAAAGTTAATCTAAAACCGTCACGAATTAGAAAATAAACTTTAGTCATGCAATCTTGAGTAAGTCTATATCACATCCCCTCTCCCGAGCTAGATTCGAAACTTAAATCATTCAACTAATGGCCAATTAATTGAAAGCAGTAAATCAAAATTACAAACATAATAAACATTGCATAACTTAAACCATAAATCAATCCATAAACACAATCAACTACATCAATCCCTAAGCTTTGAGTTTAGCTACTCATGAATGTAAATACAAGCTCAACTAAACATGTGAAAGCCATAAATCTAGCTAAAGAAAGGAAAGGAAAAGAAAACTCAATGTAGGTCGAGTCTTGAATTGGGTTGATTTCAGAATCTCTCCCTTTGCTTCAGCCTTGAATTGCTTTGTTTTTCCAAATCTCTCCCTTTGCTTCAGCCTTGAATTGCTCTGTTTTTCCTCTGTAAGGCTCCAAGAAGTCCCAAAATTGGTTCCCCCAAAAACCTAGCCGAAGAAAACTATTTATTCTGAAATTTCATCGTAGCGTCGAGACGCTGTCAAGACAGCATCGAGACGCTGCCTCTAAACACGCGCGTTTTGGAAAGAAAATTACGGTAGCGTCGAGACGCTAAGGTCGCAGCGTCGAGACACTGCGACGATTTCGCGCCTATCCGAAAAAGGAATGCTAGCGTTGAGACGCCTAAGGGCTAGCGTCGAGACGCTAGTCACCTTTTGACCGAATTTTGACTTTTTTCCCTTTTGATTCTTTCCCTTCCTTTGCATCTTTTCGCGTCCCGAGCACCCGATTAACTCCACTATTGCATTTTAGCTCCAATCAACCTTTTCATACAAAATAAACATTAAAGCACAATAAAGTGTCCCAAAAATCATAAAAGACTAGCTAACTTAAATAAGTAAAGATAGCTAGCTATGCTCGCTATCACACCTTCATTCCAAGATCCCCTTGTTCGACATCCATCAATGATCTACCAGTTGCCAAAAATGGACTACCATCTTGGTTCTTAGACTTCTGCCTTTGTGGAAAAGGTAAGGGTGGGTCATAGGGTGGGGGCGGTACATAAGGTGGGGTTCTACATCTGGAACAGAAGTAATTGCTCCAGCATCCTTGCTGCTGCCTCCATCATATTGACCAGACCCCAATTCTTTTTCGACAACATTACTACCACTACTCTTTTCTACTTCCTGGGGTTTACTAGGCTCTTTTCTATCTTCTAGTGGCTTACCACTCCTTAAAGTCACTGCCTGCACCTGCTTCTTACCTTTCCTTATAGGGTGTTCAATAACTGAAGGCATGTTCCCTTGAGGTCGTGCCTTCAACTCATTAGCTAGCTGACCCCCTTGCAAATCTAGGGCTCTTAATGAAGCTTGCTGACTTAGGATTATGACATCATTACGAGCCATATAATCCTTCATCATTGACTCCAGAGAATTACCTGAGTTTTGTTGGGGCAAAGCCTGCTTATTTTGCTGGGGCAATGCCTGTGATTGACTGGTTCACCACCTTTTGTTGTGCTTGGGGGACTTGCGAATTGCTTCCTTGCCCTCCCCACGCAAACTTGTGGTGGTTGCGCCAACCTGGATTATAAAAGTTAGAATAAAGGTTATTCCTTTGATTACCTGCAAAAAACACAGAAGTAGGATGGTTAGGACAAAACTCATAATTATGCTCTTCACCACAATAGGCACAAAATTCAGCTACGAGTTGATTTACAAATGCAATAGATTCCACCACTGGTGGCTGCTGAACATTGCTTACCCCAGTTATGTTTTTAAGAGTGTTAGCTAATTCTACAATATCGGCCTTAATGGTAGACACACCATCAACTTCTATCACACTCTTAACTTTCTTACTAGAGCCTCTAACATTTGACCATTGACAACTGTAGGTTGATATTCTCTCTAAAATCTCATAAGCTTCATTAAAAGTTTTTGCCAAAAGAGCCCCTCCCGCAGAAGCATCAACCATACACTGGGTTGCTATGTTTAACCCATTGTAAAATATATCCATTTGAATACAATATGGCAAGCAGTGGTGGGGACACTTTCGCAAAAGCTCCTTAAACCTTTCCTAAGACTCACTAAAAGTTTCTTCCTCATTCTGCCTAAATCCCACTATTTCACTCCTTAACTTGGCACTCCTAATTGGTGGAAAATACTTACTAAGAAAATTCTCTACTAGCTCATTCCACGTACTTATCGATGTTGGAGCAAAAGAATTCAACCACGCTTTTGCTCCATCTCTAAGAGAATAAGGGAATAGGGTTAATCTAAGGGCATCTTTCGACACTCCCTGGAAAACAAATGAATCACTAACTCCTAAAAAAGACTTAAGATGAAGATGAGGGTCCTTGGATGGTAAACCAAGGAATTGGCTAACCATCTCTAACATGTGAAACATGACCGGTTTCAATTCAAAATTCGATGCCTCAATTATTGGACGCATTATCACTGGATTTAACTCGTCAATTATTGGGAAAACATACGATCTAATGGCTCTGTCCCTATCATTTGCAACAAGGATAGGATTCTTAGCCTTATTATTTTGCTGTCCATTTTGCTCCAGCGGCAGATTTTGCTGCATCGCACAGTTCCTCTTCGAGATTCACTTGAATTTTTTTTTTTGAAAATCTAATCTGAAGGGGATTGCTCACACACCAAAGTAACACCTACAAAAGAAAAAGAAACAGTCAAAAAGTTCACGCACAAAATCACTAAAAATACACAAAAACAAAAATCAATCAAATAAAAAAATTTCAGTTCCCCGGCAACGGCGCCAAAAACATGTTGCAATTCTGGAGTGGTTAAAAATATGAGATAAATTGACTCCAAAATACTGTGCAAGTATACACAATCTAGCAGCAATTGATAAGTATTTATTGTATCCACAGGGTCTTGAAATGCCTACCTCTATTGATTTAATTTGCCTTTTTAGTGATTTCAAATGGTTGGTTAAATTGATTGGATTTTTAAAATGCTGAAACAAAAGATATGCGGAAGCAGTAAGTGATTACGACAGAGAAAACATAATGGAAACAGACACAGGTTAAGACTTTTGTAATTGTTTATAAAGATGCTCCAACAATTCTTTTGATCCGTCAATCTCATGCAGTATTATCAGTGGGATCCTCCCGGAACTCCGGATTTTTTTGAATATATTTCAAAACCAATGAAGCTCTACCGATCAAACACTAGGCAACTGGCTATCCCTAACTCAGTCACTGGCGTTCACCAATACACAATGATCTAGCGTGAATTATCGCCACACAACTCCTAAATCATCCCTGAAACTAGGAGAAGCTATACATACCGGCTAGCTAGGTGGGCATATAATGAAATTAAAGATCAACAATAATTCAAGATGATGATGATCAAATATAATTTCCAGATTTATAAATATAACAATCACATAATTCTTAACCTATGCCTACAAAGCAATTAGTTCATGATTGGAAACATAAAATACGTTACAATCTCGATAAGCACATCCATATTACGAAATACACAAGAAATACTAATCCTTTTCAAAAAATGGGGATGAAACGGCTGCTCCAAACCACCAAGAACATGGAAGAACTTCGTCTCCTTGAGTGGAATCGCAAATGGTCTTCTAAGATCTCCATTCCGCAGTCAATTCGGCCTCCAGCCGATTGATTCGGTCTCCAAATCGTGAATGCCTTTGTCTTTGACGGCTCCTCCTTTTATAAGATGAGAATTAGGTTAAATTTGACACATGGCAGGCTCTCCTCACTCCTTTATCCCGAAAAAAACTCAATAGAAGTCGGTTTGTCAACTTGGCTAACGAGCTGTGATGTGGCAGTTTTGCTCCCAGTTTTGTTGCAGCACAAAATTTGCTCCCTCACGTCGCTCAGCAGGATTTTCTGCACAAAATAACTTTCAAAGCCTTCATTCTTCCAAATGGGTTAAAACATATAATATATATCTAAAACCAACCCTATTAAGCACAAAAGACACACAAATCCCTATAGAATTAAGGCATAAATAACTACTTTTCGGACTGTTATCAAATACTAATAAGGGCATTAAGTTAATGCTTGCGCCAAGGTCGCATAGGGCTCTCCCCACATCAATTCCACCAATGGAGCATGGAATGGTGAACCTTCCTGGGTCCTTTAATTTTGAGGGAATTTTGCTACTGAGGATTGCGCTACACTCATTTGTTAGTGCAACGATCTCAAATTCACTCCACTGGCGTTTGTTCGAAAAGATGTCTTTTAAGAACTTTGTGTAGCTTGGCATTTTTTCAAGTGCCTCGACTAGGGGAATGTTGACATGCAACTGCTTCAGCACGTTTAGAAATTTCTTGAAATTTGTGTCATCATTCTTTTTTTTTAGACGCTGCAGAAAGGGAATAGGTGGCTTGTATGCGTCAAACTCTTTTGTCTTTTCTTCTTCTTTTTCCTTCATGACACCTTCCTTGCTTGATTTAACTGCATTGGGTTCTTCAAGACACTTCTTTGGATCTTCTAAATTTACTACCGCATCTTCTGGCCCATGAGTAGTTGTATTGCTTGAAACTTGTTTACCATCGCACAAGGTTAATGCAAGGTAGTGCTCTTTTCCTCTTGGCGCTTCAGTGTTGTTTGGTAGAGTTCGTACTGAATTGTTGTTTAGTTCTAACGTTAATTGCCCCAATTGAACTTCAAGGTTTCTAAGTGGTGCGGCCTGACTTCGCACTAACGCATCATTCTTTGCCATATACTCCTTTTGACTAATCATAAAATCCTTCAACATGGTCTCCAACGAGTTAGAAGATGATGCGCCAGAGTCCCCACTGCATGCATTTTTGTTGCGCTGGAAATTTCCTTGGAATGGTCCCTACAAAACTTGATCACTATTAGCAACAAGGAGTTGAGGGCCAAAACTGTTACTCCCTTGTTGTTGCGGTAGCTTTGATGCGCCAACATTACCACTCCATAAGAAACTAGAATGATTTCCCCAACCAGAATTGTAGGTGTTTGGAAAGGGATTATTTTGTGTGTTACCTTGGGGTCCCTGTTGGGTTCCTAGAGTGAGTAAAAATATAGTATAAAATACTCTAGAATTCCTGTGCAAGTATACACAGTCTGCAGCAAGTAATATTATCAATCCGAGCCCTGAATGAGCTTCCACTCTACCTATTTTTGTCTAACTTTTTAATGGTTTCAAAGATAATAAAATGATTGGGTTTTATTGGAATTATGCTGAAGCAAAATAAATGATAGAACAACGAGTAAACAAATAGATAGACAGATTAAAGGCAGGCGGTGGTTAGGTTTTAGTGATTGTTATAAAATATGCTCTAGCAATATTATTGATCATGCATTTCTCGCAGTATTATTAGCGGATTCCTCTCGGAACTCCGAATCTCTTGGGATGTGTTTCAACCCCAATGAAGTACGACCGATCAAGCACTAGGCAACTGGCTATCCCTAGCTCAGTCACTGGCGTTCACCAATACACAATGATCGTAGTGTGGATAATTGCCACACACTCTCTAAATCATCCCTGAAACTAGAGAGAGCTATCCATACCGTCTGGCCAGGCGGGCATAAAATGAGAATAAGCACAACAATTAACCAAAATGCGATAGTCAATATATTACTAGAGATGAAGCACAGTAATCACATTATTCCTAACCAACACCTTAAGCTACTTAGTTCATAATAGGCATAGGAATACGAATTACAATCTGAGTATGCATCTCCATGACCACAAGTTAATAACGAAAGTAAACTCCCTAATCAGCTTGCGGAAGATGGTGTTCTTGATGATCTTCAATCTCCCTATACTATTTGGCTTCCAAGGAAAAACATGGAATTCCTTTGACTTTGACGGCTACTTCCTTTTATAGAAGGATGGGAGGCTTGAATTAGGTCAACTAGGACACGTGTAAGGCTCTCCTTGATCCTTTATCACGAAAATAACTCAACAGAAGTCGGTTCATGAAGTTGGCTAACGAGCTGTGATCTGGCAGTTTCTGCTCCCAGTTTTGCTGTAGCATAGAATTTGCTCCCTTCAGTCGCTCAACAGCATAATCTGCACAAAATAATTTTCAATGCTTCCATTCTTCCAAATGGGTTAAAATATGTAATATCTATCCAAAACTAACCCTAATAAGCATAGAGGACACACAAATCTCTATATAATTGAGGCCTAAATAACTACCTTTTGGGCAGTTATCGGTCCCACATAGAAAAACGATTTCGGATTTGATGGGCACTGATCATACGTGTGGCTACCACCGCAGATGGCACATCCCAATGCAGCTAGATGCGCAACAATGGAACTTGAGTTGCAGCTAATTCGTCCATTCGTGTGGTTAGCGCATCGATCTTTGCGTTAACTGTTGTCATGGGGTCTACTTCAAAACTTCCAGAACTTGTCTTTATTGGGTGCTTCCTTTTGTCTTCAACTGATCCCCATTGATAATTGTTCCTCGCGATGCGGTCAATGATTTCATGCGCTTCAACATATGTTTTCCTTAGTAATGCGCCATTGGCTGAAGAGTCAACCAACAATTGAGAGTTCTTGTTCAACCCCACATAAAATGTCTCCAATTGAATACAGTGAGGCAATCCATGAAGGGGGCATCTTTGCAATAAAATTTTGAATCGTTCCCACACATCGCACAGTGACTCATCCTCTTGTTGTGAAAAAGTTATAATCTCCTTGCGCAATCTGGAATTTCTTGTTGGTGGAAAATATTTCTCCAAAAATTTTTCTGTCAGGTCGTTCCATGTAGCAATGGAATTCGCAGGTTGCTGATTTAACCATACCTTAACAGCATCTCGTAGCGAGTAAGGAAATAATATGACTTGAAGTTGTTCGGGGGTAACTCCTGGAATGATGAACTTGTTTCAAATGTTGAGGAATGATTTAAGGTGAGAGTGAGGATCTTCTGATGCACCTCCTCCAAACCATCCTGCTGCAGTACGCATTTGAAACATAACAGGCTTAAGTTCAAACCTTTCAGTGTCAAACTTGGGACGTACAATTCCAAGGTTGAAATTGCACATCCTTGGGGCTGCATAGTCTCTAATGCCTCGTTGTCTATCATCAGCCAATTGTATTGGATTTACGGGAGGATTTTGTGGGTTCAACGCAGCCATTTCTTGGGTGCACATCTAACACACCTGAAAATGACCAACTCCAGTCAGATGGTTGCCATAGCACAATACACAAAATAAGAAATAATAAAAGACGTTCTAAACTATTGTTGCCTTCCCCGGCAACGGCGCCAAAAACTTGATAGGAAATTGAATCGCTTCTAATTTATATTGAATGAACTAGAGAATATGTCGTTGTTGTGCATTAATCCAAGTATAAATTATGCACTACCAAGTAATACCTGGAGTATTCCAGGGTCGAATGCACAGGGAATGGGCGAGTAGAGAAAATATCTCAAATTTTATCATATTCTAATGATGTTGTGCTGGGGTAATAAGAATAAAATATTCATGCGACAGGTTGAACATGTGATAAAGAAAAGCAATAATAATTCGATAGAAAGATACGAGGGATGATGAGCTATCAAGACTTTCACCGTAGCAACCACATGCGACAAATAAGATATTAATGTATCGCATAACAATGAATCGACAAAATATTGATGCCTAAGTGAGAAATAAAGATGTGATTCCCTTCTGGTATTACACATGCGATGAACTAAGAATATTCCTATTGCTTAATTCATGCGTTTAATCAGTTCTCTATATGCTTGCAAGCGGTTGAATTATCCCTAAAGCAACCCAAACACATTCATTAAATATCCTAAGCGGCTGAGCTATTCCTAACACAACTAGACTACATGTAATGCATTATCTTGCTCTACTTTAGATATTTCCACATGTATTACCCTTTCGGGATTTATCATGCTACTATCTCTATCGGTTGATCAGACAAATATTAGTAATGAAAGAATTATCACATCTAAGTGGAAAGCATCAATATCATTGATTCATTGCATTGCATACAACAAAAAAAAAAAAATCTTAATGCCTCATGGGGGCCTAGGCTAAGCCTTCATAAAAAGAAATTAGTTCTTGCTACAACATACAATAAAACATAAAACTCTAAATTAGTTCATGCTACATCATACAAAAAAAAAAAAAAAAAAAAAAAAAAAAAAAAAAAACTCTAAGAAAGACTTCGATCCTTGGATCCCTATATGTCTTTTAGATTCTTCATCTCTCCCCTATTTATAAACATTTCTTGCTTGGAGCCAACACATGTATTTCTTTGAGCCAAAACATGTGTTGCTTTGAGCCAAAGCATGTGTTGCTTCGATCCAAAGCATCCCTTGCTACAGCAACAAACTTTCCATTGCTACAGCAACAAGCATCATTGCTACAACATCAAGCTTCCATTGCTACAACAACAAGCATCATTGCTACAACATCAAGCTTCCATTGCTACAACAACAAGCATCCCTTGCTACAACAACAAGCTTTCCATGCGTCAGCCACTACAGCATCAAGCTTTCCATGCTATTCATCTCTAGTGCATAATTGGCCAAGCTTTTTCCTGATGCAACAATAAATTAGAATTAGTGTAGTTTTATACGAATTTCAAAGATAATAATCAATATGAGCACATTAATACCAATAAATCAATATTACTGCATCTAGCATATAAATTAGTTTAAACTTGGGTATTTTCACTCTCTTGAGACTCACAATAAGCTTAAATTATACGCTTAATAACTTGGTATTTTCAAGTTATCATTGACCCAGCTAGTGTTACAGACACTCGTGAAGGACCAACTAGTCGATATTGGTTTATATCTGTGGACACAGAAAATATGTATGTAGTGAGAAGAGTGCAACTGTGAGTCTATAGTGGAATGTACACACAGTTAATGAATATTGATTAATTTGGTTAATGAGTTTGACCGGTTAATCTCACATCATTGGAGCTTCTGATCTGCAGGTCCATTAGGTCCCACTTGTAGCTCATAAAGTAATTTGGGGCAACTAACTAATAAATGTAAATTGAAAATGTTCAATTTACTAAGGGAAACAATATAATATATATTGATATATTATTATGAGGGAAATTAATATTTGAAGAAATTCAAATATTAATATAAATTCGAGTCACATTAAATTTATGGAAGTTTGAAAGAGTTCAAATATGAATTAATGAATTTTAAGGCCTAAAATCTATTTGGGCAAATTAATTAATTCAAGGTCGGAAATTAAATATGTGATATTTAATTGGTGGTTAATTAACTAATGAATTAATTAATCGGGAATTAATCAATTATGGAAATAATTAATCACTTATGGAAGTGATTAATCATTTATGGAAATGATCTAATCACTTATGGAAGTAATTAGTCATCTGTGGAAAAGATTAATCAATTATTGAATTGATTGATCTTGGATTGATTAATTAAGGAATAAGATTGAATCAATTTTGGAAAAGAATGATTTAATTGAATATTTTATTCATGGCCACTCTTCTATAAATAGAACACTAGACCTAATTGGTTTAGTAGCCTTCTTGCTCATAGACTCACTGATGGAAGAGATTGTCGAGGTTTCTTATCAAATAAATTTATAATCCACAACTTCTAAAGCTAACTTGTAGCAGTAGTGGTCGGGGTCAAACACAAGGAGCACGACTATAACTTGTTTATCTTAGATTTATTGTGATGACCGGACTAATGGGGGGTTTTTATATTTGGAAAAGAAAGTAAATAAGGAAAGAAAACTAATTATAGAAAATGTTGTAAAAGGTAAGTAAGAGAATTAAAGAAAGAAATCAATACCTCAAAGATCATGCATCCGGGATAGTCATAGTAAGTTCAATTCAATTAAATCATCAATTTCACTAATAAGTCAAAAAAAGTGTAAGCCCGACGTATTCCGGCAACAAACCGAGAATCATGATCCACTATCACAAACATGCAAACGCTAAGTTTGATTCTAATTTAAACTAATTAATTATCCAATTAACTAATCTAAACCATATTGGGATCTAGCTGAATTAATTCACATGCAACGGGCAACAAACCACAATTACAATTGATTAAATCATTTAGTTCTAGGGACGCATGCGTATGGACATAACGTTAACCTATATGCTACTAAGAATTAGCAAGTAAATTTAGAGAGGGCGCGGTCAAGGTTGTCAATCTTTCCTACCACAAACTAAATTTATAGAAAAAGAACTAAAATCACATAAACATGCTTTTGATAATTCAAACAAGAAATTTTATTAATAGAATATGAACTTACTCTTGACTTCCCGGTTACATGAATGAGGAATCTAGCCTCTTATGGAGCAAGAACAAGCTTGATACATAAAGAAAAGCAAGAAAAACTAAGAAGAATGGTGGAAAGGGGGAGAGAGATGGGCTACAATGTTGTAGTGAATTGTGTGTTACGGGATGATTCTAAACCTACACCAAAGACCTCATTTTATAGGGATTCTTGGCCTTCAATTCGTGGTAGAATGGTGTTGAATTGGTTATTCAAACATGGAAAAAATCCCAGCCAAATTTGGAAAATTTCAATTCTGGAAACTGCCTAGAGCTGTAGCGACGCTACAGCCCTAGCGTCGCGACGCTATGCCTTCAATTTTACAAAATATTTCTCGGATTGCCCTAGCGTTGCGACGCTGTGAAGCAAGCGTCTCGACTCTGTATGACGAGCGTCTCGACGCTGATGAGGCTCCAGGGGCAGAATTGTCATTTTACGCTCCGGTTTCGCTCGTTTAAGTCTCGAATTGCTTCCAAAGCTCCGGTGAGGACCTATAGACATATTATACTCATTTTAAAGCATTTTTCGCAAGGAATTAAACTAAGATAAGCAAATTGGGAGATTCTAAGTGTATAATAAATTGGACTTATCACTCACAAGACAAAACCATAGAATTCTCTCTAGTCTCCCCTTAGAGAAAGACTCCCACAACTCTTTTGCCTCCTATACTTAGAGACATACCAGTGTAAACTTTGTGGTTATTGTGTCTTTGAAGAAAATTTCCAGCGAAGAAATCAAGGAGTCGCTGCGTTTTCGTTCGTTGGAGCATCGTTGGTGAAGAATGGTCAAGTCTAGAACGAAGGTTTGTAACGGTTCTTTCTCATTTCTTTAGAAAAACATGAAAATAAATTTAGATTTCACATGGTCAAAATTTTGCTCCGTTTATGTTTTTGAGAGCTTGTAACCAAAAGTTCAGCCCAATGAGAGTTTTTCATCTGGTTTGGACGAACTTTATCCAAACATTGCTCCGTTTGAGTTTTGGAGAGTTTGGAACTCAAAGTTCGGCACAATGAGAGTTCTTTAGGTTGTTTGGACAACATATGGTTCAAACTTTGCTCCATTTAAATTTTTGAGAGATCGGAACCCAAAGTTAAGCCCGATGAGAGTTTTTTATCTGGTTTCGATGAACGTGGTCAAAACTTTGCTCCATTTGAGTTATGGAGAGTTTGGAACTCAAAGTTCGACACAATGAGAGTTCTTTAGGTTGTTTGGACGACAAATGGTCCAAACATTGCTCAGAACAGTTTTTGATAGCTAGGAACCCAAAGTTCGTCCCAATGAGGGTTTTTCATCTGGTTTCGACGAAATTGGTCCAAACTGCGCTCCGTTTGAGTTTTTGAGAGTTTGGAATTCAAAGTTTGACCCAATGAGAGTTCTTTAGGTGGTTTGGACTACATATGGTCCAAACTTTTCTCCATTTAAGTTTTTGAGTGATCAAAACCCATAGTTCAACCCAATGAGAGTCTTTCTTCGGGTTTGGATGAACTTTGTCCAAACTTTGCTCCGTTTGAGTTTTGGAGAGTATGGAACTCAAAGTTCGACACAATGAGAGTTCTTTAGGTTGTTTGGACGACACGTGGTCCAAACTTTGCTCCATTTCAGTTTTTGAGAGATCGGAACCAAAAGTTCGTCCAAATGAGAGTTTTTCATCTGGTTTGGACGAACTTCGTCCAAACTTTTCTCTATTTGAGTTTTTCAGAGTTTGGAACCCAAAGTTTCACCCAATGAGAGTTTTTTAAGTGGTTTGGACGACAAATGGTCAAAACTTTGCTCTGTTTATGTATTTGAGAGCTCGTAACCCAAAGTTCAGCAAGATGAAAGTTTTTCATCTGGTTTGGACGATCTTGGTCCAAACTTTGCTCCGTTTGAGTTTTGGAGAGTATGGAAATCAAAGTTCGGCACAATGAGAGTTATTTAGGTGGTTTGGACGACACGTGGTCCAAACTTTGCTCCATTTCAGTTTTTGAGAGATCGGAACCCAAAGTTCGTCCAAATGAGAGTTTTTCATCTGGTTTGGACGAACTTCGTCCAAACTTTTCTCTATTTGAGTTTTTCAGAGTTTGGAACCCAAAGTTTGACACAATGAGAGTTTTTTAAGTGGTTTGGACGACAAATGGTCAAAACTTTGCTCTGTTTATGTATTTGAGAGCTCGTAACCCAAAGTTCAGCAAGATGAGAGTTTTTCATCTGGTTTGGACGAACTTGGTCCAAACTTTGCTCCGTTTGAGTTTTGGAGAGTTTTGAACACAAAGTTCGGCCCAACGAGAGTTCTTTAATTTGTTTGGATGAAACATGGTCAAAACTTTGGTCTGTTTATGTTTTTGAGAGCTCGTAATCCATAGTTCAGCCCAATGAGGGTTTTTTCTTCCGGTGTTGACGAACTTGGTCCAAATTGTGCTAAGTTTGAGTTTTGGAGAGTTTGGAACTCAAAGTTCAGCACAATGAGAGTTCTTTATGTTGCTTGGACGACACATGGTCAAAACTTGGCTCGATTTAAGTTTTTGAGAGATCGGAACCCATTTTTCAGCCCAATGAGAGTTTTTCTTCGGGTTTGAACGAACTTTGTCTAAACTTTGCTCCGTTTGTGTTTTGGAGAGTTTGGAACTCAAAGTTCGGCACAATGAGAGTTCTGTAGGTGGTTTGGACGACACGTGGTCCAAACTTTGTTCCATTTCAGTTTTTGAGAGATCGGAACCCAAAGTTTGTCCAAATGATAGTTTTTCATCTGGTTTGGACGAACTTGGTCCAAACTTTTATCTGTTTGAGTTTTTGAGAGTTTGGAACCCAAAGTTCAACCAAATGAGAGTTTTTTAAGTGGTTTGGACGACAAATGGTCAAAACTTTGCTCTGTTTATGTATTTGAGAGCTCGTAACCCAAAGTTCAGCTACATGAGAGTTTTTTCATCTGGTTTGGACGAACTTGGTCCAAATTTTGCTCCGTTTGAGTTTCGGAGAGTATTGAACTCAAAGTTCGGCCCAACGAGAGTTCTTTAAGTTGTTTGGATGACACATGGTCAAAACTTTGCTCCGTTTATGTTTTTGAGAGCTCGTAACCCAAAGCTCAACCCAATGAGGGTTTTTCTTCTGGTGTTGACGAACTCTGTCCAAACTATGCTCCGTTTGAGATTTGGAGAGTTTGGAACTCAAAGTTCGGCACAATGAGAATTCTTTAGGTGGTTTGGACGACACATGGTCCAAACATTGCTCCGTTTCAGTTTTTGAGAGCTCGGAACCCAAAGTTCGTCCCAATGAAGGTTTATCATCTGGTTTGGACGAAGAATTTCAAAACATTTCTCTGTTTGAGTTTTGGGGAGTTTGAAAGTAAAAGTTCGGCCCAATGAGAGTTCTTTAGGTGGTTTGGACGACAGATGGTCCAAACTTTGCTCCATTTAAGTTTTTGAGAGATCGGAACACAAAGTTAAGCCCGATGAGACTTTTTCATCTACTTTGGACGAACATGGTTCAAACTTTGCTCTGTTTTAGTTTATGGGAGTTTGGAACTCAAAGTTCGGCACAATGAAAGTTCTTTAAGTGGTTTTGACGACACATTGTCTAAAGTTTGTTCTGTTTATGTTTTTGGGAGCTCGTAACCCAAAGTTCAGCCCGATGAGAGTTTTTCATCTGGTTTGGACGAACTTGGTAAAAACTTTGCTCCATTTGAGTTTTGGAGAGTTTGGAACTCAAAGTTCGGCACAATGAGAGTTCCTTAGGTTGTTTGGACGACAAATGGTCCAAACTCTGCTCGGTTTCAGTTTTTGATAGCTTGGAACCCGAAGTTCGTCCCAATGAGGGTTTTTCATCTTGTTTGGATGAAGTTGGTCGAAACTTATCTCCGTTTGAGTTTTGGAGAGTTTGGAACTCAAAGTTCAGCACAATGAGAGTTCCTTATGTTTTTTGGACGACAGATGGTCAAAACTTTGCTCTATTTAAGTTTTTGAAAGATCGGAACCCAATGTTCAGTCCAATGAGAGTTTTTCTTCGGGTTTGGACGAACTTTGTCCAAACTTTGCTCCGTTTGAGTTTTGGAGAGTTTGGAACTCAAAGTTCGGCACAATGAGAGTTCTGTAGGTGGTTTGGACGACACGTGGTCCAAACTTTGCTCCATTTCAGTTTTTCAGAGATCGGAACCCAAAGTTTGTCCAAATGAAAGTTTTTCATCTCGTTTGGATGAACTTGGTCCAAACTTTTATCTCTTTGAGTTTTTGAGAGTTTGGAACCCAAAGTTCGACCAAATGAGAGTTTTTTAAGTGGTTTGGACGACAAATGGTCAAAATTTTGCTCTGTTTATGTATTTGAGAGCTCGTAACCCAAAGTTCAGTCACATGAGAGTTTTTCATCTGGTTTGGAAGAACTTCGTCCAAACTTTGCTCTGTTTGAGTTTTGGAGAGTTTTGAACTCAAAGTTCGGCCCAACGAGAGTTCTTTAAGTTGTTTGGATGAAACATGGTCAAAACTTTGGTCCGTTTATGTTTTTGAGAGCTCGTAATCCATAGTTCAGCCCATTGAGGGCTTTTCTTCTGGTGTTGACGAACTTGGTCCAAATTGTGCTAAGTTTGAGTTTTGGAGAGTTTGGAACTCAAAGTTCAGCACAATGAGAGTTCTTTATGTTGTTTGGACGACAGATGGTCAAAACTTTGCTCCATTTAAGTTTTTGAGAGATCGGAACCCATTGTTCAGCCCAATGAGAGTTTTCTTCAGGTTTGGATGAACTTTGTCCAAACTTTGCTCCGTTTGAGTTTTAGAGAGTTTGAAACTCAAAGTTCGGCACAATGAGAGTTTTGTAGGTTGTTTGGACGACACGTGGTCCAAACTTTGCTCCATTTCAGTTTTTGAGAGATCGGAACCCAAAGTCCGTCCAAACGAGAGTTTTTCATCTGGTTTGGGTGAACTTGGTCCAAACTTTTATCTGTTTGAGTTTTTGAGAGTTTGGAACCCAAAGTTCGACCAAATGAGAGTTTTTTAAGTGGTTTGGACGACAAATGGTCAAAACTTTGCTCTGTTTATGTATTTGAGAGCTCGTAACCCAAAGTTCAGCCACATGAGAGTTTTTCATCTGGTTTGGACGAACTTCGTCCAAACTTTGCTCCATGGTCAAAACTTTGCTCCATTTTAGTTTATTTGAGTTTGGAACTGAAAGTTTGTCACAATGAGAGTTGTTTAAGTGGTTTTGACGACACATGGTCTAAAGTTTGCTCCGTTTATGTTTTTAGAAGCTCGTAACCCAAAGTTCAGCCTGATGAGAGTTTTTGATCTGGTTTGGACGAACTTGGTCAAAACTTTGCTCCATTTGAGTTTTGGAGAGTTTGGAACTCAAAGTTCGGCACAATGAGAGTTCCTTAGGTTGTTTGGACGACAAATGGTCCAAACTTTGCTCTGTTTCAGTTTTCGATAGCTCGGAACCCAAAGTTCGTCCCAATGAGGGTTTTTCATCTGCTTTGGATGAAGTTGGTCGAAACTTTTCTCCGTTTGAGTTTTGGAGAGTTTGGAAGTCAAAGTTCAGCCCAATGACAGTTCTTTAGGTGGTTTCGACGACATATGGTTCAAACTTTGCTCCATTTAAGTTTTTGAGAGATCGAAACCCAAAGTAAAGCCCGGTAAGAGTTTTTCATCTGGTTTTGACGAACTTTGTCCAAACTTTGCTCCGTTTGAGTTTTGGTGAGTTTGGAACTCAAATTTCGGCACAATGAGAGTTCTTTAAGTGGTTTGGACAACACATGGTCAAAACTTTGCTCCGTTTATGTTTTGGAGAGCTCGTAACCCAAAGTTTTGCCCAATTAGAGTTTTTCTTATGGTTTTGACGAACTTGGTCCAAACTTTGCTCCGTTTGAGTTTTGGAGAGTTTGAAACTCAAAATTTGGCACAATGAGAGTTCTTTAGGTTGTTTGGATTACAAAAGGTCCAAACTTTGCTCCGTTTCAGTTTTTGAGAGCTTAGAACCTTAAGTTCGTCCCAATAAGGATTTATCATCTAGTTTGGACGAAGATGGTCCAAACTTTTCTATGTTTGAGTTTTGGAGAGTTTGGAACTCAAAGTTTGGCACAATGAGAGTTCATTAGGTTGTTTGGATGACAGGATGTCCAAAGTTTTATCCATTTTAGTTTTTAGATTTCGGAACCCAAAGTTAAGCCTGATGAGAATTTTTCATCTTGTTTGGACGAATTTAGTCCGCACTTTGCTCCATTTGAGTTTTGGAGAGTTTGGAACTCAAAGTTCGACCCAACGAGAGTTCTTTAAGTTGTTTGGACGACATATGGTCAAAACTTTGCTCCGTTTATGGTTTTGAAACCTTGTAACCCAGAGTTCAGCCCAATGAGTGTTTTTCTTCTGGTTTGGACGAACTTTGTCCAAACTTTGCTCTGTTTGAGTTTTGCCGAGTTTGGAACTCAAAGTTCGGTACAATGAGAGTTCTTTAGGTGGTTTGGACGACACATGGTCTAAACTTTGCTCCATTTCAGTTTTAGAGTGCTTGGAACTCAAAGTTTGTCCCAATGATGGTTTTTCATATTGTTTGGACGAATTTTGTACAAACTTTGCACCATTTGAGTTTTGCAGAGTTTGGAAGTCAAAGTTCGACCCAATGAGAGTTCTTTAGGTGGTTTGGACTACATATCGTTCAATCTTTTCTCCATTTAAGTTTTTGAGAGATCGGAACCCATAGTTCAGCCCAATGAGAGTTTTTCTTCGGGTTTGGACGAACTTTGTAGAAATTTTGCTCCGTTTGAGTTTTGGAGAGTTTGGAACTCAAAGTTCGGCACAATGAGAGTTCTTTAGGTGCTTTAGACGACACGTGGTCCAAACTTTGCTCCATTTCAGATTTTGAGAACTCGGAACCCAAAGTTCGTCGAAATGAGAGTTTTTCATCTAGTTTGGATGAACTTGGTCCAAACTTTTCTCCGTTTGAGTTTTTGAGAGTTTGGAACTCAAAGTTCGACCCAATGAGAGTTTTTTAAGTGGTTTGGAGGACACATGGTCAAAACTTTTCTCCGTTTATGTATTTGAGAGCTCGTAACCCAAAGTTCAGCCAGATGAGAGTTTTTTTCATCTGGTTTGGACAAACTTGGTCCAAACTTTACTCCGTTTGAGTTTTGGAGAGTTTTGAACTCAAAGTTCGACCCAACGAGAGTTCTTTATGTTGTTTGGACGACACATGGTAAAAACTTTCCTCCATTTATGTTTTTTAGAGCTCGTAACCCAAAGTTCAGCCCAATGAGGGTTTTTCTTATAGTGTTGACGAACTTGGTCCAAACTGTGCTCCGTTTGAGTTTTGGAGAGTGTTGAACTCAAAGTTCGGCACAATGAGAGTTCTTTAGGTGGTTTGGACGACACATGGTCCAAACTTTTGTCCGTTTCAGTTTTTGAGAGCTCGGAACCTAAAGTTCGTCCCAATGAGGGTTTATCATCTGGTTTGGATGAAGTTGGTCAAAACTTTTCTTCGTTTAGGTTTGGAGAGTTCGGAAGTCAAAGTTTGGCACAATGAGAGTTCTTTAGGTGGTTCGGACAACAAATTGTCCAAACTGTGCTTCATTTAAGTTTTTGAGAGATCAGAACCCAAAGTTAAGCCCGATGCGAGTTTTTCATCTGGTTTGGACGAACTTGGTCCAAAATTTTCTCCGTTTTAGTTTTTGTGAGTTTGGAACTCAAAGTTCGGCATATTGAGAGTTCTTTAAGTGGTTTGGACGACACATGGTCCAAACTTCGCTCTGTTTCAGTTTTTTATAGCTCGGAACCCAAACTTCGTCCCAATGAGGATTTTTCATCTAGTTTGGACGATGTTGGTCCAAACTTTGCTCCGTTTGGGTTTTGGAGACTTTGGAAGTAAAAGTGTGATGCAATGAGAGTTCTTTAGGTGGTTTGGATGAAAGATGGTCCAAACTTTGCTCCATTTAAGTTTTTGAGATATTAGAACCAAAGTTAAGCCCGATGAGAGGTTTTCATCTGGTTTGGACGAACTCGGTCCAAACTTTGTCCATTTCAGTTTTGGAGAGTTTGGAAGTCAAAGTTCGGCCCAATGAGAGTTTTTTAGGTTGTTTGGGCGACATATGGTCCAAACTTTGCTCCATTTATGTTTTTGAGAGATCGAAACCCAAAGTTAAGCCCGATGAGAGTTTTTCATCTAGTTTGGACGAACTTGGTCCAAACTTTTCTCTGTTTGAGTTTTGGTGAGTTTGGAACTCAAAGTTCGGTAGAACGAGAGTTCTTTAAGTTTTTTGGACAACACATGGTCAAAACTTTGCTCCGTTCATGTTTTGGAGAGCTCGTAACCCAAAGTTATGCCCAATGAGAGTTTTTCTTCTGGTTTGGACAAACTTTGTCCAAACTTTGCTTCGTTTGAGTTTTGGAGAGTTTGGAACTCAAAGTTTGGCACAATGAGAGTTCTTTAGGTGGTTTGGACGACACATGGTCTAAACTTTTCTCCGTTTGAGTTTTGGAGAGTGTGGAACCCAGAATTTGTCCCAATGAGGGGTTTTCATCTGGTTTGGACGAAGTTGGTCCAAACTTTTCTCCGTTTAGTTTTGGAGAGTTAGGAAGTCAAAGTTTGGCCGAGTGAGTGTTCTTTAGGTGGTTTGGATGACAAATGGTTCAAACTTTGCTCCATTAATGTTTTTGAGAGATCCGAACCCAAAATTAAGCTCGATGAGAGTTTTTCTACTGGTTTGGACGAACTTGGTCCAAACTTTTCTCAATTTGAGTTTTGGTGAGTTTGGAATTCAAAGTTTTGCACAATGAGAGTTCTTTAAGTGGTTTGGACAACCCATGGTAAAAACTTTGCTCTGTTTATGTTTTTTAGAGCTGGTAACCCAAAGGTAAGAGAGTTGGATGATGACCATGTCCCTATCTCTGCAGCATCAAGAAGAAAGAGAAATAGAGAGATCAAGGATGAGAGGAGGACAAAGAACAAGAATGACCCAATCTTTGCCAAGAGGTCGAGGATGAGATCCATGGACGCCTCATATGCAGTCCCTCCTACCATCTCACCCGCCAAACCAAAGGGCAAATCACCCAAGGTTGCATCTCCTAGAAATCCATTCCCTGAGGTATTTAAAGATGTTAATTTTTAGGAAAGGATGGGGATAATGAAGAAAAAAGATTTCCACAATGAGAAGGGATTCTCTAACAGAGCATGAACACTGCCAGAGTTCGTGAGTAGGATCATATCTCAGTTCAAGTGGCAGAAGTTCTGTGTTCACCCTCAGGAGGCTGTTGTGCCTCTAGTTCATGAATTTTACGTCGGTCTGAGGGAGGAGAGCATTAGCATGGCGGTGGTGAGGGGGAAGATGGTCAGTTTATCCTTAGTCGACATTAACAAGGTGTACAAGATCAAGGCACGCCTGAACCCAATAGGTAATGATGTGATCA
Organism: Luffa acutangula; assembly: GCA_036850905.1. NCBI lineage: Eukaryota > Viridiplantae > Streptophyta > Magnoliopsida > Cucurbitales > Cucurbitaceae > Luffa > Luffa acutangula. The sequence goes on along the minus strand of CM072097.1, from coordinate 25,445,013 downwards.
GGAACCTTTCGGCCAAATAGATAAAAGATGCATTAAAACTTGTGGACAACAAGGGGGTCCAATGGAAAGAATCGCAGGCAAAAGTGAAGACTTTAGTGCCAAGCGACTTAAAGGCAGAATCGACAGTGTGGCTTCACTTCGTCAAGAACCATTTGATGCCAACCACCCACGATAACACAATTTCAGTGGATAGACTGATGCTACTCTATTGTCTTATGTAGGGGTTGGAGATCAACGTAGGTAGCTGAAAGATTGGAATTCCGTAATTTCGTAAAGTGGAAGCGTGATTGGGACTGATTCGTAATTAATTTGTTTGATCTAAAATACCAATATATTGGCAATAAACTTAGAACTATTCTAGATTTATATTAAGGCTAAGCATACAAAAATATTAGATCTAAATCTAATTTATATAGTAACAAATTACTTACTCTCGTTGACGACTCATATTCAATTCACCAACTGCTTGTGAGTTAATTACGAACTAGTGCGAACACCACCACTATGGCTACACTGGTATGACTCTGAGACTTTTATAAGACGGAGACTGGTGGGATTCTAGAGGAAACCTTGAGGGGAATTCTCTGAGAGTAGGAGAATGAATGGGATGACTTTCACCCCACCCTAGGGGTCTTATTTATAGGTAAAGGCCAAGACATTTTTCCTAATAGGAAAAGGTCTCTAATTTTAATAAATATATAATTAATTACATAATTTATTAATTTTCCTAATTAAATATCATATATTTAATCTTAGGGATTTTATTAAAATTAAAATTAATATGAATCCAATTCATATTAAATTTATTTGAACTCTTTCAAATATTTTCTTTCGTAATAGGAAAATGTCTCTAATTTTAATAAATAAATAATTAATTAATTTACCCAATTAAATATCACATATTTAATCTTAGCGATTTTATTAAAATTAAAATTAATATTAATTCAATTCATATTAAATTTATTTGAACTCTTTCAGATATTTTATCTCAAGAATTAAATTTTGAAATTAAATAAAAAATTATATTATAAAATTTCATAAACTTTATATTATAATGCATCAATATACATTATACGATTCCCCACATAAATTGAACACTTTCAATTTACAATTAATACTTAATTGCCTCAAGTCTCTTTTACGAGCTACCAGTGGGACCTAATGGACAAACAGATAAGAAGCTCCAACGATACGAGACTAATTGTCCAAACTCATTAACCAAGTTTAGTCAACATTCGTTAACTATGGGTCACTCCACTAAAGACCCATAGCTGCACTCTTCTCACGGTAGAATATTTATGTATCCACGGACATCGATCAAGCAGTAAGTCAATCCTTCACGTGTGTTCATAACACCAACTGGGTCAAATTAACGTTTTACCCCTAGGTTACCTCTGGTTCCTTAAGTACCACAGATTCCTCTAATGAACAAGTTGTTTCGGGTCCAACCACGAAACAGGAGTTCCTCTCGGGTCAGGTGAGGACGGCGCGCCTTTGTTCAAGCCCCAGAATCAGCCCTTAAGGGAACACACGTCTACTTACCCCAATAGGGGAAGGAGTGAATTTCATCTTGTACTGTTATGTTCCCAGCCCCCATTCGGTGTTGCCCCTGAAATGGTAGGATTATGGAGTCGGCGAACTGGCCACTCTCACCCATACAAATCTAAGGACAATCCCTCTTGAAAGGGGTTCATAACAGACTCAGGATTTAGATTGAATTACCTAGGTCATCCTATTGAAATAGAAACCTAAACTAGTTAGCGGCGTTACATCTAGTAGTTACTATTTTGTGGTCCGGTCTTATGCAGACTCATTGCATAGGATACCCCCACCCGCATGTCTCCTACATGGATGCTTTGGATCATTGCATCTGTATCGAATACAAGGTGGGTCGTATCACATAGTGTCACCAGGATAAGGTACCCAGCCTTATCCCTATATTATAGACCTTTTAGGTTGTTACTTGATACTGATCCCCGTATGTCCCCACATACTAGTCCAAGTTTCATTTAAACGACATTGGATCTTAGTTTATTGGACTTAGGGTTTGTTAATGCAAACTCAATTATTCAATAACCAAATTACTGAATTACTCAAATAACGCTTTATTGAGATCAATTAATTTGTTTCATTTACTATCTATGAGTTTTAGGGCATAAAACCCAACACATCATTAGGGATGAAATCTTAGCTTGTGGACAGAAAAGAGCAGACAAGCTTTTCTTTGGCTCACTCATCACCCAACTCTGTCAGAGGGTGAAGATTGTGCCAGGCAAGGACGAGGAGTGCCATTTCTTTAAACCAACCATTGACTTGTCATTGATAGGAAAGCTCCAGCAGAACAACATCCAGAGGAAGGATAAAGCCTTCACATCACAGGCCACTCCTCAATCAGGGCCGAATGTAGCCTCTCCATCCCAGCACACTCCTTTTACAGGGCCTTCAGCAGCATCAGAAGCCCTAGGCATGGTCCACCACCAGCTTGATGAAATCTAGGATAACCTGAAAACTTACTCGACATATGCCAAGGAGAGGGATGAAGCTATTAGAGAGTTCTATCTCTCTATCGCCCCAAGCATTGCTCCGGTCTTTCCAAATTTCCCTCAGTCGTTGCTGCCCCAAGAAGAAGAAGATTCTGATGAAGTGGAAGATGAAGAGAATGAAGAGAAAGAGAGTTCCTCAGACGAGGAATAGGGGAGTTTTCTGATCCCCTTTGACTAAAATTTTTGTGAATAAATACTGTTTACTATTTTGTTGCTTTCTGTTTTTTAGTTTTTAGCATGCTTTAAATTCTGTTTTTAATGTTTAGTTGTTCTTTTTGCTTGTTTTTAATGTTAGTTGTTAATAATTTTTCATCTTAGGGTACTTTAGATAGCTTGTGGATAGCTTAGAATAGAATAAACTTGGGTTTTTATCTTGTCTTGAAAAAAATCTGCTTGCTGTTTTTTGAGCTTTACATATGAACTTTTTGGAAGAAAAAATCAACTTGTAAAGAAAAGAAAAATTTGCTTAAAAATGTTTTGGAAGAAAAAACATGTTTTCAAAAGAGTTTTCTTTTAAGTCCTTTATGATGATAATTAAAGCATATTTCTATCTCAAAAGTGCCACTGTCACAAACGATTTGTCTTCTAGTCATAGGCTTTCCATTAGTCTTTTTCCTTACAAAATTTTCTGAAGTCTAAACTTCCTCATGTTTAACCTTTCTAACACACTAGGAGAATTTAGCCTTGATGTTTTGTAAACGAAAAGCCTCATGTTGCGTCTGTTGGGTTTTATGCCCTAAAACTCGTAGATAGTAAATGTACTTTTGACCAAACATTAATAAACGTGATGTATTATTTATGTTTGTATTATATCTTGTCTTATTAACCCTAATCCAATAAACTAAACATCTAAGGCTAATAGAATGAGGCTTGAACTAGTATGTAGGGACATACGGGGATCAATGTTCACGTTTTAGCCTAAAGAGTCTATAGTATAGGGATAAGGCTGGGTACCTTATCCTGGTGACACTATGGATACGACTCGTTTTATATAATGATACAAACGTAATGATCCAACACGTTCGTGTAGTTGACATGCGAGTGGGGGTATCCTGTGCAATGAGTTTGCCCAAAGACTGGACCGCGAAATAGTTAACCACTAACTGTAACACAATTAGTTAGCTCGATTTCTTTTTCACTAGGATGACCTAGGCAACTTGGCCTTAATCCTGAGTGGATTATGGACTCCTGTCCATGAGGGATTGTCCTTTGATTTGTACGAGTGAGACTGGTCTGCACACCGACTCAATAAGCCTGCCATTTTGGGGACAAGACCGAGTGGGGAGCTGGGAACATAGTCTTACAAGATGGAATTCACTCTTTCCCAACTTTAGGGTAAGTAGAGGTGTGTTCCCTTAAGTGGTGTCTATGGGTCTTGAACAATGGGCCCTACCCTCTCTATGGCGCGAAAGGGACTTCTATTTATTGGTTGGACCTCAAACATGTTGTTCATTAGAGGAGCACTGGTACTTAAAGATGAAGAGGTAGCCCAGGGGTAAAATGGTAATTTAACCTAGCTGGGGTACGAACACACGTGAAGGGCTAACTTGCTGTTGATGGTCGATATCCGTGGACACAGAAATATATCTGCAATGAGAAGAGTGCAGCTGTGGTTCTATAGTGGAGTGAACCACAATTAACGAACATCGATTAACTTGGTTAATGAGTTTAGCCAATTAATCTCATATCGTTGGAGCTTATGATCTGTAGGTCCATTAGGTCCCACCAGTATCTCTATAAGGGCGTTTAGGTAAATTTCTAAGGGAGAATTGAATATTCGAAGGTGTTTGAATATTAAGATAAGATATGAATTTGATTCATATTTTAAAACTATAGGTTATAATTAATGTGCATTAGATGTACATTAATACCATAGTTTATTTGAGAAAAATATAATTAAATATGAGATATTTAATTATGATATTAATTAATTGGAGAATTAATTAATTATTATTTTAATTCAATTCAATTAAATTTGATTTAATTGAATTAGATTAAAACATTAGGTTCTGTGGGAATGTTATGTAAATATGATTTACATTAATAATATTAATTAGTTAGTTTAATTGTTAAATTAATTATATTATTAAAGATTAGTTAATGATTTTGAATTATTAATTAATTTTGTTTATCAGTTAATTCAACTGATAAAGTCTTCCACTTACCTAGGGTTTACGTGTGAAGGGGAGTTTATTTAGGGAGTAGGAAGTTTTATCCGTAGAATAACCACTCCCTCAATACAATCCTATTCATTGGGTTGGTTACCATTCTTCAAGCCCTCACACGCAATTCCCTCTCTCTCTCACTCTGAAGAACTCTCTGTGATTATTCTCTCAAGAATACAGAGAAGAAAAATCCTCTTAACCCTTAGAAAATCACGCTCCCACAAACACCTATAGCATATCCTTCAAGAGAACACCGGTGCAACCCTTTGGTGGTGTTCGTGATAAATTTCCAACAAGAAAAGGAACATTTTTGCTGCTGTTTTTGGGTGGAGAACCAAGGAAATTTGGTGAAACGGGTCAAGAAAGTCTTCAAAGGTAAAGTGTTCTTGATCTTGGATCAATAGGATCCAATTTAGATTAGATCTAAATATAAATTAGCATGTTTTATATTAAATTTACAGCATGATTTGTATTATTCTATTGTTGTGATTTAATTTGCCAACGTATGGTATTTTAGTTCGAATTAAAATTTGAGTTAAGGTAATGTTCGTTTCCGCTGCGAAAGGGCTTTTATCCCTTCAGCGCCCATGTCCCGAAAACAAAAGTCTGGGGGGGTGCTTATATGTAAATTTGAAGTTTTGTTGTAAGTTTGCTGCTGAAAAAAATATATGCTCTGAGATATTGTAAAAAAAAAAAACCGAGAGTTACTCCTCCTTCCTAGAGTTACTGAGTAACCAGGGGCATTCATGACACCCATGGTTTGCCACTACATGAAAGGTTGACTTAGGGAAGTGAGAATTATTCTGAATTTGTGATCTTTGCTCGTAGCTAGAACGAAGGTTCAGATTGACTTTGAGTAGGATCCTGCGTCTCATCCTGATTCTGCCTTCGTCGTCTGCTGGTACACACATTCTAGTCCTGACTAGACCCACTCTCAACAATACTCGAACCATACTCCGCTAGTTCTATCTAAACTGACCCAACGTGTAACTGTTTACTTCCTGGATTCTTCTTAGCACTAACTACCATGTCTCTTTTCCCATGGAGCTAACTGCTCTGATACCAAGGTTTCACACCCCCTCCCGGACCACCTGCTAGCTTAGCCCGAAAGACGGCGTGAAGCCAACAGACATCGTCTCCTCTAACGATCCCTGTTGACCCTACTGAAACGTTGAACCTGATAAACATACTAATCATAGATATAAAATATTCTACATGAAACACAACACAGCGGAATCCACGGAAACCTTTTAACATACACGATGTGCAGTCCTGACAAAACTTTGTTTTGAAGATAACCTGATATAGATATCACAACCAAAAACATATACAACTAGGGCTTATACAACCACGACCTCTAGTACTATATTATCCAATCCTTACAAAACATTTACAATATGAACAGACTCAATAAACAACTCCACCCACGTACTGGAGCTTGTTCTGAAACTTTCAGCAGACGTTGGTAGTGTATCACGCACCGGGAGCTCGATCTCTACCTGAAAAGTGGAAAAAACATTTTGAAAGAATGAGCTACGAAGCCCAGTGAGTGACGAAATTTAAAACTCTAAATCTGAAAGTCAAAATACGCGATAAACCTTTAAACGTATAAATATGCTCAATCAAAGCGTTTAACATAAACGTGTAAGGATAAAGGCTTTCTAAAACATCTTGCAAGTTCGTCATTAAAAATCTAGCAAGGCATATTAAGTGCATCAAACATTTTAACTAACATGACCGATCTACGTTGTGTAGGGCACGCCCAGTACAACCAACATTTACTAATCCTACGATGTAGTGGGGCTCGCCCAGCACTCCCATCGTCTTTGTCGTAGTGGGGCCCGCTCAACACTCACGACAGCATCGTTGTCACGGAGTACACTCAACGTCGACAATCGAATATAACCTGTGTGCACACGGTACCATATAGCCTCGGGCTCAATATCTCGGCCATGTAGTCAATAGAAATCTCAGAAAATCACATGAAAACATTAAAACATGCCTGCTTATCGTTATCTTTCGTAAAAGTTAAGCTTACTCAGCTTTCTCGTGAAAAACTGAAAATCGTTTAAAAGTACTTGCTAATACATACTTTACCTTAAAAGATATCGTTTCAACCACTTTTCATAAATAATTAACCACGTGCTCGTATATATATACCTCATTAGAAAATCTAAGCACAAAATTCATGCTTGAAACCGTTCATTAAACCATGTATCATTCATAGAAAAGCATGTAAAACATATCATCATGAACAACCGTTTAAGAACATTTTCGAAATTTGTTTTGTCACTCACTGACTTATCTAGTTCCTTGGTCTGTAGACTCAGCCTATTTCCTCTAGGCCTGTCAAACAACCAAAACCGAGCATTAGAACCATAGATAGCTTTGTCTTTCCATGCTCATGAATTTCTAAACAATTGGATTAAGAATCACATTCACATTATACCTTTCCAGATTTCCCGATTCTATACCCTAACTTCCAACACCCATAACTTCCTCAATACTTAACCAAAATCAATGAAATACACATCAAACACCTCCTTGTCGAACCCTCTACATCTTACCTGAAGAAATGAAAACGAGATTCCCAACCGATTTGTCCAGAATTACCCCGAACACAGACAATACAAAATTCGAGGTTCTCTACTACTCTTTATCTATCCCCTACAATTAACCCTACTTAAAGTCATTTTGGGCTCACAAAATTTTCATGAAAGGTGTAGGAAATTGAATAAGGTTTCTAACCATACCCAATAGAGCTTCTGATTCGACTTGTGCACTCCAGAATACTCAAAACATCAGAGAACACCAAAGATCCTCCTGGTTTGCTCGAAAATCCTGTGCTCTGTTTTCCATTCCAAAAACCATTAACTTCTCATACAATTTATGTAGCAGCCAGCTTTTTCTAAAGAAAAAAAAAAAAAGAGAAAAAGGGGAGTGGGCTAATGCCCGGTCAAAGGGGAAGTGGGGGGAAATTTCCACCCACATTTTCGGTCAATTGACCAATTAAAAAAAACAAAAAAGAAAATCTTAACTCTCTCTCCCTCCCACGAATGCTCTCTCTCTCTCTCTGCTCCATCTCTCCCTCTCTCGACAATCTCTCTCTCTCATCCGCACGCTCACCGCCGACGCCGCCGCAGTGTCGCACGCCGCCTCCACTCGACCGTCGTCGCCGCTGCTGTAAGCAGCCGCCGCCAGTAACGATTCTCTCTCTCTCTAACCCGTTTCTCTCTCTCTTCCTTCCTCTCGGCTTCACGTTTTCTTCCTCTTTCGGGTTGTAGGACCACCGCCGCTCGTTGTAGCCTCCACGCGCCGTTATCCTCTGTTGCAGATCACCACACAGTCGCACGCCGCTGCCGATTTCAGCCAAACAGTTGTACGCCGCCTCGAGTCGCTTTAGATCTGGAGCGTTCGACGATTCGGTTAATCAAACAGTGGGTAAGTGAGATTTAAGGTGTTTTGGGTCTATTTAATGTTTAATCATGGATGCCCATTGAGTTTAGCTTCCGATTTCAAGGTGCCCATGGTGTTTGGAGGTCGAATTATCAAATTTGAGCGATTTGGGACTGCTGGACAGCAAGCTGTGGTTTTGTTTGGGTAAGCTTTGGTTGTTGATTTTACCCCAAATGATATGGGTTCTTAGTTGAATGCTTGGTTAGAGTCCATAGTTAATTAAGAGTTCATTTCCTTGTTGTAGCTTGCTTAAGAACCTTGGAGTTAAGGAATTTCTTGGAGGTTAATCAAGTCTCCTTCACTAAGGTAAGTAGCTAGTTGGATTCAAATTCTATGTCTTAGACTAATTGACCATTGTTTGTTAATTGGGAATTTAAAGTGGATAGTTGGATTGAAGTTCCTTTTTTAAACCAAGTTGGTCCTTAAGCTTAAGTAAAGTGTGTTGGGTTAACTTTTGAAGCATGATGAGCATGTTGAGATTGCCATTATTTGGGCATTAAATGAGTAGCGTGGATTATTGAATAATTGGAGTTTGGGCTAAGTATTCTTTGTTTGTGTTGAGGCCGTGAATTTCATGTTTTATTTGGTTAGCCATGAACTGAAATGCTTGGGATTAATATATATGTAGCCGTTGGATTTAGTTCTATGCTTTGGCTTAATTTTCTTTGAAAATTTAATATGTTAGCATGGATAAGATTTGAGCCTTGAGTTTTGATTGGGGAATCATGATAAGCATCATTATAAGACATGTTGATAGCACGAGGATCTTAACGTTAACCTAGCATCTCTTGGTTTATTTTAAAGCATGTTTGGCTTGGATGGCTATGTGTTTCTCTGGATTTTATTTGTGATATTGGGGAATGGGTTAAATTTCTGTTGGAGTTTGGATTGAAGTTTGGATGCGACATCTGACCCGTTGTGACTATAGAAGTGCATTATATTTTTTCCAGGTGTATAAAAATTTTGGGTTCCCTCTGCGTGTGCCGTTATGCTGCCGAATTTTCGGTAGCCTCATGACGGCTTGGGAATCATATCTACCTTGAGGGAAAGGATTAGGAAAGAGAAAGGAATAGGCTAGTGCCTGAGTCAAGGGTCATGTCAATTAGACACCTAGGACTGAGATGTAATAGACTGAAATGAGGGCCTTAATGGGCGGGACTTGGCTTCGCAGTCTAGGTGCCATTTACTAACTGTGGAAGTAAATTCCTGACTTAAACCCATGAACGCCCTGTTGGGTTTTATGCCCTAAAACTCGTAGATAGTGAATGTAACCGTTGACCGGATATTAATGAAATAATATTGATATATTTTTCCATTAATTGTTATTAGTTATTTTATATTTGTCTTTGCCTAATAATAACCCTAATCCAATAAACTAGACATCCAAGGCTGTAATATGAGTCTTGAACTATATGTAGTGACATATGGGATCATTGTTCAAGAAACAACCTAAAGGGTCTATAGTATAGGGATAAGACTGGGTGCCTTATCCTGGTGACACTATGGATACTGCCCACTTTGTATTTGATACAAACGTTGCGATCCAACGCGTTCGTGTAGGAGACATGCGAGTGGGGGTATCCTATGCAATGAGTTTGCATAAGACCGGACCGCGAAATAGTAACCACTGGTTATAACACCGTTAACTAGTTGGTTTTCTATTTCACTAGGACGACCAAGACAACTTAGTTTTAATCCTGAGTTGATTATGGACTCCTGCTTATGAGAGATTGTCCTTTGATTTGTATGGGTGAGAGTGGCCAATACGCCGACTCAATAAGCCTACCACTTTGGGGACAAGACCGAATGGGGAGCTGGGAACATAATCGTACAAGATGGAATTCACTCCTTCCCGACTTTAGGGAAGCAGATGAGTGTTCCCTTAAGTGGTTACTCCGAGTCTTGAACAAAGGGCCCTACCCTCTCAATGGCACGAGAGGGTTTTCTGTTTGATGGTTGGACCACAAAATGGTTGTTCATTAGAGGAGAATTGGTACTTAAGGAAATAGAGGTAACCCAGGGGTAAAACGGTAATTTGACCCAGCTGGTGTTACGGACACTCGTGAAGGACTAACTAGTCGATATTGGTCTAGATCCGTGGACACAGAAAATATGTCTGCAGTGAGAAGAGTGCAACTATGAGTCTATAGTGGAATGTACACACAGTTAACGAATATTGATTAATGTGGTTAATGAGTTTGACCAATTAATCTCACATCGTTGGAGCTTCTGATCTGCAGGTCCATTAGGTCCCACTGGTAGCTCGTAAAGTAATTTGAGGCAACTAAGTAATAAAAGTAAATTGAAAATGTTCAATTTATTAAGGGAAATAAATATAATATATATTGATATATTATTATGAGAGAAATTAATATTTGAAAAGTTCAAATATAAATTTATGGAAGTTTGAAAGAGTTCAAAATAATTAATTAATTAATTTAAGGCCTAAAATGTGTTTGGGCAAATTAATTAATTCTAGACCGGGAATTAAATATGTGATATTTAATTGGTGGTTAATTAATTAAAGAATTCATTAACTGGGAATTAATCAATTATGGAAATAATTAATCACTTAAGGAAGTGATTAATCATTTATGGAAATGATCTAATCACTTATGGAAGTAATTAGTCATTTGTGGAAAAGATTAATCAATTATGGAATTGATTGATCATGATTGATTAATTAAGGAATAAGATTGAATCAATTATGGAAAAGATTGATTTAATTGAATATTTTATTCATGGCCTCTCTTCTATAAATAGAACACTAGACCTAATTGGTCATGACACTTGACACTCTTGAAAGACAAGACCTAGAATTCTCTCTAGCCTCCCTCTTAGAGAACGACTCCCACAAGTCTTTTGCTTCCTAGACTTAGAGACATACCGATGTAACCTCTGTGGTTATTTTGTCGATCAAGAAGAAAATTCCAGCGATCAAGAGGCTAAGGCGGCTGCGGCGTTTTCGTTCGTGGAGCGTCGTTGGCGAAGAACAGTCAAGTCTACAACGGAGGTTTGTAACGGTTCTTCCTCTTTTCTTTAGAAAAGCATGTAAATAAATTTAGATTTATTTTTAAGCATGTTTAAACCAATTTTACAGCAGCTTTAAAGTTTGTTTAAAGTTTGTTTGAGTTTTCGTAACGGTATTTTAATGTTAATTAATATACGGCGTAAGGTCCAATCGATGCGCTTCCGCTGCGTGGGGACTTTTATTCCCTTCACGCCCCACCAATGAAATGGTAGCTTAGAACGCTACGTGGCCATTAGTGCCTTGAGGGATGGGACTTAGCTCCTCTGACTTGGTGCCATCTACCATCAGTAGGAGTAGAGACCTCCCAAAACTCCCACATGTGCACTACCAGTGAGTTGGCAAACTTACATATATATACAGGTGTACTAATTGAACACGAGACCCGAACTGCCGATAAATGAAATGAATGAGATTGAGATGACCTAACCCTTAGGCCCTTAACTCGAATAAGATATTAAAGCTTTTATTGCTGCGAGTGTCTTGAAGTATGGCTACTTACTGAGTATTTTCTTAAATACTCATTCTTTTCCCTTACATACAACTGCATGTAGAGGTAAAGGTGTACAGCACGCGTGACGGAGAGCTGCTGAGCCATGGATCTCCTTTAGTATAGTCTTCCGCATTTTACGTTTTGAAATTCCCCTTTTGAACTTGTATTGCGAATGATTCAAGATTTATTCCGCTTTAAGTTTTGTTTGAATAACTAAATGTTTCGTTTGTTCTGTTTTAACTGGGATCCCAGATTGAAAAGTTTTCGCAAATTTCCAAGTATGTTTTCTTTAAACGTTATTTCCACGCTGTTCTTAGAAGTAGAATGAAATGCATGTAGTAACGGCCTTAGGATCTAGGCATGAAAAGTAGGGTCGTTACAATTTAGCTCAAGCTTCCTTCATGAAATTTGTTAGCAAATGAACTAAATTTCAAGAAAATCAAACCTCACCTCTTACTTCCTTCGGTGTAGCTCAAACCGAACAAAAAGCCAGAGGTTGACAGTTTTGCACCCAGATTCTGCTATGGCTAGCTTTGCATGAACGTTTTCCTGTCTTCTTCAACCTCAAACCACGAAATTCTTCTTCTTCTTCTTCCTCCACTCTCTCCTTAAAGTGCTCTGAAAGTTTGAATGTAAAATGATTGAGAAATGAACCGAAATTGGGCTGAAAAAGGTGGTTATCGGTGGGAGAGTTACTCCTCCTTCCTAGAGTTACTGAGTAACCAGGGGCATTCATGACACCCATGGTTTGCCACTACATGAAAGGTTGACTTAGGGAAGTGAGAATTATTCTGAATTTGTGATCTTTGCTCGTAGCTAGAACGAAGGTAAAGGTGACGACGAGGATTCTCTTGGGAGAAAAAAAAGAGGTTGAATAAAATAGAGCACTAGCAGTCAAACAAGTTTGGGGGAGATAAAAAAGAAAATAAACACTCATGTATGCTCATTTACATCAAGATTAGTTTTCTTAACTAAAAGGATTACCCTAGGCTCTATGAATAGGAGTTAGGTAGTTTAAACATATTGGTTAGGATGGATTAGGGAGAGTTTTGCTTTGAAAAAGAAAAGTAGAAATCCTCATGCCTAGAAGACTTAGAAGTTGTGACTGGTACTAGAGTAGAAACCTCTCCTGAAAGGCAACTTTTAGAAAATGATCTTCAGAAGCATGTTTACTCGATTTCATATTGATTTTTTTCCAACATTCTGATTTGCAATTGCTTGAGGACAAGCAATGAGTTAAGTTTGGGGGTATGATAAGTGCCAAAAATATACATATTTTGCCCCTTATTCTTAGCTTATTTCTTGTGAAACTTGTATGTTTTAAGTCAAAATTACTATTCCCGAGCCTAAAAAGTGTAAAAGTTGGTAAGTTAGGTATTTGAGAGTCATGTGTGTCAAATTATAAATATTTGTGCTTAAAATAACCCGTTTTGATATGAATTTGACTTAGTTTTGGTGTTTTGGAGAAAACAGAGGAAAATAGAGAAATTTTGTCGAAATGCTATGGAAATGCGATTGCATTTCTGGCAAGGAAAAATGAAATGCGGCCACATTTCTGGGTAGAAACAAAAAAGTCTGAGTCCGTCGCGGATAATTTTAAATGAGCTTTTCACGCAACTAATTGGCTATTTTGACTCTGAAATGGACTGGGCTACCTACCAACACCATTTTCGTGACTCCTCAACCTCCTCCCACACTATAAAAGGTCTCGATTCAAAGGGAAACACAAGCAGAACTCACTTGGAAGAAAAGGGTGGTGACAAAACCCTTGCTCGACACCAATGAGTAGGGATGCCCGAGGTCCTTCTTAGATGACCAAATTCTAACCCGAGAGAGAGTTAGACATCCAACCGTGTGGTTTTTAGAGAGTTTCACCCATTCCCATCTTGTAAAAGTGAGAGAGTGGAGTGTCTTGGCGAACTCTAGAAGGATTGTGTAAACAAAAAACCCATAATATTTAGCTATTTCTTTTATTTCCAACTCTCGAATCTTTTTTATTACTTTGTATCGTTTACATTATTATTTCAATGAAAATGTGTTCATTTTCTTTTTATCCCATTATGAGTAGCTAAATCCCGTTGAGGGGTTCAATGTGGCGAATTCCCTTAGGGTTTAATTGCTTGATAGTGTTTTATTTGCTTAAGTAGGGTTTAATGCATGTCATTCTTTATTGAATATAATTTTTATCTTGTTGAGTTTAATTTGATCACTTAGACTTTGCATGTTATGTGAGTTTGATCTTGAAAAGGACAAACGATATCGGTTCTCATAAAGGTGATATTGGAGAAAAAGCTCGAAAGAGATTGTTCGGTGGTATAGGGCAAGCTGCCTAAGGCACCCTATATCAACTATATGAATTATCTATGTCGGAGTCGAGTCACAGAAATGTGCATAACGATACTCGCTTAGCCTCCTTATGGTTTTTGGAAACAAGGGCCAAATGGAAGTTAAATTTGACCCAATGCATTAAATACTCTTAAGTTAGATATTGCATGAGTATGGTTGTTACCCTAGGGATGAATCCATGTTGAATACCTCGTTTGTTTATTATTTGCGATTCTTTATTATTTTATTGCTTGTTTTGTTTATCTTTTCAAAAACTCAATCAATCAACTTATTTTCTTTGGTTACCTTTTTAAAAGCAATCATTTGAGTAGTTTCTTCGTCAAATCTAAATTTCCAATTTAGTCCTCGTGGGATCGATACCATTCAAATACTTTCTAAGGTTTTTTATTACTACGTGTGACAGTATATACTTGCACTCAATTGTTGGCTGAATTATTCTTTATTATTTCATTTATCATCTTATCTTACATTCCATCCATTCAGCTGATGAAGCACCAAGTTTTTGGTGTCGCTGCTGGGGACCAAAAGTTAAACTAGATTTGTTTTTGAAATTGCGATCAGATTGCGACCGCATTTCTGTCTCAAAGGGTATTTGACTTTGATTTTCAATTGTTTTTCTTTTGCAGGTTGGAGTTAGTGAAGGAATTGAATCCTCTAGCGGAAGCGGTTTTCACCGATCGTGATTTAATTTCAATTAAACGAATACCGGTACGTTGGGCAAAATACGAAACAATTTCTACACTAGATTAAGCATGCATTTACAGATCTAAAACAATTTTAGATGCAAGAAACTTACGTGATGGAAGGCGAAAAACAGCACAATGCTCCTATCCACGTTCTTGATTTTCCAATCAACACCACCAATAGCGAACACCCGCTATGTCTCTTGGATTACTGAGACTTGGATTGTGGGATCCAAACTTTGCCTTGAAAGGGAATCACCTTGCTGTGATTTTGGTTGAGAGAGTGAGAGAGTTGAGAGAAAATTTCAAACCTCTGTCATTCTGCGTGAGAATGAGAGAATGAACGATTAGTTGGGCAACTCCCTCTCCCCTGTACGATAAGTGGGGAGGGAGTTATTACCCTACTAGATCTTGATCGTTGGATCTAATCCAAACGATCTTGGTCGTCTATTAATTAAATAATAATAATCATTTAATTAATTAATTAATTACAATTAATTTAATTAAAACAATATTAATTAAATCAATTATAATATAAAGTATTTAATTCAATTTGAGTCATATTCAATTGAATTAAACTGGCCATTCAATTAATCCTATTAATTGAATCCAAATTAATTAAATATCAAATATTTAATTAATTTTGTAATTGAATCATATTCAATTATATCTCTCTCATTTAACCTATAGTTTTAATGTGCATCAAATGTACATTAATATTAACTATAGAATTAATTTAATCAAATCACATTTAATTAAATTAAATTAAATAATTCTCCAATTAATTAATTCATTAATTAAATATCATATATTTAATTAATTAACTATTTGAATCATTATTCAAATAATTCTCTCATATACTATAGTTTTAATATGAATCTCATTCACATTAAATTTAACCAATAGTTTCAATATGAATCTAATTCATATTTAATATTTGAACTCCTTCAAATATTTAATTCTCCCGTTAATTAATTTTGAATCATATCCAGAATTAATTTATAATATAAATTTTAATTCACCAATTAAACTTATATTATAATGTATCTTTATACATTATTTTAATTGTATCAAATACAATAAAATTCCCTTAACGAATTTGAAGACACTTTAAATTCTATTCAAGACTATTTAACCTCAGAACCCTTTACGAGCTAGCAGGTGGACCTAATGGACCTACAGATCAGAAGCTCCAACGATGCGAGACTAATTGGCTAAACTCATTAACCAAATTAATCAACATTCGTTAACTGTGGGTCACTCCACTAAAGACCCACAGCTGCACTCTTCTCACTGTAGAATATTTTTGTGTCCACGGATATCGACCAATAACAGTAAGTCAATCCTTCACGAGTGTTCGTAATGCCAGCTGGGTCAAATTACCGTTTTACCCCTGGATTACCTCTGGATCCTTAAGTACCACTAATTCCTCTAATGAACAATCTTTTAGTGATCCAATCAATAAACAGCAGTTCCTCTCGGGCCAGGAGAGGATGGGCGCCCTTGTTCAAGACCCGGAATCAGCCCTTAAGGGAACACACATCTACTTGCCCCAATAGGGGAAGGAGTGAATTCCATCTTGTACTGTTATGTTCCCAGCCCCCATTCGGTCTTGCCCCTGAAATGGTAGGATTATTGAGTCGGCGAATTGGCCACTCTCACCCATACAGATCTAAGGACAATCCCTCCTGAAAAGGAGTTCATAACAGACTCAGGATTGAGATTGAGTTACCTAGGTCATCCTATTGAAATAGGAACCTAAACTAGTCAACGGTGTTACATCTAGTGGTTACTATTTCGCGGTCCGGTCTTATGCAAACTCATTGCACAGGATACCCCCACTCGCATGTCTCCTACATGGATGCTTTGGATCATTGCATCTGTATCGAATACAAAGTGGGCCGTATCACATAGTCTTACCAGGATAAGGTACCCAGCCTTATCCCTATACTATAGACCATTTAAGTTGTTACTTGAACACTGATCCCCGTATGTCCCGACATACTAGTTCAAGTTTCATCTAAACAACCTAGGATCTTAGTTTATTGGATTTGGGTCAAATTGTGCAATTTTAGTAACAATAACTCTTTATTGTACAAACCTCAATAACGACGTATTGATACAAGTGAACAATTTGTCACCATTCACTACCTACGAGTTTTAGGGCATAAAACCCAACAACTCCCACTTGAACTAAAACTCTAGCTTAGTGGGATGTACAATAATCTATCATGGCAATGGGTGTATAGATACATGTATAATACATAAAACGTATATATACTATGTACAAATACAATAAACTAGGGCATCCACTATACCCATTACATTTCTCCCACTTGCCCTAGATTACATCTTTGTACTTATCTCGTAGATCTAGACCATCTACATGACCCTCATACACTTTAGCCAAGAGAGCTTTCGTGAATGAATCAACAATTCTTCCATTCAATTCAATGTGCAAGCCTGTCTTGTCTTAGGTAAGTTCATATTTGGAACACTTTCCAAATAAACCATGAACTTTCCAAGTCTTACAGCCTCGATCGCTGCTTCACAAACAGCGTAGTTTTCAGCCTATAGGTCGAGGCTGCATTGCATCCTAGCTTGATGCAATGTCATACTATATCTCCTCTATTTAAGAGTGAAGACAGACACTGATGTAGATTTCATCAAATCCTTACTAGTTAAAACATCTGTGTTAGTGTATCCTGTAAGGATCAAATCCTTAGCGCCATACACGAGCATATAGTTCCTCATTCTCCAAAGATACTTGAGAATATAATTAACGGTTCTCCAGTGATCATATCCTGGATTAGATTGATACTCACTGACATTGCCTATTGCATAGGGCATTCCTCAACTCCTTGAGGTGTCTAGAACACAGTTCCTTAGACAAAAGAATTCTACCCTGAAAGGTCGTGAACCCTTCATAGAATTCTGCATCTCATATCTAATCAACATTTATAGATATAAAATGCTTGAACCATGGCTAGCATTGTGTTCTTACTGTTTTAAACAATTTAGAACATAAGAACAAACTAAGCTTCTCCCAACTTTTATTTGGAAATGAGCTGCTAGTCACTTTTTATGTCAATAAGTTAACCTACTTATTCCAAATGAGTAGGATATCAATCACATACAACGTGAAGAAAGCTATTGTACTACTGACGATCTTCTTGTGGATACAAGACCCATCAATGTCCTGATTAAAGCCAAAAGATTTGATCACCATATCAAATCTTATATTCCAAGATCGAAATGCTTAGGTCAATCCATTAATGGATCACTTAAGCTTGCAAACTCTTTTGCTATTAATCTTGCTCAATGGACCCTTCTGGTTGAGACCTTAAATGTCTTGTTTCCTCTTGTAAATCCACTTGTAACCAATAGGTGTTATCCATCAAGCAGATGTACAAGATCCCAGATGGAATTGAAATACAAAGACTTCATTTCCAGGTCCATGGCTTTAAACCATTGGTCCTTGTCAACATCATTCATTTTCTTTCTAAAAGATAATGAATCCTCTATTTAATCATCAAGAATGACGACTTGAGCTTCAAATAAGCCCATGTAACGGTCAGGTTATAAAACAACTCTCCCACTACATCAAGGCATTCTCAACTCTTGAGATGGATGTGACTTGACAAAAAACACTGGCCTTATCAACAACTCTTATTGAATAACCAGTCTTATCAACAACTCTTGTTGATTTTTCTGTAGCTTCATTAGTTAATACACTTAAACTGACTTTACTTTGTGGCTTATGATTGCTCATTTGGTCTTCTTGCGAGAATGTAGCATTTGTCAAATACAAATTCGTAATTCTCTTGTGGATTGAAGAAATATCCAATCCTCGTTTCCTTTGAGGTAAGTTACAAAGTATGTAATGAAGTCAACACTTCATGACCCCAAAACGAGCCAGGCAATTGAGCATAGCTCAATATGAATTGAAACATATCCAATAGGGTTCTAATACTCCTAACTGAGATTTAGGATGTGATTCCATGAACTATCAAATAGTCTTAGAATCTCAAGTCCTTATACTCAACACATTGATCAGATCAAAGTGTTTTTTATTATCTCACCTAACAAGTTTCCAACTTCAGTCTTAAACCCCTTCGAATATCTCAAGAGCTTTAGACTTAAATTGCATTAGGTAGAGATATTCATACCTTTGAATAATCATCTATAAACGAGATTAGTTATTCATACCCTCCCACTGCTTTAACATACTGGACCACAAGGATCCAAATGTATAAACTTCAAGGGTTCTTTGGCTCTTTAGTTCTTTTCCAGTAAAAGATCTATTAGTCATATTGCCCATAAGGCATGACTTAATTGGTATTAGAGAGTCTTCTTCTAACTAACTTAGAAGTATACTCTATTCTAAGCCCCCAATCATATTGAGATCAAAATAGCCTAACCTTAAGAACCAAAGAAAGGTATTTTCTTTAGGAGATATCCTTTGCCTTTATTTCTTTGAGTATAAGCAATCTTAAACAACTTAGTGCTCATGACTTGCTTTACTCTCGATTAGTCTTAAAACACATAAGTTATTTTCCAGTAAAGCTGAACAAATGTCAACTCCCTTTCTTAAAATAAAACTGCATTAGCAGAGAAAGGTATAGAGCAGCATTGTCCCAGCATATACGTTATAGAAATCAAATTTCTGTTAATCTTTAGGAAATACATACACATTATCTAATAATGTGTATTTTCTCCCACTAGATAAAATAACTTAGTGTGCCCCTTTGCCATAGCCGAGACATACTCTCCAGATCAAAATCTGAGAGTCATCTCACCTACTTGCAACAGTTGCCATGAGCTTATTCCTTGAAAGGAAAAACAAACGTGATAAGTGGCACCTGAATTTAAAAATTCAGGCTGTATCCTCATTTTCCACTATGCACGTTTCAATGACCAATAAATCACATTCATTGTCATCGACGATGGCTAGGCAGTTAACGTCATAATCATCATAAACTATTCAAGATGAACTAGACATTTGGGCCTGAGGACATTCCTCACTCAAGACTAATCTAAAATGATTTACCACAAGTTTGTCGTTTAAGCTAGTTGTATCTAAAACCGTTATTAATAAATTGACGTAAGACAATGCACATATGAATTATCACTGAAACAACAAATTACTTGTTATGCACTAAACCCATTACACAAAATAATATTGTTTTAATCCAATCAATTTAGCAAAAGTAATCATCGACCCAAATATATGATACATGTTTGCAACGATACTTCAGAGGTTTAGAGCAACAGCTACCGTAGGGCAGTCAACCACTCCTCCTCTGAATTGAGACAATCTCAGCCAATCCCTATTACCAGAATAGCTCATATTCCAATAGATTTTAGCTACCGTTTTTTCAGTCAGGAAACCATTAACACCTTAATGATTTCCCGTAAGTGTGACCCTCCATTTTCAGATTCCAGAGGTCGGCCCCAACAATGCTACCGTAGGGAAAGTCAAAGTTGGGAATGGACCTAAGAAACCCTATCCATTTTTGGAGTTTGCGTTGTTCCGAATCCCATGATCAAACCCTTCGTAGGGTGATCGCTCCCAGGGCGACTCGCAGGCAGATCATAGGAATCTCACGGAGCAACCTAATGGAGGAGACCGTAGGATACGTTGACACGTGTCCTGCTCCCACTTACTATAAAATACTCCCTCATTCACCTTGATATTGATCCATGCAAACACCATCCGTAGGGGGTCACTCCCAGGGTGACTCGAGGCCAAGCATGGACCTCACGATGTGAACTCTTGAGGAAGTGAGAGCAAAACTTGATTTATGAAAATCTTGTTTTGTCATATTTCCTCCCACTAAGTATTTTTATAATTTAAGGGTCTATTACTTAGGTAAATTCCGGCTAAATGAATCTATCTAAGTCTATGCCTGTATATAACTCTTATATAGAGGTCTTTACTCTAATGTCTAGGTGAATTAAACCCTTTTAATTACCTAGTGACATTGCATGCTAACATTAGACTATGATTAATTCAACTCAGGTTCCGGATCTGTTCCCAGGTAGGAGGTGTTCCGTAACCGTCAACTTAAATACCCCAGCCTAGACAGAACTTCACCGGGAGAGTTCCCTTATAACCATAGTAATGTTTTTCCTACTTAGTGCATTAAAACTATTTTAATACTAAGTAAGAAAATAATTCTAATCCTATTAGAATATAAAATGAGCTTAGGTCTAATTAATTTTAAACAATTTAAAATTAATTCATTATAACCTAAGGTCCTATGTTTGCATGCAACTCTTTGTTATAGGTTGACGGGTTCTAATCAATTTTATAACTATTATAAAATTTTAATAATTAGCCCTATAACAAGCTTCTATGGTGTTTCATAATAACAATCTAATTCAAATTATTACACACCATAACACTCATGACGCCGATAATATAACGATTTTATTAATCTAAAGTGGTGTCATGCTTCATGCAATTTCAATTTCATTTAATTAATATCGATTATATTAATTAATCATCCACGAAATTATAATTACATGAATGTCGACATTAATATAATATAACTCTTATATTAATCTAATTAATGTCATACTCAATGCTATTCCATTTTCATTAAATTAATATAACCATTTATATTAAAATTATACATGAAAATCAAGCATTGAAATTTATTTTCATTCATAATATAACTATTATATTAATATTCATGAAAATAAATCTAAACATGCATGCTACATTAATAAAATATAACAATTTATATTTTTCTAATTAATGTTATGCATCATGCTTTACCAATTTCATATATTTAATATAACAATTATACTAAATAACTCATGAAATTTAAAAATCATGCATAATTTTTTTTTTGCAAAGGAAAATTGGGCGGTTAAATAAAGGATCGAACCCCCACCATGGTGCAACCAAGGATAATAACTCACTCAACCAATAAGCCAGGTGGTTGTTTAAAATCATGCATAATTACCATATATTATAACACTTATAACATAAATATGCATGAAAACATGCTTAACCTATGGTGGGATCTAGCTAAATGACATTCATAAAGCAATTAAATAGATATAAAGACCGGTATTTTGGCATCCTAGGGCAAAAATAATGAAAAATTACATTAATAATTCAAAATCTAGCCCTAAACCGCCTTGTAATTGGTCTGAACCACCTCGAACCGCTCAGAACCAGCCCAAACCGTGTTAGAATGGCCCAAATCGGACACAAATTGCTCAAACCGGCCCAATAAGACCTTGAACCGGACCAGTCAGCATGAACCGGGCCGCTATTCACCTGAACCGAACCCAACCCGTCCACAGCAGCTGCAGGCGAAAATTTAAAAAAATAACTATCGCACATCCATCTCGAACTCAAGCACTCACGGTTGACAAGAATGTGCATGAACCATTACTCCAGATCCCACGTTCAAAACATAATTTACACAAATATATGTTATTTAGTAACCGTTCATCAAACTACCAGCCACACGTTTCGCTCAACGCTCCGTGAATTCGGAAACTACCACCAGCGTCGAGACGCTGAAGGCACAGCGTCGCGACGCTGTCCCGATTTTTCCAGCGCCTTGATCTTCAGCGTCGCGACGCCGTTGAGCAGGGTCGCGACGCTACGCCTCTGGACAACCTCTGTTCTTCGTTTCCAGCAGCATTTTTACTCCGATTTCAACCCCGATTCGAGCACCGATCAACAAATTGATCCTAAATCTCTAGACACGGACTTACAAGACTCGATTTAAATTAATTTTCCCCAAAAACATGGGCCCTTACATGATCAAATCATAAAAACAAATGAAAATCTAATGCCAAATAATACCAAAACAGTCTTTAAAGCAAACCACATTCAAAATGCAAATCGATCCCACCAAAAACCACAACGCAAATTCTAAAATCGAAATTAAAATCACGAAATGGCTCTGATACCATTTGAAGGAATTGAATCCTCTAGCGGAAGCGGTTTTCACCGATCGTGATTTAATTTCAATTAAACGAATACCGGTACGTTGGGCAAAATAAGAAACAATTTCTACACTCGATTAAGCATGCATTTACAGATCTAAAACAATTTTAGATGCAAGAAACTTACGTGATAGAAGGCGAAAAACAGCACAATGCTCCTATCCACGTTCTTGATTTTCCAATCAACATCACCAACAGCGAACACCCGCTATGTCTCTTGGATTACTGAGACTTGGATTGTGGGATCCAAACTTTGTCTTGAAAGGGAATCACCTTGCTGTGATTTTGGTTGAGAGAGTGAGAGAGTTGAGAGAAAATTTCACACCTCTGTCCTGTACGATAAGTGGGGAGGGAGTTATTACCCTACTAGATCTTGATCGTTGGATCTAATCCAAACGATCTTGGTCGTCTATTAATTAAATAATAGTAATCATTTAATTAATTAATTAATTACAATTAATTTAATTAAAACAATATTAATTAAATCAATTATAATATAAAGTATTTAATTCAATTTGAGTCATATTCAATTGAATTAAACTGGCCATTCAATTAATCCTATTAATTGAATCCAAATTAATTAAATATCAAATATTTAATTAATTTTGTAATTGAATCATATTCAATTATATCTCTCTCATTTAACCTATAGTTTTAATGTGCATCAAATGTACATTAATATTAACTATAGAATTAATTTAATCAAATCACATTTAATTAAATTAAATTAATTAATTCTCCAATTAATTAATTCATTAATTAAATATCATATATTTAATTAATTAACTATTTGAATCATTATTCAAATAATTCTCTCATTACTATAGTTTTAATATGAATCTCATTCACATTAAATTTAACCTATAGTTTCAATATGAATCTAATTCATATTTAATATTTGAACTCCTTCAAATATTTAATTCTCCCGTTAATTAATTTTGAATCATATCCAGAATTAATTTATAATATAAAGTTTAATTCACCAATTAAACTTATATTATAATGTATCTTTATACATTATTTTAATTGTATCAAATACAATAAAATTCCCTTAACGAATTTGAAGACACTTTAAATTCTATTAAAGACTATTTAACCTCAGAACCCTTTACGAGCTAGCAGGTGGACCTAATGGACCTACAGATCAGAAGCTCCAACGATGCGAGACTAATTGGCTAAACTCATTAACCAAATTAATCAACATTTGTTAACTGTGGGTCACTCCACTAAAGACCCACAGCTGCACTCTTCTCACTGTAGAATATTTTTGTGTCCACGGATATCGACCAATAACAGTAAGTCAATCTTTCACGAGTGTTCGTAATGCCAGCTGGGTCAAATTACCGTTTTACCCCTGGATTACCTCTCGATCCTTAAGTACCACTAATTCCTCTAATGAACAATCTGTTTATGATCCAATCAATAAACAGCAGTTCCTCTCGGGCCAGGAGAGGATGGGCGCCCTTGTTCAAGACCCGGAATCAGCCCTTAAGGGAACACACATCTACTTGCCCCAATAGGGGAAGGAGTGAATTCCATCTTGTACTGTTATGTTCCCAGCCCCCATTCGGTCTTGCCCCTGAAATGGTAGGATTATTGAGTCGGGGAACTGGCCACTCTCACCCATACAGATCAAAGGATAATCCCTCCTGAAAAGGAGTTCATAACAGACTCAGGATTGAGATTGAGTTACCTAGGTCATCCTATTGAAATAGGAACCTAAACTAGTCAACGGTGTTACATCTAGTGGTTACTATTTCGCGGTCCGGTCTTATGCAAACTCATTGCACAGGATACCCCCACTCGCATGTCTCCTACATGGATGCTTTGGATCATTGCATCTGTATCAAATACAAAGTGGGCCGTATCACATAGTGTTACCAGGATAAGGTACCCAGCTTTATCCCTATACTATAGACCATTTAAGTTGTTACTTGAACACTGATCCCCGTATGTCCCCACATACTAGTTCAAGTTTCATCTAAACAACCTAGGATCTTAGTTTATTGGATTTGGGTCAAATTGTGCAATTTTAGTAACAATAACTCTTTATTGTACAAACCTCAATAACGACGTATTGATACAAGTGAACAATTTGTCACCATTCACTACCTACGAGTTTTAGGGCATAAAACCCAACAACTCCCACTTGAACTAAAACTCTAGCTTAGTGGGATGTACAATAATCTATCATGGCAATGGGTGTATAGATACATGTATAATACATAAAACGTATATATACTATGTACAAATACAATAAACTAGGGCATCCACTATACCCATTACATTTCTCCCACTTGCCCTAGATTACATCTTTGTACTTATCTCGTAGATCTAGACCATCTAGATGACCCTGATACACTTTAGCCGAGAGAGCTTTCGTGAATGAATCAACAATTCTTCCATTCAATTCAATGTGCAAGCCTGTCTTGTCTTAGGTAAGTTCATATTTGGAACACTTTCCAAATACACCATGAACTTTCCAAGTCTTACAACCTCGATCGCTGCTTCACAAACAGCGTAGTTTTCAGCCTATAGGTCGAGGTTGCATTGCATCCTAGCTTGATGCAATGTCATACTATATCTCCTCTATTTAAGAGTGAAGACAGACACTGATGTAGATTTCATCAAATCCATACCAGTTAAAACATCTGTGTTAGTGTATCCTGTAAGGATCAAATCCTTAGCGCCATACACGAGCATATAGTTCCTCATTCTCCAAAGATACTTGAGAATATAATTAACGGTTCTCCAGTGATCATATCCTGGATTAGATTGATACTCACTGACATTGCCTATTGCATAGGGCATTCCTCCACTCCTTGAGGTGTCTAAGAACACAGTTCCTTAGACAAAAGAATTCTACCCTGAAAGGTCGTGAACCCTTCATAGAATTCTGCATCTCATATCTAATCAACATTTATAGATATAAAACGCTTGAACCATGGCTAGCATTGTGTTCTTACTGTTTTAAACAATTTAGAACATAAGAACAAACTAAGCTTCTCCCAACTTTTATTTGGAAATGAGCTGCTAGTCACTTTTTATGTCAATAAGTTAACCTACTTATTCCAAATGAGTAGGATATCAATCACATACAACATGAAGAAAGCTATTGTACTACTGACGATCTTCTTGTGGATACAAGACCCATCAATGTCCTGATTAAAGCCAAAAGATTTGATCACCAGATCAAATCTTATATTCCAAGATCGAAATGCTTAGGTCTATCCATTAATGGATCACTTAAGCTTGCAAACTCTTTTGCTATTAATCTTGCTCAATGGACCCTTCTGGTTGAGACCTTAAATGTCTTGTTTCCTCTTGTAAATCCACTTGTAACCAATAGGTGTTACCCATCAAGCAGATGTACAAGATCCCAGATGGAATTGAAATACAAAGACTTCATTTCCAGGTCCATGGCTTTAAACCATTGGTCCTTGTCAACATCATTCATTTTCTTTCTAAAAGAAAATGAATCCTCTAGTTAATCATCAAGAAAATAAGCCCATTTAACGGTCAGGTTATAAAGACCCACAGCTGCACTCTTCTCACTGTAGAATATTTCTGTGTCCACGGATATCGACCAATACCTGTAAGTCAATCATTCACGAGTGTTCGTAACGCCAGCTGGGTCAAATTACCGTTTTACCCCTGGATTACCTCTGGATCCTTAAGTACCACTAATTCCTCTAATGAACAATCTGTTTATGATCCAATCAATAAACAGCAGTTCCTCTCGAGCCAGGAGAGGATGGGCGCCCTTGTTGAAGACCCGGAATCTGCCCTTAAGGGAACACACATCTACTTGCCCCAATAGGGGAAGGAGTGAATTCAATCTTGTACTGTTATGTTCCCAGCTCCCATTCGGTCTTGCCCCTGAAATGGTAGGATTATTGAGTCGGCGAACTGGCCACTCTCACCCATACAGATCTAAGGACAATCCCTCCTGAAAAGAAGTTCATAACAGACTCAGGATTGAGATTGAGTTACCTAGGTCATCCTATTGAAATAGGAACCTAAACTAGTCAACAGTGTTACATCTAGTGGTTACTATTTCGCGGTCCGGTCTTATGCAAACTCATTGCACAGGATACCCCCACTCGCATGTCTCCTACATGGATGCTTTGGATCATTGCATCTGTATCGAATACAAAGTGGGTCGTATCACATAGTGTTACCAGGATAAGGTACCTAGGCTTATCCCTATACTATAGACCATTTAAGTTGTTACTTGAACACTGATCCCCGTATGTCCCCACATACTAGTTCAAGTTTCATCTAAACAACCTAGGATCTTAGTTTATTGGATTTGGGTCAAATTGTGCAATTTTAGTAACAATAACTCTTTATTGTACAAACCTCAATAACGACGTATTGATACAAGTGAACAATTTGTCACCATTCACTACCTACGAGTTTTAGGGCATAAAACCCAACACTAGTTGCATGTGTTGTGAATTAAACACCTAGAATCCACTTTGAGTTGCAATTTCACCATGTGTCTAGTGTCATGAGGCTTCTCTTTGCATGGAAGATGTCTATATAAGGAGTATGAATCAGATTCAAAGGAAGTAGAGCCATTTTCCATATTGTTATACTGCTGGATTTTG
The DNA here is from genome assembly GCA_036850905.1 of Luffa acutangula. Lineage (NCBI taxonomy): Eukaryota > Viridiplantae > Streptophyta > Magnoliopsida > Cucurbitales > Cucurbitaceae > Luffa > Luffa acutangula. Next base: position 25,417,712 of record CM072097.1, on the reverse strand, counting down.
GTCTCAAACTCTCTCATCTCCATATATCTCTCTAGTGCTTGAACTTTCAAGCATTCCCTTCTCATTCCCTATCTCTATAGACTCCCACAAGTCGTTCTTGGCCCGGAGAATAGTAGGGAAGACGCTAGAGGTGGTCCACACACCGTTCGTGATCAAAGGAATCAAAGGGAGTTGTTGAATCGGTCTCCAAAAGGTTGGTAAAAATTCTGCTCTCTCCTTACAGTATTTGGACAACATGTTTTCATTTTCTAAAATTGATGTAGTTAAGTGCCTCCGATCCTAAAATTGCTTCCGCATGTGTTATATGAACACCTTCAGTGTGCCTACGCTGAGAAGATACTTAAAACAACTAGATTAGTTGCGTTAGTGCTCTGTATTTTATGATTTCCTATCGCGTACACAAATATAGCTTGCCGCTTATAACAAAACATTTTTTCTCTTCTTTATGCGCTAAGATAACGCATCTGAGGTTCTTTTAGCCTTCTTTTAGCCTGAGTTTAGAGGATAAATAACTTGCTTTTCGCAAGTTATCAAACCCCCAAACTTAAACTATTGCTTGTCCCCAAGCAATGCCTATTATCTACTTTGCGAGAATTACTCAACTCTTTATTGCTTGCGATCTTGGCATCCTCTTTTCTCTTTTTCTTGCCCGCATTACCCCAATAGATTTGACTTTTGTCAAATTTCCTTCATTGCTTAAGGCAGGTTCCTTGCGCTTAGATTCTTCCTTGCGATAACTCAACCACTCTTCCCTGTCCTAGGCGCATACATATATCCTCCAAGTTTTAAGTTTTAAGGTTTTTCTTGTTTTTTTCTTTTTTTTTTAAGCAGAAAGCAATTGGATATCAAAACGCATACTTTCGCTTTGGCTTACCATCATTTGTGATGAAAGGTATCCAACTATGGGTGTTACATTTTTTTACTGCCCTCAACGCTCATAGGTTGTGTTTGCCTTCGCTCAGTGGCAAACTATTGGTGTCATAAATGCCCCTGGCTACAAACATGCCGCATACCTAGAGGAACACATTCATTATTTATATTTATGCGCCGACTCCCCCAAACTTAAACATGGGCAATGTCCCCATTGTCCCCCAAACTTACTTTGGAGCGCATGGACAAAAGAAAATAGAGGTGGAGTTGCGGCAAGTCGAAAATGCGAAGGAATTTGCCTTACATTCTGAGGAAATGAATACAAAGGTTAAATCGATTGAGGCAATGTGGACAAGAAAATTCAAAAGGTTAGATGCGTGGATTAAAGCAAAGGAGTTAACGCAAAGAATTTGATAGATAAAAGACATTAAAATGTAAGGCAGAGAAAAAGTGAACTGAGATAAACAGTGAAATATATAGATGTGTTGCGATAAGAAAATTATAAATACTACGCATACATTAAACATATGAGAAAAAGATAACTAGTTCTATTCCTGCGGTGGCGAAGGTGGCGGCCTGGGAAACCTTGGAACCGGCGAAATTCTTGGTGGGCGCATTTGAGAAGGGCGTGCATCAGAAGGTCTTTGCGTTGGCCGCGCAAACAGATTTGGTGTGATAGGTAGGCGGTGGAAAGAATTTCTCCAATGCGTTAAGAAGAGGAGTAATGTGTTTACCCTTTGTGACAGCTCCTCTTGTTGCTTTTGCAGCAACTCTTGTTGCTGGCACAACCTTTCTTGCTGCAAACGCAATGGTTCCGTGACTTCTCTGATCATTTGTCGCAGCTCCGAAAAAATCAAGGTTGTGTCAACATCAAGTGGTGGATCAGCCGTAACCTGTCGTGGTCTCTCAGCAGCGAAGCCTTGCGCTGTTGAGGCTGGTGCAGGAATCTCATTATTTCGAGAGGGGCTGGGTAGAGATTCTTAAAAAACTTCTTCCACACGTACGTCAATGTGGGGTGATGGGTGCTGAGTAGGTGGCGGGGGCAGTGGTGGTGGTGGTGGTGGAAAGGAACTTTGTGGTTGGGCGCAGACAGTGCTTTCCTGCGCTGGAGAAGTTCTCTGAGGATTTTGTGCGGTTGGGCGAGGGTGCCGGCCTGCGGTTTGCTTGTGCCTTTTTTTCTTTTGCGCTTCAGGCGCTAACTCGCTGGGTTGTACTGTAGGGGCTATAGGTTGTTGGATGCTGCCTAGCAAACGCCTATTTCGCGTGCCTGAGACACACGTCCACCATTGGTCGTCGAAGTCCTTCCGTATCATTCTTATTTCTTCATCAGCTGCGGGTAGGAGACTTGATGCGCAGCATAAGGAGGTGACAAGGCCAGGACAAAATAACGCACCTCTTGGCTTTACGGCGGTGTGGCGCAGTGATTCGACGGGGATTTTACCCAAGTCGAGTGGGGTACCCTTTATTATGTAGTAGACCAGGATCACGCGTTGGAGGCTTAATGTTGCGTCATGCGTTGTGGGCATGATGCGATTCTTTATCCAGTGCATCCAAAGCGTGGCCTCAAAGTCGAGCAACTGCGATTTGAGGGTCCTTTTGGCGCCATGGCCATCCCACTTAGCCCCAGGTCTGGCTACCGCAAGAAGGACAGCGCTCAGGAAGTCATCAAGGCAGTCTAAGAGCATATTTCCTTCTGCGTTGGGGATGTCCTGGAGCTCATAGACACTGTTGATATGCGTCGAGGAAAATGCGATGGTGTGGCCGCGAACAAGAACTTCATCCATTTCTTCTCGCCATTGTGCGTGGTAAAAGTCGTGGATAAGCGAAAGGGCATATGATCTATTGTTTTCGCAGACTGTTTCCCGCTTGCGCTGGGAAATTTGATCAGTCATCGCCTACGGCAGGGGGCAACTAAATCCTCGTTCTTCCTGAAAATTCCTCCAATCTTTGGCCTCTGCCTCTTTGCTTGCGCCCACTTTCTGTTTTCCCTTGTCCTTGGCTACGGTGGGCACTTTTCTTTTTCAGGTAGGGGTCGCCGCAGTTTGTTCTCCCGGCTCTCTGATGACTACCCCTGTAGGTTTGATATTGCGGCGACGGGTGAGGGGAATTTCATCCTCCGAATCAGACATCTCCATGGCTGCTGCGATGGTAGCCAGATTGTGCGCAATGATGTCTGCGGCAAGTGCGGGTTCTGCATTGCTTGGTCCTTCGCCTCTATTTGATGCACTTGTTTCTGCGGCAGCACGCTCTCTATCTTATCTTTGGCGAATTTCATCGCCTTCTTCGCCTAGTTTTCTAACAGATCGTTCCATGCGGCGACCTGCTGTTCCGAGAATTGTGGTAGTGTGGGGTTCGTGGAAGAAGATGGAGGAAAAGGGGTGGAAATGGGTTCAGTCGGGAAGGGAGAGGAGGAAGGGGCGTTGGTTTGGGGTAGGGTAGTGGAAAGGTTTGTTGGTGGAAGAAGGGCAACCGACGGGAATGGTGATGGAAAGGGAGTAAGATTTCGAGGGGTCGAGACGTTTCGGGTTGCCTGAAGGGTGACAGGTTGGATGGAGAAGGTGGAGATGTCTAATGGGGCGATGCTAAGCACTTCGTCTGCGCCTGAGGTTGATGGAGCGACGACGAGTTGGGTGTCTGTGTTAGCTAAGGGAAGTTCTCCATGAACAACCTCTGACTCTTCTTCTTCCATTTGGTTGATGTTTTGTGGGTTATCTCCTTCCTCGTCTGAGGAGATAACCACATCTCTGTGCGACCCATCCACCTCCGTCGAAGATGAATGAGCGTCATTGGCATATCCGGCGATGGAGGGATTTTGAGAGTCTGACATGGTTGTTCTTTGGTGTGAAGAAGAAAAGAGATTTTGAAAACTAGGGGGGGTTAGGGTTTTGAATTGAAAGAGACGCAGGTAATGAGGAAGAGACATCAGAAGCGCTTCCCTACTATATAGTTAACGCAAGGCATGCGCCCCTAAGTACTGACACTGTTTCGCATTCCTCGAGAGTGGGCGATCATGATTATTATGGAAGAATGTGAGCGGTTCCTTGGATAACGTTAGACAGGGATTAGTGCGTTTCCTTAAATGCTAATCATGATTATTACTGCATGTCAATGCGAATGAAATAAGGATAGACTTGGGCATGCGATGGGATTTCTTTCTAAACTTGCAACAAAATTTTACTATTGCAGCGATTTTATTCTAATTAAAGAAAACATGCGAGCTAATCATGTGATGGGATTTTCTTCCTGAAGCTCAACCTAACAAAATAAAGCATGCGGAAAGAAAATATTTACAACTTCTGACCTGCTAGTGCCCTCACCTTCCGTTAGGTCCTGGTGCATTCAGAGCACTCCTCTTCTGGACCTATTTTGTTTTGTTTCTTCAAGGTGGATCCTTTGGAAGAATCATCTAAACAACTTCATTCAAAGTCTATTCGATATATGGTTTTATTCTTTGCCCGTTGACTTTGAAAATTCTCTTTCCATCTGTAGAATGTAGATCTACTGCCCCATATGGATATACTTTACGAACGATGTAAGAGCCCGACCATCTGGATTTTAATTTTCCTGGAAAGAGTCGTACAATAGTACTTTCATACCTTCCTTGAGATCCTTTTTAAGTATTTTTCGATCATGCCATTGTTTCTGATTTTCTTTATTTATCTTGGCATTCTCATATGCACACCTTCTGAATTCTTCCAATTCTGACAGTTGACACAATCGTTCTTGCCCTGCGGCTCCTAAATCAAAATTCAAACGCTTCATTGTCCAATGCGCTTTGCGCTCTAATTCCAATGGTAAATGACATGCTTTTCCATATACGCATATGGAGATGCGCTTATGGGTGTTTTGAAGGTTGTACGATATGCCCATAACGCATCATCTAGGTGATGCGCCCAGTCTTTCCTGCTGGTGTTGACGACTTTCTCGAGAATTCTTTTTATTTCTCTATTTAAAACTTCTGCCTGACCATTACTTTGTGGATGGTAAGCTGTTGCAATGTGATGTTTAACATTGTATTTTCGCAATAACTTATCCATGACCCTGTTTATTAAGTGGGTCCCTTCATCGCTAATCAGTCTGCGTGGCACTCCAAATCTTGCAAAGATATTCTTTTTTAGAATTTTTGACACAGTAGCAGCATCATTCTTAATGCAAGCGATTGCTTCTACCCACTTGGTCACATAGTCCACTGCGAGGAGAATGTATAGGTTCCCTTGCGACGGTGGGAAAGGTCCCATGAAATAAATGTCCCAGACATCGAATATGTAGTTTGAGGCATTTCATTTCTTGCGCTGATGTTTCCAGTGCGCTGGCATTTGACGCAGCTTTCAACATGTTTCCTTGCGTCTTGGAACAAGGTGGGCCACCAATACCCACTCTGTAGAACTTTGGTTGCGGTGCGTTGTCCTCCATGTGGAACTTCATGACAATCATTTAATATCTTCATTGCATCTCTCTGGCCAACACATCTTCTAATGATTTGGTCTGGTCCTCTGCGATAGAGGTAAGGATCATCCCATAAATAAAATTTTACTTCCTGAAAGAATTTCATACGGTGTTGCGCTGAGTATTCTTCTGGCAAAATTCCTACGGCAAGGTAATTCGCAATGTCTGCAAACCAAGGTTCGTTTTCGTCGATTACAAAAAGCTTTTCGTCAGGAAATTCTTCTACGATAGGGACTCTTGGCGCACCTTCCTCCCCACGGTTTTCCAAGCGTGATAGATGATCAGCAACTAGGTTTTCACTCCCCTTTTTGTCTTTGATTTCTAGATCAAATTCTTGTAGCAATAAAATCCATCTAATCAATCTTGGTTTTCCATCTTTTTTTTCATCAGATATTTTATTTGCAATTGTGTAATTTGTTTGTGCTTCATTTAATGTTCGGCTGGCATAATAAATGGGGTGCATATTCTTTTCCTTTTTCTGTGCCAACACTGCTCCTACTGCCACGTCACTGGCATCGGACAACAAGACAAAAGGTTCCTTCCAGTTTGGGGTTGCGAGGATAGGTGCACTTACTAACGCAAGCTTCAGCTCCTCGAATGCTCTAACACATTCGTCTGTAAATTCAAATTTTTTGTTTGACTCTAGTAATGCGCAAAGTGGCTTTGTAATGTGTGAGAAGTTTTTGATGAACCTGCGATAGAATCCTGCATGTCCCAAGAAGCTGCGAATTCCCTTTACAGAAGTAGGAGGTTATAATTTCTCAATGACATCAATTTTAGCCTTATCTACTTCAATACTTGTGTTCGATATGCGGTGGCCTAAGACAATGCCTTCTTCTACCATGAAATCGCATTTCTCCCAATTCAGCACGAGGTGGGTTTCCTCGCATCTTTCCAATACTTGCTTGAGCTGCTTCAAACAGTCTACAAAAGACTTCCCATACACTGAGAAGTCATCCATAAAAACTTCCACATATTTTTCTAGAATTTCTGAGAAGATGGCCATCATACACCTCTGGAATGTTCCAGGCGCATTGCACAGTCAAAAGGCATCCTTCTGAATGCAAAGGTGCAATATGGACATGTGAATGTAGTCTTTTCTTGGTCTTCTGGCGCAATGGTAATTTGATTATACCCAGAGTATCCATCGAGAAAACAATAGTTAGCCTGTCCCGCAAGTCGATCTAGCATCTGGTGAATGAATGGGAGAGGGAAATGGTCATTTTTTGTAATTGCATTCAACTTGTGATAATCCATGCAGATTCGCCAACCTGTAGTGGTGCGGGATGGAACCAGCTCGTTGTTTGCGTTAGCCACTACTGTTATGCCTCCTTTCTTGGGCACGCATTGGATTGGACTCAGCCATCTACTATCTGCGATAGGGTATATTACGCCTGCGTCGAGCCACTTAATTATTTCCTTTCGTACTACTTCCATCATTGCGGGATTTAGCCTCCTTTGTCTTTCAACGAATTCATTGGATTCATCTATCAACCAAATTTTGTGCATGCAATAAGAATGGCTAATACCTTTAATGTCTGCTAAACTCCACCCAATGGCCTTTTTGTGCCTTGCGAGTACTTCCATCAGTAGGTGTTCTTGTGATGAATCAAGCTTTGATGAGATTATGACTGGGAGTGATTCTTTTTCTCCCAAGAATCTATACTTCAAATGTGTTGGTAAGGGTTTAAGTTCTAGCGTAGGAGGTTGCACTATGGAAGGCAAGGTGGGGACTCTTCCTTTCAAATCCAACATGTGGGTAACTTCTTCATGCTGCAGTAAGATGCAGTTTTCTCTTTCCTGATCTTCCTCGTTTCCTTCTTCTGTGGGGTTGAACGCATCTGACAGAATTTCCTGCGGAGAGCATACGTCTATGCGGGCTACCATGTTGCATTCCTTGGGATCATCAGGATATTTTAGTGAGGAGAGAATATTAAAAACTACCTTCTGATCGTTCATGAGCATTGTCAGTTCTCCTTTTTGTACGTCAATTAGCATTTGTCTGGTGGCAAGGAATGGTCTTCCCAAAATAATGGGAATTTCCTTGTGGGCATCATAATCCAGAATGATAAAATCTGCAGGAAAAATGAATTTGTCAACTTTAACTAAAACATCTTCAATCTTTCCCTCAGGGTGGACCACGGATCTGTCTGCTAGTTGGAGTGTAATGGTTGTCGGTCTTGCTTCTCCGATCCCTAGGCGCTTGTAAACAGAATTTTTTAACTTTATACTTGCGCCCAGGTCACATAGTGCTCTACCAACATCGATTTCTCCTATCGAACAAGGAATCGTGAAACTTCCAGGATCTTTCAATTTTGGGGGAAGCTTGTTGGTGAGTATTGCGCTACACTCACTTGTTAGCGCAACGGTTTCAAACTCTTTCCATGGTCGTTTGTTCATCAGAATGTCTTTCAAGAACTTGGCATAACTTGGCATCTTTTTTAACACCTCCACAAGTGGGACATTGATATGCAGCTCTCGCAAAACATTCAAAAACTTTTTAAACTGGGCCTCATCATTTTTCTTTCGTAACCTTTGAGGGAAAGGTATTGTGGGTTTATATGCGTCAGGCTCTTTTTCTGCGTGAGCTTCTTTCTTTTTGGACTCTTCCTCCTGAGTTGTTTTCTCTTCTTGCGGCTGGTCGTGCCCTCCTGTGGCTGTGTTTTTAAGTGGATCATCCTGCGTAGGTGCAGGATCATTTATCTGCAATTGTCTTCCACTTCGCAAAGTCACCGCATGGCAGTGTTCTTTCCCTTTTGGATCCTCCGTATTACTGGGCAGTGTCCCCACAGGTCTGTTTTTTAATTCTGACGCAAGCTGTCCGACTTGAATTTCCAAACTGCGAAGGGATGCAGCTTGGCTCTGAACTACTGCGTCATTCTTGGCCATATACTCCTTTTGACTGACCATGAATTTCTTCATCATGTTTTCTAACTCGTTCGAGGATGATGCTCTTTGGTTTCCTCCGTCCATGTTGCGCTGGAAATGTCCCTGCGAAGATTGATCATTGTTAGAATTGAATAATATTGGCGCATGATTTACATTACCTTGTTGCTGTTTGTTTGCGCCACCATTCCATGAAAAGTTTGGGTGATTTCTCCACCCTGGGTTATATGTGTTTGAATATGGGTTGTTGCTCGTAGCTCCTTGCGATCCCACATAGAGAATTGATTATGGGTTTGAAGGACACTGATCATGCGCATGTCCTTCGCCGCAGATCCCGCATCCAACTGCGTAGAGTTGCGCGATCAAGGGTACGGTACTGGCGGTGAGCGCATTCATTTTTATTGTCAACGCATCAATCTTTGCGTTTACTGAAGTCATAGGATCTACTTCAAAACCTCCTGAGTTGGTCTTAATGGGTCTCTGTCTTCTATCTTCCGCAGTTTATTGCACGCAATTCGATCAAGGATTGCGTGAACATCGTCATAGGTCTTTTTGAGTAATGCCCCATTTGCGGATGAGTCTACCAAGACTTGCGAATTCTTGTTGAGACCTAGATAGAAGGTCTCTAGCTGAATACATAAAGGTAAACCATGGTGCGGGCATCTTTGTAGCAAGCTCTTGAATCGTTCCCATGCTTCACTCAACATTTCATCCTCCATTTGCGAGAATGTCATTATTTCCTTCCTCAATCTGGAGTTTGCGATGGGTGGGAAGTATTTCTCTAGGAACTTTTCTGCCAGATCGTTCCATGTTGCGATAGAATTTGCTGGTTGCTGGTTTAGCCACACCTTCGTCGCATCTCTTAATGAATAAGGGAATAAAATAACTTGCAATTGCTCATGTGTCACTCCTGGAATAATAAATTATTTTCAAGACCCCTCTTCCCATTAAAAGGAAACTCTTTCTCCATATTTATTTTTTTTTTTATTTTCTTCAATTGCTTTGAATTTTAAATTCCTCTTTATTGTATGAGCGGTTCCCTAAATATTATTTCGCCCAATTATTTTTAGTGCTCAAGAGATTTTTATTTTTGCTTAATTTTTGCTTCGCCTCCCTGTGGATTCGATACTCGGTATTACTTACCGTTTTATATTACTTGTGACGACCCGTGCGCTTGCGGTGAGCAGTTAGTCGACCAACAAGTTTTTGGCGCCGTTGCCGGGGAGCCTTGTTTTTAAGCAAATTTATTTTTTCTTGACATCGAAAAGAAAGGGATAAATAGTAATTTAGGTGTACATATTTTTCTTTCATTATTTTGTGAATATTATTTTATTCTTGTTTTTGTTTGGTTCTTTTGATTGGTTGGGAGCATTGTATGCGAAGGAACAAGGTGGTTAATTTTTTTCCGCTAGATCTTGAAATTGACAGGACTCTTAGAACAATTCGAAGAGAGAAAAGATTAGCAGGAGCAATGGTCCATGAAGAGGAAGCTCCCAAGGCAATTAGAGATTTCTTACAGCCAGTTCTTCCCACCGAGAATTCTGGAATCGTCTACGCCCCAATCCAAGCTACAAATTTTGAGTTAAAGACATGACTAATTCAGATGGCGCGCCAAAACTCGTTTAAGGGACATCCTTCTGAGGACCCCCACTCATATCTGCGATCATTCCTAGAAATTTGTGGGACGATGAAGATGAACGGAGTTCCGGCAGACGCGATAAGATTAAGGTTGTTTCCATTTTCTCTACAAGATAAAGCAAAGGATTGGCTCAAATCAGTCGAGACAGGCAACATTAGTACTTGGGACGAGCTTGCCCAGGCTTTTCTGATGAAATTTTTCCCGTCTGCCAAGACTACCAAGCTCCGGACTAAAATCGGAACGTTTAGGAAGCTTGACGAGGAGCAGTTGTACGAAGAATGGGAGAGATACAAAGAAATGCTTAGGCGGTGACCCCAACATGGATAGCCTGATTGGCTTCATGTATAGTTATTTTACAATAGATTGAATCCCTCCACAAAGACAATCCTAGACATATTAGCAGGAGGAAGTTTTCTTTCCAAAACAGTGACAGAAGCCAAAGATTTGCTTGAGGAAATGGCGGCAACCCGTTATCAGTGGCCGACCGAGCGGGGAGCAATTTCAAAGAAGGCTGGAATATATGAATTAGATGAGTCAAGTTCATTGAAGGCACAAATGGCATCTCTAACCAATGCGCTGAACAAGCTGACTTCATCTGAGGTGGTCAAGTCCATTTCCACCTTAGCTGAAGGTCATTCAAAGAAGGAAGGTCAACATATGGAGGAAGTTCAGTACGTAGGAAATAGACCATTTGCCCAAGGAGTACCGAACTTCTACCACCCCAGTTTGCCCAAGGAGGTGGTCAAGTCCAGATCGTAATCCACGAGAACTTCTAATATTCAAATACGAAGAATGTTTTGTAGCCACCCCCAGGTTTTGCATAATCCAGTACACCTGAAAAGAAAAATAACCTGGAGGAGATGGTGGCTCTATTTATTAAAGAACAAATAGTGTTGAACGTGAATCTCCAGATGGCAGTTAATAACCACAACACAGCTCCGAAAAACATGGAAGTTCAAATAGGACAGATCGCTTCAGCGGTGAATGTCCTTCAGAAGGGAAAATTTCCAAGTGATACTGAACCTAACCCAAGAGAGCAGTGTAAGATGGTGACACTGAGAAGTGGCAGACAGCTGGAGAACAGTTCAGAGAAGAAAAAGAAGGAAGAAAAGAGAAGGGATGAAGATGAAAGGACTGAGGCACAAAAAGCCTCCTCTGAAAGGTTCCAACATCCTCCCAACTCTATTGATTTGAATTGAGATTTTTCTAACAATTTTGCAGGTAGAAAAGAAGATGAAAAGAAGGATGGCAGGCACAAAAAGAAACTGAATGAGGAAGAAGTGGTTCCATGCAACCACCATGACAGAGGCTCGCATATTAGCCGGCCCAAGCGGAGGGGCGAATGTCCAACCTTTGATTACGGGGAGTTACCTTTTCCTCAACGCTTTAAAAATGTCAAATTAGATGAGTAGTTTCAAAAGTTTCTAGAAATGTTTAAAAAGTTGTCTGTGAATATTCCCTTAGTAGAAGCCCTGTATAACATGCCTAATTATGGGAAATTCATGAAGGAAATGCTTTGTAGAAAGAAAAGTATGAAAAAAGAAAATTTTAAATTATCTGAGAGTAGCAGTACCATTGTTTCTGGAAGGATGCCTTCTAAACAGAAAGATCCAGGGAGTTTTACTGTTTCCTGCACCATAGGAGAAGTATCCTTCGATAGGGCCTTATGTGATTTAGGAGCAAGTATAAATTTGATGCCCTATTCTATTTATAGGAAGATCTGTTTAACAGGTATGAAAGACACCGACGTCACTCTCCAGCTTGCTGACAAATCGATTACCCACCCGATGGGTGTTGTGGAGGACGTACTGGTGAAAGTCAACAAATTCATCTTCCCCATAGACTTTGTGGTACTGGACATGAAGGAGGACAAAGAGGTACCTATTATTCTAGGCAGACCTTTCGTAGCAACTGGTAAGGCTGAGATTAGTGTGCATACAGGTAAGCTTACCTTGAACATTGATGAAGAAAAGTCGTGTTTAGTATTTTTGGCCAGGATGATTATGTTTGTAGTTTGCATACATGTTTTTTTTGTGCTTAGGAGAAATGCTTATGAATGATCGAGATTTTTATCATAATGCATATTTAGATGACCCTCTGTTTGAGAATGACTTAGAACTGCCTGACTTTGAAAATGATTTAGACTTGCCTGCTTGTGAAAATGAAAGATCTGTAGTTGATGATTTACCTTCCTTTGAAAATGAATTAGATTTGCCTGAAATGGATAATTTTGATGATGATATTGAATTGCCTGACATTGAGGATGAGCATGAGATGCATAAGTAAGATTGCTTGATAGATAATTTTGAGTTTGATCGTGATTACACTAAATCTATTGAGTCTGATCTTGACATTCCTGAATGCATGAACCCTGATAATGTTAATACCTTTGATTCGTGTCCTGATGATGTATATAGCATAGAATCTGACCCAGAGGAACTCGAATCTGTGCATAGTATAAAATCTGATCCCAAAATTCTCGAATTCTTTAATTCTTCTGATGATGAGTGATAACTGCCCAAAAGGTAGTTATTTAAGCCTCATTTATATAATGATTTGTGTGTCTTTAATGCTTAATAGGGTTGGTTTTAGAGAGATATTACATGATTTAACCCATTTGGAAGAATGGAAGCATTGGAAATTATTTTGTGCAGATTATGCTGCTGAGCGACTGGAGGGAGCAAATTCTATGCTGCAGCAAAACTGGGAGCAGAAACTGCCACATCACAGCTCGTTAGCCAACTTCATAAACCGACTTCTGTTGAGTTATTTTCGGGATAAAGGAGCAAGGAGAGCCCTACACGTGTCCTAGTTGACCTAATTCAAGCCTCCTATCACCTCTATAAAAGGAAGGAGCCGCCCAAGTCCAAATATTCCACTTTGGGAGAGATTTCCATGTTTTCCCTTGGAAGCCGAATAGTATAGGGAGATTGAAGATCATCAGAAACACCATCTTCCACAAGCTAATTAGGGAGTTTATTTCCTTTATTAACTTGTGGTTATGGACATGCATACTCAGATTGTAATTCGTATTCCTATGCCTATTATGAACTAAGTAGCTTAGGGTGTTGGTTAGGAATAATGTGATTACTATGCTTCATCTCTAGTAATAAATTGACTATCGCATTTTGGTTAATTGTTGTGCTTATTTTCATTTTATGCCCGCCTGGCCAGCCGGTATGGATAGCTCTCTCTAGTTTCAGGGATGATTTAGAGGGTGTGTGGCAATTATCCACACTACGATCATTGTGTATTGGTGAACGCCAGTGACTGAGCTAGGGATAGTCAGTTGCCTAGTGCTTGATCGGTAGCTCTTCATTGGGTTTGAAACATATCCCAAAAGATCCGGAGTTCCGGGAGGAATCCACTAATAATACTGCGAGAAATGCATGATCAATAATATTGCTAGAGCATATCTTAGAACAATCACTAAAACCTAACCAGCGCCTGTCTTTAATCTGTCTATCTATTTGTTTACTCGTTGTTCTGTCATTTATTTTGCTTCAGCATAATTCGTATAAAACCCAAACATTTTTATTATCTTCGAAACCATTAGAAAGTTACACAAAATAGATAAAGTGGAAGCTCATTCAGACCTTGGATTGATAATATTACTTGCTGCAGACTGTGTATACTTGCACAGGAATTCTAGAGTCTTTTAAGCTATATTTTTACTCACTCTAGGAACCCAACAAGTTTTTGGCACCGTTGTCGGGGACTTGAATAAGTTTTTATCTGATCTGTTTTGTGTATGTGTTTTGGTGGTTTGGTGCTAGAACTTTTTGATTGTTTCTTTTGTTTTTGCAGGTGTGATTTTGGTGCATGAGCGATCCGCCTGGGGTACGGTTTGAGCTTGATCCATAAATTGAGAGAACATTTAGGAACAGAAGGAGGGAGCAGCGCAGAAACCAGATGGAGAACGCCCCGCAACTTCAAATACCCCCAAACTTAAGCTTTTTCTAGTCCTCGAGCAAACTACAAATCAAACATACAGTAAAAGAATGGATGCAACAATCATAACTCAATCCTCAAGGCTCAAAAGTCAATAGTCAAGCAAGCAAGAGACATGCACACAAGGACCAATGAGGGAGACAAATTAAAAATTTTCCAAAATTAACTTGCACAAGCGAGATCTAACTCAACAAGATCAGACTCTACTAGCCCGGGATTGGATTATTAAATTCTCAGCTCATCTTCCCTCTACACTGGCACTAAGGTTTCACTAACGAGTTAATGGAACAAATTAGTTTGTTTTCCTCAATACTTAGGTGCTTATAATTGACAATTAAGTTAAGCATTTATATGTGGCACTAGCTTTCACACACCTATTGCAGGGACCCTTAACCCGAGTTTTCTCTGGCTGGCCTAACTGATCACAATAGAGGTAGCTCTTTTTGCCTAAATCTTTATTACTCATTGCTTTGTGCGCACAAGTCATGACTTTCTCTTTTTAAAATTGTAACAATAAAATTGATTTTTCTTTATGAGCATGATAAGCAATTATTCTTTTCTTTCCTCCTAAGTAAGATCAAACATGCTAATTTGCAAAAAAATAACTCTTTAGCTCTACCCTACACCTAACGAGGTGACAACAAGCATATGAACCTAATAATTCGCTCCTAAGCATTCAAATCCAAATCTAGCCAAGACAAATACTCTACTCATGCAAGCCATCTCCTAGAAAAAGTTTAAAAAGTCTCCCTTTTTGGGCACTCATGCTTACAACTCATCGCCAGCTTAAAAATTGACAAGAAAACTTATCCTAGAACATCATAGTCATGCATAAATAGCATCCAGAAAACAACCATATGCTCAATTCAAAGAAAGCTCAAAACTATAGCCCGAACTCAGATGCTCAAGGGCTCCACAAACATGCTACTCCACCCTCAAACTTAGAACATGCATTGTCCTTAATGTATAAAGAAAATAAGGCAAAAAAAGCATGAAAAAAATAAAAGAATGAGAGGAGTGAATAATACTGGCCTGGAATGATGATGACTTCTTGCTTGAAATCTTGAAAGCTTGAAAGCAAAAGAGAGACAGAAAACAAGACCTACAACACAAAACCAAACAATAAATCAAAAGCAAACAGAAAAGCACAACTACACTTACTTGGGTTGCCTCCCATAAGCGCTTGTTTAACGTCATTAGCTCGACGTGTTGACCGTGCTTCAAGGAGGCTTCTTTTCTATGGATCCAACAGTGGTGCTCTTTCTTGCACCTTTCTTGTAGCCCATGAAAAGCACGTTCGAGTGTCCCTTAGAGTCTTCAACTGCTTTAAATATTTCTTTGTCATTCCTGACTCTTACAGTGAGCTCCATGCGCTCAATATCAATAATCACTCGCCCAGTAGCGAGGAATGGTCTTCCTAATATGATAGGCATTGAAGGATTTTCTATCATGTCAATAACATATAAATCAATAGGGAGGAAAAATCTACCTACTCTAATTAAAACATTTTCTACAATGGCAACTGGTCTAACCACAAACTGATCAGCCAATTGGAGCTTTACACGAGTAGATTTAATCTCACCTATGTCTAACTTTTTGCACAGAGATAGAGGAATTATATTTGATGCTGGCACCTAAATCACATAATGCTCTGAAAGAATAAGTACCAAAACTACAAGGAAAAGAAAAACTCCCTGGATCTGCTACTTTTTCAGGTACCTTCTGTTGTACTCTGGTGCTGCATGTGGAAGCGAGATATACGGTGTCAACCTTCTTTTCCTTTCGCTTCTTTGCTAACCACTCCTTCATGAACCTGTTATACT
The DNA here is from genome assembly GCA_036850905.1 of Luffa acutangula. Lineage (NCBI taxonomy): Eukaryota > Viridiplantae > Streptophyta > Magnoliopsida > Cucurbitales > Cucurbitaceae > Luffa > Luffa acutangula. Next base: position 25,402,097 of record CM072097.1, on the reverse strand, counting down.
GTGGCATCTCTAATGCCTCTACAAAAGGAATATTAATGTTCAGATTCATAAAAGCATTCATAAACTTATCAAACTGAACCTGATTGTTCTTTTTCTTCTTTTTCTTTTTCTTTTCTTTGGGAACCATCAGTGTGGGAGAAGGAATATGAGGCTCAGGTTCAGGCTTTTTCAGCCTCATCTGATGATGTGTCCTCCTCAGCTTCCCCTATAGGCGTGTCATAATCCTCAAACTCAGGTTCCTCTTCAGTTTCCTCTTGGTGCAAAGTGATTGCCTTACAATACTCCATTTGTGTTTTCTCTTGCTCAGCTGGGGCCTTACCTTTATTCATGGTGCTTACAACATTTACCAACTGTCTCAGCTGTGTCTCAATATTCTTGATGGCAGCACTGTGGTCGTTCACTGTTGAGTTAGTTGTTTTGTTACTAGACTCTGCAATGAAAGCTCCAACAAGATGTTCTAACTTTTTATTTTCTTGAGTTTGAGGGGCAAACCCAGGAGGATTAAGAACATTCTCAGTATTAGCATAAGAGAAATTTTCATGGTTCCTATTGTTAGGGTGATAATGTGTAGCTGTATAATTATTATTATATCCCCTAGAATTAAAATTTGATACATACTAAGCCTGCTCGATGGTCTCCTCCTGAGGTCTAGATGCTAAAGCAGTAGTTGACTCAATTGACTGTGCACTCCCTGTACCTGAAAATTTCATAAAAGCATTAGCAAGGGATGTCGTCTGGGCCTGGAGTGCACTTACTTTATCAACCTCAAACACTCCAGCAGCAATCTTTTTAGGTGCAGACCGCTCCAATGGCCACTGATAGCTGTTGGTGGCCATATCCTCTATAAGTGTACGAGCATTTTCAACAGTCTTGGACAACAGAGTCCCACCTGAAGCTGCATCAACAATCGTTTTTGTACTAGGAGTCAAAACATTATAGAACAATTGAACCTGAAGCCAGTCGGGATATCCATGCTGAGGGCACTTCCTCAGTAGCTCTTTAAATCGCTCCCAGGCCTCGAACAGCTGCTCATCATATTGTTGTTGGAATGTCCCAATCTCGGTCCTCAGCTTGACCGTCTTTGCAGGAGGGAAAAAAATATTTAAAAAGGCCTGGACCAAAGCATCCCAGGTGGTGATGCTCCCAGGGGGAATGGACTGCAACCAAATCTACCCTAAAAAGGAAAAAAAAAAACAATTATGGAAAGAAAGAAAGAAAAGAAAACTACTAATCTAAATATGAAAAAATATAATCTAGACAAGGAAACAAAATAACCTAATATGGAATGCAAAAATAAATATGGCAAACACAAATAAGGAAACTAACAAGTATAGAAAAACTAAACTAGGAAACAAATATGGAAAGAAAACAAATAAGGAAAAAAAAATGCAATCAACCTAGAAAAGTAAAAATACACCCTAAATTAAGATCAAACAATTCTTTCACAATATCAATCTAGCTAAATGTGCCAATCCCAGCAACGTTGCCAAAAACTTGATGTGGAATTTTCCTTAGCGCAAGTGCACGGGTCAAGTAATAATAAAGTGTTCGTATAAACGAGTGTCGTCCTCTAGATTGGATGTTTAAGCTAAATCAAGTACTATGAATTATCTTGCTCAATTTTATTTAGGGAACACAATGTAGTGAGTGAATGATATGAAAACTAAATCAAAACAAATAAAAAGTGGAAATTCAATTGGAAGAACACTTAGGGAATTGATTTCACCAATTTAGTCTAGGATTGATTTTAAGGAATAAGTTATTATGCACAATGGAATTATGAGCCTAAGACCCTTTAATCACAACTACCTCTCCCGAGTATAATTGACTCTCATGCAAATTAACAACCTTGATATCCCTATCTAAGTTTATTAACAAGCAAGGCAATGCGATCTTTTGACCAATTCCAAAGTTAATCTAAAAACCGTCACGAAATTAGAAAGTAAACTTTAGTCATGCAATCTTGAGTAAGTCTAAATCAAATCCCCTCTTATGAGCTAAATTCAAAACTTAAATCATTCAACTAATGGCCAATTAATTGAAAGCATTAAATAAAGATTACAAACATAATAACCATTGCACAACTTAAACCATAAATGAATCCATAAACTCAATTGACTACATCAATCCCTAAGCTACAAGTTTAGCTACTCATGATTGGTATTACAAGCTCAACTAAACATGAAAAAGCCATAAAATCTAACTAAAGTGATAGAAAGAAGAATTAAACTCGTTGTAGGTCGAGACCGAATGTCCCCATCACGATGCCCACGAACAATGGGTTGATTTCCAACTTGCTCCCTTTGCTTCAGCTCCAATATGCTCTGTTTTTCCTCTGTTTACGGCTCCAAGAAGTCCCCCAAATCGAATTCCCCAAAAACCTAGCCGAAAAGAAGCTTATATTATGTTTTTTCGTCATAGCGTCGAGACACTGCCTCTAAAACGCGCGTTCTGAATAAGGGAAAAACGGTAGCGTCAAGATGCTATTGTCACAGCGTCTCGACGCTGCGACGCTGCCGCCTCTAGTAATTAAGGAAAACCAGCGTCTCGACGCTCCAAGAGTGGCGTCTCGACGCTAATGGGCAGAATGCCCTCTCTTGGCTCCTTGTTGCTTGAATCTTTCCGGTTCTTTGGCGTCTTTTCACGTCCCGAACACTCGATTAACTCCAATTCTATGTTTTAGCTCTAATCAACACTTTCCTACAAAATAAACAATTAAGTGCAATAAAATGGCCCATAAATCATAAAAGACTAGCTAATTTAAATAGGGAAAAATAGTTAGCTATGCTCGCTATCAGCTCCTTGCTCAGGGAAGTCTCAGTATCCCTCTTTCCGCTTTGCTGTTTTTAAAACATTGGGGACAATGTTTAGTTTAAGTTTGGAGGGGAGGCTTTCGTTGTGTTGAGCATATTTAAATTCTGTTGGTTGCATGAATAGATAGCTATGATAGCCAAGGATATGATTTTAGAAATTTTGGGAGAAAATGGATTATATGTTGTGGAATCTTGGAGCACGGCAGAAATTGTGAAATTTTAAAATTTTTTTGATACTTAGTTTTGATGTCTAAAGCATGCAATAGCCTTATCTAATGACGTCATTGAAAATCTAGATTCTTCTTATGGTTTTTAAAGTTTCTTGTCACCCCGATAGGCTAAGTTTCTAATATCAGGAAGTTCATGTTTGATTGTTCTAAAGAGCTAGGTAGAAAAAAATGCTATGCCTGCTGAGAGAAAAGCAAAAGCAACAAAAGAAAATGAGATAAAAGAAAAAAATCTGTTGAAAAAGAAAACTTTTGCTTGCACAAAAGAAAAAAGCCTGGGGGTAAAAAGAGCTACCTGCGGTGTGATCAGTTAGGCCAACCAAAGAATAAAATTTGGGTTAAGAGTATGCGGTGCTTGCTTATTCCACTTGCATGTTTTCCATTCTATCCTAAGAATTCAAAAATCATTGACGCTTGAGCGATTCTATTTCATGCATCTTTAGAATTTATTTTGCTTGGGACTAGCAAAAGCTTAAGTTGGGGGGTGTGATAGCGAGCAGAAATGTCGTTATTTTAGTCCCAATTTGTTAAGCTTTTCTATGCTTTAATCGTGTTTTTAATGAAAATATTTAATGAATTCTGTTATTTGTTCCTTAGAAGCAAAGTTGGTGATTTTGGGAGAAAAAGTGCCAAAAATGAAGCAAATGAAGCCCAAATCCAAGCTTGGATCAAAAGGGGATCCAAAGAAGTCATTCATGATGAAAATGCCCAAAAGAAGTCATTTCTTGGGCAACAAGACGCGTGCATAGCAGCGTCGCGACGCTGTGCAATGTAGCGTCGCGACGTTACCCCCATTCCAGACTTATAAAAGGCACCTCTTGGTGCCTCATTTGATATCCAACAATCCATCAAGGAATCCATTCCTTTCCTTCTTTCCTTAGGCTCCTTTGGGAGCCCGTCTCAAGGCTTTCTAGCCTTTTTGAGAGAATTCTTTAGTGGGAAATATTTTGGGAGTTTTGGGGAGCATCTTAGGAGGCTCAAGAAGTAGTCGACGGGGCTCCAAGCGTTAGCGAAGGGGTTTTTCGACGGTCAATTCCTTTCCTTTTATGCTCTTAATTATGCTTTCTATTGTAATTATTGTGGATATTTTAGCCATGTGTAGCTAAACCCCAACTTGGGGTCTTGAAATGAAATTATAGTTCAAATATTGTTGTAATTTCTTGTCTCTTGCCCTTGTCCTAATTATTTGTATGGATGCGCTTAATGCTTTATTTAATCTGGCCAATTGTGTAATGATCTGATTCTTAATGGAAACTCGATAGAGAGAAATTAGGATAGATCGTAATCCATGCAACTAGTTTAATTGCCCGTTGTAACACCGAGATTAGTTGATTAAACTTAGATTCCTAAATTGAATCAGAGCGTAATAATTAATGATTTTTAATGGCGCTAAGGACACTTAGGTTGTTAAAATGAATTAATTACAATTAGGGGAAACTGACAGGAGAACCTATGTGATTAACGATGATTCTAGGATTATAATTAGTTGGGCAATGAGATAACATAATTATAACAATTGTTTAGCTAATAATTGATTTTCAAGACCCCTCTTCCCATTAAAAGAAAACTCTTTCTCCATATTTAATTTTTTTTTTTTTCATCAATTGCTTTGAATTTTAAAGTCCTCTTTATTGCATGAGCTGTTCCCTAAATATTATTTCGCCCAATTATTTTTAATGCTCAAGAGATTTTTATTTTTGCTTAATTTTTGCTTTGCCTCCCTGTGGATTCGATACTCGGTATTACTTACCGTTTTATATTACTTGTGACGACCCGTGCGCTTGCGGTGCGCGGTTAGTCGACCAACACAACCTCATGCGTTTATAAGAGTCTTGTAGCGCTAACATTGGTTAATTCATCCATTAATGCCCAAGTGAGAAAAAATCATTAAGTTTCCCTTCCGGGTATTCCTTATGCGTTTTGCAATAAACTATCAATTGATTATTTGACTAGTTTATGTGTGAAGTTTAGTTCTCTTAATACTTACAAGGAATTGAGTTTGTCACAACGCAATCAAAGCTCAAACATGCAATATCTTTTAGCGGTAATAATTTAATGCTACCAAGACTACATGACATGCGCTAACTTGTTCTACTTAGAGAGATCCATATGCATTACCTGTCAGGGATTTATCATACTGTTACCGCATCCGGCTGGCCAAGCGGGAATTAGCAATGAAAAGATTAACGCAACTAAGCAGAAAGCAATCAATGTTTCATTTAAACCAAAATATGCGCTTACAAGTTGTACTTATCACCGCATGAGGCGCTTGCGCTAAGCCTTGAAGAGGAGAGTTAGTTCATGTGAGCAAAACAAGGCATTATGAAATAAAATATTACACACAAGTTTGCTCCCATCTGCAGATTTCTACAATTCCTTCTTGATCTCCTTCTTCTTTTTTTTTTTCTCTTCGTTCTCCCTCTCTCTCTTTTTTTTTTCTCTCTCTTTATGCCTCTATTTATAGGTGAGGAAGATAACTTCATCAAGTAATAGCAACTTGTTTGATCATCATTAGGCAACTTGCGCCTTTTTAATCCCCTTTTTCGCCCACTTGCTCTGATTGCGCTGACGCTGTCTTTTAATCTATCTTTTTTTTTGTCTCTTGATCATCTTGGAATGTGTGCCTGCGCTGAGAAGATACTTAAAACAACTAGATTAGCTACGTTAGTGCTCTGTATTTTATAATTTCCTATCGCGTACACAAATATAGCTTGCCGCTTATAACAAAACACTTTTTCTCTTCTTTATGCGCTAAGATAATGCATCTGAGGTTCTTTTAGCCTGAGTTTAGATGATAAATAACTTGCTTTTCGCAAGTTATCAATACCCTTAGTATCTCCAATAGTCAATCAGTCCCTATTATTGATAGTCACTGATAGACTTCGAGTAATCGGAGTCTATTAGTGATAAATACTAATAGACTTTGATGATAAGGTTCAATTAATTGGAGTCTATTAGTTATAGACACTGATAGACTTTGATTAATCGAAGTCTATTAGTGTGTATCACCGATAGACTCTGATAATTATAATCTATAAGTTTTTATCGTATTTAATTCAAGCCTATCAGTGATAGCCACTGTTGGGTTCCTAGAGTGAGTAATAATATGATATGAAATACTCTAGAACTCTTGTGCAAGTATACACAGTCTGCAGCAAGTAATATTATCAATCTGAGCCCTGAATTAGTTTCCACTCTACCTATTTTTGTGTAACTTTCCAATGGTTTCAAGAACAGTAAAATGATTTGGTTTTATCGAAATTATGCTGAATAAAAATAAATGACAGAACAACAAGTAAACAAATAGATAGACAGATTAAAGACAGGCACTGGTTACGATTTAGTGATTGTTCTAAAATATGCTCTAGCAATATTATTGATCATGCATTTCTCGCAGTATTATTAGAGGATTCCTCCCGGAACTCCGAATCTTTTGGGATATGTTTCAAACCCATTGAAGAGCGACCGATCAAGCACTAAGCAACTGGTTATCCCTAGCTCAGTCACTGACGTTCACCAATACACAATGATCGTAGTGTGGATAATTGCCACACACTCTCTAAATCATCCCTGAAACTAGAGAGAGCTATTCACACCGGCTGGCCAGGCGGGCATAAAATGGAAATAAGCACAAAAATTAACCAAAATGCGATAGTCAATTTATTGCTAGAGATGAAGCACGGTAATCACATTATTCCTAACCAACACCTTAAGCTACTTAGTTCATAATAGGCATAGGAATACGAATTACAATCTGAGTATGCATGTCCATAACCAAAAGTTAATAAAGAAAATAAACTCCCTAATCAGCTTGCGGAAGATGGTGTTCTTGATGATCTTCAATCTCTCTAAAATATTCGGCTTCCAAGGGAAAACATGGAATGAATTTGACTTGGACGGCTACTTCCTTTTATAGAAGGAGAGGAGACTTGAATTAGGTCAACTTGGACACGTGTAGGGCTCTCCTTGCTCTTTTATCACGAAAATTACTCAACAGAAGTCGGTTCATGAAGTTGGCTAACGAGCAGTGATGTGGCAGTTCTGTTCCCAGTTTTGTTGCAGCACAGAATTTGCTCCCTCAAGTCGCTCAGCAGCATAATCTGCACAAAATAATTTCCAATGCTTCCATTCTTCAAAATGGGTTAAAACATGTAATATCTAACCAAAACCAACCCTAATAAGCATAAATGACACACAAATCTCTATATAATTGAGGCCTAAATAACTACCTTTTGGGCAGTTATCATACCCCCAAACTTGAACTATTGCACGTCCTGAGCAATACTAATTCACCTTCCTTCAAGAATTCAGAACATTAGAAAAAGAATAGCTTAATCAAACCAGACAGTCCAACACTACCTTTAACCTTTACCTGTGCAGTTTGCAAAACCAAGCTCTGCTGCAGCAAAATGATTCCTCCAGCACGGACAAATAATCACCACTTTTCAACTTAATTCTAAGAACTCACAACAGCCTAGCTCTATTATCAGACATTTCAAAACATATTTTTAAAGGGGTTCATATCATTGTTTATCAGACTTAAAGCAGCCTTACTGTCAGAAACTCTTAAGCATGGGATGACCCACTTTATGGTGCAGTATACCCTTGCCTTCAAGCTTATCACCAACTAGGCTCAATACTCATTATAAAGCTAAAAAAGCCTTAATTATTCTATCTCTTGCTCCTCAGAATGGCGACATTTTGTGATGAAGCTCACCTAAGTTCTGGGAGACAGAAAAACTGCTGGATCATCATTAATCCCTCAAAAATTTTGCTCCGCTAATTTTTTGAGCAAAATTTTCAACAAATAATAAATTATTTCCACAAATAATAATTTTTTTCTCATATTTCTCATTTTTTCACATTTCCTAGGTCATCTTTTGACGCGAAGACAAACTGTGGGTATCACAAATGTCCCCGGTTACTCAATAACCTAACAAATTTTAATTTTGAAGGAGATGAATGCTCTAGCAAAACAATTGGAGTAGCAAAAAATCCCCCAAACTTGAATTATTCATTGTCCTCAATGAATCATTAATAAAGCAACTATACCCCCAAACTTGATCTAATTAAGCGTAATCAGTCCAAGCTCCAAAAATTCAGAAGAAAATAGTTAAGTTAGAGTTACTCAGTGCTCATGGAATGGAACATCAAGAAATTTCATTAAAAATAAGAAAAGAAATTACACATCAGATATATTTTTTTCAAGCAGCAGAAAAGTAAAAAGAAAAGCAAACATAACAGTAATAGAAAAGGAGGTTAGAAAATGCACGAGCAATCAAAAATTTAAGAACAAAAATTATGCTCGCCCAGGGCCACTTCATCCTTCAGTCCTCTTGGCCCAATTCATTTTCATCATCCTCTTCTCCTCTTTCAACAGGTGGGGGCGGAATCCAGGGGTTCAACAGATCGTCAGGGAATGCGGGAAGGGTTGGATACGGTTTTGAAAAATTCTCTTGCAGCGCCTTCTTCAAGCTGGCATCCCGATTCTTAACATAGTTCCAGAAGGTTAAAGTTTGCCTCTCAGCAAACTCTTGTCGACTGGCCGAAAGTGCCAGTTGTTCTAGAATCCAGTTGATGCCATATATAAGCCCACCTCGACGCACCTCCTGCATGCGCTGGAGCCGTGCCAAATTGGGCGTGTCTATGATCCCCTTATCAAATAGGATCACATCTCCCTCATCCACCGGAACCCCTGCTCTTCTGCATAGCATCGTGATTGTGTTCGGAAAGAATAGTTTCCCCACCTTTTTTTTCCAACATCCAGAAATCTCATTTGCAATGATCCTCCCTACATTAATACTGAGAGACTGTAAGATGGCGAAAGCTAGGAGAACCCGTTCCCTGGAGATTGTCGAGTCATGTGTTGTTGGAAGCATCTTCTGTCTAATAAATCCCAATCATGTGTTCGCTTCCTTTTTCAAATAAGCCGACTAGAATGTCCTCTTCTGAGTCTTGGATAACTGCCACTGCGCCCCTTCAATTCCTACCTCCCTTACAGCCTCACTTAGTTGCTCATCAGATGGCGCCACAGCCATCTCATTATACGCCGCATGGGGGAAGTTTTGAACGTTGTACAGTGCATTGATAGCACTTGGACTCCAATCCACCTCGACTCCTCCTTGACAATGTTAGCATAAAATTCACGCACCACCTGTGCGTTTACAGATTCAGGCTTCGCACAAAACAGCTCCCAGCCGTGGTCTGCAATACCGGTCCTCAGAAACTGTGGAAGATCACCACTAAAACCGCGCTCGAACAAGAAATCCCTTTTCAGAAGCTCAGCGTATTTTGCTCTGGCAAAATTGTTGACGAAGCGATCAAATGGAACTTGTTGTTCTTCTATCGCCTCGTGTTCTTCCGATGCTTCAGCAATATTTTTGCCCTTCTCTACCCTACGCTTGAGCAACTGCTCATCCTCAGTCTTCTTCTCTGTTTCTTCTCTTTCTTTGTCTTCAGCTTCTTTCTTCTCTCTTTCCTCTCGCTCTGCCTTTTCTCTCTCAGACTCTGATGATGGTGGTGACGGGGTATCAGTCCAAATCACCTGAACAGTTTATACGACCGACCTTTCTTTTTATGCAGCGGTGTTTCGGCAGTTCGGGCATGATTACCTCAACACGAGCTGCTTGGTCCTGCTCGTTTCCTCTTTCAGACACTACGTCTGCCTGCTCGTCTCTCACCATCTCAACCTGCTGTTCTTGATTCTCCTCAACATTTTCCTCTCGAGCCGTATCTGTATCCGCAAGTCTCTGATCAGCCTCTCCTGGGGTCTGTTCTTGCGGTTCTTCCAGGTTTTCTTCAACCACTGCAGCAACCTCATCCTCTGTCACTTTTTCCTGTTCTTTTCTTCTTAGTTTTTACTTTTTGAACTTCGGGGGTAATGGGTATTTCCTCTTCACTCTCTCTCTCTCTTTCTTTCCTCGCTCTTGTTTTGGCCATGGATAACTCAACGGTTTTTGCAGAGAATGAAAAGGAGAAAGAAAGAATGTAGATGGCAAGATAGAATTAAGAAGACGAAGTGAGGAGAAACGTACCAATGTCTGCAAATAAGTAAGGCTCCAGCAATTTGAAATCCTAACCGAAAGGATTTTCTCCGTAATAAATTGTTTTACCATTCATATTTACTTTGCAATTCAAATCCCTAACGGTAAAATCGTGGAATTTCAATCATCTATGGGAAATAACGGCATGTTGTCAATGGCTAGACCGTTGGATTATCCCTGCACGACATGTGGCAACATCCCTGCAATTCACCTGCCCATAGAAATTCAAAAATCCCAACGATAACAATAATTACTCACACTAAAATCCTTCCTATTCGTATGAGAAATTTGCTCCAGCATTATCTTTGCTGCAACAATCTTCTGAACCTTCCGAATCTTAGATAAGGAATTTAAATTTCAAAATAGGAAAATAAAATCTTTTAAATTCAAATTGAACTTAACCGATCAAATCAAACTTAATTTGTTTTATTCTTAAAGCCGAATAAATTAGAGAAAATCTTTATTAACTAACAAAATTCAAATAACTGAAAATAAAATCTAATAAAATCAAACCAATAAAAAGATAATTCAAAGATAATTTAAATAAATAACCCAAAAATAAAATAAAATCAAATTCAAAAATAAAATCTAAACTACCAATAATAAAATACTGAAGGATAAAATCTAATGAATCAAGCAAAATCCAATCTAACCTAACCGAAATCAAAATCAAATCAACAAAAAAAAAAAATAAAATCAATACAAAGCGTGGGAGCTCAAAATTTTCCTCTGTGAAATGCTCCCGCGGAATTCCTGCTCTCTCAATCATCAACCAACCTTAGGGAAGGATATTTCGACCGAAACTCCTCACCCCAATAATGCTTCACACGCTGTCCATTCACCTTGAACACTCTCCCATCTTTTTTATCCTACAAAGTAATTGCTCCATTGGGGAAAACCTCAATTACAATAAACGGTCCTGACCATTTAGATTTTAGTTTCCAGGAAATAGTTTTAATCTAGAATTATAAAGCAAAACTTTTTTACGCTTGACAAACTCCTTAGATTTAATTTTCTTGTCATGCCACAACTTAGTCTTTTCCTTATACATTTTTGCAATCTCATAAGAAAATTGGCGAAATTCCTCTAATTCATTAAGCTGCAGCATTCTTATTGCTCCTGCACAACTCATATCAAAATTTAACTTTTTCAAAGCCCAAAATGTCTTATGCTCAAGCTCTAATGGTAAATGGCAAGCTTTCCCATATACAAACCTATAGGGAGACATACCTAGAGGAGTCTTATAAGCTGTCCTATAAGCCCAAAGAGCCCTATCCAACCTAAAGGACTAATCCTTTCTAGATGGATGAACTACTTTCTCTAAAATAGCTTTAATTTCCCTATTACTAACTTTAGCTTGACCATTTGCTTGTGGGTGATAAGGGGTAGCTATCCTATTCTTAATCCCATACTTAGCTAAAAGCTTAGTTAAGATATTATTAACAAAATGTGTACCCTCATCACTCACTAGAGCCCTAGGTGTCCCAAACCGTGCAAAAATGTGCGATTGAAGAAACCTTGCTACAGTCTTGGCATCACTCTGATGGCATGCAATGGCCTCCACCCACTTGGACACATAATCAACTGCCAATAAGATAAAAACACTGCCATTAGAAGGGGGAAATGGCCCCATAATGTCAATACCCCATACATCAAATAATTCAACTTCTAAAATATAAGTAAGAGGTTTTTCATCTCTAGGCCCCAAATTTCCTCTCCTTTGGCAAGCATCACATTGCTTGTAGAACCAATGGGCATCCTTGAATAATGTAGGCCAGAAAAATCCGCAATGCAAAATCCTCATAGCTGTCCTCTGACCGCTGAAATGACCTCCATACGGCGAAGAGTGACATTGCTCCAAGATTTCCTTTGCTTCAGCACCTGAAACACACCTACGAATAATACCGTCAGAGCATTGCTTATACATAAATGACTCATCCCAATAGAAAAATTTCGCGTCATGCTTAAACTTTTTCTTCTACCTCCAATCCATGTCAATAGGAGTGACTCCCTTTACCAAAAAGTTGGCATACCAAGGGACATCCCTAACTACCTTTACTTCAACAGCAAAGAGTTGTTCATCTGGAAAAGAATCGGAAATGGCAGATTGCTCCAGCAAAGATGATGACGGATCAAGACAAGATAAATGATTTGCAATGAAATTTTATGATCCCTTCTTGTCCTTTATCTCCAAGTCGAACTCCTGCAATAGAAAAATCCAACGAATTAGTCTAGGCTTTACATCTCTTTTAGACATTAGGTACCTTATTGTTGCATGATCCGTGAAAATCGTGACTTTGGATCCAACCAAATATGGCCGGAACTTCTCAAAAGCAAACACCACAGCTAACAACTCCTTTTCAGTAGTTGTATAGTTGACTTGTGCTTCATTTAAAACCTTGCTTGCATAGTATATAGGATGGATAAATTTGCCCTGCTTTTGCCCCAGCATAGCACCTACTGCAGCATCACTCGCATCACACATTACCTCGAATGGCAAATTCCAATTAGGTGCGCAAAGAATGGGTGCTGAGATTAAAGCAACCTTTAAAGTCTCAAAAGCCTTCCTACAATCTGCATTAAAGTCAAAAACATGATCAGTACACAATAAGTTACAAAGAGGTTTACTGATTCTGGAGAAATCCTTGATGAACCTCCTATAAAAACCAGCATGTCCTAAAAAACTCTGAATTCCCTTCACTGAATTCAGTGGCTCTAATCTCTCAATAACCTCAACTTTTGCTCTATCAACTTGTAGACCATTTTTAGAAATTTTATGACCTAACACTATGCCCTCCTTCACCATGAAGTGGCATTTCTCCCAATTAAGAACTAGATGAGTATCATCACATCTTTTTAACACCCTTCCTAAATTTTCTAAACAATTCTGAAAAGACCCTCCAAACACTGAAAAATCGTCCATAAACACCTCAACAGTGGACTCAATCATATCAGAAAAAATTGCTAACATACACCGCTAAAATGTTGTTGGAGCATTGCAGAGGCCGAAAGGCATTCTCCTAAAAGCGAATGTCCCATAAGGACAGGTGAAAGTGGGTTTCTCCTGATCCTCAGGAGCAATAGTAATCTGGTTATACCCAGAATAACCATCCAAGAAACAGTAGTAGGCCTGACCAGCCAATCGATCCAACATCTGGTCGATAAATGGTAGAGGGAAATGATCCTTTCGGGTAGCTTTATTAAGCCTTTTGTAATCCATGCAAACCCTCCAACCAGTTACTGTCCTTGTGGGGATAAACTCATTATCTTTATTGCTCACCTCAGTAACACCTCCTTTCTTAGGAACACATTGGACAGGGCTTAACCAATTGCTATCGCCAATTGGATAGATGATCCCAACATCCAACCATTTAATTACCTCCTTTTTAACAACCTCTTCCATTGCAGGGTTAAGCCTTCTTTGTTGCTCAATACTCCTAAAGGATCCCTCCTCTAGAGTGATTTTGTGCATACAAAAAGATGGGCTAATTCCCTAAATATCAGCCAATGTCCAACCTATAGCTTTGCGGTATTGCTGCAGCAATTTTATTAAGGCCTTTTCATGCTCCGACATTAAATCTGATGCAAAAATATACGGCAACGTCTCACTTTCCCCAAGATACACGTACTTTAGATGCTCCGGTAAGGGCTTCAAATCTAAAGTAGGTGCCTCAATTAGGGATGGCTTAATTGGGGGAGCCTTTCTTTGATCTAAATCTAAAGACTCAAAAACATCATCACACCTAAACAATTCTTTTTCATTTTTTCTATCTAAAGAAAAAAATTCAAAATCTTCTACACTGACCTCTCCATGCTTTTCTGAATGCTTATCAGCCGAATCCTGTATTGTTGTCTCAATAACTGTGCTCTCCAGAATCGTGATGAAGGAGCAATCTTCCATTTCGTCTGGGTATTTCATGGCTTTAAACACATTAAATTTCACTTCCTCATTACAGACTCTCATTGTTAATTCCCCTTTTTGAACATCTATTAACGCCTTACCAGTAGCCAAAAATGGACGACCTAGAATAATTGGGACATCTTTATCAGCCTCATAGTCTAAAATAATAAAATCAACAGGAAATATGAATTTATCAACTTTTACTAAGACGTCCTCAATTTTACCCTCTGGATATGTGATAGACCTATCACCTAATTGGAGTGTAACTGTGGTAGGTCCAGCTTCACCAATACCTAACTTCCGATAGACCGAAAGAGGCATAAGGCTAATGCTTTCGCCTAAATCACAGAGTGCTCTACCTAATTCTTTTCCACCTATAGACACGGGTATGGTAAATGACCCTGGATCCTTAGCCTTGGGGGGTAGCCCATTCTTAAGAATAACACTACACTCCTCAGTAAGAGATACAGTTTCAAATTCACCTAACCTCTTCTTTTTAGTCAAAATATCCTTAAGAAAAATTTAGCATAATTAGGCATTTGCTCAATAGCTTCTACTAAAGGGATATTTATATGCAACTGCTTAAGAATCTCTAAAAACTTTTTAAATTGACCATCCTGATTCTTAGGCTTTTGCCTTTGTGGAAAAGGTAGAGGTGGTACATAAGGTGGGGGCGGTACATATGGTGGTTCTACATCTGACACAGAACCAAATGCTCCAGCATTTTTATTGCTGCCTCCAGTACCCTGACCAGACTCCAACTCTTTTTCAACAACAATATTTTTATCACTATATCACTTTTCTCTATAACCTGGGTTTTACTAGACTTAATTCTTTCTTCTAATGGCTTACCACTCCGAAGAGTAACTGCCTTTACCTGCTCCTTACCTTCCCTTCTAGGGTGTTCAGTATCTGATGGAAGTTTCCCTTGAGGTCTTGCCTTTAGCTCATTAGCCAGCTGACCCACTTGCAATTCCACGGCCCTCATCGAAGCTTGATTACTTTGAATTGTGGCATCTGTACGAGCCATAAATTCTTTCATCATCGCTTCGAGAGAATTTCCCGAATTTTGCTAGGGAAAAGCCTACTTCTTTTGTTGGGGCATTACCTGCGCTTTAGCAAATCCCGGCTGGTTCATCTTTTGTTGCACTTGTACGTTATTTCCCTGACCTCCCCATGAGAAGTTGGGGTGGTTGCGCCAACCTGGATTATAGAAGTTAGAATAAGGGTTGTTCCTAGAGTGAGTAATAATATGATATGAAATACTCTAGAACTCCTGTGCAAGTATAAACAGTATGCAGCAAGTAATATTATCAATCTGAGCCCTGAATTAGTTTCCACTCTACCTATTTTTGTGTAACTTTCCAATGGTTTCAAGAACAGTAAAATGATTTGGTTTTATCAGAATTATGCTGAAGCAAAATAAATGACAGAACAATAAGTAAACAAATAGATAGACATATTAAAGACAGGCGCTGGTTAGGATTTAGTGATTGTTCTAAAATATGCTCTAGCAATATTATTGATCATGCATTTCTCGCAGTATTATTAGCGGATTCCTCCCGGAACTCTGGATCTTTTGGGATATGTTTCAAACCCAATGAAGAGCGACCGATCAAGCACTAGGCAACTGGCTATCCCTAGCTCAGTCACTGGCGTTCACCAATACACAGTGATCGTAGTGTGGATAATTGGCACACACTCTCTAAATCATCCCTGAAACTAGAGAGAGCTATTCACACCGGCTGGCCAGGCGGACATAAAATGGAAATAAGCACAACAATTAACCAAAATGCGATAGTCAATTTATTGCTAGAGATGAAGCACAATAATCACATTATTCCTAACCAACACCTTAATCTACTTAGTTCATAATAGGCATAGGAATACGAATTACAATCTGAGTATGCATGTCCATAACCACAAGTTAGTAAAGAAAATAAACTCCCTAATCAGCTTGCGGAAGATGGTATTCTTGATGATCTTCAATCTCTCTAAAATATTCGGCTTCCAAGGGAAAACATGGAATGAATTTGACTTGGACGACTACTTCCTTTTATAGAAGGAGAGAAGACTTGAATTAGGTCAACTTGGACACGTTTAGGGCTCTCCTTGCTCCTTTATCACGAAAATTACTCAACAGAAGTCGTATCATGAAGTTGGCTAACGAGCTGTGATGTGGCAGTTCTGTTCCCAGTTTTGCTGAAACACAGAATTTGCTCCCTCCAGTCGCTCAGCAGCATAATCTGCACAAAATAATTTCCAATGCTTCCATTCTTCCAAATGGGTTAAAACGTGTAATATCTATCCAAAACCAACCCTAATAAGCGTAGAGGACACACAAATCTCTATATAATTGAGGCCTAAATAACTACCTTTTTGGCAATTATCAGCCACTGATAGAAAACAATTTAACTCAAGGTTATTAGTTCAGTTTAATTCAAGGCTATCAATTTCTATCCATCAGTTTAATTTAAGTCTATCAGATATAATCACTAATAGAAAACCGTTAAATTCGAGGTTATCAGTTTCTATCACTAATAGAAATCAATTCAATTCAAGACTATTAGTTTCTATCACCGATAGAAACCAATTTAATTGAAGTTTATCAGTTTCTATCAGAAATAAATTTAATTGAAGTTTATTGACTTGTATCACTGATAGAAATTAGTTTAATTCAGATATCTTTTAAAACAACGGTTACAAGAGAACTCACCCGACAAGATGCTTTTCTAAATGGTGCTTTTCTTATAATTTGAATGATTGCTTGTTATATGCTTTAAAACACCATTAGAAAGAATGTTATAGGGTTAATTCATTAAAAGTTATAAGAGTTATAATGTTGATGAATAGAAACTGCAAAACCTATAACAAATAGTTGCATGCTAACATAGGATCTTAGGATCTTATCATTCTTTAAATGGTTTAAAATGAAATAGACCTAAGATCACCTTTTCTAATAGGATTAGAAATATGTCTTACTTAGAATTTTAAATAGTTTTAAAATTCGAGTAAGTAGGACATAAGACCTTGGTTATAAGGGAACTCTCCCGGCAAATGGTCTGGAACCTGTGTTGAATTAACCATAGTCTTACTAGCATGCAATGTCACTAGGTTATTAAAAGCGTTTAATTCACCTAGACATTTAGTGTAAAGACCTTATTTAATAAGGCATAGACTTAGATAGATTCATTTACCCTGAATTTACCTGAGTAATAGACCCTAAAATCTTACGACACTTTAGTGGGAGGAAAAGTATAGAAACGAAATGTTTATATTAAGTTTCTACTCTCACGTTCCCCTAAGTTCACACCGTGAGATCCATGCTTGACCTAGAGGCGCCCTGGGAGCGTCCCCCTACGGATGGTGTTTGCATGGGTTAATATCAAGGTGAATGGGGAAAGTGTTCATAGTAAGTGGGAGAAGGAAACGTGTCAAACGTATCTTGCGGTCTCCATCATTAGGTTGCACCGTGAGATTCCCATGTGTTGCTTGCGAGTCGCCCTGGGAGCGATCACCCTACGGAGGGCTTGCGCATGGGATTCAGAACAACACAAACTCCATAAATGGATAGGGTTTCCTAGGGCCATTCCCAACATTAGCTCCTCCCTACAGTGGCATTATGATGGGTAACACTTACAAGATGGTCTTGACCAAATTAACGTTAGCTAAATAACTATTGGAGTAAGAGTTATTCTAGTAATAGTATTTGGCCGAGATTGTCTCGATTTAGAGGAGGGGTAGCCGATTGCCCTACGGTAGCTGTTATTCTAAACCTCTGAAGTACCGTTGCAAATAAATCAATTAGATATATGGGTCGATGATTGCTTTTGCTAAAATCTGATTGGATAATAGGAATAATGGGTTTAGTGCATGTTTCTAATATAGATTAATTTCTTTGTTTCAACAAATATGTAAAAAAACGTATGTGCTTTGTCAAATGCCAAATTAAACGGTTTAGTACATACGACTAAGAATACTTACTTAAACGCTAAACACGTGGCAAACAATTTAGGTTTTGTCTCAACTGAGGAATGTCCTCGAACTAACTTATTAGCCAAGAAAAACATGATCCACGACTCTAAATACGATTTATTAGTCTTGGAAACTTGTTTAGTGGAAAACGACGATTCTGCCTGAATACTCGATTCAGGTGACACTAATCACGTATGTTCTTCATTTTAATGAATGAGTTCCTTGCAACAACTAAGAGCTGGAGAGATGACTCGTAAAGTCAGAACAGGAGAAGTCATCTCGGCTATTGTAGTGGGAGATATAAAATTATTCTTCACCAAAGAACATTACATGATATTAGATAATGTGTACATAGTTCCAAAAATTAAAATAAATTTTATTTCTCTATCTTGTTTAATTAAACAAGGATATTCAATTTATTTTTCTGTTAACGAAGCGTTCATAACTAAAAGAGGTATTGATGTTTGCTCTGCAAACATGAAGAATAAATTGTATGTTTTGAGACCAATTGAGTCTAAAGCTATTTTAAATCACGAGATTTTAAACTGCTGAGACTCAACCTAAAAAGCGAAGAGTTTCTCAAGATACCTATCTCTGGCAATTGAGGTTAGGCCATATCAACATCAATAGGATTGGGAGATGGGTCATAAGTGGACTTCTAAAGAAGTTAGAAGACGACTCGTTGCCTCCTCGTGAGTCATGCCTTGAGGGCAAGATGACAAAATGACCTTTTATCGGAAAAGGTTATTGATAACTGCCCAAAAGGTAGTAATTTAGGCCTCAATTGTATAGAGATTTGTGTGTCCTTTATGCTTATTAGGGTTCGTTTTGGATAGATATTACATGTTTTAACCCATTTGGAAGAATGGAGGCATTGGAAATTATTTGATGTAGATTATGTTGCTGAGCGACTGGACGGAGCAAATTCTGTGCTGCAGCAAAACTGGGAACAAAACTGCCACATCACAGCTCGTTAGCCAACTTCATGAACCGACTTCTGTTGAGTTATTTTCGGGATAAAGGAGCAAGGAGAGTCCTACACGTGTCCAAATTGACCTAATTCAAGTCTCATTTCCTTCTATAAAAGGAAGTAGCCGTCAAAGTCAAATTCATTCCATGTTTTCCCTTGGAAGCCGAATATTTTAGAGAGATTGAAGATCATCAAGAACACCATCTTCCGCAAGCTGATTAGGGAGTTTACTTTCTTTATTAACTTGTGGTTATGGACATGCATACTCAGATTGTAATTCGTATTCCTATGCCTATTATGAACTAAGTAGCTTAAGGTGTTGGTTAGGAATAATGTGATTACTGTGCTTCATCTCTAGTAATAAATTGATTATCTCATTTTGGTAAATTGTTGTGCTTATTTTCATTTTATGCCCGCCTGGCCAGCCGGTATGGATAGATCTCTCTAGTTTCAGGAATGATTTAGAGGGTGTGTGGCAATTATCCACACTACGATCATTGTGTATTGGTGAACGCCAGTGACTGAGCTAGGGATAACCAGTTGCCTAGTGCTTGATCGGTCGCTCTTCATTGGGTTTGAAACATATCCCAAAAGATCTGGAGTTCCGGGAGGAATCCACTAATAATAATGCGAGAAATGCATGATCAATAATATTGCTGGAGCATATTTTAGAATAATCACTAAACCTAACCAGCGCCTGCCTTTAATCTGTCTATCTATTTGTTTACTTATTGTTCTGTCATTTATTTTGCTTCAGCATAATTCCGCTAAAACCCAATCATTCTATTATTCTTGAAACCATTAAAAAGTTACACAAAAATAGGTAGAGTGGAAACTCATTCAGGGCTCGGATTGATAATATTACTTGCTGCAGACAATGTATACTTGCACAGGAATTCTAGAGTATTTTATACTATATTTTTACTCACTCTAGGAACCCGACAAGTTTTTGGCGCCGTTGCCGGGGACTTGAATAAGTTTTTATCTGATCTGTTTTGTGTATGTGTTTTGGTAGTTTCGTCCTAGAACTTTTTGATTGTTTCTTTTGTTTTTGCAGGTGTGATTTTGGTGCATGAGCGATCCGCCTGGGGTACGGTTTGAGCTTGATCCAGAAATTTAGAGAACATTTAGGAACAGAAGGAGGGAGCAGCGCAGAAACAAGATGGAGAACGCCTCGCAACTTCCGCAGGTTCCTGATGGTCCAGCAGTAGTAAACCCCCAGCAGAATCCGTTGCTGCAGCAAAATTCACTGTTTGAGCAAAATGAGCAGCGAAATAATCAGGCTGAGAATCCTATCTTAATAGCGAACGATAGGACCAGAGCCATTCGAGCGTATGTTGTCCCGATGTTTAATGAGTTGAATCCAGGGATTGCACGTCCCCAAATCCAAGCGGTGAATTTTGAAATGAAACCGGTAATGTTTCAGATGTTGCAAACCGTGGGGCAATTCCATGGTTTGTCATCTGAAGACCCACATTTACATCTTAAGTCTTTTATAGTAGTTAGTGATTATTTTGTAATTCAAGGAGTGCCTAGAGATGCTCTCAGATTAACTTTGTTCCCGTATTCTCTTAGAGATGGAGCAAAGTCATGGTTAAACTATTTTGCTCCAGGATCAATTAGGACGTGGGATGAGTTAGCTGAAAAGTTTATGAGTAAATATTTCCCACCTAATAGAAATGCTTAATTAAGGAGTGAAATAGTAGGGTTTAGGCAACTTGAGGATGAGACTTTTAGTGAGGCTTGGGAAAGGTTCAAGGAGCTTTTGCGGAAGTGTCCCCACCATGGTTTACCTCATTGTATTCAAATGGAAACATTTTACAATGGTTTAAATGGAGTAACCCAAGGTATGGTCGATGCCTCGGCTAGAGGGGCCCTTTTGGAAAAAAACTTTTGATGAAGCTTATGAAATTCTAGAGAGAATATCTATTAATAGTTGTCAGTGGTCGGATATTAGAGACACGAATAAAAAGGTTAAGATTGTGTTAGAGGTTGATGGTGTGTCTACCATTAGGGCTGATCTTGCTATGATTGCTAACGCTCTTAAGAATGTGACAATGATTAGTCATCAGTAGCCACCAGCTATGAAGCTTGCAGTAGTGGTGAACCAAGTCACGGACGAAGCATGTGTCTATTGCGGTGAAGACCACAACTACGAGTTTTGCCCCAACAATCCAGCGTCTGTGTTTTTTGTAGGTAATTAGAGGAACAACCCTTATTCTAACTTCTATAATCCAGGTTGGCGCAACCACCCCAACTTCTCATGGGGAGGTAAAGGAAATAACGAACAAGTGCAATAGAAGATGAACCAGCCGAGATTTGCTAAAGCGCAGATAATGCCCCAGCAAAATAAGCAGGCTTTGCCCCAGCAAAATTCGGGAAACTCTCTCGAAGCGATGATGAAAGAATTTATGGCTCGTACCGACGCTGCAATTCAAAGTAATCAAGCTTCAATGAGAGCCCGGGAATTGCAAGTGGGTCAGCTAGCTAATGAGCTCAAGGCAAGGCCTCAAGGGAAACTTCCATCAGATACTGAACACCCTCGAAGGGAAGGTAAGGAGCAGGTAAAGGCAGTAACTCTTAGGAGTGGTAGGCCACTAGAAGAGTCTAGAAAGACCCAGGATTTAAATAGTAATAGTGATAATAATGTTGTTGTCGAGAAAGAGTTGAAGTCTGGTTAGGGTGCTGGAGGCAGCAAAGAGAATGCTGGAGCATCTGGTTCTGTGCCAGATGTAGAACCACCATATGTGCCGCCCCCACCTTATGTACCACCTCTACCTTTTCCACAAAGGCAAAAGCCTAAGAATCAGGATGGTCAATTTAAAAAGTTTTTAGAGATTCTTAAGCAGTTGCATATAAATATCCCTTTAGTAGAAGCTATAAAGCAAATGCCTAATTATGCTAAATTTCTTAAGGATATTTTGACTAAAAAGAAAAGTTTAGGTGAGTTTGAAACTGTATCTCTTACTGAGGAGTGTAGTGTTATTCTTAAGAATGGGCTACCCCCCAAGGCTAAGGATCCAGGGTCATTTACTATACCTGTGTCTTTAGATCTGCATAGGTGAGAGTGGCTCAGTATCGCCGACTCAATATGCCTCCCATTTCAGGGATAGGAACGGGTAGATAGCTGGGGACATAGTCGTGCAAGAAGGAATTCACTCCTACCCAAACAAGGGATAGTAGAGAGGTTGTTCCCTTAAGTGCTGACTCCGGGGCTTGAACAAAGGGATCTCGCCCTCTCATTGGCCCGAGAGGGACTCGGTTTATTGGTTGGACCATAAACCAATTGTTCATTAGAGGATCAGTGGGACTTAAGGAACTAGAAGTACTATAGGGGTAAAACGGCTTATTGACCTAGCTATAGCTACGGACAACCTGTGAAGGATCGACTTACTAATCATGGTTAAATCGAGTGGACGGAAATATATCTATAGTGAGGGGAGTGCAACTATCGGGCTATAGTGGAGTGTCTCGATAGTTAACGAATGTTGGCTAGCTTGGACAATGAGATTAGTCGGTTAGCCTCGAATCCTTGGAGCCCATGATCTATAGGTCCATTAGGTCCCCCTACTAGCTCATATCGGAATTAAGCCTAGAACAAAAGATATGAAGCTTTGAATCGTTCAAAATCGGGAAAAAGGGAATTATCGTAAATTGTGTTTGACACAATAATTTAATTATGAATTAAATTAGAAAATGAGAGATGAAGTATTTAAAAGTGTTTTGAATACTATATATATGTATTAGGAATCATATATATGGAATTGCACAAGATAACAAAGATTAATTAGATTAATCATATCAAAATTAATTTGAAAATTTTCAAATTAATTACCAAGCAACCAATTTCAATTTGAATTGAAATTGGGGTAATTTGCAAGCTTGAAATTTGATTTCAATTTTAATTTAGTGGATTTAGTTGGAAATCCACTTAATGCATGATCATTCAAAGTGGAAAGACAACTCACTCATGCATTGTTGCATGTCTTGTGTAATGTACACTTAGAATCCACTTGAGCTTGCAAATACACCATGTGTCTTGTGTCTTGAGGCTTGGCTTTGCATGGAGAATGTCTTTAAAAGGAGCTTGAATCATATTCAAACACAAGAGAGCCATTTCCTTAATGTTATGCTGCTGGAATTTGGACTCAAAGTTCTCTCATCTCTCATTCTTCTCCATTGTTTGATGCTTCTAGCATTCCCTTCCCATTCCCTATCTTATATAGACTCCCACAAGTCGTTCTTGGCCCGGAGTATAGTAGGGAAGACTCTAGAGGTTGTCCAAGGAGCATAGGAGAGGCAAACACCACAAGGAGTTCAACATAATTGAGCTACAAAGGTTGGTGTTTTCTAAACTCTCTATTCTGTCTTTTCTAGAACATGCATGCTTTAGGAGTAAAATTGAACGTCTTAAGTGCTTTCGATCTTCAATTGCTTCCGCATGTGTAATATGTACACCTTCAATTGGTATCAGAGCTTGATTAGAGCACTTAATTCGTTTTAATTTTGCTTTGGTGGGTACCATTTTGAAATTGAATTTTCTGTGTGCTAAAATGGAAGTGTTCTGGTTTGGAAATTTTTTGAGCATTCAAACCTTCATGAAATTGTAATTGCTCGGATATGTAAGAGCGTTAATGTGTGTACTATAGTCTGTAATTTTTATAGAGTCATTAGAGTCCATATAGGCTTTAAAATCGAAGAAAAACCGGAGAAGACGCAGTAGAAAATGAAAATTCCAGCAAGCTGTTTTTTTTTAATTCCAGCATCAGTTTTTTTTTTTTTTTCTTCTTCTTTTCCAGTCCGGTTCGGTTTGATTGCAGCCGGTTCAACCCCTATACACACTTTTGAAGGCCGGTTCACTCCATGAAGGGTTGGTTCGAGTCGGTTCGTGAAGCTCGAGATTGATTCAAGCAATTTTTTATTAATTATTATTGTAATAATTAGTTAATTGTTTGTTTTTAGATTGCCAAACCATTCCATTTTAGCTTGATTTAATTTCTTTATGCATTGTGAATTTATGATTTAATTAAATGATTGTATGTGCATTATGAGCGTGCCATGTAGATTAAAATCCCACCATAGGAAAGCATGTTCATGCATTTGTTTAATTTTAATAAGTGTTATTGATTAATTCAAATGCATGAGGGAAATTTCATGTTTAATTAATATAAGTGTTGTATTAATTTAGGGAGATTCATGCTTGAATGGTTAATTAAAATTGATTATTCTTATAATAGTTATAATTATTAATTGATAAAATTAACCAAGCATGAAGCATGAAATTTCATTAGTTTGATTATAAGTGTTATTCTCAAATTAGGCTTGTTATGGATTGCTTTTATAATTGTTATAAAAAGAGATAGAAATCTAAAATCTATAACAAGATTAAGTGCATGCTCACTTAGGTTAATGAACCTTCAACGATTCGATCAACTTGCATAGTTTAGGTCGATATCTTGTAAAACAATGGTTACGGGAGAACTCACCCGACAAGATGCTGTTTAAGGCTGGAGGTATTTAAGTTGACGGTTTACGGAACACCTCCTACCTGGGCATCGAGTCGGTTCTTGAGTTAAGTTAACTCGAGTTTTATGAGCATGCGTGAGCGGTGTGAGGTTTTAAAGTGTTATCACCTAGACATCGTAGTATAAAGCGTTATACAAACCTAGACATAGGTTGTTTCTAAATGGTGCTTTTTTAACTTGAATGATTGATTGTTATATGCTTTTAAACACCATTAGAAAGCATGTTATAGGGTTAATTCCTTTAAAGTTATAAGAGTTATAATAGTTAATGAATAGAATCCATAAAACCTATAACAAAGAGTTGCATGCTAACATAGGATCTTAGGATCTTATCATTCTTAAATTGTTTAAAATAAAATAGATCTAAGATCGCATTTTCTAATAGGATTAGAAACATGTCTTACTTAGTTTTTTTTAAAATAGTTTTAAAATTTGAGTAAGTAGGACATAAGACCTTGGTTATAAGGGAACTCTCTCGGCAAATGGTTCGGAACCTGAGTTGAATTAACCAAAGTCTTACTAGCATGCAATGTCACTAGGTTATTAAAAGAGTTTAATTCACCTAGACATTTAGTGTAAAGACCTTGTTTAATAAGGCATAGACTTAGATAGATTCATTTAGCCGGAATTTACCTAAGTAATAGACCCTAAAACTTTACGACACTTTAGTGGGAGGAAAAGTATAGAAACGAAATATTCGTATTAAGTTTCTACTCTCACGTCCCCCTGAGTTCACACCGTGAGATCCATGCTTGGCCTCGAGGCGCCCTGGGAGCGTCCCCCTACGGATGGTGTTTGCATGGGTTAATATCAAGGTGAATGGGGAAAGTGTTCATAGTAAGTGGGAGAAGGAAACGTGTCAAACGTATCATGCGGTCTCCATCATTAGGTTGCACCGTGAGATTCCTATGCGCTGCCTGCGAGTCGCCCTGGGAGCGATCACCCTACGGAGGGCTTGCGCATGGGATTCGGAACAACGCAAACTCCAGAAATGGATAGGGTTTCCTAGGGCCATTCCCAACATTAGCTCTTCCCTACGGTGGCATTGTTGGGGCCGCCCTCTGCAATCTGAAAATGATGGGTAACACTTACAAGATGGTCTTGACCAAATTAATGTTAGCTAATAACTATTGGAGTAAGAGTTATTCTGGGAATAGTATTTGGCCGAGATTGTCTCGATTTAGAGGAGGAGTAGCTGACTGCCCTACGGTAGCGGTTATTCTAAACCCCTGAAGTATCGTTGCAAAATAAATCAATTGTATATATGGGTCGATGATTGCTTTTGCTAAATCTGATTGGATAAATGTGATTAATGGGTTTAGTGCATGTTTCTAATAGAGATTAATTTGTTTGTTTTAGCAATATGTCGAAAAACGTATGTGCTTTGTCAAATGCCAAATTAAACGGTTTAGTACATTCGACTAAGAATACTTGCTTAAACGCTAAAAACGTGGCAAAGAATTTAGGTTTGGTCTCAACTGAGGAATGTCCTCAAACTAACTGCGTAGCCAAGAAAAACATGATCCACGACTCTAAATGTGATTTATTAGTCTTGGAGACGTGTTTAGTGGAAAACGACGATTATGCCTGGATACTTGATTCAGGTGCCACTAATCACGTATGTTCTTCATTTCAAGGAATGAGTTCCTGGCAACAGCTAATAGCTGGAGAGATGACTCTTAAAGTTGGAACAGGAGAAGTCATCTCGGCTATTGCAGTGGGAGACATAAAATTATTCTTCACCAAAGAACGCTACATGATATTAGATAATGTGTACATAGTTCCAAAGATTAAAAGAAATTTGATTTCTTTATCTTGTTTATTAGAACAAGGTTACTCAATTTCTTTTTCTGTTAATGAAGCGTTCATAACTAAAAGAGGTATTGATGTTTGCTCTGCAAACTTGAAGAATAAATTATATGTTTTGAGACCAATTGAGTCTAAAGCTATTTTAAATCACGAGATGTTTAAAACCGCTGAGACTCAACCTAAAAAGCGAAGAGTTTCTCAAGATACCTATCTCTGGCACTTGAGGTTAGGCCATATCAACATCAATAGGATTGGGAGATTGGTCAAGAGTGGACTTCTAAACAAGTTAGAAGACGACTCGTTGCCTCCTTGTGAATCATGCCTTAAGGGCAAGATGACAAAACGACCTTTTACCGGAAAAGGTTATCGTGCCAAAGAGCCCTTAGAGCTCATTCATTCGGACCTCTGTGGACCAATGAACATTAGAGCTCGAAGAGGGTACGAATATTTCATCAGTTTCATTGATGATTATTCGAGGTATGGCTATCTCTACCTGATGCATCATAAGTCTGAAGCTTTTGAAAAGTTCAAGGAGTATAAGGCCGAGGTTGAGAACCTATTAGGTAAGACGATAAAAACACTTCGATCCGATCGAGGTGGAGAGTATATGGACTTATGTTTTCAAGACTATTTGACAGAGCATGGAATTACGTCCCAACTCTCAGCCCCTGGTACACCTCAGCAAAACGGTGTATCAGAAAGGAGAAACGGAACCTTGTTGGACATGGTTCGTTCAATGATGAGTTATGCTCAGTTGCCTAACTCGTTTTGGGGTTATGCAGTAGAGACTGCAGTTTATATCATGAACGTAGTTCCCTCAAAGAGTGTTTCTGAAACACCATTTGAGCTCTGGAAAGGTCGTAAAGCTAGTTTACGACATTTCAGAATTTGGGGATGTCCTGCATACGTGCTAGAAGCAAACCCAAAGAAATTGGAGCCTCGTTCTAGATTTTGCCTATTTATAGGCTATCCCAAAGAAACGAGAGGTGGATACTTCTTCGATCCAGAGGAAAATAAAGTACTTGTATCGACAAATGCTACATTCCCAGAAGAAGACCACCTCATAGATCACAAGCCACGTAGTAAAGTCGTTTTAAGTGAACTATCTAACGAAGCTACAGAAACATCAACAAGAGTTGTTGATGATACTGGCACCTCGAGTCAATCACGTCCTTCTCAAGAAATAAGAGAACCTCGACGTAGTGGGAGGGTTGTTAGACAGCCTGATCGCTATTTGGGTTTAACTGAACTCCAGTCGTCATACCTGATGACGGGATCGAGGATCCATTAACCTTTAAACAGGCAATGGATGACGTTGACAAGAACGAGTGGATTAAAGCCATGGACTTAGAGATCGAGTCCATGCATTTTAATTCAGTATGGGATCTTGTAGATCAACCTGAAGGGGTTAGACCCATAGGGTGCAAATGGATCTACAAGAGAAAACGAGACGCTGCTGGAAAGGTACAGACCTTTAAGGCACGACTTGTGGCAAAGGGTTTTACCCAGCGGGAGGGGATTGACTATGAAGAAACCTTCTCCCCTGTTGCCATGTTAAAGTCGATCCGGATACTTTTATCCATTGCCACGTTTTACGATTATGAAATATGGCAAATGGATGTCAAGACTGCCTTTCTGAACGGTAATCTTGAAGAAAGTATCTACATGTCTTAGCCAAAGGGGTTCATAGCTCAGGATCAAGAGCAAAAAGTTTGCAAGCTTAAACGGTCCATTTATGGATTAAAACAAGCGTCTAGATCCTGGAATATGAGATTTGATACTGCGATCAAATCTTATGGCTTTGAACAAAATGTTGATGAGCCTTGTGTTTACAAAAGGATCATCAACAGATCTATAGCTTTCTTAGTACTGTATGTGGATGATATCCTACTCATCGGGAATGATTTAGGTTATCTAACTGACATTAAACAATGGCTAGCAACTCAATTCCAAATGAAAGATTTGGGTGAGGCACAATTTGTTCTAGGAATCCAAATTGTTCGAAACCGAAAGAACAAAACGCTAGCCCTGTCTCAAGCATCTTATATCGACAAATTGTTGGTTAGATATAAAATGCAAAATTCCAAGAAAGGACTATTACCTTTCAGGCACGAAATTAACTTGTCTAAGGAACAGTGTCATCAGACACCTCAAGAAGTTGAGGACATGAGACGTTTTCCCTATGCCTCTGCAGTAGGTAGCCTAATGTATGCCATGTTGTGTACAAGGTCTGACATTTGTTTTGCAGTAGGGATTGTCAGTAGATATCAATCCAATCCAGGATTTGATCACTGGACAGCCGTTAAAAGTATCCTCAAATATCTAAGGAGAACGAGGGACTATATGCGCTCGTGTATGGTTCGAAGGATTTGATCCTTATAGGATACACTGATTCTGACTTTCAAACTGATAAAGATTCGAGGAAATCTACATCGGGGTCAGTATTCACTCTAAATGGAGGAGCAATAGTATGGCGCAACATCAAGCAAGGATGCATTGCAGACTCGACCATGGAGGCCGAATATGTAGCCGCTTGTGAAGGAGCAAAAGAGGCAGTATGGCTCAGGAAGTTCCTAACTGACTTGGAAGTCGTTCCAAATATGCATCTGCCTATCACCTTGTATTGTGATAATAGCGGCGCAGTTGCAAACTCAAAGGAACCTCGCAGCCATAAGAGAGGCAAGCACATCGAAAGGAAATACCATCTCATTAGGGAGATTGTGCACCGAGGAGACGTGATCGTCACGAAGATAGCGACGGAGCACAACATTGTTGATCCATTCACGAAGGCTCTCACGGCTAAAATGTTCGAGAGTCATCTAGAAGGTCTAGGTCTGCGAGATATGTACGATAAATAATCTAGGTCAAGTGGGAGAATTGTAACCGGTATATCGATACCTTAGTATACTGGGTATTTAGATGCCCTAGTTTATTGTATTTTTACTCCGTTATTAATACAAGTATTTATTCATCCACTGCTGTTATAGATTATAGTACATCCCACTAAACTAGAGTTTTAGTTCAAGTGGGAGATTGTTGGGATTGGTGCCCTAAAACTCGTAGATAGTGAATGTTAAACGAATTATATATACTTATTCGATAAAGGTGTTATCAAGATTGATTCAGTAAAAGTCATTACTGAATAAATTAAATTGCACATATAATAACCCAAATCCAATAAACTAAGATCCATGGCTATAGGATGAAAACTTGAGCTTTATGTAGAGACATAAAAGTGGATCAAGCTTGAGTAATAGCCAAAAACGGTCTATAGTATAGGAATAGGGTTGGGTACCTTATTCTGGAGACACTATGAGGCGCGGCCCACTTTATAGATGGTATAGATGATGTGATCCTAAATCATCCATGTAGAGACATGCGAGTGGGGGTGTCCTATGCAATGAGTTTGCATAAGACCAGGACCGAGAAATAAGTCGCTCTCGCTTTATAACACCGTTTACTGACGAGACTGACTATTTCATGTGATGACCTAGGTAACTCGATCTTAATCCTGAGCTAACTATGAACTCCTGTTTATTCGAGCTTATCCTTAGATCTGCATAGGTGAAAGTGGCTCAGTATCGCCGACTCAATAAGCCTCCCATTTCAGGGATAGGAACGGGTAGATAGCTGGGGACATAGTCGTGCAAGAAGGAATTCACTCCTACCCAAACAAGGGATAGTAGAGAGGTTGTTCCCTTAAGTGCTGACTCCGGGGCTTGAACAAAGGGATCTCGCCCTCTCATTGGCCCGAGAGGGACTCGGTTTATTGGTTGGACCATAAACCAATTGTTCATTAGAGGATCAGTGGGACTTAAGGAACTAGAAGTACTATAGGGGTAAAACGGCTTATTGACCTAGCTATAGCTACGGACAACCTGTGAAGGATCAACTTACTAATCATGGTTAAATCGAGTGGACGGAAATATATCTATAGTGAGGGGAGTGCAACTATCGGGCTATAGTGGAGTATCCCGATAGTTAACGAATGTTGGCTAGCTTGGACAATGAGATTAGTCGGTTAGCCTCGAATCGTTGGAGCCCATGATCTATAGGTCCATTAGGTCCCCCTACTAGCTCATATCGGAATTAAGCCTAGAACAAAAGATAGAAAGCTTTGAATCGTTCAAAATCGGGAAAAAGGGAATTATCGTAAATTGTGTTTGACACAATAATTTAATTATGAATTAAATTAGAAAATGAGAGATGAAGTATTTAAAAGTGTTTTGAATACTATATATATGTATTAGGAATCATATATATGGAATTGCACAAGATAACAAAGATTAATTAGATTAATCATATCAAAATTAATTTGAAAATTTTCAAATTAATTACCAAGCAATCAATTTCAATTTAGAATTGAAATTGGGGGTAATTTGCAAGCTTGAAATTTGATTTCAATTTTAATTTAGTGGATTTAGTTGGAAATCCACTTAATGCATGATCATTCAAAGTGGAAAGACAATTCACTAATGCATTGTTGCATGTCTTGTGTAATGTACACCTAGAATCCATTTGAGCTTGCAAATACACCATGTGTCTTGTGTCTTGAGGCTTGGCTTTGCATGGAGAATGTCTTTAAAAGGAGTTTGAATCATATTCAAACACAAGAGAGCCATTTCCTTAATGTTATGCTGCTGGAATTTGGACTCAAAGTTCTCTCATCTCTCATTCTTCTCCATTGTTTGATGCTTCTAGCATTCCCTTCCCATTCCCTATCTTATATAGACTCCCACAAGTCGTTCTTGGCCCGGAGTATAGTAGGGAAGACTCTAGAGGTTGTCCAAGGAGCATAGGAGAGGCAAACACCACAAGGAGTTCAACATAAGTGAGCTACAAAGGTTGGTGTTTTCTAAACTCTCTATTCTGTTTTTTTTAGAACATGCATGCTTTAGGAGTAAAATTGAACGTCTTAAGTGCTTTCGATCTTCAATTGCTTCCGCATGTGTAATATGTACACCTTCATTAGTGCCCTATTTATACAATCCCATCAGGTACGTTTTTCACTCTTATCTTTTATTACTACTAATGGGATTCATTTTTCTGTGTGTATTATTATTGTGAGGAAAAAAAAAGCTTGAGCAAGGAAGGAAAGAGAGACGGTGCATGAAGATACGATGGAGGAGAGGGTTAAAGAGGCTTCGTAGAGACCAAAGAAAAGAAGAAGAGGTCTAAGAGAGAAAAAAAAAAGTAAGAACCCCTACCCCAACCCTTCCTCCCTACCATTTGTTTCTGAAAAAGAAAAGCCAGAAGAAGAAAAAGAAGATGAGAGGAATGAAGTTGAGACCGAAATTGAGTGAAAAAAATTGAGCTTGATGAAAGATTTCTATACGGGAGGTTCATTAATGAAGAGGCAAGACAAAAATATCAAGAAGTCCTGAAGCGAGATGTTCTAATGAAGCGCGGCTTCGATGGTGGCAAAGAGCTCGTACATTTTCCTTGAGCGAACATTATTAATCACATTTGGGAACGGTTGTGCGCAAATCCGGATCCCACTGTTGATCGACTAGAATGGGAGTTCTACGCCAACATCGATGAAAATGAAGGATTTTTGGTTATTGTTTGAAGAGTTGTTGTCGACTAGAGCCCTGGGGTGATTAATTCTTTATTTAATTTGCAAGACTTCCCCCATGCTGTTTTCAATGAAATATTAGTTGCTTCCTCAAACGAGCAACTGAATGTCCAGTGGAGGTTGTCTAAGATGAGGGCAAGAACATTCCAGTCAACATACCTGAAGTGTGAGGCTAACACTTGGCTCAGCTTTGTCAAGCAGAGATTATTGGCTACAATGTATGCCTCCACTATCCCCTGTGATCGAGTGCACTTGAAGGTCAAGAGTCACAGAGAGTTACAGTGAAATAAAGTTGTTTGACAAGGGGATTATTGACACTGGTAGACTTTAGAGAGGTGTACGCGCCAGGATGGTTTGCTGTGCGGTGTCCATAGAATGCTGGAGCAACTTGAGATGGTTCTCAGTAGGCTACAATTCACTAAGAGACAACTTCAAACCTACTAGAGTTATGATCGTTGAAGGGACATTGCACTATGGAGGGCTGTGCAAGCAAATTTGTCTAAGTTGTAAAAAGCCTTCCCAATTTTTCTTGATGATCTTATAAACCCATGCATTCCATCTCCACCCATCATTTGAGAGGAAGAAGAAAACTCAGAGCCTGAACATGATGAAAAATTAAAGGGAAGTTTTAGTTTCTACGAGCAAATATTTTGATGAATGATTTATTGTGCTCGCCTTGCATGTGTTTTGTTCTTTTTGCTTATGTTATGTCATGTTTCTTTGTTTTTATCTGCTGGTTTAAAATCTATCTCTGACATGATTATGTTGATCTGTGATCTTGATCTTTAATGAAATCAAATACTGTTTTGTCTGGCATATATGAGTATTTAACTTAATTTTCTTCTGAATTTTTGAAGCATGGACTAGTTAGCTTAATTAGACCAAGATGTTCTGATCTCCAGAAACCTTTTGCTTGAGCATTCCTTCTAGCCTGGTCATGACTGTAGCAAAAGTTCTGAGGTAGCATTGTCTTATTTGATCCACCTTAAGCTTAATCTTAGTCCCACGCTTAGTTTAAAATTCAGATAGAAAAAATTATGTTTGGGGGTATACTTGTCATGTTGCTAATTCATTGAGGACAATGAATAATTTAAGTTTGGGGGACTTTTTGCTACTCCAATTGTTTTGCTCGAGCATTCCTCTCCTTCGTTTAAAAATTTGCTAGGTTGTTGAGTAACCGGGGACATTTGTGATACCCACAGTTTATCTTCGCGTCAAAAGATGACCTAGAAAATATTGGAAAAATGAGAAAAATTATTTGCTGAAAAAAGTTGATTGTTGAAAATTTTGCTGAGAAAATTCATAGAGCGAAAGTTTTGAAGGATGAATGATAATCTAGCAGTTTTCTGTCTCCCAGGGCTTAGGTGAGCTTCATCATAAAATGTCGCCATTCTGAGAAGCAAGGGATAGAATAACTAAGGATTTTTGGGTTTAACAATGAGTATTTAGCCTAATTGGTGATAAGTTTGAGGCAAGGGTATACTGCACCATAAAGTGGGTCATCTCATGCTTAAGAGCTTATGACTGTAGGGCTGCTTTAAGTGTGAAGAACAAAAATATAAACCCCTTAAAAATGTGTTTAAATATGTCTGATAATAGAGCTAGGCTGTGGTAAGTTCTTAGGATTGAGTTAAAGGTGGTGATTATTTGTTCAATGCTGAAAGTATTCTTTTGTTGCAGCAGTGCTTGGTTTTGCAGGATGCTCAGGTAAAGGTTGAAGGTATTGTTGGAATATCTGTTTTGATTGGGTTGTGCTATGACTAATGTTTTGAATCTTCAAGGGAAGGTGAGTTAGTATTGCTCGAGACGCGCAATAGTTCAAGTTTGGGGGTATGATAACTGTCCGAAAGGTAGTTATTTAGGCCTTAATTCTATAGGGATTTGTGTGTCTTTTGTGCTTAATAGGGTTGGTTTTAGATATATATTATAAATTTTAACCCATATGGAAGAATGGAGGCTTTGAAAGTTATTTTGTGCAGAAAATACTGCTGAGCGACGTGAGGGAGCAAATTCTGTGCTGCAGCAAAACTGGGAGCAAAACTACCACATCACAACTCATTAGCCAAGTTGACAAACCGACTTCTATTGAGTTATTTTCGGGATAAAGGAGTGAGGAGAGCATGCCATGTGTCCAATTTAACCTAATTCTCATCTTATAAAATGAGGAGCCATCAAAGATAAAGGCATTCACGATTTGGAGACCGAATCAATCGGCCGGAGGCCGAATTGACGGCGGAATGGAGATCTAAAAAGACCATTTGCGATTCCACTCAAGGAGACGAAGTTCTTCCATGTTCTTGGTGGTTTGGAGCAGCCGTTTCATCCCCATTTGCTGAAAAGGATTACTACTTCTTGTTTATTTCGCTTTATGGATGTGCTTATCGAGATTGTAACGTATTTTATGTCTTCAATCATGAACTAATTGCTTTGTAGGCATAGGTTAACAATTATGTGATTGTTATATTTATAAATCTGGAAATTCTATTTGATCATGATCATCTTGAATTATTGTTGATCTTTATTTTCATTAAGTGCCCGCCTAGCTAGCCGGTATGTATAGCTTCTCCTAGTTTGAGGGATGATTTAGGAGTTGTGTGGCGATAATTCACGCTAGATCATTGTGTATTGGTGAACGCCAGTGACTGAGTTAGGGATAGTCAGTTGCCTAGTGTTTGATCGGTAGAGCTTCATTGGTTTTGAAACATATTCAAAAAAATCCGGAGTTCCGGGAGGATCCCGCTGATAATACTGCAGGAGATTGACGGATCAAAAGAATTGCTGGAGCATCTTTATAACAATTACAGAAGTCTTAATCTGTGTCTGTTTTCATTCTGTTTTCTCTATATCTTTTGTTTCAGCATTTTAAAAACCCAATCAATTTAACCAACCATTTGAAATCACTAAAAAGGCAAATTAAATCAATAGAGGTAGGCATTTCAAGACCCTGTGGATACGATAAATACTTATCACTTGCTGCTAGATTGTGTATACTTGCACAGTATTTTGGAGTCAATTTATCTCATATTTTTAACCACTCCAGAATTGCTAGGGACATAGTCGTGCAAGAAGGAATTCACTCCTACCCGAATTAGGGATAGTAGAGAGGTTGTTTCCTTAAGTGCTGACTCCGGGGCTTGAACAAAGGCATCCAGCCCTCTCATTGGCGGTTTATTGGTTAGACCATAAACCAATTGTTCATTAGAGGATCAGTGGGACTTAAGGAACTAGAAGTACTATAGGGGTGAAATGGACTTTTGACTTTGCTATAGCTACGAACAACCTGTGAATGATCGACTTACTGAACCCGGTTAAATTAAGTGGACGAAAATATATCTATAGTGAGGGGAGTGCAACTATCGGGCTATAGTGGAGTGTCCCAGTAGTTAACGAATGTTGGCTAGCTTAGATAGTGAGATTAGTCTGT
Organism: Luffa acutangula; assembly: GCA_036850905.1. Lineage (NCBI taxonomy): Eukaryota > Viridiplantae > Streptophyta > Magnoliopsida > Cucurbitales > Cucurbitaceae > Luffa > Luffa acutangula. The sequence continues at coordinate 25,366,835 of CM072097.1, read as the reverse complement.
TAGCTTCGAATCGTTGGAGCCCATGATTGATGACATGCAAAAATGTCATCATTTTCCTATTAATTGAATTGTGTGCTTTAATGCTATTTTTTGTTTAAATTTCTAAAAACCGAGTCAAAGAAGAAAAATCGGAATTTTGAGAGATTTTAGATGATTTTGGAGGCTTTTGGAGAAATTTGAAGAATTACATTACGAGATCCAAGACCAAAAGCCAAGAAGAATGAGTTAGAAGCCCAAATTCATGAAGTCCAAGCCTTAAAATTATCAAGTTGGGTCAAGAAAAAAGTTCAAAATCCATTACAAGAAGCATTTGGGCCAAAAGAAAGTTGGAGGCCCAAAAATGGAGTCAAAATCGGGCCATTATTGAAGATTCAGGGCCAAGCGTCAAGACGTTAAACCTGGAACGTCCCGATTCAAGGCAGCCGCGTGGAGACTTTTTGAATCGCGACCACATGGAGTCAATCTCGACGCTGCGACGTCTTGGAGCCCAAGAAAAGATGACTTCCGAGCGTCGCGACGCTGTGACGTAGCATCGCGACGCTACGCCTGCTGGGAGCCTATAAAAGGAGCCTTTTGCAATGATGTTTGGGGGGCCAATTTGTGGATTTTCACCCCATTCTATAGTCCACACTAAAATTGAGGATTTTTGGGAAAGTTTTGGAGCTTTGTTGAAGATCTTTGGAGCTCGAGATCGATGGAGGTCGGCGCGGGATCGAGGAGATCGACACTTTTATGAGCATTTTTCTTCCCTTTTCCTTTATGTTTTAGTTTCTAGAATTGTTGTGATTAGGAATTATTGAATTTTAGTGATTATGAGTAGTAAATTCCTAAATTCTATGAGATTGATTTCAATGTTGAACCTCTGCTGAATTAATGAATTGATGTGGTTTAATTGTCATTATTGTTCATTTGTGCATTTTGTCCGTAATGCTTTTAATCAACTGATCACTGATTAAATGAATCGTTACTAAGTGGAAACTCGACGAAGAGAAGCTTAGACTAGAACTGAATGCATGACTAACGCTATTTACCCGAGTGACACGGGATAAGATAAATAACGTAAGAGGTTGTACTGAAGGGTCGTAATGCCATGCTAAGTAAATAAAGATGAGACTGAAAGGAGATTCTTTATTGAAAGGTATGAGATGGGAGGAGACCGACAAGAGAGTCCTTGTCATTAGGCTTCTAGACTTATGAATCAAATGATTAGTTAATCCATATTAGTTAATTGATTAAGCAATAAAGGTCCAATTGTCGAAATCAACCACTCTAGAATTATCCCTCCAAATCGTGTCTCCATTTATCTGTTGCTTTATAGATTAGCATTTTATTTGATCTTTTCGGCATTAGATTTTGTTCTCTAAATAAAGCTAAGCAAGATTATTCGCGGTAATTAATTGAATAAATCCAATCCCTGTGGAGACGATACTCTATACTCAAAATCACTATATTACTTGTGATGACCCGTACGCTTGCGGAATTAAAAAATCGTCGTGCAACAAGTTTTTGGCGTCGTTGCCGGGGATTGGCTAATTTCATTCAATTAATATTGTGAAAAAATTACTTGCTTTAGATTAGAGGTTTTATTTTGTTTATTTTGTTTTATTTTTATCCTGGTCCATTGTTCTTGTTGTGCATTTACTTGGTGTTTGCATCTGATTAAAAGCCTGATTATTGTTGATTTAATTGTTTTAAATGACTTTTTATAATTTTGGGTGGCCCTTTAGGGAATCTGAGCCCGAAGAACCAACACCATCGTCCAATATTTTCTATTCAAATTGTCCCCCTCTAAAAAAAATCTCCCCTAGAGAGCTTACTTAAAGAATTTATTGATGATACTAGAGCCACTAAATTAGCTCTAGAAAAATCCATAGGGAGATTGCATCCCCATGAGGATGAGACTGAAGTGCAATCCGCTCCATAGAAGAAAAATCTTCCTTAGAGAGCTTGCTTGAAAATTTTATCCAAGAGTCGAGAGCCATGAATTTAGAATTATAAAAATCTATGGAGAGACTCCAGACCCAAAGAGAGGATAGGGAAGTAGGGTCCTCTTCCATAGAGTGTCTAGTGAGTCATGTGGCCATTGATTCATTAGTGCCCATTCAAGAGCCTAATCCTTTCGATATCGCTAAGTTTGAGCACATAGGGGTGAGCTGTGTAGATTGTGAGGAAGAATTGGATAGTTTTAGCATCCATCAAGAACAAGTTTGTGAGGAAGAAAAAGAAAATGAGCCTATAGTGTTTGAGGAGTTTCAAGAGATAGAGTTTAAGGTTGAAAAACTTTTGTCTGTTTTATCATCTCCATCATCTCTTGATAATGAGAGATCTTTTTCTCGTTCTCACGAGTCAGTGTTAGAGTCAGAGTCCATTTATTTTGATCTTTCTCCTTTTATGCTTTTATTATTAAAAAATCCCAAAAATATTCATGCTTTAGGGGCCCATGAAAAGCTAGTAAGCTTACTAGCAATAGTCTGCTTCATCGATTCAAGGAAGAAGGGCCCAAAGAAATACGAGAATTTTTATGTGCCTTGAAAGTCTGCACAAACTCATCTAGCTAAGAGACGTTAAAAAAAGTGCTTCTTGGGAGGCAACCCAAGTTTATTTTTCCGTTAATTTTCTTTTCTTTGTTCTAATTACCAAGTAATGGGACAACGACGCGACGCTGTGCGGTTTCCAGACTAGTAGGTGCGAATTTTGGGCTTGAATCTTGGGCCAACTCAAATCTTTTTGGATCTTTTCTTCATGGTTGACTTCTTGGGTTCCCCCTTTGACCCATGGTTGAATTTTTGGCTTGGATTGCTCAATTTTTGGCCTTTTTCCACCAAAAATCCATAAAATGCTCCTAGAGACAAAATAGTCAATTATTTTAGATTTCTTCAATAAAAACACAATTAATGCGCTCAAAAGCTTAATAATTTAGGACTAAAATAGCGACATTTCTTCCTGCTATCATTAATTATGCATGAATTTGAATTTCATGAGTTTTTTTTTTGTATAATAGTTATATTAAATATATGAAATTGGTGAAGCATGATGCATGACATTAATTAATTTAATATAATTGTTATATTTACTCATGCTTAGATTTATTTTCATGTGTATTAATATAATTCGTTATATTATGATAAAATATCAATGCTTGTTTTCATGTATGATTTGATAGAAACTGTTATATTAATTTAATGAAAATTGAATAGCATTGAGCATGGCATTAATTAGATTAATATAAAGGGGGCTTTGCACAAATAGCAAAAACCGACAAAAATACAGTAAAAATAGCAAAAAAATAAAATTATTTGCGGAAAAGGCAAAAAATACGTTAAATTACGAAAATACCCTTAATATCTCCAATAGTTTATCAGTCCCTATTATTGATAATCACTGATAGACTTCGATTAATCGGAGTCTATCAATGATAAATACTGATAGATTTTGATGATAAGTTTCAATTAATCGGAGTCTATTAGTGATAGAAACTGATAGACTTTGATTAATCAAAGTCTATCAGTGTGTATCACCGATAGACTTTGATGATCATAATCTATAAGTTTTTATTGTGTTTAATTCAAGCCTATCAGTGGTAGCCGCTGATAGAAAACAATTTAATTCAAAGCTATTAGTTCTGTTTAATTCAAAGCTATCACTTTCTATCCATCAGTTTAATTTAAGTCTATCAGTGATAATCACTAATAGAAAACCGTTTAATTCAAGGTTATTAGTTTCTGTCACTGATATAAATCAATTTAATTCAAGACTATTAGTTTCTATCACTGATAGAAACCAATTTAATTGAAGTTTATCAGTTTCTATCATAAATCAATTTAATTGAAGTCTATTGACTTGTATCACTGATGGAAATTAGTTTAATTCAAATCTATCATTTTCAATCGAGGATAGAAATCAGTTAATTGAAGTCTATCAGTTTCTATCTCGGATAGAAATCCGTTAATTATCAATTAATTGAAGTCTACCAATGATTGTTACTGATAGAAATCAATTTAATTGAAATGTATCAGTAAAGTACTTTGCATTGCAATCATCTTGGTAATTAGAAACTCATCCAAAATTATTATACTACAATCATAAATTGAACAAAAAATTTCAGTATCTTGTGGTAATTAGAACATAAAATCCAAAAATAACCATTACGAACAAGCGACTCTCAACAACAATATAATTTTTAAAGCCTAGCACACAAGCTCCGTGACCACCACCATAAAATTGCTATTCTTGTATTCTTTGTATTCCATTATCTATCAATTATAGTCCTGATAGACTTCGACCAGTGATAGTCAGTGATAGACTACGATTAACCGAAGTATATAAGTGATATACTTTGATATACCTATACAAACACTCACCAAAATTGCTATTTTTGTATTCTTTGCATTCTTGAATTAAAAAGAAGGCCAACAAGAGCTTAGCTCAATTGACATAAAGTTGTACTGATAACCATAAGGTCTGTGGTTCGAATCCCCCACCCCACATATTATCAATATATATATATATATATATATATATATATATATATATATTCTAAAAAGAAGAAGAAAAAGAAGAAGAAACAATCATAACAATAAGAAGAAATCGTAATAGCTCATTATAAAAAAAGAAAAAAAATCATAAAAGCTCATAAATGCACAAACAAAACAACAGAAGAAGAAGAAAGCAAAAAAAAAAAAAAAAAAAAAAAAAAAGAAGAAGAAGAAGAAATCGTATACACAAGCGCATAAAAGCCAAAAAAAAAAAGGAAAAAATCGTATATACTAGAAATGAGGGAAAAAAGGGTAAATGGGAAGGGAGAGAAACAAAAGGGTAAAATTGGAATATTCTAATTATTTTGCCATATTTGCAATTCTTTTTACTTGGTCCTAAATTTGCTATTATAGATAATTAATTTGTTACCCACTACAATTACTCTAATATAAATGTTATATTATATTAATGTCAAATTTCATGTTATTTAATTTCGTGGATGATTAATTAATAAGATCAATATTAATTAAATGAAATTGAATTTGCATGAAGCATGACACCACCTTAGATTAATATAATAGTTATATTATTGATATCGGTGTCATAACGATATGGTGTTTAAGAACTAGAATTAGATTGTTATTAGGAAACATCATAGAAGCATATAATAGGGTTAATTATTAAAATTTTATAATAGTTATAAAATTGATTAGAAACTATCAACCTATAACAAAGAGTTGCATGCAAACATAGGACCTTAGGTTAAAATGAATTAATTTTAAATTGTTTAAAATTAATTAGACCTAAGCTCATGTTAATTCTAATAGGATTAAAATTATATTATTACTTAGGATTCAAATAGTTTTAATGCACTAAGTAGGAAAAACATTACTATGGTTATAAGGGAACTCTCTCGGTGAAGTTCTGTCTAGGCTGGGGGTACTTAAGTTGATGGTTATGGAACACCTCCTACCTAGGAACTAACCGAGAACCTGAGTTGAATTAATCATAGTTTAATGTTAGCAAGCAAGGTCACTAGGTAATTAAAGGGGTTTAATTCACCTAGTCATTAGAGTAAATACCTATATATAAGAGTTATAATAGTGTTATTGACGATTTTAATCCGCAAGCAAACGGGTCGTCACAAGTAATATAGTGATTTTGAGTATATAGTATCGTCTCCACATGGAATGGATTTATTCAATTAATTACCACGAATAATCTTGATTATCTCTATTTAGAGAACAAAATCTAATGTCGAAAAGATCAAATAAAATGCTAATCTATAAAGCAACAGATAAATAGAGACACAATTTGGAGGGATAATTCTAGAGTTGTTGGTTTCATCAATTGGACCTTTAATGCTTAATCAATTAACTAATAAGGATTAACTAATCATTTGATTCATAAGTCTAGAAGCCTAATGACAAGGACTCTCCTGTCGATCTCCTCCTATCTCATACCTTTCAATAAAGAATCTCCTTTCAGTCTCATCTTTATTTACTTAGCATGACATTACGACCCTTCTGTACAACCTCTAACATTATTTATCTTGTCCCATGTCACCAGTGTAAATAAACGTCAGTCATGCATTCAGTTCTAGTCTAAGCTTCTCTCCGTCAAGTTTCTACTTAGTAACGATTCATTTAATTAGTGATCAGTTGATTAAAAGCATTACAGAGAAAATGCAAAAATGAACAATAATGACAATTCAACAAAATAATTTCATTAATCAAACAAAGGTTCAACATCTAAATCAATCTCATAGAATTTAGGAATTTACTACCCATAATCACTAAAATTAGATAATTCCTAATCACAACAATTCTAGAAACTAAAACATAAAGGAAAAGGGAAGAGAAATGCTCATAAAAGTGTTGATCTCGTCGATCCCGCGCCCCAAAGATCTTCAACAAAGCTCCAAAAATCTCCCAAAATTCCCCAACTTTAGTGTGGATTCTAGAATGGGGTGACAACCCAAAAATTGGCACACAAAACTGGGTTGCAAAAGACTCATTTTATAGGCTCCCAACAGGAGTAACGTCGCGACGCTCTGACGTCATCTTTTCTTGGGCTCCAAGATGTCGCAGCGTCGCGACCCTATATGGACAGCGTCGCAACGCTACTTTCTTTTCGGATTTTTCTGCATAGCTGCCTAGCATCGGGACGCTCAAGGCTTAACGTCTCGACACTAGGCCCTGAATCTTCTAGAATGGCCCGATTTTGACTTAATTTTTAGGCCTCCAAATTTCTTTTGGCCCAAATGCTTCATGTAATGGATCTTGGGCTCTTTTCTTGACCCAAGTTGATAATTTAAGACTTGGAATTGATGAGTTTGGGCTTCTAACTCATTCTTCTTGGGGCTTTTGCACAAGGATCTACAATGGACTTCTCCAAATTGCTCAAAAAGTCTAAAAAATCATCCAAATTCTCTCAAAAATCCGATTTTTCTTCTTTGACTCGGTTTTCTGAAATTTAAACATAAATTAGCATTAAAGTACACAATTCAAGCATAAAACTAGCTAAAATTAATAGGAAAATGATGAAATTTATGCATGTCATCAAATAGGCATAGACTTAGATAGATTGACTTAGCCGGGTTTATCTAAGTTAAATAACCCTAAAATACAATAGAACATTTCAGTGGGAGGAAAAATATAAAAACAAGATTTTCATATCGAGTTTTTACTCTCACGTCCCCCTATGATCACACCGTAAGATCCATGCTTCGCTTCGTGTCGCCCTGGGCACGACCTCCCTTCGGAAAGTGTTTGTATGGGTCAATAACAAGGTGAATGGGGAGAATTTCTATAGTAAGTGGAAGAAGGACACGTGTCAACATATCCTACGGTCTCCACCCCTAGGTCACACCATGAGATTCTTATGATCCGCCCACGTGTCGTCCTGGAGCGACCATCCTTTCGGAGGGTCTGATCATATGTTTCAGAACACCGCGAACTCCAGTACCTCTGGGATCTGAAAGTGGGAGGGTTACAGTTACGGGGATGAGTTAAATGTGTTAACGAATCCTTGACCGAACAATGGTAACTAAATGCTAACGGAATATGAGTTATTCTGGTGTTAGAGTTTGGTTGAGATTGTCTCAATTTAGAGGAGGAGTAGCTGACCACCTTTCGGTGGCTGTTGTTCTAAACATCTGAAGTATCGTTGCAAAAACTAAATCAATAGTTTTGTAGAGTTTCTTTGATTGCTTGTTTGTTTTTGCATAATTTGATTGGATTATTTGTAATGGGTTAGTGCGATTAATAATACAAGTAATTTGTTACTTCAGCAGTTATATAAATTTTTATGTGCATTTTCTTACGTCATTTTATTAATAACGGTTTAAGATACAACTAGCTTAAATGACAAACCTGTGGTAAATGATATTAGATTAATCTTGAGTGAGGAATGTCCTCAGGCCCAAATGTCTAGTTCAACTTGAATCGTTCATGATGATTATGGCATTAACTGCCTCGCCAAAACCAATGACAATAAATGTGATTTATTAGTCATCGAAACGTGCATAGTGGAAAACGAGGATACAATCTGAATATTTGATTCATGTGCCACTTGTCAAGTTTGCTTTTTCTTTTAAGGTATAAGCTCATGGCAATGATAAGGGTAAAAAATATACATATTTTACCCTTATATTTAGCACATTTCTTGGTTAAATGTTGTATGTTGTGATCAATTTACTGTTCCCGAGCTCAAATTATGCTTCATTTTATAAGTTAGAGTGTTGAGAATTACTTTTGTTAAATTTAACTCATTTGTGCTTAAAAATACTTGATTTTAAGAGAATATGACTTAGTTTGTTGTTGTGCAGAAAAACAGAGGAAAGGCTGGAATTCTTCAGAAATGCGGAACGCAAAATTGAAATGCGACCGCATTTCTGGAAAATCAGAGGTCGTTCCAAGTCGCACACGGGTCGTTGTTGACGAGTCTTCTTCGCACCTAACGGGCTGTTTTGACCCCGAAACTAACTGGGCAACCTTCCAACACCTATTTCACAGCTCCTCAACCATTTTCTACACTATATAAACTCGAGATTCGAAGTAAAATCCAAGCAAAACTCACTTGGAAGAAAAAGGTGGTGACAGAACCCTTGCTCGACGCCAATGAGTATGGATGCACGAGGTCCTTCTTAGATGACCAAATTCTAACCCAAGAGAGAGTTAGACATCAAACCTTGTGGTTTGCAGAGGGTTTCACCCATTCCCACTTGTAATAGCGAGATAGTGGAGTGTCTTAGCGAACTCTAGAAGGATTGAGTAAATAGAAAAACTCATAATATTTAGCTAACTCTTTTATTTCCAACTCTTGAATCTTTTCATTATTCTTTATTATTTACATTCTTATTTCAATGAAAATGTGTTCATTTTCTTTTTATCCCAACATGTGTAGCTAAATCCCGTTGAGGGGTTCGATGTGGTGAATTCCCTTAGGGTTTAATGGCTTGAAAGTGTTTTATTTTCTTAAGTTGTGTTCAATGCATGTCATTCTTTATTGATTATCACTCTAATCTTGCTAAGTTTAATTTGATCACTTAGACTTTGCATGCTATGTGAGTTTGATCTCGAAAGGGACAAACGATATCGATTCTCATAAAGGTGATATAGGAGAAAAGGTTTGAAAGAGATTGTTCGGTGGTATAGGGCAAGCTGCCTAATTCACCCTATATCGACTATAGGGTTATAGGTTTCATTCGTGAATTATCTATGTCGGAGTCGAGTCACAGATAGCGAGTATAGCTAGCTACTTTTACTTATTTAATTTAGCTAGTCTTTATTATGTTTGGGTCATTTTATTGTGCTTTATTGTCTATTTTGTACGAAATGGTTAATTGCAGCTATAGTGCAATATTAGAGTTAATCGGGTGCTCGGGACGTGAAAAGATGCAAAGGAATGAAAAGAGTGAAAGAGGAAAAAAGTCAAATTTCGGTCAACAGCAGGCTAGCGTCGAGACGCTAGCTCTTGAGCGTCTCGACGCTCACATTCCATATCTGATTAGGCGCGTAAAGGTCACAGCGTCTCGACGCTGCAACCTTAACGTCTCAACGCTGTGTTATTTCGCTTACTAAAACGTGCGTTTTGAAGGCAGCGTCTCGACGCTAAGACGAAAAATTTGCTATATAAGCTTCTTTTCGGCTAGGTTTGAAGGGACTTCGATTTGGGGACTTTTGGAGCTGACAATAGAGCAGAATTTGGTGATTCTTGAGCTGAAGCAAAGGGAGCGAGGTGGAAATCAACCCATTGTTCGTGGGGATCGTGACGGGGACGTTCGGTCTTGGCCTACAACGAGTCTATTTCTTTTTTCCCTTCCTTTAGTTAGTTTTGATGGTTGTTTTAGACTCTCGCTATATTGTAACGTTGTGTATGAGTAGCTAGGCTTTAATTCTTAGGGATTGATGTAGTCGTTGGGCACGTTATGGATTGATTTATTGATTTTATGCTATTGATTTCATTTATGCATATGTTGTATCCTTAATGCTTTCGATTTACTGGCCATAAATTGATTGATGTTTACATTTGAATCTAACTCGGGAGAGAGGATTTAAATTAGTATTCCGTATGCATAACTAGAATTTAGCTAAAAATCGGGAGATTAAGGTTAATTCTAGAAATTGTTATTAAGGTTAGCGTTATTGCCTTGTATGTTTATTGGATTTAGATAGGGATATCGGGTTCAATTGCATATGGGAGAATCATGTATGCTCGGGAGAGATATGTGTGATTTTTGTTGCCAAGATTTATGAATCATAGTATTTGTTAATTCGTTTATTAATCCATAACTCCAATTGGTGAAATCAAATCCCTAAAACCAAATTTTCCCATTAGATTGTCACTTTTTACTTTAGTTTTGTATTTGATTAATTCATATTCTCATTCAATTTGATTCCCTAAATAAAATTGGTCAAAAGTATTTTCGATAATTAAAATTTGGCTAGACACCAATCCAGAGGACGACATTCGATTGCAAAATCACTATATTATTACTTGACCCGTACACTTGCGGTTAGCAAATTGCACACCAGTCACAGAAATGTGCATAACGGTACTCGTTTAGCCTTCTAACGGGTTTTGGAAACAAGGGCCAAATACAAGATAAATCCGACCCAATGCATTAAATACACTTAAGTTGCATAAGTATAGTTGTTACCTTAGGGTTGAATCCATGTTGAATACCTCGTTGTTTATTATTGTTATTCTTTATTATTTACTTGCGTGTTTTATTTATCTTTTAAAAAACCCAACAATCAATCTTATTTTCTTTGGTTACCTTTTCAAAAACAATCATTTGAGCAGTTTCTTCATCAAATCTGAATTTCCAATTTAGTCCTTGTGGAATCGATACCCTTCGAATACTTCTAAGGTTTTTTATTACTTCGTGCGACAGTGTATACTTGCACTTAAGTGTTAGCTGAATTATTCTTTATTATTTCATTTATCATCTTATCTCACATCCATCTATTAAGTTGACCACGCACCAAGTTTTTGGCGTCGTTGCCGGGGACCAAAAGTGAAACCAAATTTGTTTTTGAAATTGCGATCAGATTGCGACCGCATTTCTGTCTCAAAGGGAATCTGACTTCGGTTTGCATTTGTTTTTCTTTTGCAGGTTGAAGTTAGTGCATGAGCAAGGGGTATCCACTCCTTGACATTGATCTAGAGATAAAAAGAACCTTTCGTTGTCGAAGGAAGCAACAGAGACGAAAGAAGAAAGAGCAACAAGAGTTGAGCGCACATGAATTTCTAGAGGAAGCATCATACATTCAAGAGTTTTTAATGGATCCTCCTGGAGTCGATCCTCAAGTTGATCAACAAGATCGTGGAAGGGAACAGAATGGTGGGAGAATTCCTCCTGTTCCTCTAGTTCCACCGGTGCCACACCAAGAAAACCTTATCTACATTGCGGAAGATCCAACCGAGTAATAAGGGACTACGCTTTACCAGTTTTCAAGACATTGAATCCAAGAATTTTGGAGCCATTGATTGATGCTCAACAATTTGAACTTAAACTTGTGATCTTCCAGATGTTAAACACGATGGGCCAATTCTCATGACTTCCAAATGAAGATCCACACAAGCATATTAATCTATTCTTGAGAGTTTGCAATTTTTTTATGGTAGCAGGGTTTAGGGTTTAGGGTTTAAAGCTAAAACTTTTTCCGTTTTCTTTATAGGGAGATGCTGAAGCCTGGTTGGATTCATTTCCTTCTAACTCCATCACCTCTTGGACTGATCTGGCGAAGAAATTTTTGGAGAAGTTTTTTTCCTCCAATAAGAATGCTAAGTACATAGCACAAATCATTACTTTCAGACAGTCTTACAATGAACCTTTGGATACAACTTGGCAACGATTCCAGAGGCTGGTTCGAAAGTGTCCACACCATGGACTGCCTGCTTGCATTATTTTGGAGCATTTTTATAGTGGGTTAGACCAAGATTCAAAGGCACTAGTAAACGCATCAGCAAATGGAGTTACTGAAGTTGAAAACTTGTTAGGTGAGATAATAAAAACACTTTGATTTGATCAATGTGTTGAGTATAGGGACTTGAGATTCTAGGATTATTTGATAGTTCGTGGAATCACATCCTAAATCTCGATTAGGAGATTTTGAACCTTATTGGATATGGTTCAATCCATGTTGAGCTGTGCTCAATCGCCTGACTCATTTTGGGGTCATGTAATGTGACTCCAATGTGTATTTTGAACAACGTTCCATCAAGAGTGTTTCTGAAACACCTTTTGTGTCATGGATAAGACGTAAAGATTGTTTACGTTCCTTGAAATTTTGGGGTTTCCAGCACTTGTGCTTTTCACTAACCCAAACCAAATTGGAATACCGTTCAAAATTATGCTTAATTGTAGGGAATCCCAAAGGAAACAAGGAGAATATAATTCTTCAATCCATAAGCGAATAAAGAATTTGTATCGACAAATGCTTCATTCTCATAAAAAGAACATATGAGAAATCATAAGCCATAAAGTAAGATCGGTTAAAGTGAATTAACTAATAAAGCTACAGAAACATTAACAAGAGTTTTTGATGTATCAACAAAAGTTGTTGATCAGACTGGTTATTCAACAAGAGTTGTTGATAATCAACAAGAGTTGTTGATAAGGCCAGTGCTTTTGGTCAGTCACATCCATCTCAAAAGTTGAGAATGCCTTGATCTAGTGGGAGGGTTGTTTTATAACCTGACCGTTACATGGGCTTATTTGAAGCTAAAGTCGTCATTCTTGAAGATGACATAGTGGATTCATTGTCTTTTACAAAAGAAAAGAATGATGTTGAGAACAATCAGAGAATTACAGCCATTTACTTGGAAATGAAATCTTTGTATTTCAATTCCATTTGGGATCTTGTACATCTGCTTGATGGGTAACACCTATTGGTTACAAATGGATATACAATAGGAAATGATACATTTAAGGTCTCAACCAGAAGGGTCCATTGAGCAAGATCAAAAGAAAAAGAGTTTGCAAACTTAAGTGGTCCATTCATGGATTGACCTAAGCATTTCGATCTTGGAATGTAAGATTTGATATGGTGATCAGATCTTTTGGCTTTAATAAGGACATTGATGAGTCTTGTATCTACAAGAAGACCGTCAGTAGTTCAGTATCTTTCTTCATGTTGTATGTGATTTATGTCCTACTCATTGGGAATGAAGTAGGTTAACTTATTGACATTAAATGTGACTGTAACGCCCCGCGTTCTGAAATCGAGCCATTTTGGAGTTGTTTGGGTGTTTTTATTCTAATTTGGAAAATTAAAATATAAGTTTAGCCTTGGGTCGTTAAATAAATTTCTATAATTTAGGGAAAAGAGATTTTTAATTAAATCTTTTGATTTCCTAAAGTTTGGAAGTTTAATATTTGATATTTATTTTAAATATCAAAAGACCCGAATCTCAAATCAGTTGGGTTATTTTCTTTCCCGAATCTTTCAGGAGTTTAAGTTTTTAAATAAATTCCTAGATGGGATATGATTCCTATTTTAAATGGGTTTTATTTCTTAAGGGTTTATTTAAAAGAAAAAGAAAGAGAAGGAAATTCAAGAAAGAAAAAAAAAACCCTAGCCCCATTCTATTCTTTTTCTCTCTTCCTCCCTCTTTTTTTTTCGTGAGTTCAGCAGCCCCCCTGGTGTTTTCTTTCCGCCGGCAACCCGTCCCCCACGCCGCCAGAGTGTCCAGCCGCTGTCGTCCCTGCCCGAGCACCGCCCTCCCCCTCGCGCGATCTCCCTTCCCCACACCGTCTTCGTGGGTTTTTTACGTCGAGAAGTGGAAAAATACTCGTGGTAAGCCTTTTTCCTTCTCATTCCTTATAATCTAAGGCCCGATCTAAGTGTCTCTTTGTTCGATTTGTTAGATCTTACGTGACAGCAGCTTGGATCCCCTCTTCCGCGCGATTTCGCCTCTGTCCAGAGGGGTTTAGACTCCGTTTTGGATCGTTATGGCGTTGCTTAGCGATTTCGGTGAGTTTAAGCACTTACCCATTCATGGTTAGAGCTTAAATTAGATTACCCAATCGATTAGGTGCTGGAAATTGTATGATAGCATTGAAATTATATTCTGCAGAGCCGTCTAAGTGTTCGATTGAGTTCGAATCACTTAAGTGCGATCACCCACTACCCAAGGATCGTTCTAGTGCGTTGTTCGAGGTTATTACAACCCGTCTAGCGTGAAAGCGGGTTCGTTTGAGTAAGTTTCACCCCTTTCCCTAAGACTCGTTAGCTTTAAGTTGAGTTGCCGTTATGTGTTAAGCTTTAAAAGCATGTTAAAATCATTACCCATGCTTATTCGACTTCAATATTAGAATGCCCAAGTTGTTTAAGTGCTAGAATTTAGTTTAATGTTGAAAATTCTGATCTGCAGCGCCGTAAAAGTGTTTGATTGAGTTCGATTCACTTAAAACTTGAATACCCATTGTTCAAGGAGTATTCTAACACGTTGTTTGAGGTTAGTACAACCCGTCTAGCGTGGTATCGAATTCGTTTGGGTAGTATTCGTTCTTGTTTTTGGTTTAAAAGCATGCTTAATTGATGCCCATTAGTTGTTTAGGCCCTTAAAGTGTTGCCCCAACCCTTGTGGGTTCTTAAATCATGATTTAGGAGGTTTATGTTTGTTGTTTGTGGTTTTAAAAGCATGTTAAATTATCATCTATTAATTGTCTAGGCTCTAGTAACGTTGTCCAACCTCTAGAAGTCTTTAGGATGCGAAATCACGCCATTTACTTGCTCTCCAACGGCTGACAAGCCTTGATTATAGCCATTCAACAAGTACCCTTACCCGTTGTGCCTTTTAGACGTGGTTGCCCATAGTCTAAAGGCTTTGGGTTTTCAATTTGGGGAATTTTGAGTTGCTATCCAGCAAGAAAATAGCATTTCTTGACTGAACTTGACCTTTCAAGCATGTTTATAGTATTTATAGGTTGGTTCTAATTTAGTAGAGGTTGTCTTGGTTATTAGGAGCTCTTTTGGTCTACTTTGAGTTGTTGAAGTGCTTTAGGAGCATTTGAGGCAAGTAGTTTCTACTCGTTGAGTCTGTTTCACTCCATGAGCAAGTTGGTTGCTTATCACTTTCTAATATGATTTGTTGATCGATATATGACTTGTGATATGTGACAAGCATGTTGTTTTGTTTGTTTGAAAAGCATGATGATCTGTTGATTCTTGTTAAGCATGTTTATTGATTCTGGCTACGTTGCATGAGAGTCAAAGTTGCATAGTCTTGTATGCTCATAGAGAGGTGAGTTGGGTTGTGTGTACGTTACGTAACGCGGAAATCAAGTGTTAAGATTGCACCACATGACGCAAAAATCATGTTATTGGTGCGGAGCGTCATGCGTAAATCACGTGTGGGTTGTGAGGGCGGAGCGTGACGCGGAAATCACGTGTTAAGATTGCGCTACATGACGCGGAAATCATGTTATTGGTGCGAAGCGTGACGCGTAAATCACGTGTGAGTGTGCGCTGCGCAAGGCGTGTAATTCATGTGCGGGGTGAGAGTGCGTTACATGACGCGGAAATCATGTTTTGGTGCGGAGTGTGACACGAAAATCATGTATTAAGTTGCGTTGCATGGCGCGGAATTCATGTGTTTTGGTGCGTGACATGACGCGTAAATCATGTGTTAAGAAAGCGAGCATCGCGCAGAAACCATGTGGGGTGCGTTGCATGTTGTGCGTAGGCATGAAGTTGTCCTATTGAGTTAGCATGAGTATTGTTGTCGGTTTATCGCTTTAGAGAAGCATGATTCGATGTTTATGGTGTTTTAAAGTATGTTGGATGCGTGTGCCTAACATGTTAATTTTGTTGTTTGATGTTTGATGGCTCACCGGGTGTGAGCTGCTTACCAGTACCGTGGTTGTACTGACCCCCTCCCCTTTCTTCCCCCCAACATTTTTTGATGATGCAGGTGTTGGCGAATATTATGAGCCTGGTGGTGCTGACGAGGAGGCACATGAGGAGTGACTCCGCTGGCCTAGGCGTTTCTGTTATCTAGATATTTTCTTTTCTAGTTTGGTTATTAAAGTTGTTTTACTCTTCTTTAGTTGGATAATATAGTGTTTATATTGTTTCATTTAAGAGCTTGTCTAGTTGCTCTATCTTGAGATTTTAGTTCAGTTATGTGAAGTCAGTGTCTTTTGAGTTTGAACTCCATTTAAATTAAGTTAAGTTGTTCTAGCAATCGAGTTGCATGCTTTTACCTAGTAAGTTGATATTTTCGAAGTTAGTTGTGAATGCGAGATCTGACTCACTTTTATTGTGGAGGATGGGTTTCTGTTGTGAATCTGTGGAGTTGTGGAGTGTAGTTGTGGGTTGAATGTTATTCAGAAGTGTGTTTTATGTTTAGTAGGTTAAAAGAAAATTTTTTGGTTAGTCCTATGTATGTCGTTATGCTGTCGAAATTTTCGGTGCATTCGGTTTGTTTGGGTTGAGAGTTAGTAATGTCGCTAGGATTAATTTAAAAATCCTGGGACGTTACAGTGACTAGCAGCTCATTTCCAAATAAAAGTTGGGAGAAGCTTAGTTTGTTCTTGGGTTTTAAATTGTTCATAACAGTAAGAACAAAATGCTAGTCATGTATCAAGCATCTTTTATCTACAAATGTTGATTAGATTTGAGATGCAGAATTCCATGGAGGTTTCACAACCTTTCATTGATGGAATTCTTATGTCTGAGGAACTGTGTCCTGAGCACCTTTAGAAGTTGAGGACATGAGACATATGCCCTATGTAGTAGGGTTGTCAGTAAGTATCAATTAATTCCAGGATTTGATCTATGGAGTGTCGTTATGTACATCTCCAGTATCTTAGGAGAACGAGGTTCTATATGCTCGTTTATGGTGCTGAGGTTTGGATCCTTATAAAATACACTGACACCGATTTTAAACTGATTATGATTCGAGGAAAGATACATCAGTATTTGTGTTCACTCTTAATGGAGGAGCTATAGTACAACTTATTTGCAGTCTCGATCATATAGGTCGATAAACAGTTGCTTATGAAGCACTGATAGAGACTCTATGACTTAGGAAGTTCGAAATTAATTTGGAAGATGTTCCAAATATGAACTAGCCTATTGCAAGACAAGCAAGCACATTGAATCTAAAGGATATATTGCTAATTCATTCACGAAGGCTCTCGGCTAAAGTCTATGAGGGTCAATCTAGATGGTCTAGGTCTACGAGTTATGTACAAAAATGTAATCTAGGGCAAGTGGGAGAAGTGTAATGGGTATAGTAATACCATTATGTAATGAGTATAGTGATGCCCTAGTTTATTATATTTGTACATTGTAAATACGTTTTATGTATTATACATGTATTTATGATCCCACTGCTAGGATAGATTATTGTACATTCCCACTAAACTATATTACTAGTCCAAGTGGGAGTTTGTTGGGTTTAATGTCCTAAACCTCTAGGTAGTGAATGATTAACGAATTATAAACTTGTATCAATAAAGTGTTATTGAGGTTTATGCAATAAAATGTTATTGTCAATTGTCATTGCACAATATGACCCAAATCCAATAAACTAAAATCCAAGGTTGTTTACATGTAACTTGAACTAGTATGTGGGTGAAGGTGTTCATATAACACATTCGGAAGCAATTGAAGATCGAAAGCACTTAACTCAATCAATTTTACTCCTAAAGCATGCTTGTTCTAGAAAAGACAGAATAGAGAGTTAGAGAGCACCAACCTTTTGTAGCTCACTTGAGTGGAACTCCTTGTGGAGTTTTCTTCTCCAATCCTCCTTGGAAAACCTCTAGAGTCTTCCCTACTATTCTCCAGGCCAAGAACGACTTGTGGGAGTCTATAGTGATAGGGAATGGGAACGAAATGCTTGAAGGATCAAGCTCTATGGAGATATGAGATGAGAGAGTGATTGAGGAAGAATTTCAGCAGCATAACACTAAGGTAAAAGCTATCTCTAACCACAATCTGATTCTTCCTCTACTTATAGAGAGAATCCATGCAAGAAGGGGCTTCAAGGTGCAAGACACATGGTGGTCTTAATGGAGAAAGTGGAAGCTAGGTGTTCAAGCAACACTACATGCACCATTGCATGAATGTGGTGTAATTCCACTTTGAGTCTTCATGCAATAGTGGATTTCCAACTTTTTCCTCTAAATTATGATTCAAAATCAGATTCTAATTCAACAATTTTCATTTTAATTTCTATTCTAAATTGAAATTAACCATAAAAATCAACCTTGAAGCTTGCCCCACTAATTATGAATGATTAATCAAATTAATCATCTTAATATAGTGCAACCTTTATATGTGAATCTCAATTCATATATATAGTATTAAAACCCGTTTTAAATACTTTATCTCTCATTTTATAATTTAATTCATAATTAAATTATCGTGTCAAACATGATTTTACGATAATACCTTTTTCCCGATTTTGAACGATTCAAAGAATCCTATCAATATGTTCTAGGATTTAATCTGATATGAGCTAGTAGGGGGACCTAATGGACCTATGGATCATGTGCTGCAACGATACGAGGCTAACCGACTAATCTCACTATCCAAGCTAGCCAACATTCGTTAACTAATAGGACACTCCACTATAGTCCGATAATTGCACTCCCCTTACTATAGATATATTTTCGCCCACTTGATTTTACCATGTTCAGTAAGTCGTTCCTTCACAGGTTGTTTGTAGCTATAGTTAGGTCAAATGATCGTTTTACCCCTATAGTACTTCTTGTTCCTTAAGTTCCACTAGTTATCTAATGAACAATCGGTTTGTGGTCCAACCATCAAACCTAAGTCCCTCTCGATCCATTGAAAGGGTGGGGCCCCTTGTCCAAGTCCTGGAGTTAGTACTTAAGGGAACACAACCTTTCTACTATCCCTGAAATGGGTAGGAGTTAATTTTGTCTTGCGAGACTATATTTTGATATGAGTCGTGCATGAGCTATAAGAATGTTGGGCTTATAGGACAGCTTATAAGACTCCTCTAGGTATGTCTCCCTATCGGTTGGTATACGGGAAAGCTTGTCATTTACCATTAGAGCTGGAACCTAAAACGTTTTGGGCTTTAAAAAAATTAAATTTTGATATGAGTCGTGCATGAGCTATAAGAATGCTGCAGCTTAATGAGTTAGAAGAATTTCGTCAATTTTCTTACGAAAATGCGCAAATGTATAAGGAAAAGACTAAGTTGTGGCATGACAAGAAAATAAAATCTAAGGAGTTTGTCAAGGGTCAAAAAGTTTTGCTTTATAACTCTAGATTAAAATTATTTCCTGGAAAATTAAAATCATAATGGTCAGGACCGTTCACTGTGATTGAGGTTTTCCCCAATGGAGCAATTACTTTGCAGGATGAAAAAGATGGGAGATTGTTCAAAGTGAATGGGCAGCGTGTGAAGCATTATTGGGGAGAGGAGTTTCAGTCAAAATATCCTTCCCTAAGGTTGGTTGATGATTGAGAGAGCAGGACTTTTGCAGGAGCATTTCACAGAGCAAAATTTTGAGCTCCCAGAGTTTGTATTAATTTTATTTTTCGCTAATTTGATTTTAATTTCGGTTAGGTTAGATTTGATTTTGCATGATTTTATTGTTACGTATTTTTATTGTTGGTAGTAAGATTTTATCTATTTTGTTTTGAATTTGATTTGATTTTAGGATTATTTATTTATATTATCTTTCAATTATCTTTTAATTAGTTAGATTTTATTAGATTTTATCTAGATTTTATTTTCAGTTATTTGAATTCTAGTTTTAATTAATTGAGATTTTCTCTAATTTATTCGGATTCTTTTGAGAATAACAGATTAAGTTTGATTTGATCGGTTAAAGTTTAATTTGAATTTAAAAGATTTGATTTGCCTATTTTGAAATTTAAATTCCATATCTAAGATTTGAAAGGTTCAGAAGATTGTTGCAGCAAAGATAATGCTGGAGCAAATTTCTCGTATGCATAGGAAGAATTTTAGTGTGAGTAATTATTTTTACCATTGGGATTTTTGAATTTCTATGGGCAGGTGAATTGCGGGGATGTTGCCACATGTCATGAAGGGACAATCCAACGGTTTAGCCATTGACAGCATGCCGTTATTTCCCATAGATGATTGGAGTTCCACAATTTTACCGTTAGGGATTTGAATTGCAACTTAATTATGAACGGTAAAACCATTTATTACGGAGCAAATCCTTTCGATTAGGATTCCAAATTGCTGGAGCCTTATTTATTTGCAGACATTGGTAAGTCTTCGTTCTACTTCGTCTTCTTGATTCTATCTTGCCATCTACATTCTTTCTTTCTCCTTTTCATTCTTTGCAAAAGCCTTTGAGTTATCCATGGCCAAAACAAGAGCGAGGAAAGAAAGAGAGAGAGAGAGTGAAGAGGAAATACCCATTACCCCCGAAGTTCTAAAAGTAAAAACTATGAAGAAAAGAACACCGGAGGAGAAAGAAGCTAAAAGAAGAAGGCGACAACAGAGGGCGGAAGAAAGGGAAAAAGTGACAGAGGATGAGGTTGATGCAGTGGTTGAAGAAAACCTGGAAGAACTGCAAGAACAGACCCCAGGAGAGGCTAATTAGAGACTTGCGATACAGATACGGCTCGAGAGGAAAATGTTGAGGAGAATCGAGAACAACAGGCTGAGATGGTGAGAGACGAGCAGGTAGACGCAGTGTCTGAAAGAGGAAACAAGCAGGACCAAGAAGCTCGTGTTGAGGTAATCATGCCCGAACCGCCGAAACGCCGCCGCATAAAAAGAAAGGCCGACCGTATTCAGGTGATTCGGACTGATACCCCATCACCACCATCATCAGATTCTGAGAGAGAAAAGGCAGAGCGAGAGGAAAGAGAGAAGAAAGAAGCTGAGGACAAAGAAAGAGAAGAAACTGATAAGAAGACTGAGGAAGAGCAGTTGCTCAAGCGTAGGGCAGAGAAGGGCAAAAATGTTGCTGAAGCATCGAAAGAACACGAGGCGATAGAAGAACAGCAGGTTCCATTTGACCGCTTCGTCAACAATTTTGCCAGAGCAAAATACGCTGAGCTTCTGAAAAGGGATTTCTTGTTCGAGTGCGGTTTCAGTGGTGATCTTCCACAGTTTCTGAGGACCGGTATTGCAGACCACGACTGGGAGTTGTTTTGTGCGAAGCCGGAATCTATAAATGCACAGGTGGTGCGTGAATTTTATGCTAACATTGTCAAGGAGGATGGTTTCCAGGTAATTGTCTGAGGAGTCGAGGTGGATTGGAGTCCAAGTGCTATCAATGCACTGTACAACATTCAAAACTTCCCCCATGCGGCATATAATGAGATGGCTGTGGCGCCATCTGATGAGCAACTACGTGAGGCTGTAAGGGAGGTAGGAATTGAAGGGGCACAGTGGCAGTTATCCAAGACTCAGAAGAGGACATTCCAGTCGGCTTATTTGAAAAGGGAAGCGAACACATGGATGAGATTTATTAGACAGAAGATGCTTCCAACAACACATGACTCGACAATCTCCAGGGAACGGGTTCTCCTAGCTTTTGCCATCTTACGGTCTCTCAGTATTAATGTAGGGAGGATCATTGCGAATGAGATTTCTGGATGTTGGAAAAAGAAGGTGGGGAAACTATTCTTTCCGAACACAATCACGATGTTGTGCAGAAGAGCGGGGGTTCCGGTGGATGAGGGAGATGTGATCCTGTTTGATAAGGGGATCATAGACACGTCCAATTTGGCACGGCTCCAGCGTGTGCAGGAGGTACGTCAAGGTGGGCTTATCCATGGCATCAACTCGATTCTAGAACAACTGGCACTTTCGGCCAGTAGGCAGGAGTTTGCTGAAAGGCAAACTTTAACCTTCTGGAACTATGTTAAGAATCGGGATGCCAGCTTGAAGAAGGCGCTGCAAGAGAATTTTTCAAAACCTTATCCAGCCCTTCCAGCATTCCCTGACGATCTGTTGAACCACTGGATTCCGCCCCCACCTGTTGAAAGAGGAGAAGAGGATGATGAAAATGAACCGGGCCAAGAGAACTGAAGGATGAAGTGGCCATGGCCGAGCATAATTTTTGTTCTTAAATTTTTTATTGCTCGTGCATTTTCTAACCTCCTTTTCTATTATTGTTATGTTTGCTTTTCTTTTAACTTTTCTGCTGCGTTAAAAAAATATATCTGATGTGTAATTTCTTTTTAATGAAATTTCCTGATGTTCCGTTCCATGAGCACTAGGCAACTCTAACTTAACTAATTTTTCTCTGAATTTTTGAAGCTTGGACTGATTACGCTTAATTAGATCAAGGTATTCTGATCTCCAGAAACCTTTTGCTTGAGCATTTCTTCTAGCCTGGACTGTTGCTGCGACAAAGAAGATTTTTTGAGGTAGTATTGACTTATATGATCCACTTTAAGCATAGTTCTAGTCCCACGCTTAGTTTAAAATTCAGAAAGAAAAATTTAAGTTTGGGGGTATAATTTGCAAAATTAATGATTCATTGGGGACAATGAATAATTCAAGTTTGGGGGACTTTTTGCTACTCCAATTGTTTCGCTCGAGCATTCCTCTCCTTCAAATTAAAATTTGCTAGGTTATTGAGTAACCGGGGACATTTTTTATACCCACAGTTTGTCTTCGCGTCAAAAGATGACCTAGGAAATGTGAAAAAATGAGAAATATGAGAAAAAAATTATTTGCTGAAAAATTATTTGTTGAAGATTTTGCTGAAAAAATTGATGGAGCAAAAGTTTTGAAGGATGAATGATGATCCAACAGTTTTTCTGTCTCCCATAACTTAGGTGAGCTTCATCACAAAATGTCGCCATTCTGAGGGGCAAGAGATGGAATAACTAAGGATTTTTTAGCTTTATAATGAGTATTGAGCCTAGTTGGTGATGAGCTTGAGGCAAGGGTATACTGCACCATAAAGTGGGTCATCACGTGCTTAAGAGCTTATGACTGTAAGACTGCTTTAAGTCTGATAAATAATGATATAAACCCCTTTAAAAATATGTTTTGAAATGTCTGATAATATAGCTAGGCTGTGGTGAGTTCTTAGAATTGAGTTGAAAAGTGGTGATTATTTGTCCATGCCGGAGGAATCATTTTGCTGCAGCAGAGCTTGGTTTTGCAGAGTGCTAAGGTAAAGGTTAAAGGTAGTGTTGGACTGTCAGGGTTGATTAAGCTATTCTTTGTCTAATTTTTTGAATTCTTAAGGGAAGGTGAGTTAGTATTGCTCGGGACGCGCAATAGTTCAAGTTTGGGGGTATGATAACTGACCAAAAGGTAGTTATTTAGGCTTCAATTATATAGGGATTTGTGTGTCCTTTATGCTTATTAGGGTTGGTTTTGGATAGATATTACATGTTTTAACCCATTTGGAAGAATGGAAGCATTGGAAATTATTTTGTGCAGATTATGCTGCTGAGCGACTGGAGGGACAAATTCTATGCTGCAGCAAAACTGGGAACAGAAACTGCCACATCACAGCTCGTTAGCCAACTTCATGAACCGACTTCTGTTGAGTTATTTTCGTGATAAAGGATCAAGGAGAGCCTTACACGTGTCCTAGTTGACCTAATTCAAGCCTTCCATCCTTCTATAAAAGGAAGTAGCCGTCAAAGTCAAATTCATTCCATGTTTTCCCTTGGAAGCCGAATAGTATAGGGAGATTGAAGATCATCAAGAGCACCATCTTCCGCAAGCTGATTAGGGAGTTTACTTTCTTTATTAACTTGTGGTTATGGACATGCATACTCAGATTGTAATTCGTATTCCTATGCCTATTATGAACTAAGTAGCTTAAGGTGTTGGTTAGGAATAATGTGATTACTGTGTTTCATCTCTAGTAATAAATTGACTATCGCATTTTGGTTAATTGTTGTGCTTATTCTTATTTTATGCCCGTCTGGCCAGCCGGTATGGATAGCTCTCTCTAGTTTCAGGGATGATTTATAGGGTGTGTGGCAATTATCCACACTACGATCATTGTGTATTGGTGAACGCCAGTGACTGAGCTAGGGATAGCCAGTTGCCTAGTGCTTGATCGGTCGCTCTTCATTGGGTTTGAAACATGTCCCAAAAGATCCGGAGTTCCGGGAGGAATCCGCTAATAATACTGCGAGAAATGCATGATCAATAATATTGCTAGAGCATATCTTAGAACAATCACTAAAACCTAACCAGCGCCTGTCTTTAATCTGTCTATCTATTTGTTTACTCGTTGTTCTGTCATTTATTTTGCTTCATCACAATTCGTATAAAACCCAACCATTTTTATTATCTTTGAAACTATTAGAAAGTTACACATAATAGATAAAGTTGAAGCTCATTCAGACCTTGGATTGATAATATTACTTGTTGCAGACTGTGTATACTTGCACAGGAATTCTAGAGTCTTTTATACCATATTTTTACTCACTCTAGGAACCCAACAATACCCACCACAACAAAATTAATACAAGTTAAGTGCTCTAATCATGCTCTGATACCAATTGAAGGTGTTCATATAACAGATGTTGAAGCAACTGAAGATTGAAAGCACTTAACTCAACCAATTTTACTCCTAAAGGATGCTTGTTCTAGAAAAGACAGAATAGAGAGTTAGGGAGCACCAACCTTTTGTAGCTCACCTGTGTGGAACTCCTTGTGGTGTTTTCTTCTCCAATCCTCATTGGACAACCTCTAGAGTCTTCCCTACTATTATCCGGGCCAAGAACGACTTGTGGAAGTCTATAGTGATAGGGAATGGAAAGGGAATGCTTGAAGGATCAAGCTCTATGGATATATGAGATGAGAGAGTGATTAAAGAAGGATTTCAGCAACATAACACTAAGGTAAAAGCTATCTCTAACAACAATTTGATTCTTCCTCTACTTATAAAGAGAATCCATGCAAGAAGGGGCTTCAAGGTGCAAGACACATGGTGGTCTTAATGGAGAAAGTGGAAGCTATGTGTTCAAGCAACACTACATGCACCATTGCATGAATATGGTGTAATTAAACTTTGAGTTTTCATGCAAGAGTGGATTTCCAACTTTTTCCACTAAATTATGATTCAAAATCATATTCTAATTCAATAATTTTGATTTTAATTTCACTTCTAAATTGAAATTAACCATAAAAATCAACCTTGAAGCTTGCCCCACTAATTATGAATGATTAATCAAATTAATCATCTTAATATAGTGCAACCTTTATATATGAATCTCAATTCATGTATGTAGTATTAAAACCCCTTTTAAATACTTTATCTCTCATTTTATAATTTAATTCATAATTAAATTATTGTGTCAAACACGATTTTATGATAATACCCTTTTTCCCGATTTTGAACGATTCAAAGAATCCTATCAATATGTTCTAGGCTTTAATCTGATATGAGCTAGTAGGGGGACCTAATGGACCTATAGATCATGGGCTCCAACGAATCGAGGCTAACCGACTAATCTCATTATCAAAGCTAGCCAACATTCGTTAACTAACGAGACACTCTACTATAGCCCGATTGTTGCACTCCCCTCACTATAGATATATTTTTGTCCACTTGATTTAACCATGTTCAGTAAGTCGTTCCTTCACAGGTTGTTCATAGCTATAGCTAGGTGAAATGATCGTTTTACCCCTATAGTACTTCTTGTTCCTTAAGTTCCACTAATTATCTAATGAACAATTGGTTTGTGGACCAACCATCAAACCTAAGTCCCTCTCGATCCAATGGGAGGGTGGGGCCCTTTGTTCAAGTCCTGCAGTTAGTACTTTAGGGAAAAACCTCTCTACTATCCTTGAAATGGGTAGGAGTGATTTCTGTCTTGCGAGACTATGTCGCCAGCTATCTATTCGATCTTATCCCCAAAATGGTAGGCTTGTTGAGTCGGCGATGATGGCCAATCTCACCCATGCAGAACAAAGGATAATCTCGTATAGACAGGAGTTCATAGTTATCTCATGATTAAGAACGAGTTACCTAGGTCATCTATGAGAAATAGTCAGTTTCTTCAGTAAACGGCGTTATAAAGAGAATGTTGTTCGGTTTTATGCCGTAAAACTCGTAGATAGTGAATGTAACCGTTGACTAGATATTAATGAAATAATATTGATATATTTTTTCATTAAATATTATTTGTTATTTTATATTTGTTTTTGCCTAAAAATAACCCTGATCCAATAAACTAGACATCCTACGCTGTAATATGAGTCTTGAACTATATGTAGCGACATATGGGATCATTGTTCAAGAAACAACCTAAAGGGTCTATAGTATTGGGATAAGACTGGGTGCCTTATCCTGGCGACACTATGGATACGACCCACTTTGTATTTGATACAAACGCTATGATGCAACGCGTTTGTGTAGGAGACATGGGAGTGGGGGTATCCTATGCAATGAGTTTACATAAGACCGGACAGCGAAATAGTAACCACTGGTTATAACACCGTTAACTAGTTGGTTTTCTATTTCACTAGGATGACCTAGACAACTTAGTCTTAATCCTGAGTTGATTATGGACTCCTGCTCATGAGAGATTGTCCTTTGATTTGCATGGGTGAGAGTGGCCAATACGCCGACGCAATAAGCTTACCATTTTGGAGACAAAACCGAGTGGGGAGCTGGGAACATAATCGTACAAGATGGAATTCACTCCTTCCCGACTTTAGGGAAGCAGATGAGTGTTCCCTTAAGTGGTTACTCCGAGTTTTGAACAAAGGGTCCTACCCTCTCAATGATACGAGGGAGTTTTCTGCTTGATGGTTTGACCACAAACAGGTTGTTAATTAGAGGAGAATTGGTACTTAAGGAAATAGAAGTAACCCAGGGGTAAAACGGTAATTTGACCCAGCTGGTGTTACGGACACTCGTGAAGGACTAACTAGTCGATATTGGTCTAGATCCGTGGACACAGAAAATATGTCTGCAGTGAGAAGAGTGCAACTATGAGTCTATAGTGGAATGTACACACAGTTAAGGAATATTGATTAATTTGGTTAATGAGTGTGACCAATTAATCTCACATCGTTGGAGCTTCTGATCTGCAGGTCCATTAGGTCCCACTGGTAGCTCATAAAGTAATTTGAGGCAACTTAGTAGTAAATGTAAATTGAAAATGTTCAATTTACTAAGGGAAACAATATAATATATATTGATATATTATTATGAGAGAAATTAATATTTGAAGGAATTCAAATATTAATATAAATTTGAGTCACAATAAATTTATGGAAGTTTGAAAGAGTTCAAATAATGAATTAATTAATTTAAAGGCTTAAAATCTAATTGGGAAAATTAATTAATTCAAGGCCGAAAATTAAATATGTTATATTTAATTGGTGGTTAATTAATTAAAGAATTCATTAACCGGGAATTAATCAATTATGGAAATAATTAATCACATAAGGAAGTGATTAATCATTTATGGAAATGATCTAATCACTTGTGGAAGTAATTAGTCACTTGTGGAAAAGATTAATCAATTATGGAATTGATTGATCGTGGATTTATTAAATAAGGAATAAGATTGAATCAATTTTGGAAAAGATTGATTTAATTGAATATTTTATTTATGACCTCTATTCTATAAATAGAACACTAGACCTAATTGGTTCAGTACTCTCCTCTTGCTCTTAGACTCACAAGACAAGACCTAGAATTCTCTCTAGCCTCCCTCTTAAAGAAAGACTCCCACAAGTCTTTTGCCTCCTAGACTTAGAGACATGCCGGTGTAACCTCTTTGGTTATTGTGTCTTTGAAGAAGAAATTTCCAGCGAAGAAATCAAAAGGAATCGCTGCGTTTTCGTTCGTTGGAGCGTCGTTGGCGAAGAACGGTCAAGTCTACAACGAAGGTTTGTAACGGTTCTTTCCCTTTTCTTTACAAAAGCATGAAAATAAATTTAGATTTATTTTTCAGCATGTTTATACAAATTTTCCAGCAACTTTGAAGTATGTTTAAAGTTGATTTGAGTTTTTCGTAACGGTATTTTAATGTTAATTAATATACGACGTAAGGTCCAATCGATGCGCTTCCGCTGCGTAGGGGCTTTTATCCCCTTCAAAAGTGACTTACTTCGTGGTCCAGTCTTATGCAACTCATTGCATAGGAGGTCCCCACTCGCATTTCTCCACACGAACGATTTAGGATCTCATCGTTTGTACTTAATACAAAGTGGGTCGTGTCCATAGTGTCCCCAAGATAAGGCACCCAACTGTATCCTTATACTATAGACTATTTTGACTATAGACTTGAACTTTACCCTACAATATGTCACTACATATAGTTCGAGTATTCATTTTATAACAAATGATCTTAGTTTATTGGATCTAGGTTAATCATTCGCAATTTACATATTCAATAACATCTTTAGATTATTGTATTTACATTCCACTAACTAGTGTTTTAGTTCAAGTGGGAGTTTGTTGGGTTTTATGCCCTAAAACTCGTAGACAGTGAATGTCACCGTTGACCGGATATTGATGAAATAATATTGATATATTTTTCCATTAAATGTTATTAGTTATTTTATATTTGTCTTTGCCTAAAAATAACCCTGATCCAATAAACTAGACATCCTAGGTTGTAATATGAGTCTTGAGCTATATGTAGTGACATATGGGATCATTGTTAAAGAAACGCTATGATCCAACGCGTTAGTGTAGGAGACATGCGAGTGGGGGTTGATAGCAAGCAAAAATGTCGATATTTTAGTCCCAATTTATTAGGCTTTTATGTGCTTTAATCGTGTTTTTAATGAAAATATTTAATGTATTCAGTTATTTGGTCCTTAGGAGCAAAGTCGGTGATTTTGGGAGAAAAAGTGCCAAAAATGAAGCAAATGAAGCCCAAATCCAAGCTTGGATCAAAAGGGGATCCAGATAGGCCAATCATGATGGAAAAGCCCAAAAAGAAGTGAAGAGAAGGCCCAAAAATTAGCCCAAGCCGAAGCTGTAATTGCTGGAAAATGGCACAGCGTCGCGACATTATTCATTTCTTGGGCAACAAGACGCGTGCAACACAGCGTCGCGACGCTACCCCCTGTCCAGGCCTATAAAAGGCGCCCCAAGGTGCCTCATTTCAAGCATCCAACAATCCATCAAGGAATCAATTCCTTTCTCTCCTTCCTTAGGCTCCTTTGGAGCCCCTCTCAAGGCTTTCTAGCCTTTTTGAGAGGTTTCTTTAGTGGGAAATATTTTGGGGAATTTTTGGGAGCATCT
The DNA here is from genome assembly GCA_036850905.1 of Luffa acutangula. Lineage (NCBI taxonomy): Eukaryota > Viridiplantae > Streptophyta > Magnoliopsida > Cucurbitales > Cucurbitaceae > Luffa > Luffa acutangula. Next base: position 25,337,680 of record CM072097.1, on the reverse strand, counting down.
TAGGAGGCTCAAGGAGTAGTCGGCGGGACTCCGAGCGTCAGCGAAGGGGTTTTTCGATGGTCAATTCCTTTCCTTTTATGCTCTTAATTATGCTTTTCATTGTAAATGTTGTGGATATTTTAGCTATGTGTAGCTAAACCCCAATTTGGGGTCTTGAAATGAAATTATAGTTTAAATGTTGTTATAATTTCCTGTCTCTTGCCCTTGTCCTAATTATTTGTATGGATATGCTTAATGCTTTATTCAACCTTTCCAATTGTGTAATTATCTGATTCTTAATGGAAACTCGACGGAGAGAAATTAGGATAGATCGTTATCCATGCAACTAGTTTATTTTCCCGTCGTGACAACGAGATTAGTTGATTAAACATAGATTCCTAAAAGGAATCAGAGCGTAATAAATAATGATTTTTAATGGCGCTAAGGACACTTAGGTTGTTAAAATGAATTAATTACAATTAGGGGAAACCGACAGGAGAACCTATGTGATTAACGGATATTCTAGGATTATAATTAGTTGGGCAATGAGATAGGATAATTATAACAATTGTTTCGCTAATAATTGATTTTCAAGACCCCTCTTCCCATTAAAAGAAAACCCTTTCTCCGTATTTTATTTTTCGATTGATCAAATTATTTTCTTTAATTGCTTTGATTTGTTTATCCTTTTTATTGCATGAGCTATTCCCTAAATATTATTTCGCCCTACTATTTTTAGTGCTTAAGAGATTTTATTTTTGCTTAATTTTCGTTTCGCCTCCCTGTGGATTCGATACTCAGTATTACCTACTGTTTTTAATTACTTGTGATGACCCGTGCGCTTGCGGTAATTGCCTATGCAACAGGGGTATCCTATGTAATGAGTTTGCATAAGACCGGACCGCGAAATAGTAACCATTGGTTATAACACTGTTAACTAGTTGGTTTTCTATTTAACTAGGACGACCTAGACAACTTAGTCTTAATCTTGAGTTGATTATTGACTCCTGCTCATGAGAGATTGTCATTTGATTTGCATGGGTGATAGTGGCCAATATGCCAACTCAATAAGCCTACCATTTTGGGGACAAGACCGATTGGGGAGCTGGGAACATAAACGTACAAGATGGGATTCACTCCTTCCCGACTTTAGGGAAGCAGATGAGTGCTCCCTTAAGTGGTTACTCTGAGTCTTGAACAAAGGGTCCTACCCTCTCAATGGCACGAGAGGGTTTTCTGTTTGATGGTTGGACCACAAACAGGTTGTTCATTAGAGGAGAGCTGGTACTTAAGGAAATTGAAGTAACCCAGGGGTAAAACGATAATTTGACCTAGCTGGTGTTACGGACACTCGTGAAGGACTAACTAGTCGATATTGGTCTAGATCCGTGGACGCAGAAAATATGTCTGCAGTGAGAAGAGTGCAACTTTGAGTCTATAGTGGAATGTACACACAGTTAACAAATATTGATTAATGTGGTTAATGATTTTGACCAATTAATCTCACATCGTTGGAGCTTCTGATCTGCAGGTCCATTAGGTCCCATTGGTAGCTCATAAAGTAATTTGAGGCAACTAAGTAATAAATATAAATTGAAAATGTTCAATTTACTAAGGGAACCAATATAATATATATTGATATATTTTTCTGAGAGAAATTAATATTTGAAGGAATTCAAATATTAATATAAATTTGAGTCACAATAAATTTATGGAAGTTTGAAAGAGTTCAAATAATGAATTAATTAATTTTAAGGCCTAAAATCTATTTGGACAAATTAATTAATTCAAGGCCGAAAATTAAATATGTGATATTTAATTGGTGGTTAATTAATTAAAGAATTCATTAACCGGGAATTAATAAATTATTGAAATAATTAATCACTTAAGGAAGTGATTAATCATTTATGGAAATGATCTAATCACTTATGGAAGTAATTAGCCATTTGTGGAAAAGATTAATAAATTATGGAATTGATTGATCATGGATTGATTAAATAAGGAATTACATTGAATCAATTTTGGAAAAGATTGATTTAATTGAATATTTTATTTATGGCCTCTCTTCTATAAATAGAACACTAGACCTAATGGGTACAGTACTCTCCTCTTGCTCTTAGACTCACAAGACAAGACCTAGAATTCTCTCTAGCCTCCCTCTTAGAGAAAGACTCCCACAACTCTTTTGCCTCCTAGACTTAGAGACATACCGGTGTAACCTCCGTGGTTATTGTGTCTTTGAAGAAGAAATTTCCAGCGAAGAAATCAAAAAGGAATCGCTGTGTTTTCGTTCGTTGGAGCATCATTGGCGAAGAACGGTCAAGTCTACAACGAAGGTTTGTAACGGTTCCTTCCCTTTTCTTTAGAAAAGCATGAAAATAAATTTTGATTTATTTTTCAGCATGTTTATACCAATTTTCCAGCAACTTTAAAGTATGTTTAAAGTTTATTTGAGTTTTTCGTAACGATATTTTAATGTTAATTAATATACGGCGTAAGGCCCAATCGATGTGCTTCCGCTGCGTAGGGGCTTTTATCCCCTTCAAAAGTGACTTATTTCGTGGTCCAGTCTTATGCAACTCATTGCATAGGACGTCCCCACTCGCATGTCTCCACATGAACGATATAGGATCTCGTCGTTTGTACTTAATACAAAGTGGGTCGTGTCCATAGTGTCCCCAGGATAAGGCACCCAACTGTATCCTTATACTATAGACTATTTTGACTATAGACTTGAACTTTACCCTATGATATCTCCCTACATATAGTTCGAGTATTCATTTTATAGCCAATGATCTTAGTTTATTGGATTTAGGTTAATCATTCGCAATTTATATATTCAATAACATCTTTTACTTAATTACCTCAATAACGACTTTATTGGAAATAGAAATATGTTTAATGATTTACAAACTACGAGTTTAAAGGACAGTAAACCCAACAGTGGGGACATATGGGGATTGGTGTTCAAGTTAACAACCTAAAAGGTCTATAGTACATGGATAAGGCTAAGTACCTTTGTAAGGATTTGGAATTCCCCAATTCTGTTAAAGCGGAAGCACAGTTGGGACCGATTCGTAGTTAATTTTGTTTATCCAAAAATACTATTGCATTGGTTAAAACATAGAACAAATTCTATACAAACTTAAGGCTAAGCATACAAAATTTATAAGATCTAAATCTAAAGGGGAGAAGCAAACATATCGTCGTTGACGACTCTAAATACTTCAAGAATGATTCTTGATTTTCATTTAGTTTGGTCGAACTTAGCCCAAACTTTGCTCCGTTTGAGTTTTGGAGAGTTTCGAACTCAAAGTTAAGCCCAATGAGAGTTCTTTCGATGGTTTTGCCGACACATGGTCAAAACTTTGCTCCATTTCAGTTTCTGCGAGCACGCAACCCAAAGTTCGTCCCATTGAGGGTTTTTCATCTGGTTTGGACGAACTTGGTCCAAACTTTCCTCTGTTTGAGTTTTGGAGAGTTTGGAACTAAAAGTTCGGTCGGCTGAGAGTTCTTTAGGGGGTTTGGATGGCACATGGTCCAAACTTTCCTTCGTTTGAGTTTTTGAGAGTTTGGAACTCAGAGTTCGGAGCAATGAGAGTTCTTGAGGTGGTTTGGACGACACATGGTCCAAACTTTGCTCCGTTTCAGTTTTCCAAAGCTCAGAACCCAAAGTTCTTCCCAATGATCATTTTTCATTGTGTTTAGACGAACTTGGTCCAAACTTTGCTCCGCTTGAGTTCTTTAGAGTTTGGAACTCAAACTTCGGCCCAATGAGAGTCCTTTAGGTGGTTTGGACGACACATGGTCAAAATTTTGCTCCATTTCAGTTTTTGAGAGATCGTAACCCAAAGCTAAGCCCAATGAGCGTTTTTCATCTGGTTTGGACGAACTTGGTTCAAGCTCTGCTCCGTTTGAGTTTTGGAGAGTTTGCAACTCAATGTTCAACCCAATGAGAGTTCTTTAGGTGGTTTGGACGACACATGATCAAAATTTTGTTCCGTTTATGTTTTTGAGAGTTAGTAACCCAAATTTCTGCCCAATGAGATTTTCTCATTTGGTTTGGACGAACATGGTCCAAACTTGTCTCCGTTTGAGTTTTGGAGAGTCGGAAATCAAAGTTCGGCCCAATGAGGGTTCTTTAGGTGGTTTGGGCGACACATGGTCAAAATTTTGCTCCATTTAATTTTTTGAGAGAGCGTAACCCAAAGTTAAGCCCAATGAGGGATTTTCATCTAGTTTGGTCGAACTTAGTCCAAACTTTGCTCCGTTTTAGTTTGGGAGAGTTTCGAACTCAAAGTTAAGCAAAATGAGAGTTATTTAGGTGGTTTTGTCGACACATAGTCAAAACATTGCTCCTTTTAAGTTTTTGAGAGCAAGTAACCCAAAGTTCGTCCCAATGATGGTTTTGAAGGGAATAAAAGTCCCCACGCAGCGGAAGCGCATCGATTGGACCTTACGCCGTATATTAATTAACATTAAAATACCGTTACGAAAACTCGAACAAAATTTAAACAAACTTTAAAGCTGCTGTAAAATTGGTTTAAACATGCTTAAAAATAAATCTAAATTTATTTTCTTGCTTTTCTAAAGAAAAAGGAAAGAACCGTCACATACCTTCGTTGAAGACTTGACCGTTCTTCGCCAACGACGCTCTACGAACGAAAACGCAGCAGCCTCCTTTGTTTTTCTTCGCTGGAAATTCCTTCTTGATTGACACAATAACCACAGAGGTTACACCGGTATGTCTCTAAGTCTAGGAAGCAAAAGACTTGTGGGAGTCTTTCTCTAAGAGGGAGGCTAGAGAGAATTCTAGGTCTTGTCTTTCAAGAGTGTCAAGTGTCATGAAAATTTAGGTCTAGTGTTCTATTTATAGAAGAGAGGCCATGAATAAAATATTCAATTAAATCAATATTTTCCATAATTGATTCAATCTTATTCCTTAATTAATCAATCATGATCAATCAATTCCATAATTGATTAATCTTTTCCACAAATGACTAATTACTTCCATAAGTGATTAGATCATTTTCATAAATGATTAATCACTTCCTTAAGTGATTAATTATTTCCATAATTGATTAATTATTTCCATAATTGATTAATTCCCAATTAATGCATTCTTTCATTAATTAACCACCAATTAAATATCACATATTTAATTCCCGGCCTAGAATTAATTAATTTGCCCAAACACATTTTAGGCCTTAAATTAATTAATTCATTATTTTGAACTCTTTCAAAAATCCATAAATTTATTAATTTCAAATATTAATTTCTCTCATAATAATATATCAATATATATTATATTTGTTTCCCTTAATAAATTGAACATTTTCAATTTACTTTTATTACTTAGTTTCCTCAAATTAGTTTACGAGCTACCAGTGGGACCTAATGGACCTGCAGATCAGAAGCTCCAACGATGTGAGATTAATTGGTCAAACTCATTAACCACATTAATCAATATACGTTAACTGTGTGTTCATTCCACTATAGACTCACAGTTGCACTCTTCTCACTGCAGACATATTTTCTGTGTCCATGGATCTAGACCAATATCGACTAGTTAGTCCTTCACGAGTGTCCTGATGTGGACTTTTCCTACCGCAAGCGCACGGGTCAAGTAATAATATAGTGAATGTAATTCGAATGTCGTCCTCTGGATTGGATTTTTAAGCAAATCAAGTATTGTGAATTTTCTTGCCCAATTTTATTTAGGGATCAAAAAGTGATGATTGGATAATAAGAAAACTAAATCAAAACACGTAAAAAGTGTGGAATTTCAATTGGGAAAACTACTTAGGGAATTGATTTCGCTAATTTAGTTTAGGATTGATTTTAAGGAGTAAGTTATTATGCACAATAGAATTATGAGTCAAAGACCCTTTAATCACAACTACCTCTCCCGAGTATAATTGATTCTCATGCAAATTAACCAACTTGATATCCCTATCTAAGTTTATTAATCATGCAAGGCAATGAGATCTTTTAACCAATTCTAAAGTTAATCTAAAACCGTCACGAAATAGAAACTAAACTTTAGTCATGAAATCTTGAGTAAGTCTAAATCAAATCCCCTATCCCGAGCTAGATTCAAAACTTAAATCAACCAACTAATGGCCAATTAATTGAAAGCATTAAATCAAGATTACAAACATAATAACATTGCACAACTTAAACCATAAATCAATCCATAAACACAATCAACTACATCAATCCCTAAGCTTACAAGTTTAGCTACTCATGATCAAAATTACAAGCTCAACTAAACATGTAAAAGCCATAAAAATCTAACTAAAGTGAGGGAAAGAAGAATTAAACTCGTTGTAGGTTGATAACTGCCCAAAAGGTAGTTATTTAGGCCTCAATTATATAGAGATTTGTGTGTCCTCTATGCTTATTAGGGTTGGTTTTGGATAGATATTACATGTTTTAACCCATTTGGAAGAATGGAAGCATTGGAAATTATTTTGTGCAGATTATGCTGTTGAGCGACTAAAGGGAGCAAATTCTATGCTGCAGCAAAACTGGGAGCAGAAACTGCCAGATCACAGCTCGTTAGCCAACTTCATGAACCGACTTCTGTTGAGTTATTTTTGTGATAAAGGATCAAGGAGAGCCTTACACGTGTCCTAGTTGACCTAATTCAAGCCTCCCATCCTTCTATAAAAGGAAGTAGCCGTCAAAGTCAAAGGAATTCCATGTTTTTCCTACGAAGCCGAATAGTATAGGGAGATTGAAGATCATCAAGAACACCTGATAGCGAGCATAGCTAGCTATCTTTAATTATTTAATTCAGCTAGTCTTTTATGATTTTTGGGCCATTTTATTGTGCTTTAATGTTTATTTTGTAGGAAATGGTTGATTGGAGCTATAGTGCAATATTGGAGTTAATCGGGTGCTCGGGACGCGAAAAGATGCAAAGGAAGGATAAAGAATCAAGATGGAAAAAAGTCAAAATTCGGTCAAAAGGTGACTAGCGTCTCGACGCTAGCCCTTAGGCGTCTCGACGCTAGCATTCCATATCAGAACAGGCGCGTAAAGGTCACAGCGTCTCGACGCTGCGACCTTAGCGTCTCGACGCTGTAAAATTTCCTTTCCTGAAACGCGCGTTTTGAAGGCAGCATCGAGACGCTGTCTTGACAGCGTCTCGACACTACGACGAAAAAAATAGAATAAAGGCTTATTTTCGGCTAGGTTTTGGGGGAGTTCGATTTGGGACCTTTGGGAGCCGTAAACAGGGCAGAACAGAGCACTTGGAGGCTGAAAACAAAGGGAGAGATTTGGAAATCAACCCATTGTTCGTGGGGATCGTGATGGGGACGTCGGATTCGGCCTACATTGAGTTTTCTTTTCCCTTTCATTTCTTTAGTTAGATTTATGGCTTTCACATGTTTAGTTGAGCTTGTATTTACATTCATGAGTAGCTAAACTTGTAGCTTAGGGATTGATGTAGTTGATTAAGTTTATGGATTGATTTATGGTTTAAGTTGTGCAATGTTATTGTGTTTGCAATCTTGATTTAATGCTTTCAATTAATTGGCAATTAGTTGAATGATTTAAGTTTCGAATCTAGCTCGAGAGAGGGGATTTGATTTAGACTTACTCAAGATTGCATGACTAAAGTTTATTTTCTAATTCGTGACGGTTTTGGACTAACTTTAGAATTGGTTAAAAGATCTCATTACCTTGCATGTTAATAAACTTAGATAGGGATATCAAGTTGGTTAATTTGCTTGAGAATCAATTATATTCGGGAGAGGTAGTTGTGATTGAAGGGTCTTTGGCTCATAATTTCATTGTGCATAATAATTTATTCCTTCAAATCAATCATAAACTAAATCGGCGAAATCAATTCCCTAAGTAGTTTTCCCAATTGAAATTCCACACTTTTTACTTGCTTTGACTTGGTTTTCTTATCATTCATTCATCACTTTTTGATCCCTAAATAAAATTGGGCAAGATAATTCACAATACTTGATTTGCTTAAAAATCCAATCCAGAGGACGACACTCATTTACACGAAAACACTATATTATTACTTGACCCGTACACTTGCGGTAAGCAAATTGTACATCAAGTTTTTGGCGCCGTTGCCGGGGATTGGCACATTTAGCTAGATTGATATTGTGAAAAAATTGTTTGATCTTAATTTAGGGTGTATTTTTACATTTTTAGTTGATTGCATTTTTTTCCTTATTTGTTTTGCTTTCCATATTTGATTTTCTAGGTTAGTTTTTCTTTTAGTTGTGTAATCTTTTCATTATTTGTTATTGTTTTTCTTTTTATAGATTAGTTTCCTTATTTGTGTTTTGCCATATTTAGATTAGTTGTTTTCTTTTCTTTGTTGCTTTCCATAATTATTTTCTTTCCTTTTTATGGTAGTTTTGTTTGTTTATGCGTAGGAATAAAGATTTAATTTTAGCACCTTTGGATCCCGAGATAGAAAGAACCATCCATAGACTTTGAAGGGAGAATAGAGAAAACGTTCAAATGGCTGACCAAAATCCACCTGAGGAGCCTAAGCCTATTAGAGATTATTTTCAGCCTGTGTTTCAGGGGCAACAGTCGGGGATTGTCTATGCCAACAACTTTGAGCTGAAAACCGGTCTTATTCAGATGGCTCGAGACTGTGCATACAGAGGATCGCCCACTGAGGATCCAAATTCTCATCTTAAGTCATTGATAACTGCCCACAAGGTAGTTATTTAGGGCTCATTTATATAAGGATTTGTGTGTCTTTTATGCTTATTAAGGTTGGTTATAGAGAGATATTACATGATTTAACCCATTTGGAAGAATGGAAGCTTTGGAAATCACTTTGTGCAAATTATGCTGCTGAGCGACTGGAAGGAGCAAATTCTATGCTGCAGCAAAACTGGGAACAGAAACTGCCACATCACAGCTCGTTAGCCAACTTCATGAACCGACTTCTGTTGCGTTATTTTCGTGATAAAGGATCAAGGAGAGCCTTACACGTGTCCTAGTTGACCTAATTCAAGCCTCCCATCCTTCTATAAAAGGAAGTAGCCGTCAAAGTCAAAAGTATTCCATGTTTTCCCTTGGAAGCCGAATAGTATAGGGAGATTGAAGATCATCAAGAACACCATCAACTGCAAGCTGATTAGGGAGTTTACCTTCTTTATTAACTTGTAGTGATGGACATGCATACTCAGATTGTAATTCGTATTCCTATGCTTATTATGAACTAAGTAGCTTAAGGTGTTGGTTAGGAATAATGTGATTACTGTGCTTCATCTCTAGTAATAAATTGTCTATTGCATTTTGGTTAATTGTTGTGCTTATTCTTATTTTATGCCCGCCTGGCCAGCCGGTATGGATAGCTCTCTCTAGTTTCAGGGATGATTTAGAGAGTGTGTGGCAATTCTCCACATTATGATCATTGTGTATTGGTGAACGCCAGTGACTGAGCTAGGGATAGCCAGTTGCCTAGTGCTCGATCGGTCGCTCTTCATTGGGGTTGAAACATATCCCAAAAGTCACTAAAGCCTAACCAGCGCCTGTCTTTAATCTATCTATCTATTTGTTTACTCTTTTGCTCCAGGATCAATTAGTACATGGGATGAGTTAGCTGAAAATTTTTTGAGTAAATATTTCCCACCTAATAGGAATGCTAAATTAAGGAGTGAAATAGTAGGGTTTAGGCAACTTGAAGATGAGACTTTTAGTGAGGCTTGGGAGAGGTTTAAGGAGCTTTTGCGAAAGTGTCCCCACCATGGGTTACCTCATTGTATTTAAATGGAAACATTTTACAATGGTTTGAATGGAGTAACCCAAGGTATGGTCGATGCTTCGGCTGGAGGGGCCCTTTTGGCAAAAACTTTTGATGAAGCCTATGAAATTTTAGAAAGAATATCTATTAACAGTTGTCAGTGGTCGGATGTTAGAGACACAAATAAAAAGGTTAAGAGTGTGTTAGAGGTTAATGGTGTGTCCACCATTATGGTCGATCTTGCTATGATTGCTAACGCTCTTAAGAATGTGACAGTGATTAGTCATCAGCAACCACCAGCTATGTAGCCTGCAGCAGTGGTGAACCAAGTCACGGACGAAGCATGTGTCTATTGTGGTGAAGATCACAACTACGAGTTTTGCCCCAGCAATCCAGCTTCTGTGTTTTTTGTAGGTAATCAGAGGAACAACCCTTATTCTAACTTCTATAATCCAGGTTGGCGCAACCACCCCAACTTCTCATGGGGAGGTCAAGGAAATAACATGCAGAAGCAACAGAAGATGAACCAGCCGGGATTTGCTAAAGCGCAGGTAATGCCCCAGCAAAATAAGCCGGCTTTACCCCAGCAAAATTCGGGAAATTCTCTCGAGGCAATGATGAAAGAATTTATGGCTCGCACAGACGCCGCAATTCAAAGTAATCAAGCTTCGATGAGGGCCCTGGAATTGCAAGTGGGTCAACTAGCTAATGAGCTAAAGGCGAGGCCTCAAGGGAAACTTCCTTCGGATACTGAACACCCTCGAAGGGAAGGTAAGGAACAGGTAAAGGCAGTAACTCTTAGGAGTGGTAAGCCATTAGAAGAGTCTAGAAAGACCCAGGATTTAAATAGTAATAGTGATAATATTGTTGTTATTGAAAAAGAGTTGGAGTCTGGTCAGGGTGTTGGAGGCAGCAAAGAAAATGCTGGAGCATCTGGTTCTGTGCCAGATGTAGAACCACCATATGTGCCGCCCCCACCTTATGTACCACCTCTACCTTTTCCACAAAGGCAAAAGCCTAAGAATCAGGATGGTCAATTTAAAAAGTTTTTAGAGATTCTTAAGCAGTTGCATATAAATATCCCTTTAGTAGAAGCTATTGAGCAAATGCTTAATTATGCTAAATTTCTTAAGGATATTTTGACTAAAAAGAAAAGGTTAGGTGAGTTTGAAACTGTATCTCTTACCGAGGAGTGTAGTGCTATTCTTAAGAATGGGCTACCCCCCAAGGCTAAGGATCCAGGGTCATTTACTATACCTGTGTCTATAGGTGGAAAGGAATTAGGTAGAGCACTCTGTGATTTAGGTGCAAGCATTAACCTTATGCCTCTTTCGGTCTATCGGAAGTTAGGTATTGGTGAAGCTAGACCTACCACAGTTACGCTCCAATTAGCTGATAGGTCTATCACATATCCAGAGGGTAAAATTGAGGATGTCTTAGTAAAAGTTGATAAATTCATATTTCCTGTTGATTTTATTATTTTAGACTATGAGGCTGATAAAGATGTCCCAATTATTCTAGGTCGTCCATTTTTGGCTACTGGTAGGGCATTAATAGATGTTCAAAAAGGAGAATTAACAATGAGAGTCTATAATGAGGAAGTGAAATTTAATGTGTTTAAAGCCATGAAATATCCAGATGAAATGGAGGATTGCTCCTTCATCAGGATTCTGGAGAGCACAGTTATTGAGACAACAATACAGGATTCGGTTGATAAGCATTCAGAAAAGTATGGAGAGGTTAGTATAGAAGATTTTGAGTTTTGTTATTTAGATAGAAAAAATGAAAAAGAATTGTTTAGGTGTGAGGATGTTTTTGAGTCTTTAGATTTAGATCAAAGAAAGGCTCCCCCAATTAAGCCATCCCTGATTGAGGCACCTACTTTAGATTTCAAACCTTTACCGGATCATCTAAAGTATGTGTATCTTGGGGAGAGTGATACGTTGCCCATTATTGTTGCATCAGATTTAATGCCGGAGCATGATGAGGCCTTAATAAAATTGCAGCAGCAATACCGCAAAGCTATAGGTTGGACATTGGCTGATATTCAAGGGATTAGCCCATCTTTTTGTATGCACAAAATCACTCTAGAGGAGGGATCCTTTAGGAGTATTGAGCAACAAAGAAGGCTTAACCCTGTAATGAAAGAGGTTGTTAAAAAGGATGTAATTAAATGGTTGGATGCTGGGATCATTTATCCAATTGCCGATAGCAATTGGGTAAGCCCTGTCCAATGTGTTCCTAAGAAAGGAGGTGTCACTGTGGTGATCAATAAAGATAATGAGCTGATTCCAACCAGGACAATAACTGGCTGGAGGGTTTGTATGGATTACAGAAGGCTTAATAAAGCCACCCGAAAGGATCATTTCCCTCTACCATTTATCGACCAGATGTTGGATCGATTGGCTGGTCAGGCCTATTACTGTTTCTTGGATGGTTATTTTGGGTATAACCAGATTACTATTGCTCCTGGAGATCAGGAGAAAACCACTTTCACCTGCCCTTATGGGACATTCGCTTTTAGGAGAATGCCTTTCGGCCTTTGCAATGCTCCAGCAACATTTCAGCGGTGTATGCTAGCAATTTTTTCTGATATGATTGAGTCCACTGTTGAAGTCTTTATGGACGATTTTTCAGTGCTTGGAGGGTATTTTCAGATTTGTTTAGATAATTTAGGAAAGGTATTAAAAAGATGTGAGGATACCCATCTAGTACTTAATTGGGAGAAGTGCCACTTCATGGTGAAAGGAGGGCATAGTGTTAGGTCATAGGATTTCTAAAAATGGTCTAGAAGTTGATAGAGCAAAAGTTGAGGTTATCGAAAGACTAGAGCCACCGAATTCAGTGAAGGGAATTCAGAGTTTATTAGGACATGCTGGATTTTATAGGAGGTTCATAAAGGATTTTTCCAAAATCAGTCAACCTCTTTGTAACTTATTGTGCACTGATCATGTTTTTGACTTTAATGCAGATTGTAGGAAGGCTTTTGAAACATTAAAGGTTGCTTTAATCTCAGCACCCATTCTCTGCGCGCCTAATTGGAATTTGCCATTCGAGGTAATGTGTGATGCGAGTGATGCTGCGGTAGGAGCGATGCTGGGGCAAAAGCAGGGCAAATTTATTCATCCTATATATTATGCAAGCAAGGTTTTAAATGAAGCATAGGTAAACTACACAACTACTGAAAAGGAGTTGTTAGCTGTTGTGTTTGCTTTTGAGAAATTTCGGCCATATTTGGTTGGATCTAAAGTCACGGTGTTCACGGATCATGCAGCAATAAGGTATTTAATGTCTAAGAAAGATGCAAAGCCGAGACTAATTCGTTGGATTTTATTACTGCAGGAATTTGACTTGGAGATAAAGGACAAGAAGGGATCAAAGAATGTCGTTGCAGATCATTTATCTCGTCTTGATCCATCATCATTTTTGCTGGAGCAATCTGCCATTTCCGATTCTTTTCCAGATGAGCAGTTTTTTGTTGTTCAGGTAAAGGTAGTCAGGGATGTCCCTTGGTATGCTGATATTGCCAACTTTTTAGTAAAGGGAGTCACCCCTATTGATATGGATTGGAGGCAGAAGAAAAAGTTTAAGCATGATGCGAAAATTTTCTTTTGGGATGAGCCGTTTATGTATAAGCAATGCTCTGACGGTATTATTCGTAGGTGTGTTTCAGGTGCTGAAGCAAAAGAAATCCTGGAGCAATGTCACTCTTCGTAGTATGGAGGTCATTTCAGCGGACACGGCTATGAGGATTTTGCATTGCGGATTTTTTCTTGCCTACGTTATTTAAGGATGCCCATTGGTTCTACAAGCAATGTGACGCTTGCCAAATGAGAGGAAATTGGGGGCGTAGAGATGAAATGCCACTTACTTACATTTTAGAAGTTGAATTATTTGATGTATGGGGTATTGACTTTATGGGACCATTTCCCCCTTTTAATGGCAATGTTTTTATCTTATTGGCAGTTGATTATGTGTCCAAGTGGGTGGAGGCCATCGCATGCCATCAGAGTGATGCCAAGACAGTAGCAAGGTTTCTTCAATCGCAAATCTTTGCGCGGTTTGGGACACCTAGGGCTCTAGTGAGTGATGAGGGTACACATTTTGTTAATAATATCTTAACTAAGCTTTTAGCTAAGTATGGGATTAAGCATAGGATAGCTACCCCTTATCACCCACAAGCAAATGGTCAAGCTGAAATTAGTAATAGGGAAATTAAAGCTATTTTAGAGAAAGTAGTCCATCCATCTAGAAAGGATTGGTCCTTTAGGTTGGATGAGGCTCTTTGGGCTTATAGGACAGCTTATAAGACTCCTTTAGGTATGTCTCCCTATAGGTTAGTATATGGGAAAGCTTGTCATTTACCATTAGAGCTTGAGCACAAAACATTTTGGGCTTTGAAAAAGTTAAATATTGATCTGAGTCGTGCAGGAGCAATCAGAATGCTGAAGCTTAATGAGTTAGAAGAATTTCGTCAATTTTCTTACGAAAATGCGAAAATGTATAAGGAAAAGACTAAGCTGTGGCATGACAAAAAAATTAAATCTAAGGAGTTTGTCAAGGGTCAGAAAGTTTTGCTTTATAATTCTAGATTAAAATTATTTCCTGGAAAATTAAAATCTAAATGGTCAGGACCGTTTATTGTGATTGAGGTTTTCTCCAATGGAGCAATTACTTTGCATGATGAAAAAGATGGGAGAGTATTCAAGGTGAATGGACAGCGTGTGAAGCATTATTGGGGTGAGGAGTTTCGGATGAAATATCCTTCCCTAAGGTTGGTTGATGATTGAGAGAGCAGGATTTTTGCGAGAGCATTTCACAGAGCGAAATTTTGAGCTCCCAGGATTTGTAGTGATTTTATTTTCGTTGATTTGTTTTTAAGTCCGATTAGGTTAGGTTTGATTTTTTGCATAGTTTACTAGATCTCAGTGTTTTTCTTATTTTAGATTTTATTTCGTTTTGAATTTGATTTGATTTTATTTTCAGGTTATTTATTTAAATTATCTTGCAATTATCTTTTAGTTAGTTAGATTTTATTTTATCTAGATTTGATTTTCGGTTATTTGAATTCTAGTTTTAATTAATAGAGATTTTCTCTAAGTTATTCAGCTTCTTTTGAGAATAATAGGTTAAGTTTGCTTTGATTGGTTTAATTTGAAAAGATTTGATTTGTCTATTTTAAAATTTAAATTCCGTATCTAAGATTCTTCAGGTTTGGCAGATTGTTGCAGCAAAGATATTGCTGGAGCAAAATATGCCGAGTTAGAAGGGTTTCCGTTGGAATTTATTACTGTTACCGTTGGGTTTGACTTTGAATTCTTGCAGGTAAATGTGCGTGCATCGTCTGATGAGGCCACGTCGCGCAGAGTAATTATCCAACGGCTCCAATGATGACAGAGCATTAAATTTTACCATGGCCGTTTTGAATTCGCAATTTTATCGTTGGTAATTTTTGAATTTCAGGTTTGCATTTTTAATTGCAACGGTAATATTAGTTATGGCAGGGCAAATCTTGAAGGTTAGGATTCTTGTTTGCTGCAGCTCTATTTATTCGCAATCTCTGGTAAGTGCGTTTCACTTCGTCTTCTTGAATCTTTGTGAGTGTTATTCTTTCTTTCTCTGCACTCTCTATCAAAACCCTTTTACACCTTCAATGGTTAAAACAAGAGCTCGAAAAGAGAGGGAGAGTGAAGAGGAGGAGGTGCCGGTCACACCGGAAGTACAGAAAGGAAAAATTAAGAAAAAGAGAACGCCAGAAGAGAAGGAGGCTAAGCGAAGAAGAAGGCAACAAAGAGTTGCAAAACAAGAAAGAGCGAGAGAGGAGGAGGTTGTTGCAGAAGGAGACGAAGACCCACAAGAATCTGGCAAACCGAATCAAGAAGAGGATGGACAGGAAGTGGCGACTATAGAAGAGGCTCGAGAGGGAATTCAGACGAAACAGAGTGAGGTTATGCAGACAGAGGCTGTAGAGGAAGAAGACAGAGAGCCAGTTCAGGAGGCTCGTGTGGAGGTTATCATACCTGAACCGCCGAAGCGACGCCGCATTAAGCGGAAGGCTGGGCGCATTCCAGTCAGGACTGATACCCCATCGCCTCCATCATCAGATTCCGAGAGAGAGAAGGCCGAGCAAGAGGAACGAGAGAAAAAAGAGGCTGAGGAAAAAAGACGAGAAGAAGCAGAGAAACAGGCAGAGGAGGAACAGTTGCTGAAGCGGAGAGAAGAGAAGGGCAAAAAGATTGCTGAAGCATCAGAGGAGCACGATGAAATAGCAGAGCGACAGGTGCCATACGAGTGCTTCGTCAATAATTTTGCTAGAGCAAAATACACTGAGCTCCTGAAAATGGATTTTCTGTTCGAAAGAGGTTTCAACAGTGATCTTCCACCATTTCTAAGGACCGGCATAGCTGACCACGGTTGGGAGCTATTTTGTGCTAAACCAGAGGCTGTGAACGCACAGGTGGTGCGAGAATTCTATGCCAACATTGATAAAGAAGAAGGTTTCCTGGTAATTGTTAGAGGAGTCGAGATAGATTGGAGTCCAAGTGCGATCAACGCACTGTACCATCTTCAAAACTTCCCCCACGCGGCATTCAATGAAATGGCAGTCGCGCCATCTGAGGAGCAGTTAAGTAATGTTGTCCGGGAGGTAGGAATTGAGGGGGCGCAGTGGCAACTATCAAAGACTCAGAAAAGGACATTCCAATCAGCTTACTTGAACAAGGAAGCAAACACATGGATGGGTTTCATCAGGCAGAGGTTGCTTCCGACAACGCACGACTCGACAGTATCCAGGGAACGAATTCTTTTGGCTTTTGCTATCTTAAGGTCTCTCAGTATTGACGTGGGAAAAATTATTTGTAATGAAATTACCTGCTGCTGGAAGAAAAAGGTGGGGAAGTTGTTCTTCCCGAACACAATTACTATGCTATGCAGACAAGCAGGGGTTCCAGTGGAGGAGAGTGATGCAATTCTATTTGATAAAGGGATCATTGATACGCCCAATTTGGCGCGGCTCCAGCGCACGCAGGAGATACGTCAAGGTGGGCTTATCTACGACATAAATACGATTCTAGAACAACTGGCACTTTCGGCCAGTAGGCAGGAGTTTGCTGAAAGGCAAACTTTAACCTTCTGGAACTATGTTAAGAATCGAGATGCCAACTTAAGAAGGGCACTGCAAGAGAATTTTTCCAAGCCGTATCCAGCCCTTCCTACATTCTCTTAAGATCTGTTGAACCCTTGGATTCCACCGCCACCTGCTGAGAAAGAAGATGAAGAGGAAGATCTGGGTCAGGAAGATTGAAAAGAGATTTGAGCGCGCACGCTTTTTGATGAAATTTTTTGTTTGCTGGCGCATTCCTGACCCCATCTTTTATATGATTGCTTGCCTTGTTTCTTTTTAAATTTTACTCTGAAAAAAAAATAGCTGCTTTGTAATATTTTTCTATGATTTTAATGAAATTTCTGAATGTTTCTATTCCATGAGCACTGACTGACTCTAACTTAACTATTTTCTTCTGAATTTTTGAAGCTTGGACTGATTACGCTTAATTAGATCAAGGTATTCTGATCTCCATAAACCTTTTGCTTGAGCATTTCTTCTAGCCTGGACTGTTGCTGCGACAAGAAGATTTTGACGGTAGTATTGACTTATATGATCCACTTTAAGCTTAATCCTAGTCCCATGTTTAGTTGAAAAAATTTAGATAGAAAAATTTAAGTTTGGGGGTATAATTGCTTAATTAATGATTCATTGGGGACAATGAATAATTCAAGTTTGGGGGACTTTTTGCTACTCCAATTATTTTGCTCGAGCATTCCTCTCCTTCAAAATTAAAATTTGCTAGGTTATTGAGTAACCGGAGACATTTGTGATACCCACAGGTTGTCTTCGCGTCAAAAGATGACCTAGGAAATGTGAAAAAATAAATAAAAAATAAAAATTAGTTGTTGAAGATTTTGCTGAAATATTGATGGAGAAAAAGTTTTTGAAGGATGAATAATGATCCAGCAGTTTTTCTGTCTCCCATAACTTAGGTGAGCTTCATCATAAAATGTCGCCATTCTGAGGGGCAAGAGATGGAATAACTAAGGATTTTTTAGCTTTATAATGAGTATTGAGTCTAGTTGGTGATGAGCTTGAGGCAAGGGTATACTGCACCATAAAGTGGGTCATCCCATGCTTAAGAGCTTATGACTGTAAGGCTGCTTTAAGTCTGATAATTAATGTTATAAACCCCTTTAAAAATATGTTTTGAAATGTCTTATAATAGAGCTAGGCTGTGGTGAGTTCTTAGAATTAAGTTGAAAAGTGGTGATTATTTGTCCTTGCTTAAGGAATCATTTTGCTGCAGCAGAGCTTGGTTTTGCAGAGTGCTCAGGTAAAGGTTAAAGGTAGTGTTGGACTGTCTGGTTTGATTAAGCTAATTCTTTGTCTAATGTTCTGAAATTCTTGAAGGAAGGTTGGTTAGTATTGCTCGGGACGCGTAATAGTTCAAGTTTGGGGGTATGATAACTACCCACAAGGTAGTTATTTAGGCCTCATTTATATAAGGATTTGTGTGTCTTTTATGCTTATTAAGGTTGGTTATAGAGAGATATTACATGATTGAACCCAATTCTATGCTGCAGCAAAACTGGGAACAGAAACTGCCACATCACAGCTCGTTAGCCAACTTCATGAACCGACTTCTGTTGAGTTATTTTCGTGATAAAGGATCAAGGAGAGCCTTACACGTGTCCTAGTTGACCTAATTCAAGCCTCCCATCCTTCTATAAAAGGAAGTAGCCGTCAAAGTCAAAAGTATTCCATGTTTTCCCTTGGAAGCCGAATAGTATAGGGAGATTGAAGATCATTAAGAACACCATCAACCGCAAGCTGATTAGGGTGTTTACCTTCTTTATTAACTTGTAGTGATGGACATACATACTCAGATTGTAATTCGTATTCCTATGCTTATTATGAACTAAGTAGCTTAAGGTGTTGGTTAGGAATAATGTGATTACTGTGCTTCATCTCTAGTAATAAATTGTCTATTGCATTTTGGTTAATTGTTGTGCTTATTCTTATTTTATGCCCGCCTGGCCAGCCGGTATGGATAGCTCTCTCTAGTTTAAGGGATGATTTAGAGAGTGTGTGGCAATTCTCCACATTACGATCATTGTGTATTGGTGAACGCCAGTGACTGAGCTAGGGATAGCCAGTTGCCTAGTGCTCGATCGGTCGCTCTTCATTGGGGTTGAAACATATCCCAAAAGATCCGGAGTTCCGGGAGGAATCCGCTAATAATACTGCGAGAAATGCATGATCAATAATATTGCTAGAGCATATCTTAGAAAAAAATCACTAAAGCCTAACCAGCGCCTGTCTTTAATCTATCTATCTATTTGTTTACTCGTTGTTCTGTCATTTATTTTGCTTCAGCATAATTCCGATAAAACCCAACATTTTTATTATCTTTGAAACCATTAGAAAGTTATACAAAATAGATAAAGTGGAAACTCATTCAGACCTTGGATTGATAATATTACTTGTTGCAGACTGTGTATACTTGCACAGGAATTCTAGAGTATTTCATATCATATTTTTACTCACTCTAGGAACCCAACAGTCATTCTTGGACATTTGTGGGACGGTAAAGATTAATGGAGTCTCTAAGGATGCTATTCGCTTACGTTTATTTCCCTTTTCTTTGCAGGATAAAGCACGAGATTGCTTGCAGTCTATTACTCCTGGGAGCATCACCACTTAGGATGCTTTGGTCCAGGCCTTTTTAAAGAAATTTTTCCCTCCTGCAAAGACGGTCAAGCTGAGGACCGATATTGGGACATTCCAACAACAATATGATGAGCAGTTGTTCGAAGCTTGGGAGCGATTCAAAGAGCTACTGAGGAAGTGTCCCCAGCATTGTTACTGATAAATGCCCACAAGGTAGTTATTTAGGCCTCATTTATATAAGGATTTGTGTGTCTTTTATGCTTATTAAGGTTGGTTATAGAGAGATATTACATGATTTAACCCATTTGGAAGAATGGAAGCTTTGGAAATCACTTTGTGCAGATTATGCTGCTGAGCGACTGGAAGGAGCAAATTCTATGCTGCAGCAAAACTGGGAACAGAAACTGCCACATCACAGCTCGTTAGCCAACTTCATGAACCGACTTCTGTTGAGTTATTTTCGTGATAAAGGATCATGGAGAGCCTTACACGTGTCCTATTTGACCTAATTCAAGCCTCTCATCCTTCTATAAAAGGAAGTAGCCGTCAAAGTCAAAAGCATTCCATGTTTTCCCTTGGAAGCCGAATAGTATAGGGAGATTGAAGATCATCAAGAACACCATGAACCGCAAGTTGATTAGGGAGTTTACCTTCTTTATTAACTTGTAGTGATGGACATGCATACTCAGATTGTAATTCGTATTCCTATGCTTATTATGAACTAAGTAGCTTAAGGTGTTGGTTAGGAATAGTGTGATTACTGTGCTTCATCTCTAGTAATAAATTGACTATTGCATTTTGGTTAATTGTTGTGCTTATTCTTATTTTATGCCCGCCTGGCCAGCTGGTATGGATAGCTCTCTCTAGTTTCAGGGATGATTTAGAGAGTGTGTGGCAATTCTCCACATTACGATCATTGTGTATTGGTGAACGCCAGTGACTGAGCTAGGGATAGCCAGTTGCCTAGTGCTCGATCGGTCGCTCTTCATTGGGGTTGAAACATATCCCAAAAGATCCGGAGTTCCGGGAGGAATCCGCTAATAATACTGCGAGAAATGCATGATCAATAATATTGCTAGAGCATATCTTAGAAAAAATCACTAAAGCCTAACCAGCGCCTGTCTTTAATCTATCTATCTATTTGTTTACTCGTTGTTCTGTCATTTATTTTGCTTCCGCATAATTTCGATAAAACCCAACATTTTTATTATCTTTGAAACCATTAGAAAGTTATACAAAATAGATAAAGTAGAAACTCACTCAGACCTTGGATTGATAATTTTACTTGTTGCAGACTGTGTATACTTGCACAGGAATTCTAGAGTATTTCATATCATATTTTTACTCACTCTAGGAACCCAACAGTTACCCTGATTGGCTTTAGGTACAGTTGTTTTATAATGGTTTAACTCCTAGTACAAAAACAATTGTTGATGCAGCTGCAGGTGGGACTCTGTTGTCCAAGCCCGTGGAAAACGCTCGCACACTTCTAGAGGATATGGCCACCAACAGCTATCAGTGGCCATCTGAGCGGTCTACACCCAAAAAGATTGCTGCTGGAGTGTTTGAGGTTGATAAAGTAAGTGCACTCCAGGCCCAGATGACTTCCCTCGCTAATGCTTTTATGAAATTTTCAGGTACAGGGAGTGCACAGTCAATTGAATCAGCGGCTGCTTTAGCATCTAGACCTCAGGAGGAGACCATTGAACAGGTTCAGTATGTATCAAATTCTAATTTTAGGGGATATAATAATAATGTTACACCTACACATTATCACCCTAACAATAGGAACCATGAAAATTTCTCTTATGCTAATAATAAGAATGTTCTTAACCGTCCTGGGTTTGCCCCTCAATCTCAAGAAAATAAAAAGTTAGAAGATCTTGTTGGAGCATTCATTGTAGAGTCAAGTAATAGGACAACCAAACTAGAGGAGGCAGACCTTGCTATCAACACCACAGTGAATGGCCACAGTGCAGCCACAAAGAACATTGAGACTCAGCTGAGACAGTTTGTGAATGTTGTAAGCACCATGAATAAAGGTAAGGCCCCAGTTGAACAAGAGAAACCCCAGATGGAGTATTGTAAGGCAATCACTGTGCACCAGGAGGAATCTGAAGAGGAACCTGAATCTGAGGACTATGAAACGCCTACAGGGGAAGCTGAGGAGGACACATCAGCAGATGAGGCTGAAAAGCCTAAACCGGAGCCTCCTATTCCTTCTCCCACACTGATGGTTCCCAAGGAAAAGAAAAAGAAAAAGAAGAAAAAGAATAATCAGGTTCAGTTTGATAAATTTATGAATGCTTTTATGAATCTGAATATTAATATTCCTTTTGCAGAGGTATTAGAGATGTCCCAATACAACAGGTTCATGAAGGAGTGGTTAGCAAAGAAGCGAAAGGAAAAGAAGGTTGACACTGTATATCTTGCTTCCACATGCAGCACCAGAGTACAACAGAAAGTACCTGAAAAAGTAGCAGATCCAGGGAGTTTTTCTGTTCCGTGTAGTTTTGGTACTTATTCTTTCAGAGCATTATGTGATTTAGGTGCTAGCATTAATATCATTCCTCTATCGTTGTGTAAAAAGTTAGATATAGGTGAGATTAAGTCTACTCTTGTAAAGCTCCAATTGGCTGATCAATCTGTGGTGAGACCAGTTAGTATTGTAGAAAATGTGTTAATCATAGTAGGTAGATTTTTCCTCCCTATTGATTTATATGTTATGGACATGATAGAAAATCATTCAATGCCTGTCATATTAGGAAGACCATTCCTCGCTACTGGGCGAATGATTATAGATATTGAGCGCAGGGAGCTCACTATTAGAGTCAAGAACGAAAAAGAAATCTTTAAAGCAGTTGAAGACTCTAAAGATGAAGTGCTTTTCATGGGCTACAGGAAAGGTGCAAGAAAGAGCACCTCTGTTGGATTCACAGAACAAAAGCCTCCTTGAAGCACGTTCAACACGTCGAGCTAATGACGTTAAACAAGCGCTTATGGGAGGCAACCCAAGTAAGTTTAGTGTGTTTTCTTTTTGTTTTTGATTTATTGTTTGTTTTTGTTTTGTAGGTCTTGTTTTCTTTCTTTCCTTTGCTTTCAAGCTTTCAGGATTCCCAGCTCTCAAGCAAGAAGTCATCATCGTTCCAGGCCAGTATTGTTCACTCCTTTCATTCTTTTATTGTTCTCATACTTGTTTATGCCTTATTTTCTTTATACATTGAGGACAATGCATATTTTAAGTTTGGGGGTGGATTAGCATGTTTGTGGAGCCCTTGAGCATCTGAGTTCGGGCTATAGTTTTGAGCTTTCTTTGAATTATGCATATGGTTGTTTTCTGGATGCTACTTTTGCATGATTATGATGTCCTAGGATAGACTCTCTTGTCAATTTTCAAGCTTGTGATGAGATGTAAGCATAAGTGCCCAAAAAGGGAGACTTTTTAAAATTTTTCTAGGAGATGGCTTGCATAAGTGGAGTATCTGTCTTAGCTAGATTTGGATTTGAATGCTTAGGAGCGAATTATTGGGTTCATATGCTTGTTGTCACCTCGATAGGTGTAGGGTAGAGCTAAAGAGTTAATTTTTTGCAAATTAGCATGTTTGATATTGCTTAGGAGGAAGAAAAGAATATATGCTATTTATGCTCATAACGAAAAATCATTCTTGTTGTTATTGTTGAGAAAAAAAAAGTCATGACTTATGCGCGCGTTATGCAATGATTAATAAAGTTTACGCAAAAAGAGCTACCCCTGTTGTGATCAGTTAGGCCAACCAGAGAAAACTCAGGTTAAGGGTCACTACAATGGGTGTGTGAAAGCTAGTGCCACATTTAAATGCTTAATTCATATTTTAATTAAAAACACCTAAGTATGGAGATAAACAAACTAATTTGTTGCATTAACTAATTAGTGAAGCCTTAGTGCCAGTGTAGAGGGAAGATGAGATGAGAGTTTAATAGTCCAGTCCCGAGCTAGTAGAGTCTGATCTGGTTGAGTTAGATCTCGCTTGTGCAAGTTAATTTTGGAAAAATTTTAATTCGTCTCCCTCATTGGTCCTTGTGTGCATGTCTCTTGCTTGCTTGGTTATTGACTTTTGAGCCTTGAGGATTGAGTTATGATTGTTGCATCCATTTTTCTACTGTATGTTGATTTCTAGTTTGCTCGAGGACTAGCAAAAGCTTAAGTTTGGGGTATTTGATAGCGAGCATAGCTAGCTATCTTTAATTATTTAATTCAGCTAGTCTTTTATGATTTTTGGGTCATTTTATTGTGCTTTAATGTTTATTTTGTAGGAAATGGTTGATTGGAGCTATAGCGCAATATTGGAGTTAATCAGGTGCTCGGGACGCGAAAAGATGCAAAGGAAGGAAAAAGAATCAAGATGGAAAAAAGTCAAAATTCGGTCAAAAGGTGACTAGCGTCGAGACGCTAGCCCTTAGGCGTCTCGACGCTAGCATTCCATATCAGAACAGGCGCGTAAAGGTCACAGCGTCTCGACGCTGCGACCTTAGCGTCTCGACGCTGTATAATTTCCTTTCCTGAAACGCACGTTTTGAAGGCAGCGTCGAGACGAGGACGAAAAAAACAGAATAAAGGCTTATTTTCGGCTAGGTTTTGGGGGAGTTCGATTTGGGACCTTTGGGAGCCGTAAACAGGGCAGAACAGAGCACTTGGAGGCTGAAAACAAAGGGAGAGATTCGGAAATCAACCCATTGTTCGTGGGGATCGTGACGGGGACGTCGGATTCGGCCTACATTGAGTTTTCTTTTCCCTTTCCTTTCTTTAGTTAGATTTATGGCTTTCACATGTTTAGTTGAGCTTGTATTTACATTCATGAGTAGCTAAACTTGTAGCTTAGGGATTTATGTAGTTGATTAAGTTTATGGATTGATTTATGGTTTAAGTTGTGCAATGTTATTGTGTTTGCAATCTTGATTTAATGCTTTCAATTAATTAGCCATTAGTTGAATGATTTAAGTTTCAAATCTAGCTCGGGAGAGGGGATTTGATTTAGACTTACTCAAGATTGCATGACTAAAGTTTATTTTCTAATTCGTGACGGTTTTAGACTAACTTTAGAATTGGTTAAAAGATCTCATTACCTTGCATGTTAATAAACTTAGATAGGGATATCAAGTTGGTTAATTTGCTTGAGAATTAATTATACTCGGGAGAGGTAGTTGTGACTAAAGGGTCTTTGGCTCATAATTTCATTGTGCATAATAACTTATTCCTTAAAATCAATCCTAAACTAAATCGGCGAAATCAATTCCCTAAGTAGTTTTCCCAATTGAAATTCCACACTTTTTACTTGCTTTGACTTGGTTTTCTTATCATTCATTCATCACTTTTTGATCCCTAAATAAAACTGGGCAAGATAATTCACAATACTTGATTTGCTTAAAAATCCAATCCAGAGGACGACACTCGTTTACACGAAAACACTATATTATTACTTGACCCGTACACTTGTGGTAAGCAAATTGCACATCAACACCATCTTCCGCAAGCTGATTAGGGAGTTTACTTTCGTTATTAACTTGTGGCCATGGACATGCATACTCAGATTGTAATTCGTATTCCTATGCCTATTATGAACTAAGTAGCTTAAGGTGTTGGTTAGGAATAATGTGATTACTGTGCTTCATCTCTAGTAATATATTGACTATCGCATTTTGGTTAATTGTTGTGTTTATTCTCATTTTATGCCCGCCTGGCCAGCCGGTATGGATAGCTCTCTCTAGTTTCAGGGATGATTTAGAGAGTGTGTGGCAATTATCCACACTACGATCATTGTGTATTGGTGAACGCCAGTGACTGAGCTAGGGATAGCCAGTTGCCTAGTGCTTGATCGGTCGTACTTCATTGGGGTTGAAACACATCCCAAAAGATTCAGAGTTCCGGGAGGAATCCACTAATAATACTGCGAGAAATGCATGATCAATAATATTGCTTGAGCATATTTTATAACAATCACTAAAACCTAACCAGCGCCTACCTTTAATCTGTCTATCTATTTGTTTACTCGTTGTTCTGTCATTTATTTTGCTTCAGCATAATTCCGATAAAATCCAATCATTTTATTATCTTCCAAACCATTAAAAAGTTACACAAAATTAGGTAGAGTGGAAGCTCATTCAGGGCTCGGATTGATAATATTACTTGCTGCAGACTGTGTATACTTGCACAGGAATTCTAGAGTATTTTATACTATATGTTTACTCACTCTAGGAACCCAACAAGTTTTTGGCGCCGTTGCCGGGGACTTGAATAAGTTTTTATCTGATCTGTTTTGTGTATGTGTTTTAGTGGTTTGGTGCTAGAACTTTTTGATTGTTTTTTTTTTGTTTTTGCAGGTGTGATTTTGGTGCATGAGCGATCTGCCTGGGGTACGGTTTGAGCTTGATCCAGAAATTTAGAGAACATTTAGGAACAGACGAAGGGAGCAGCGCAGAAACCAGATGGAGAACGCCCCACAACTTCCACAGGTTCCTGAAGGTCCCGTAGCAGCAAACCCTCAGCAGAATCCGTTGCTGCAGCAAAACCCACTGTTTGAGCAAAATGAGCAGCAAAATAATCAGGCTGAGAATCCTATCTTGATAGCGAACGATAGGACCAGAGCCATTCGAGCATATGCTGTCCCGATGTTTAATGAGTTGAATCCAGGGATTGCACATCCCCAAATCCAAGCGGCAAATTTTGAAATGAAACCGGTAATGTTTCAGATGTTGCAAACCGTGGGGCAATTCCATGGTTTGTCATCTGAAGACCCTCATTTACTTCTTAAGTCTTTTCTAGGAGTTAGTGATTTTTTTGTAATTCAAGGAGTGCCTAGAGATGCTCTTAGATTAACTTTGTTCCCGTATTCTCTTAGAGATGGAGCAAAGTCATGGTTAAACTCTTTTGCTCCAGGATCAATTAGGACGTGGGATGAGTTAGCTGAAAATTTTTTGAGTAAATATTTCCCACCTAATAGAAATGCTAAATTAAGGAGTGAAATAGTAGGGTTTAGGCAACTTGAGGATGAGACTTTTAGTGAGGTTTGGGAGAGGTTTAAGGAGCTTTTACGAAAGTGTCCCCACCATGGGTTACCTCATTGTATTCAAATGGAAACATTTTACAACGGTTTAAATGGAGTAACCCAAGGTATGGTCGATGCTTCGGCTGGAGGGGCCCTTTTGGCAAAAACTTTTGATGAAGCTTATGAAATTTTAGAAAGAATATCTATTAATAGTTGTCAGTGGTCGGATGTGAGAGGCACAAATAAAAAGGTTAAGAGTGTATTAGAGGTTGATGGTGTGTCCCCCATTAGGGCTAATCTTGCTATGATTGCTAATGCTCTTAAGAATGTGACAGTGATTAGTCATCAGCAGCCACCAGCTGTGGATCCTGCAGCAGTGGTGAACAAAGTCACGGACGAAGCATGTGTCTATTGCGGTGAAGATCACAACTACGAGTTTTGCCCCAGCAATCCAGCGTCTGTGTTTTTTGTAGGTAATCAGAGGAACAACTCGTATTCTAACTTCTATAATCCAGGTTGGCGCAACCACCCCAACTTCTCATGGGGAGGTCAAGGAAATAACGTACAAACGCAACAGAAGATGAACCAGCTGGGATTTGCTAAAGCGCAGGTCTTGCCTCAGCAAAATAAGCAGGCTTTGCCCCAGCAAAATTCGGGAAACTCTCTTGAGGCGATGATGAAAGAATTTATGGCTCGCACAGATGCCACAATTCAAAGTAATCAAGCTTCGATGAGGGCCCTGGAATTGCAAAAGGTAAGACCTCAAGGGAAACTTCCATCAGATACTGAACACCCTCGGAGGGAAGGTAAGAAGCAGGTAAAGTCAGTTACTCTTAGGAATTGTAAGCCATTAGAAGAAAGAATTAAGCCTAGTAAAACCCAGGTTATAAATAAAAATGGTGATAGAAATAATAATGTTGTTGTCGAGAAAGAGTTGGAGTCTGGTCAGGGTGCTGGAGGCAGCAAAGAAAATGCTGGAGCATCTGGTTCTGTGCCAGATGTGGAGCCACCTTATGTGCCGCCCCCACCTTATGTACCACCTCTACCTTTTCCACAAAGGAAAAAGCCTAAGAATCAGGATGGTCAATTTAAAAAGTTTTTAGAGATTCTTAAGCAGTTGCACATAAATATCCCTTTCGTTGAAGCTATAGAGCAAATGCCTAATTATGCTAAATTTCTTAAGGATATTTTGACAAAAAAGAAAAGGTTAGGTGAGTTTGAAATTGTATCTCTTACTGAGGAGTGTAGTGCTATTTTTAAGAATGGGCTACCCCCAAGGCTAAGGATCCAGGGTCATTTACTATACCTGTGCCTATAGGTGGAAAGGAATTAGGTAGAGCACTCTGTGATTTAGGTGCAAGCATTAACCTTATGCCTCTTTCGGTCAATCGGAAGTTAGGTATTGGTGAAGCTAGACCTACCACAGTCACACTCCAACTAGCTGATAGGTCTATCACATATCCAGAGGGTAAGATTGAGGATGTCTTAGTAAAAGTGGATAAATTCATATTTCCTTTTGATTTTATTATTTTAGACTATGAGGCTGATAAAGATGTCCCAATTATTCTAGGTCGTCCATTTTTGGCTACTGGTAGGGCATTAATAGATGTTCAAAAAGGAGAATTAACAATGAGAGTTTGTAATGAGGAAGTAAAATTTAATGTGTTTAAAGCCATGAAATATCCAGACGAAATGGAAGATTGCTCTTTCATTAGGATTCTGGAGAACACAGTTATTGAGACTGCAATACAGGATTCGGCTGATGAGCATCCGGAGAAGCATGGAGAGGTTAGTGTAGGAGATTTTGAATTTTGTTCATTAGACAGAAAAAATGAAAAATAATTGTTTAGGTGTGAGGATGTTTTTGAGTCTTTAGATTTAGATCAAAGGAAGGCTCCCCCAATTAAGCCATCCCTGATTGAGGCACCTACTTTAGATTTGAAGCCCTTACCAGATCATCTAAAGTATGTGTATCTTGGGGAAAGTGAGACGTTGCCCATTATTGTTGCATCAGATTTAATGCCGGAGCATGAGGAGGCCTTAATAAAATTGCTGCAGCAATACCGCAAAGCTATAGGTTGGACATTGGCTGATATTCAGGGAATTAGCCCATCTATTTGTATGCATAAAATCACTCTAGAGGAGGGATCCTTTAGGAGTATTTAGCAACAAAGAAGGCTTAACCCTGCAATGAAAGAAGTGGTTAAAAAGGAGGTGATTAAATGGTTGGATGTTGGCATCATTTATCCGATTGCAGACAGCAATTGGGTGAGCCCTGTCCAATGTGTTCCTAAGAAAGGTGGTGTCACTGTGGTAAGCAATAAAGACAATGAGTTGATCCCAAATAGGACAGTAACTGGTTGGAGGGTTTGCATGGATTACAGGAGGCTTAACAAAGCCACCCGTAAGGACCACTTCCCTTTGCCATTTACTGACCAGATGTTGGATCGATTGGCTGGTCAGGCCTACTACTGTTTCTTGGATGGTTATTCTGGGTATAACCAGATTACTATTGCTCCTGAAGATCAGGAAAAAACCACTTTCACCTGCCCTTACGGGACGTTTGCTTTCAGGCGAATGCCTTTTGGCCTTTGCAATGCTCCAACAACATTTCAACGGTGTTTATTAGCAATCTTTTATGATATGATTGAGTCCACTGTTGAAGTATTTATGGATGATTTTTCAGTTTTTGGAGGGTCTTTTCAGAGTTGTTTAGATAATTTAGGTAAGGTGTTAAGAAGATGTGAGGATACCCATCTAGTTCTTAATTGGTAGAAGTGCCACTTCATGGTGAAGGAGGGCATAGTGTTAGGTCATCAAATTTCTAAAAATGGTCTACAAGTTGATAGAGCAAAAGTTGAGGTTATTGAAAGATTAGAGTCACCGAATTCAGTGAAGGGAATTCGGAGCTTCTTAGGGCATGCTGGATTTTATAGGAGGTTCATAAAGGATTTTTCCAAAATCAGTAAACCTCTTTGTAACTTATTGTGCGATGATCATGTTTTTTACTTTAATGCAGATTGTAGGAAGGCTTTTGAAACATTGAAGACTGCTTTAATCTCAGCACCCATTCTCTGCGCGCCTAATTGGAATTTTCCATTCGAGGTGATGTGTGATGCGAGTGATGCTGCAGTAGGTGCAATGCAGGGGCCGAAGCAGGGCAAATTTATTCATCCTATATATTATGCAAGCAAGGTTTTAAACGAGGCACAGGTCAACTACACAACTACTGAAAAGGAGTTGTTAGCTGTTGTGTTTGCTTTTGAGAAATTCCGGCCATATTTGGTTGGATCCAAAGTCACGGTTTTCACGGATCATGCAGCAATAAGGTATTTAATGAGTAAGAAGGATGCAAAGCCTAGACTAATTCGTTGGATTTTACTATTGCAGGAATTTGACTTGGGGATAAAGGACAAGAAAGGATCAGAGAATGTCATTGCAGATCACTTGTCTCGTCTTGATCCATCATCATCTTTGCTGGAGCAATCTGCCATTTCCGATTCTTTTCCAGATGAACAGCCTTTTGCTGTTCAGGTAAAGGTAGTCAGGGATGTCCCTTGGTATGCTGATATTGCCAACTTCTTAGTGAAGGGAGTCACCCCTATTGATATGGATTGGAGGCAGAAGAAAAAGTTTAAGCATGATGCAAAAATTTTCTATTGGGATGAGCCATTTATGTATAAGCAATGCTCTGATGGTATTATTCGTAGGTGCGTTTCAGGTGATGAAGCAAACGAAATCCTGGAGCAATGTCACTCTTCGCCGTATGGAGGCCATTTCAGCGGTCAAAGGACAGCTATGAGGATTTTGCATTGCGGATTCTTCTGGCCTACCTTGTTTAAGGATGCCCACTGGTTCTACAAGCAATGTGACGCTTGTCAAAGGAGAGGAAACTTGGGGCCTAGAGATGAAATGCCTCTTACTTACATTATAGAAGTTGAACTATTCGATGTATGGGGTATTGACTTTATGGGGCCATTTCCCCCTTCTAATGGCAATGTTTTTATCTTATTGGCAGTGGATTACGTGTCCAAGTGGGTGGAGGCCATTGCATGCCATCAGAGTGATGCCAAAACGGTTTCAAGGTTTCTCCAATCGCACATCTTTGCGCGGTTCGGGACACCTAGAGCTCTAATAAGTGATGAGGGTACACATTTTGTTAATAATATCTTAACTAAGCTTTTAGCTAAATATGAGATTAAGCATAGGATAGCTACCCCCTATCACCCACAGGCTAATGGTCAAGCTGAAATTAGTAATAGGGAAATTAAATCAATTCTAGAAAAAGTAGTCCATCCATCTAGAAAGGATTGTTCCTTTAGGTTGGATGAGGCTCTTTGGGCTTATAGGACAGCTTATAAGACTCCTCTAGGTATGTCTCCCTATAGGTTAGTATATGGGAAAGTTTTCCATTTACCATTAGAGCTTGAGCATAAAACGTTTTGGGCTTTGAAAAAGTTAAATTTTGATCTGAGTCGCGCAGGAACAATAAGAGTGCTGCAGCTTAATGAGTTAGAAGAATTTCGTCAATTTTCTTATGAAAATGCGAAGTTATATAAAGAATAGACTAAGCTGTGGCATGAACATAAAATAAAATCTAAAGAATTTGTCAAGGGTCAGAAAGTTTTGCTTTATAATTCTAGATTAAAACTATTTCCTGGAAAATTGAAATCTAAATGGTCAGGACCATTTATTGTGGTTGAGGTTTTTCCCAATGGAGCAATTACTTTGCAGGATGAAAAAGATGGGAGAGTATTCAAGGTGAATGGACAACGTGTGAAAAATTATTGGGGAGAGGAGTTTCAGTCAAAGTATCCTTCCCCAAGGTTGGTTGATGATTGAGAGAGCAGGATTTTTGCGGGAGCATTTCACAGAGCAAAATTTTGAGCTCCCAGAGTTTGTATTAATTTTATTTTTCGCTGATTTGATTTTTATTTCGGATAGGTTAGATTTGATTTTGCATGGTTTATTAGATTTTATCTTTAGGGTATTCTTTTATTATTGTGGGTAGTTTAGGTTTTATCTATTCCATTTTTAAATTTTATTTGATTTTATCTTTTAATTGGTTTGATTTTTTATTAGATTTGATCTAATTTTTATTTTCAGTTATTTGAATTCTGTTTTGTTTATTCAGCTTCTTTTGAGAATAAACGATTAAGTTTGATTTGATCGGTTAAAGTTTAATTTGAATTTAAAAGATTTGATTTTGAAATTTAGATTCTATATCTAAAGATTCGGCAGGTTCAGAAGATTGTTGCAGCAAAGATAATGCTGGAGCGAATTGTCCGCACGAATAGGAAGGATTTTAATGTGAGTAATTATTTTTACCGTTGGGATTTTTTGAATTTTTTGGGCAGGTGAATTGCAGGGATGCTGCCACATGTCGTGTAGGGACAATCCAACGGTTTAGCCGTTGACAACATGCCATTATTTCCCATAGGTGATTGGCGCTCCACAATTTTACCGTTAGGGATTTGAATTGCAACTTAATTGTGAACGGTAAAACCATTTATTACAGAGCAAATCCTTTCGGTTAGGATTTCAAATTGCTGGAGCCTTATTTATTTGCAGACATTGGTAAGTCTTCGTTCTACTTCGTCTTCTTGATTCTATCTTGCCATCTACATTCTTTCTTTCTCCTTTACATTCTCTGCAAAACCCTTCGAGTTATCTATGGCAAAAACAAGAGCTAGTAAAGAGAGGGAGAGTGAAGAAGAGGAAGTGTCGGTCACGCCGGAAGTGCAAAAAGGGAAAACCAAAAAGA
Source organism: Luffa acutangula (assembly GCA_036850905.1). Lineage (NCBI taxonomy): Eukaryota > Viridiplantae > Streptophyta > Magnoliopsida > Cucurbitales > Cucurbitaceae > Luffa > Luffa acutangula. The sequence goes on along the minus strand of CM072097.1, from coordinate 25,305,461 downwards.
AAAGAACTCCGCAGGAAAAGGAAGCAAAGAAAAGGAGAAGGCAGCAAAGGGCTGCAAAACAGGAGGAGGTTCAGGAGGTGGCAGACGTTGTTGCCACTACTGCGGAGGAAGGAAGTACTCATGTAAAAAACCCAGATACGGTTCAAGAAAAGATTGCTGAGAAAAATCAAGAAACAGAGGTTGAAGAGCAGGCTGAAGGTGAGCCTAACAAGGAGAAAACACCGGAGCTGGCGCAGGAGGCTCATGTTGAAGTCATTCTACTTGAACCACCCAGACGCCGCCGCATCAAGAGGAAGGCGGGTCGCGTGAGGGTGATTCGGAACACTCCATCGCCTCCGACGTCGGACTCTGAGGGAGAAAGAAGGGAAGCTGAGAATAAGGAAAAAGAAGAAGAGGCAAGAAAGGCTGAAGAAGAGCGTTTGCGTGTACAGAGAGAAAGCAAGGGCAAAGGAATTGCCGAAGCATCAGGAGAAATTGAGGAGCCGAGGGCACCATTCATTCGTTTCGTCAACGATCTTGCTCGAGCAAAATACCAGGAGGTGCTGAAACGGGACTTCTTGTTCGAACGAGGATTTGGCAGTAATTTGCCCAGGTTCTTGGAGTCTGGAATAATGAATCTCGGGTGGAGGCAATTTTGTGCGAAACCAGAACCTGTCAATTCCAACATTGTTCGGGAATTTTACGCCAACCTTGATGTTAAGAATGATTTTGAGGTTATCATTCGAGGAGTGCCTGTACAGTGGAGTCCTGAGGCCATTAATGAATTGTTTGATCTCCAGGATTTTCCGCATGTCGTTTTTAATGAGATGGTGGTTGCACCATCTAGTGATCAACTGAGTGCGGCTGTCCGGGAGGTAGGCATTGAGGGGGCTCAATGGAGGGTGTCGCAGACGCGGAAGCATACGTTTCAAGCTGCTTATTTGAAGAGTGAAGCCAACACTTGGATGGGTTTCATCAAGCTACGCTTGCTGCCGACAACACACGACTCCACAGTATCTCGGGATAGGGTATTGCTTGCCTTTGCCATTCTTCGTTCGATGAGTATTGACGTAGGAAAAATTATTTCTTCTGAGATTGTTGATTGCTGGAAAAAGAAGGTGGGGAAGCTGTTCTTTCCAAACACGATTACAATGTTATGCAGCAGGGCAGGAGTGCCCACGGTTCCAGAAGATATGATCATATCTGATAAGGGAATCATTGACACACCTAATCTGGCGCGGCTTCAGCGTACGCAAGAGGTTCGCCAGGGTGGGCTTGTGTATGGCGTTAATCAGATATTAGAGCAACTGACAGTGTTGGCCAGTAGGTTAGAATTTGCTGAAAGGCAAGTTCAGACATACTGGACTTATGCTAAAAGGAGAGATGATGCGCTCAGGGGGGCCTTGCAAACCAATTTCTCAACACCATATCAGGCCTTTCCAGTGTTTCCCGGTGATTTGTTTAATCTTTGGATACCACCCCCACCTGTTGAACGAGAAGAGGATGTTGATGAGGAGCAGGGTCAGGAAGACTGACTGATGGGATAACTTGGAGCGAGCATTACTTTTGTTTCTCCATTTTTGTTTGCTCGCGCATAGTGACCCTGCTCGCTGTTATAACTGCTTGTCTTTCTTTTTAATGTTTCTGCTTAGAAAAAAAATATATCTCTACTATGTAATATTTCTGAATGTTTTTAATGAATTTCTGAATATTTCCGTTCCATGAAGAACTGAGTAACTCTAACTTAACTAATTTTCTTCTGAATTTTTGAAGTTTGGACTCATTACGCTTAATTAGATCAAGGTATTCTGATCTCCAGAAACCATTTGCTTGAGCATTTCTTCTAGCCTGGACTTTTGATGTGGCAAGAAGATTTTGAAGGTAGTATTGACTGATATGATCCACTTTAAGCTTAATCTAAGTCCCATGTTTAGTTTAAAAATTCAGATAGAAAAATTTAAGTTTGGGGGTATATTTGCTTATATAATGATTCATTGGGGACAATGAATAATTCAAGTTTGGGGGACTTTTTGCTACTCCAATTATTTTGCTCGAGCATTCCTCTCCTTCAAATTAAAATTTGCTAGGTTATTGAGTAACCGGGGACATTTGTGATACCCACAGTTTGTCTTCATGTCAAAAGATGACCTAGGAAATATGGAAAAAATAATGAAATGATTTGCTGAAAAAGAAACTATTTGTGGAAGATTTTGCTGAAAAAAATTGACAGAGCAAAAGTTTTGAGGGATGAATGATGATCCAGCAGTTTTTCTGTCTCTCAGAACTTAGGTGAGCTTCATCATAAAATGTCGCCATTATGAGGGGCAAGAGATGGAATAACTAAGGATTTTTTAGCTTTATAATGAGTATTGAGCCTAGTTGGTGATGAGCTTGAGGCAAGGGTATACTGCATCATAAAATGGGTCATCCCATGCTTAAGAGTTTATGACTGTAAGGCTGCGTTAAGTCTAATAAACAATGATATAACCCCCTTTAAAAATATGTTTTGAAATGTCTGATAATAGAGCTAAGCTGTGGTGAGTTCTTGGAATTAAGTTGAAAAGTGGTGATTATTTGTCCCTGCTGAAGGAATCATTTTGCTGCAGTAGAGCTTGGTTTTGCAGAGTGCTCAGGTAAAGGTTAAAGGTAGTATTGGATTGTCTGGTTTGATTAAGCTAATCTTTGTCTAAAGTTTAGAATTCTTGAAGGAAGGTGAGTTAGTATTGCTCGGGACGCGCAATAGTTCAAGTTTGGGGGTATGATAACTGCCCAAAAGGTAGTTATTTAGGCCTCAATTATATAGAGATTTGTGTGTCCTCTATGCTTATTAGGGTTGGTTTTGGATAGATATTACATGTTTTAACCCATTTGGATGAATGGAAGAATTGGAAATTATTTTGTGCAGATTATGCTGTTGAGCGACTGTAGGGAGCAAATTCTATGCTGCAGCAAAACTGGGAGCAGAAACTGCCAGATCACAGCTCGTTAGCCAACTTCATGAACCGACTTCTGTTGAGTTATTTTCGTGATAAAGGATCAAGGAGAGCCTTACACGTGTCCTAGTTGACCTAATTCAAGCCTCCCATCCTTCTATAAAAGGAAGTAGCCGTCAAAGTCAAAGGAATTCCATGTTTTTCCTTGGAAGCCAAATAGTATAGGGAGATTGAAGATCATCAAGAACACCATCTTCTGCAAGCTTATTAGGGAGTTTAGTTTCGTTATTAACTTGTGGTCATGGACATGCATACTCATATTGTAATTCGTATTCCTATGCCTATTATGAACTAAGTAGCTTAAGGTGTTGGTTAGGAATAATGTGATCACTGTGCTTCATCTCTAGTAATATATTGACTATCTCATTTTGGTTAATTGTTGTGCTTATTCTCATTTTATGCTCGCCTGGCCAGCCGGTATGGATAGCTCTCTCTAGTTTCAGGGATGATTTAGAGAGTGTGTGGCAATTATCCACACTACGATCATTGTGTATTGGTGAACTCCAGTGACTGAGCTAGGGATAGCCAGTTGCCTAGTGCTTGATCGGTCGTACTTCATTGGGGTTGAAACACATCCCAAAAGATTCGGAGTTTCGGGAGGAATCCGCTACTAATACTGCGAGAAATGCATGATCAATAATATTGCTAGAGCATATTTTATAACAATCACTAAAACCTAACCAGCGCCTGCCTTTAATATGTCTATCTATTTGTTTACTCGTTGTTCTGTCATTTATTTTGCTTCAGCATAATTCCGATAAAATCCAATCATTTTATTATCTTCCAAACCATTAAAAAGTTACACAAAATTAGGTAGAGTGGAAGCTCATTCAGGGCTCGGATTGATAATATTACTTGCTGCAGACTGTGTATACTTGCACAGGAATTATAGAGTATTTTATACTATATTTTTACTCACTCTAGGAACCCAACATAGGCCGAGACCGAACGTCCCCGTCACGATCCCCACGAACAATGGGTTGATTTCCGAATTTTCCCCTTTGCTTCAGCCTTGAATTCCTCTGATTTTGCTCTGTTTACGGCCAAGAAGTCCCCAAAATTGGTTTTCCAAAAACCTAGCCGAAAAGAACTATTTACTCTGAAATTTCATCGTAGCGTCGAGACGCTGTCAAGACAGCGTCGCACGCGCGTTCTGGAAAGGAAATTACGGTAGCATCGAGACGCTAAGGTCACACCGTCTCGACGCTGCGACGATTTCGCACCTATCCGAATAAGGAATGCCTGCGTCGAGACGCCTAAGGGCTAGCGTCGAGACGCTAGTCACCTTTTGACCGAATGTTGACATTTTTCCCTTTTTATTCTTTTCCTTCCTTTGCATCTTTTCGCGTCCCGAGCACCCGATTAACTCCACTATTGCATTTTAGCTCCAATCAACCTTTTCCTACAAAATAAACATTAAAGCACAATAAAATGGCCCAAAAATCATAAAAGACCAGCTAAATTAAAGGGTATACTGCGCCAAAAACTTGATGTGGACTTTTCCGACCGCAAGCGCACGGGTCAAGTAATAATATAGTGAATAGTAAATTTGAATGTCGTCCTCTGGATTGGATTTTTAAGCAAAACAAGTATTGTGAATTATCTTGCCCAATTTTATTTAGGGATCAAAAAGTGATGAATAGGTGATGATAAAAACAAATCAAAGCAAGTAAAAAGAATGGAATTTCAATTGGGAAAACTACTTAGGGAATTGATTTCGCCGATTTCGTTTAGGATTGAATTTAAAGAATAAGTTATTATGCACAATGAAATTATGAGCCAAAGACCCTTTAATCACAACTACCTCTCCCGATTATAATTGATTCTCATGCAAATTAACCAACTTGATATCCCTATCTAAGTTTATTAACATGCAAGGCAATGAGATCTTTTAACCAATTCTAAAGATAATCTAAAACCGTCAAGAATTAGAAAGTAAACTTTATTCATGCAATCTTGAGTAAGTCTAGATCAAATCCCCTCTCCCGAGCTAGATTCGAAACTTAAATCATCCAACTAATGGCCAATTAATTGAAAGCATTAAATCAAGATTACAAACACAATAACATTGCACAACTTAAACCATAAATCAATCCATAAACTTAATCAACTACATCAATCCCTAAGTTACAAAATTAACTACTCATGAATGTAAATACAATCTCAACTAAACATGTGAAAACCATAAATCTAACTAAAGAAAGAGAAGGGAAAAGAAAACTCAATGTAGGCTGAATCCCGACGTCCCCGTCACGATCCCCACGAACAATGGGTTGATTTCCAAGTCTCTCCCTTTGGTTTCAGCCTCCAAATGCGTTGTTCTGCCCTGTTTTCGGCTATGCATGGTCCCCAATCGAACTCCCCAAAACCTAGCCGAAAATAAGCTTTTATTCTGATTTTTCGTCTTAGCGTCGCGACGCTGCTTCTTATACACGCGTTCTGAATAAGGAAAAATGGTAGCGTCGGGACGCTTCCTATCATAGCGTCTCGACGTTGTGAGCTTTACGCGCCTCATCTGATATGGAATGTGAGCGTCGAGACGCTCAAGAGCTAGCGTCTCGACGCTAGCCTGCTGTTGACCGAGATTTGACTTTTTTCCACTTTTATTCTTTTCATTCCTTTGCATCTTTTCACGCCCCGAGCACCCGATTAACTCCAATATGGCATTATAGCTCCAATCAACCATTTTCTACAAAATAAACATTAAAGCACAATAAAATGGCCCAAACATCATAAAAGACTAGCTAAATTAAATAAGTAAAGATAGCTAGCTATGCTCGCTATCACCAACAAGATCTTCTAACTTTTTATTTTCTTGAGTTTGAGGGGCAAAACCAGGGGGGTTAAGAACATTCTTAGTATTTGCATAAGAGACATTTTCATGGTTCCTATTGTTAGGGTGATAATGTGTAGGTGTAGAACTATTATTATATCCCCTAGAATTAAAATTTGATACATACTGGACCTGCTCGATGGTCTCCTCCTGAGGTCTAGATGCTAAAGCAGCAGCTGATTCAATTGATTGAGCACTCCCCGTACCTGAAAATTTCATAAAAGCATTAGCAAGGGAGGTCATCTTGGCCTGGAGTGCACTTACCTTGTCAACCTCAAACACTCCAGCAACAATCTTTTTAGGTGCAGACCGCTGAGATGGCCACTGATAGCTATTGGTGGCCATATCCTCTAGAAGTATGCGAGCATTTTCCACGGTCTTGGACAACAGAGTCCCACCTGTAGCTGCATAAACAATCGTTTTTGTACTAGGAGTTAAACCATTATAAAACAATTGAACCTGAAGCCAATCGGGATATCCATGCTGAGGGCACTTCCTCAAAAACTCTTTAAATCGCTCCCAGGCCTCGAACAGCTGCTCATCATATTGTTGTTGGAATGTCCCAATCTCGGTCCTCAGCTTGACCGTCTTTGCAGGAGGGAAAAATTTCTTTAAAAAGGCCTGGACCAAAGCATCCCATATGGTGATGCTCCCAGGGGTAATAGATTGCAACCAATCTCGTGCTTTATCCTACAAAGAAAAAGGAAATAAGCGTAAGCGAATAGCATCCTCCATTTATTTTTACGGTCCCACAAATGTCCAAAAATGATTTAAGATGAGAATTTGGATCCTCAGTGGGCGATCCTCTATATGCACAGTCTCGAGCCATTTGAATGAGACCGGTCTTCAGCTCAAAGTTGTTGGCATTAATCGGGGCATAGACAATCCCCGATTGTTGCCCCTGAAACACGGGCTGAAAGTAATCTCTTATAGGCCTAGGCTCCTCAGGTGGATTTTGGTCAGCCATTTGAATAATTTCTCTATTTTCCCTTTGAAGCCTATGAATTGTTCTTTCAATCTCAGGATCCAACGGTATCACTTCTCTACTACTACGCATACAAAAACAAATCTACCTTAAAAAGGAAAGAAAACAATTACGGAAAGAAACAAAGAAAAGAAAACAACTAATCTAAATATGGAAAATATAATCTAGAAAATTGAAAGAAAATAACCTAATATGGAATGCAAAAATAAATATGGCAAAACACAAATAAGGAAACTAACAAATAAGGAAAAACTAATCTAAAAAGGAATAACAAGAAACAAATAAGGAAAAGATTACACAATTAAGAGAAAAACTAAGCTAGAAAAAAAATATGGAAAGAAAAACAAATAAGGAAACAAAATGCAATCAACCTAAAAAAAATATGGAAAGAAAAACAAATAAGGAAAAAAGCAATTTTTTCACAATATCAATCTAGCTAAATGTGCCAATCCCCGGCAACGACGCCAAAAACTTGATGTGGACTTTTCCTACCACAAACGCACGAGTCAAGTAATAATAAAGTGTTCGTATAAACGAGTGTCGTCCTCTGGATTGTATTTTTAAGCAAATCAAGTATTGTGAAATATTTTGCTCAATTTTATTTAGGGATCAAAAAGTGATGAGTGATTAATGCAAGACTAAATTAAAGCAAGTAAAAAGTGTGGAAATTCAATTGGGAAAAATACTTAGGGAATTGATTTCGCCGATTTAGTCTAGGATTGATTTCAAAGAGTAAGTTATTATGCACAATGAAATCATGAGCCAAAGACCCTTTAATCACAACTACCTCTCCCGAGTATAATTAATTCTCATCCAAATTAACTAACTTGATATCCCTATCTAAGTTTATTAATATGCAAGGCAATGAGATCTTTTGACTAATTCCAAAGTTAATCTAAAACTGTCACGAATTAGAAAATAAACTCTAGTCATGCAATCTTGAGCAAGTCTATATTAAACCCCCTCTCCCGAGCTAGATTCAAAACTTAAATCTTCCAACTAATGGCAAATTAATTGAAAGCATTAAATCAAGATTACAAACATAATAATCATTGCACAACTTAAACCATAAATAAAATCCATAAACTTAATCAACTACATCAATCCCTAAGCTATGAGTTTAGCTACTCATGAATAGAATTAAAAGCTCAACTAAACATGTAAAAGCCATAAAGTCTAGCTAAAGAAAAGGAAAAGGGAAAAGAAAACTCAATGTAGGTTGAGTATGACGTCCCCGTCACGATCCCCACGAGCAATGGGTTGATTTCCGATTTTCTCCCTTAGCTTCAGCCTTCAAATCCTCTGTTTTAGCTCTGTTTACGGCCCCAAGAAGTCCCAAAATTGAATCCCCCTAAAACGTAGCCGAAAGGATGCTTAAATAGCAAAATTTCGTCGTAGCGTCGAGACGCTGTTGGAATCCGCAATTTTGAAAAATATTTCTATAGCATCGCGACGCTATGATTTTTTTTTTTTTTTTTAGGTAGAAAGTCCATTTGACTCCAATTGCTTAATTAAGCTTCAAACACGTACTTCCTACAAATAAAACATAAAAATGCATAAACTTGGGCAAATAATTATAAAAGACTAGCTTAATTAACCAGAGAAAAATAGCTAGCTATACTCGCTATCAGTATTCGATACATATGAAATGATCCAAAGCATCCATGTAGGAGACATGCAGGTGGGGGTATTCTATACAATGAGTTTGCATAAGACCGGACCGCGAAATAGTAACCACTAGATGTAACACCGTTAACTAGTTTAGGTTTCTATTTCAATAGGATGACCTAGGTAACTCAATCTCAATCTTGAGTCTGTTATGAACCCCTTTCAGGAGGGATTGTCCTTAGATTTGTATGGGTGAGAGTGGCCAGTTCGCCGACTCAACAATCCTACCATTTCAGGGGCAAGACCAAATGGGGGCTGGGAACATAATAGTACAAGATGGAATTCACTCCTTCCCCTATTGGGGTAAGTAGATGTGTGTTCCCATTCATTCTCCTTCTCTCAGAGAATTCCCCTCAAGGCTTGCTCTAGAATCCCACCAGTCTCCTGCCTCTAGAAGTCTCAGAGTCATACCGGTGTAGCCATAGTGGTGGTGTTCACACTAGTTCTTTATTAATTCACATGCAGTTGGTTAATTTAATCTGAGTCGTCAACGAGAGTAAGTAATTTGTTACTTTATAAATTAGATTTAGATCTAATATTTTTGTATGCTTAGCCTTAATATATATTTAGAATAGTTCTAATATTATTGCCAATGTATTGGTATCTTAGATTAAAAAAAATAATTACGAATCGGTCCCAATCACGCTTCTGCTTTACGGAATTATGGAATTCCAATCCTTCAATTGGTATCAGAGCCGATCGTAGATCTAATTTTGTTTCACTAAAATTTGCATTGGCTATTGGTGGGATTGATTAATGCATAATGTATGTATGGTTTGCATTGAACTGTTTTGGTTAATTTTATGGCCATAGATTTTACTGTTTTTATGTGATTTGATCATGTAAGGGCCCGGTGTTTCGGGTATTTTATGTAAAATCGAGTCCTATGTAAGTTCGGGTCTATAATAGGTTTTTATGAGCTAAAAATCGGAGAAATTATGATGCTGTCACGATTACAACACGCGTTAGAAATTCGCAAACAGGACGGTTCAAGGCAGTTGGGCTGTCCGGTTCACGCGATCTGTCTGGGTTGGGACCGATTTGGTCCGGTTCAGCTGGAATCTGGCTCAATTCGTGGTTTTCGTAGCTGGTTCGAAGTGGTTCGGGTCGGTTCAGGCGGTCTAGACCAGTATTTGGAGCTGCTGAATGACTTTTAGGATAGAATATAGCTATAATTATTGTAATTTAGGCTTTATTTTATCCTAGTGGCCAAAATTAACCGGTTCAATTGCTATTTATTGGCTTTATGAATGTCATATAGCTTAAATTCCCACCATAGGTTAAGCAAGTTTTCATGCATATTTATGTTATAATTGTTATAATGTATGGTAATTATGCATGAATTTAATTTCATGAGTTATTTAATATAATCATTCTATTAGATATATGAAATTGGTGAAGCATGATGCATGACATTAATTTAGCTAAATATAATTGTTATATTTTATTAATGTAGCATGCATGCTTAGGATTATTTTCATGAGAATTAATATAATTAGTTATATTATGAATGAGAATAATCAATATATATCAATGCTTGTTTTCATGTATGATTTAATATAAAATGTTATATTAATTAAATGAAAATGGAATAGCATTGAGCATAACATTAATTAGATTAATGTAAGAGTTATATTATATTAATGTCACATTTCATTTAATTTAATTTCGTGGATGTTTAATTAATATAATCAATATTAATTAAATGAAATTAAAATTGCATGAAGCATGACACCACCTTAGATTAATATAATCGTTATATTATCGTATCGACGTCATAATAATATGGTGTTTAATAATTAGAATATGATTGTTATTTTTCCAACACCATAGAAGCATGTTATAGGGCTAATCATTAAAATTTTATAATAAGTTATAAAATTGATTAGAAACCGTCAATCTATAATAAAGAGTTGCATGCAAACATACGACCTTAGGTTAAAATGAATTAATTTTAAAATGTTTAAAATTAATTAGACCTAAGATCATTATAATTCTAATATGATTAGAATTATTTTTTTACTTAGAATTAAAAATAGTTTTAATTGACTAAGTAGGAAAAACATTACTATGATTATAAGGGAACTCCACCGGTTAAGTTCTGTCTAAGGCTGGGGGTACTTAACATGACGGTTTACGGAACACCTCCTACCTGGGAACTAACCTGGAATACCGGAGTTGAATTAATCATAGCTAAATGATAACATGCAATGTTAGTAGGTTTATTAAAAGAGTTTAATTCACATAGATCTTTAAAGTAAAGAGTTTACATTACTATGGTTATAAGGGAACTCTCCCAATAAAGTTCTGTCTAAGGCTGGAGGTACTTAAGATGACGGTTTACGGAACACCTGCTACCTGGGAACTGACTCGGAACTTGAGTTGAATTAACCATAGTTATGTAAGCATGCAATATCACTAGGTCAATTAAAAAAGTTCAATTCACCTAGATCTTTCGAGTAAAGATTTATCATAACTATTGGTTATAAGGGAACTCTACTGGTAAAGTTCGGTCTAAGGCTGGAGGTTCTTAAGATGACGGTTTATGGAACACCTGCTACCTGGGAACTGAGCCGAAACTTGATTTGAATTAACCATAGTTATATTAGCATGCAATGTCTCTAGGTAATTAAAAGTGTTTAATTCACCTAGACACATCAGAGAAAAGACCTATATATATAAAAGTTATATGCAGGCATAGACTTAGATAGATTCACTTGGCCAGAATTTACCTAAGTAATAGACCCTATAATTATAAAAATACTTAGTGGGAGGAAATATATCAAAACAAAATTTTCATAAATCAAGTTTTGCTCTCACGTCCTCAAAAGTTCACAACGTGAGGTTCATGCTTGGCCTCGAGTCACCCTGGGAGTGACCCCCTACGGATGGTGTTTGCATGGATTAATATCAAGGTGAATGAGGGAGTATTTTATAGTAAGTGGGAGCAGGACACGTGTCAACGTATCCTACGGTTTCCTCCATTAGGTTGCACCATGAGATGTCCATAATGTGCTTGCGAGTCGCCCTGGGAGCGATCACCCTACGGAGGGCTTGATCATGGGAGTCGGAACAATGAAAACTCCATAAATGGATAAGGTTTCTTAGGTCCATTTCCAACTTTGACTTTCCCTACGGTAGCATTGTTGGGGCCGACCTCTAAAATCTGAAAAATGGAGGGTCACACTTACGAGAAATTGTTAAGGTGTTAATAATTTCCTGACTGAAAAAACGGTAGCTAAGAACTATTGGAATATGAGTTATTCTAGGAATAAGGATTGACTGAGATTGTCTCAATTCAGATGAGGAGTAGCTCACTACCCTACGGTAGCTGTTGTTCTAAACCTCTGAAGTATCGTTGCAAAATGAATGTTTATTCTATGGGTTGATCAATACTTTTTCTAAATTGATTGGATTAAATTAATAATATTATTTTGTGTAATGGGTTAATGCAACAATACTTATTAAGTTAATTTGTTTGTTATATCAGCAATGAAACGTTCTTTGTATTCCTCTAATAACGCCAATAACAAAACTGGTATTTCTAATACAACTAAGAAAATGAACTTAAACACTAAATGTGTGGAATTGGTCTTAACTAAGGACGGTCCTCAAGCCCATATGACTAATTTATCCGAAATTGTTCATGATGAATATGACATAGACTGCTTAGCACATCTCAATGAAAATAAATTTGATTTATTGATCATTGAAACGTGTATGGTTGAAAATGATGATACAGCCTGGATCCTTGATTCAGGTGCCACTCATCACGTATGCTCTTCCTTTGAGGGAATGAGCTCCTGGCAACAGTTAGATGCTGGGGAAATGACTCTCGGAGTTGGGACTGAGGAGCTCATTTCAACTAAAGCAGTGGGAGATATTAAAATTTTCTTCTCCAGGGAACGTTATATGTTATTAGATAACGTATATATAGTTCCCAGAATAAAAAGAAATTTTATTTCTGTTTCTTGTATGCTAGAACAAGGGTATTCAGTGTCATTTTCTGTGAATGAAGCTTTCATTACTAAAAGGGGTGCTGATATATGTTCTGCAAAAATGGAGAACAATTTGTATGTCTTAAGACCAATAGAGTCTAGGGCTATTTTGAACAATGGAATGTTTAAAACAGCCGAGACTCAACCAAAAAGGCAAAAAGTTTCTCAAAGTACCTATCTTTGGCACTTGAGACTTGACCACATAAATCTCAATAGGATTGGGAGATTGGTTAAGAACGGACTTCTAAGCCAGTTAGAAGATGGTACTTTACCTCCATGTGAGTCATGTCTCGAAGGTAAGATGACCAAACGACCTTTTACTGGAAAAGGTTATCGTGCCAAGGAGCCCTTAGAACTCGTACATACTGATCTCTATGGTCCAATGAATGTAAGAGCTCGAGGAGGGTATGACTATTTCATCTCTTTTATAGATGATTATTCAAGGTATGGTTATTTATACCTAATGAGTCATAAGTCTGAAGCCCTTGAAAAGTTCAAGGAGTACAGGACTGAAGTTGAGAACTTGTTAGGTAAGACCATTAAAACACTTCGATCTGATCGAGGTGGAAAGTATTTGGACTTAAAATTCCAAAACTATTTGATAGAACATGGGATATCGTCTAAACTCTCAGCACCAGGTACACCTCAGCAGAATGGTGTATCTGAAAGGAGAAACAGAACCTTGTTAGACATGGTTCGATCTATGATGAGCTATGCTCAATTGCCTAGTTCTTTTTGGGGTTATGCAGTAGAGACTGTAGTTTATATTTCGAATGTTGTTCCCTCAAAGAGTGTTTCTAAAACACCAATTGAGCTTTGGAAAGGGCGTAAAGCTAGGTTACGTCATGTCAGAATTTGGGGCTGCCCTGCATATGTGTTAGTAGCAAATCCAAAGAAATTGGATTCACGTTCAAAATTATGCCTATTCGTAGGCTACCCAAAAGAAACAAGAGGTGGATACTTCTTTGATCCAAAAGAAAATAAAGTGTTTGTATCGACAAATGCTACTTTCTTGGAAGAAGACCACGTTAAAGAACACATACCACACAGTAAAATTGTGTTAGTGAACTTTCTAGTAAAGCTACAAATGAATCAACAAGAGTTGTTGATGAGGCTGGACCTTCAACAAGAGTTGTTGATGAGCCCAGTTTAGAGGCTAGACCTTCAACAAGAGTTATTGATGAGCCCAGTACATCTGGTCAAGCCCATCCTTCTCAAGAGTTTAGTATGCCTCGACGTAGTGGGAGGGTTGTTATTCAACCTGAACGCTATCTGTGTTTAGCAGAAACTCCAACTGTCATACCTGATGATGAGGTTGAGGATCCATTGACTTTTAGACAGGAAATGAATGATGTGGACCATGACCTACCTGAAGGGGTTAAACCCATAGGGTGCAAATGGATCTACAAGAGAAAACGAGACGCAGCTGGGATAGTACAGACTTTCAAAGCTCGACTTGTGGCAAAGGGTTATACCCAAAAGGAGGGGGTGGACTATGAGGAAACCTTCTCCCCAGTTGCCATGTTAAAGTCGATAAGAATTCTCTTGTCCATTGCCACGTTTTATGATTATGAGATTTGGCAAATGGACGTCAAGACTGCCTTTCTGAATGGCAATCTTGATGAGAACATCTTTATGTCTCAACCAGAGGGGTTCGTTGCTCAAGGTCAGGAGCAAAAAGTTTGCAAGCTTAGACGATCCATTTATGGGTTGAAGCAAGCTTCCAGATCTTGGAATATAAAGTTTGACACTGCTGTCAAATCTTATGGCTTTGACCAGAACGTTGATGAGCCTTGGGTATACAAAAGGATTATCAACAGTTCAATAGCTTTTTTAGTGTTGTATGTAGATGATATTCTTCTCACTGGGAATGATGTAGAATATCTAGCTGACATTAAAAAATGGCTATCGACTGAGTTCCAAATGAAAGATTTGGGTGAAGCTCAGTATGTTCTAGGGATTCAAATTATCAGGAATCGTAAGAACAGAACGTTAGCCCTGTCTCAAGCATCATATATAGAAAAGATGTTATCTAGATATAAGATGCAGAATCCCAAGAGGGGTTTACTACCCTTCAGGCATGGAGTTCATTTGTCTAAGGAACAGTGTCCTAAGACACCTCAAGAAATTGAGGATATGAGACGCATCGCTTATGCTTCAGCTGTGGGCAGTCTTATGTACGCCATGTTGTGTACTAAGCCTGACATTTGCTATGCAGTTGGGATAGTCAGCAGGTACCAGTCCAATCCAGGGTTAGACCACTGGACTGCAGTTAAAAACATCCTCAAGTATCTTCGGAGAATGAGGGACTATCAACTTGTGTATGGCTCTAAGGATTTGATCCTTACAGGATACACAGACTCTGACTTTCAGACTGATAAGGATTCTAAGAAATTCACATCAGGGTCAATATTTACCCTCAACGGGGGAGCTGTAGTCTGGCGTAGCATCAAGCAAGGATGTGTTGCAGACTCCACCATGGAGGCCGAATATGTCACTGCTTGTGAAGCAGCTAAGGAGGTTGTATGGCTACGGAAGTTCTTGATGGATTTGGAAGTTGTTCCAAATATGAACTTGCCAATCACCCTTTACTGTGATAATTGTGGTGCAGTGGCAAATTCTAAAGAACCTCGCAGTCATAAAAGAGGCAAGCACATAGAGCGCAAATATCATCTCATCAGAGAGATCGTGCAACGAGGGGACGTGATCCTCACGAAGGTAGCCTCTGAGCACAATATTGTTGATCCATTTACGAAGGTTCTCATGGCTAAAGTGTTTGAGGGTCATCTAGAGGGTCTAGGTCTTCGAGATATGTACATAGAATAATCTAGGGCAAGTGGGAGAAGTGTAATGGGTATTGTGAATGCCCTAGTTTATTGTATTTATCTGTATTTGTACTTTTCATGTATTATACAGTATTAATACAAACTGCTATTCCTACTTCAATGATTATTCATTCAATTTTGATTGTTGATGTATATTGCCCACTAGAGTTTTAGTTCAAGTGGGATTTGTTGGGTTTTATGTCCTAAAACTCGTAGATAGTAAATTAAACATATTAATCGATCTCAATAAAGTGTTATTTGAGTAATTCAGTAATTTGGTTATTGAATAATCGAGTTTGCATTAATAAACCCTAAATCCAATAAACTAAGATCCAAGGTTGTTTAAATGAAACTTGGACTAGTATGTGGGGACATACGGGGATCAGTGTCCAAGTAACAACCTAAAAGGTCTATAGTATAGGGATAAGGTTGGGTACCTTATCCTGGTGACACTATATGATACGACTGTTGGGTTCCTAGAGTGAGTAATAATATGGTATAAAAGACTCTAGAATTCCTGTGCAAGTATACACATTCTGCAGCAAGTAATATTATCAATCCGAGTCCTGAATTAGTTTCCACTCTACCTATTTTGTGTAATTTTCTAATGGTTTCAAAGATAGTAAAATGATTTGGTTTTATCGGAATTATGCTGATGCAAAAGAAATGACAGAACAACGAATAAACAAATAGATAGACAGATTAAAGACAGACGCTGGTTAGGATTTAGTGATTGTTTTAAAGGATTGCGCTAGCAATATTATTGATCATGCATTTCTCGCAGTATTATTAGCGGATTCCTCCCGGAACTCCGGATCTTTTGGGATATGTTTCAAACCCAATGAAGTGCGACCGATCAAGCTCTAGGCAACTGGCTATCCCTAGCTCAGTCACTGGCGTTCACCAATACACAATGATCGTAGTGTGGATAATTGCCACCCACTCTCTAAATCATCCCTGAAACTAGAGAGAGTTATCCATACCGGCTGGCCAGGCGGGCATAAAATAAGAATAAGCACAGCAATTAACCAAAATGCGATAGTCAATATATTACTAGAGATGAAGCATAGTAATCACATTATTCCTAACCAACACCTTAAGCTACTTAGTTCATAATATGCATAGGAATACGAATTACAATCTTAGTAGGCATGTCCATAACCACAAGCTAATAAAGAAAATAAACTCCCTAATCAGCTTGCGGAAGATGGTGCTCTTGATAATCTTCAATCACTCTAAAATATTCGGCTTCCAAGGGAAAACATGGAATGCTTTTGACTTTGACGGCTACTTCCTTTTATAGAAGGATGGGAGGCTTGAATTAGGTCAACTAGGACACGTGTAAGGCTCTCCTTGCTCCTTTATCCCAAAAATAACTCAACAGGAGTCGGCTCATGAAGTTGGCTAACGAGCTGTGATGTGGCAGTTTCTGCTCCCAGTTTTGCTGCAGCACGGAATTTGCTCCCTCTAGTCGCCCAGCAGCATAATCTGCACAAAATAATTTCCAATACTTCCATTCTTCCAAATGGGTTAAAACATGTAATATCTATCCAAAACCAACCCTAATAAGCATAGAGGACACACAAATCTCTATATAATTGAGGCCTAAATAACTACCTTTTGGGCAGTTATCATACCCCCACTTTGTATTCGATACAGATGCAATGATCCAAAGCATCCATGTAGGAGACATGCGGGTGGGGGTATTCTATGCAATGAGTTTGCATAAGACCGGACCGCGAAATAGTAACCACTAGATGTAACGCCGTTAACTAGTTTAGGTTTCTATTTCAATAGGATGACCTAGGTAACTCAATCTCAATCTTGAGTCTGTTATGAACCCCTTTCAAGAGGGATTGCCCTTAGATTTGTATGGGTGAGAGTGGCCAGTTCGCCGACTCAACAATCCTACCATTTCAGGGGCAAGACCGAATGGGGGCTGGGAACATAACAGTACAAGACGGAATTCACTCCTTCCCCTATTGGGGTAAGTAGATGTGTGTTCCCTTAAGGGCTGATTTCAGGGCTTGAACAAAGGCGCGACGTCCTCTCCTAGCCCGAGAGGAACTCCTATTTAGTGGTTGGACCCTAAACAACTTGTTCATTAGAGGAATCAGTAGTACTTAAGGAACCAAAGGTAACCCAGGGGTAAAACGGTAATTTGACCCAGCTAGTGTTACGAACACACGTGAAGGATTGACTTACTGCTTGGTCGATATCCATGGACACAAAAATATTCTATACTGAGAAGAGTGCAGCTGTGGGTCTTTAGTGGAGTGACCCACAGTTAACGAATGTTGACTAAACTTGGTCAATGAGTTTGGCCAATTAGTCTTGTATCGTTGGAGTTTCTGATCTGTAGGTCCATTAGGTCCCACTGGTAGCTCGTAAAGAGACTTGAGGCAATTAAGTATAAATTGTAAATTGAAAGTGTTCAATTTATTTGGGGAATCGTATAATGTATATTGATGCATTATAATATAAAGTTTATGAAACTTTATAATATAATTTTTGAATTAATTTCAAAAATTAATTCTTGGGAGAAAATATTTGAAAGAGTTCAAATAAATTTAATATGAATTGGATTCATATTAATTTTAATTTTAATAAAATCCCTAATATTAAATATATGATATTGAATTAAGAAAATTAATTAATTATGGAATTAATTAATTATTTATTAAAATTAGAGACCTTTTCCTATTAGGAAAGAAAATATTTGAAAGAGTTCAAATAAATTTAATATGAATTGGATTCATATTAATTTTAATTTTAATAAAATCCCTAATATTAAATATATGATATTTAGTTAGGGAAATTAATTAATTATAGAATTATTAATTATTTATTAAAATTAGAGAATATTTTCCTATTAGGAAAAAGGTCTTGGCCTTTACCTATAAATAGGACCCCTGAACTGGGGTGGAAGGCATCCCATTCATTCTCCTTCTCTCAGAGAATTCCCCTCAAGGCTTCCTCTAGACTCCCACCAGTCTCCTGCGTCTAGAAGTCTCAGAGTCATACTGGTGTAGCCATAGTGGTGGTGTTTACACTAGTTCGTGATTAATTCACCTGCAGTTGGTTAATTTAATCTGAGTCGTCAACGAGAGTAAGTAATTTTTTACTTTATAAATTAGATTTAGATCTAATATTTTTGTATGCTTAGCCTTAATATATATTTAGAATAGTTCTAGACTCACACGCTTGCTTTAGCTTTGTGGGCGGTCGGATTACTCTGGGAATGAGTAATCTTGCGTGAGGATGATGATTTTTGAGTGTTTTTCATCTTCTTGAGTGTGGGTCTTTCGGTTTCAAGATGAGAGAATATGAAGAGTTGAGGTTTCGACTTGAATGCAAAACGGTTGAGTGGTTGGTGAAGAGGAAAAGAACTAAAGTCAGCTATTTATACTTTTCTAATTAGGTCACGTGCAGGTCCAACGAAATTCGTGACTTCCCCTTTATTTTTAAAAATGCGGTCGCATTTTCTAATGCACCAGGGAGAAATGCAGTCGCATTTCACCCAGTTTTACTGCCTTCTCTTTTTTCTGACTTTTCATTTTTTCCTTGCTTTTCTTATTTGCTGAAACACTCATAAACATGTTAGAAAGCTCATATGCTTAATCATGATTTATTTTATTTTTAATTTTTTATTTTCTTAAAAATAATTAAGGAAACGTTTTGATCAATTCAACTTCCAGGTAAGTCCCCAGGTAGAGGTGTTCCCTACGGTCAGCTTAAATACCTCAACCTAGCCAGGACTTTCCTTAGACAAAGTTTCTTCTTGATCAAAAATCATTTATTCTAAGCAAACTCACAAATTTTCCCATTTTTCTACTTTATATATATATATATATATATATATATATATATATATATATATATATATATATATATTTACTTTTTTCCTCTTTTTAAAAAAAATAGATAAGGTACCAAATAATCTGGACTTTTCAAAACTCCCAGGCAAGTCCCCCGGAAAAGGTGTTCCCTTCAGTCAACTTAAGTACCTTTTCCTAGACAGAATTTTCTTAGCAGAGTTTTTACTCTTGTCCGGATATTTTGAAGTTCTTGTCTCGATTATTATTTTATAGATCCAGATAATATACAAAAATTAATTCTCAAAGTGTAGAAGTCATACCAGGTCAATCACGAAGACATGGGCTTCTTCATCCTCAAAGCCTTTCCCCCAATATGGTTTGATCCTTTGTCTTTTCAAGGGTTGACTGATTTCTTCAACTTCAATCTTTTTCCCACATTTTTCTTCTGACTCCTCATTTCCAAGTATATCCTCCAAGGTTTCTCTTTTCATTATTTCCTGCAATGTAGACCGGGAGAATTCATCAATTTCATCAATCATAGAACATTCCTCGAAATCTCCAGGGTACTTCATTACATTCATCACGTTAAACGGGACTTGCTGATCGTTGACCCTCATGGTCAATTCTCCTTTCTGCACAACTATTAAGGTTCTGCCAGTGGATAGGAATGGTCGTCCTAAGATGATTGACACGTCCTTGTCAGCTTCACAATCTAAAATGATGAACTTTGCAGGGAAAACAAACTTGTCAACCTTAACCAATACGTCTTCGATCTTTCCAATTGGATGTGTGAGTGATATGTCCGCCAATTGTAAGGTCACAGTTGTTGGTCGTGCTTCACCTATCCCTAACTGTTTAAAAACTGAGTATGGCATTAAGTTGATGCTTGCTCCTAAGTCACACAAAGCTCTGCCCACATCCCTGCCTCCGATAGAGCATGGAATGGTGAAACTTCTTGGGTCTTTGAGCTTGGGAGGGATCTCGTTCTTGACCAGTGCACTGGAACATTCCGTGAGTGCAACTGTTTCATATTCTCCCAACGTTATCTTTTTTTATAGGATATCTTTCAGGAATTTCACGTAGGTAGGCATTTGTTCAAGTGCCTTCACTAATGGGATATTGATGTGTAACTGCTTTAATACGTCTAAAAACATCTTGAGCTGTATATCCTGCGAGACATGTTTGAATCTCTGAGGGTATGGAGGAGGTGGTTTGTAATCTGGGTATATCACAAATTTGTGAGGTTTTGAGATAGCATTTGCGGTCGTATTCCCCTGTTTTTTCTCCAACTTTGATTTTTCTTCTTTTTCAACCAAGACTTCATGCTCCTTGGTCTTTTCTATTTTATCTTCTTTATTCTGTAAAATATTCGAGGTAATGTTGACTTCTTTTCACAAATCTTTTCTTGAGCTTCCACTTGGATCTCTGCTTCTTGACTTACTAGGTACTTTGGACCATCGTATTCTAATCCACTTCTTAAGGTCACTGTCTTGCATTGTTCCTTGCCTTCTCTGTGAGGGATCTCAGTTTTGATAGGCAACGTCTCCTGTGGTCTATTCTTAATCTCTTGAGCAATTTGTCCAAGCTAAACTTCCAAATTCCTGACTGTAGCATTGTTCCTTGCCATTTACTCCTTCATAAGAGTCTCTAGATTTGACTCTTGACTCTGCACTGGAACTTGTTGGAAGTTTTTCTGCGGTTGTTGTTGTGTAGGCTGCTTTCCAAACTGATGTGTGTTGGAATTACTTGACCCAGCCTGTCCTCTCCATGAGAAATTTGGATGTTGTCTCCATCCTGGGTTGCATGTGGCCGAATAAGGATTCCATCTATTCTGGTTTTATTTCCTTCTGGACCTACATAAAAAACAGATGCAAGGTTTAGTGGGCAATTATCAGCAATGTGTTCCTCACCACAAATCTCACAACAAATAGAAGAAATAGCATTGGCAGGGGCTATGTTGGCTTGATTGTTCATGGTCATGCCCACCATCATGCAATGGATGGCCTTGATCTGGGCTTGCATTGTATAGTTAGCCTCTATTTCCACTGCTTTCACTGGATTTTTTCAAAATGGTTGTTGGTTCATTTTCTCCCCAATGTCGATTGTTGGTGGCTATGGTGTCTAGAATAGCATGCGCCATATTAGCGGACTTCTTCAAGAAAGATTCGTTTGCAGATGCGTTTACTAGTGCCTTCAAAGCTTGGTCTAATCCACTATAAAAATTCTCCAAGATAATGCAAGTAGGCAATCCATGGTGTGGACACTTCCGAACTAGCCTTTGAAATCTTTCCCAAGCTACATCCAAAGGTTCATTGTAAGATTGTCTGAAAGCGATAATTTCAGCTCTGTACTTGGCATTTTTATTGGAGGGAAAAAAACTTCTCTAAGAATTTCTCCGCCAAATCATTCTAAGAGGTGATGGAGTTTGGAGGAAATGGAACCAACCAAGCTTCAACATCTCTCTGCAAAGAAAATGGAAAAAGTTTTAGTTTCAACGTATCTTCAAGCACTCCTGTGACTTTAAAAGAATTGCAAACTCTCAAAAATAGCTTAATATGTTTGTGTGGATCTTCGTTTGGAAGTCCAGAGAATTGGCCCATTGTATTCAAAATCTGGAACATCAATGGTTTAACTTCAAACTGTGGAGCATCAATCGGTGGCTCCAAAATTCCTAGATTTAATGTCTGGAAAACTGGTGAAGCATAGTCCCTTATTGCTCTATTGCAATCCTCAGCAATGTAAATTGGATTTTCTTGTTGTGGCACTGGTGGAACTGGAGGAACAAGAGGAATTCTTCCGCCATTATGCTCCCTTCCACGATTTCGTGGATCAACTTGAGGATCGACTCCAGGAGGTTCCATTGGAAACTCTTGAATGTAAGATGCTTCCTCTAGAGATTCCTGTGCGCTCAACTCTTGTTGTTCCTTTTTCTTTCGTCTCTGTTCCTTCCTTCGACGACGAAAGGTTCTTTCTATCTCGGGATCAATGTCAAGGAGTGGATACCCCTTCTTCATGCACAAAGTTCAACCTGCTAAAGAAAAACAAATGCAAATCAAAGTCAAAGTCCCTTTGAGACAGAAATGTGGTCGCAATCCGATCGCAATTTCAAAAACAAATCTGGTTTCACTTTTGGTCCCCGGCAACGACACCAAAAACTTGGTCGGTAGAGGCTGAATGAATAGATGTGAGAGATAGAAATAATCTCAACTAACCCTTAGTGAAAGTATACACTGACGCACATAGTAATAAAAAAAACTTTAGAAGTATTCTAAGGGTATCGATCCCACGAGGACTAAGGGTATTTTCGTAATTTAACGTATTTTTTGTTATTTCCGAAAATTATTTTATTTTATTTCTATTTTTGCAATTATTTTGTCGGTTTTTGCTATCTGTGCAAAGCCCCCATTAATTAACATCAATTGATAATCAATGAATGGAATTAATCAAACTAAACATTGAGTGCCACCCCGACTATAGTAATCCTTGTGGTAAGATCAACTAACCCGTCTTTTACTTTTCTTGCATTTAGTATCCCACTTTTATTTTTATTTCTTATTATCTTGTATCCACAAACCCCCCTTCAATTACCTCAAAGCACAAAAGAATATAGAAATAAACCGGTTGTTTCATGTGTTCGACCTCGACCACTACTACTACAAGTTAGCTTTAGTTTTTGGTGACTATAAATTTATTTGAATAGAGACTACGACAAATCTCTACATTCAGTTATCCTATGAAATAATAGTTTAATTAGTTAACAGTGTTACAACTGTTGGGTTTTATGCCCTAAAACTCGTAGATAATGAATGTAAACAAATTGCATAATTGTTTCAATAAAGTGTTATTGAGTTTCTACAATAAAGTGTTATTGTTAAGTATTGCACAATATGACCCAAATCCAATAAACTAACATCCAAGGTTGTTTGTAAGTAACTTGAACTAGTATGTGGAGACATACGAAGATCGATATTCGAGTAACAACCTAAAAGGTCTATAGTATAGGGATAAGACTGGGTACCGTATCCTGGTAAGACTATGTGATACGACCTACTTTGTATTTGATATAGACATATTGATCCAAAACATCCATGTAGTAGACATGCAAACGGGTGTATCCTATGCAATGAGCTTGCATAAGATTGAACCACGAAATAGTAAACCATTAGTTGTAACACCGTTAACTAGTTAGGTTACTGTTTCAATAGGATTACCTAGGTAACTCAATCTTAATCCTGAGTATGTCATGAACTCCTTCTCATGAAGTATTGTCCTTTGATTAGCATGGGTGAGAGTGGCTTATACGCTGACTCAATAAGCCTTCCTTTTTGGGGATAAGACCGAGTGGGAGGTGATAACTGCCCAAAAGGTAGTTATTTAGGCCTCAATTATATAGGGATTTGTGTGTCCTTTATGCTCATTAGGGTTGGTTTTGGATAGATATTACATGTTTTAACCCATTTGGAAGAATGGAAGCATTGGAAATTATTTTGTGTAGATTATGTTGTTGGGCGACTAGAGGGAGCAAATTTTATGCTGCAGCAAAACTGGGAGAAAGACTGCCACAGTCATAAGTTCTTAAGCATGGGATGACCCACTTTATGGTGTAGTATACCCTTGCTTCAAACTGATCACCAACTAGGCTCAATACTCTTTATAAAGCTCAAGAATCCTTAGTTATTCCATCTCTTGCCCCTCAGAATGGCGACATTTTATGATGAAGCTCACCTAAGTTCTAGGAGACAGAAAAACTGTTGGATCATCATTCATCCCTCAAAACTTTTGCTCCATGAATTTTCTCAGCAAAATTTTCAACAATCATCTTCTTTCAGCAAATAATTTTTCTCATTTTTTCACATTTCCTAGGTCATCTTTTGACGCGAAGACAAACTGTGGGTATCACAAATGTCCCCGGTTACTCAACAACCTAGAAAATTTTTACTTGAAGGAGAGGAATGCTCGAGCAAAACAATTGGAGTAGCAAAAAGTCCCCCAAACTTAAATTATTCATTGTCCCCAATGAATCATTAATTGTCCCCAATGAATCATTAATTTAGCAATTACACCCCCAAACTTAAATTTTTCTAAATGAATTTTAAGCTAAGTGTGGGACTATAACTAAGCTTAAAGTGGATCATAAAGTCAACACTACCTCCAAAGTCTTCTTTGCCGCAACAACAGTCCAGGCTAGAAGAAATGCTAAAGCAAAAGGTTTCTGGAGATCAGAATACCTTGATCTAATTAAGCGTAATCAGTCCAAGCTTCAAAATTTCAGAATAAAATTAGTTAAGTTAGAGTTACTTAGTGCTATAAAACAGAAACAACTCTGGAAATTTCATTAAGAACAGAGAAAAATATACATCAGCAAATATTTTTGTCGCCTAGAAACAGAAAACAAAAACTTGGGTTCTCTTCTTTTTAGCTTTCTTTTTCGGAGCATCAGGTGTATTAGGTTCAACTTCTCGACGCTACTTCGATAGTAGGCCTGAGGTGCGGTTTCACATGCGTATGACGTAAGTCCCAAGTCTACTGATGTGTGCGGTCCGATTTGTTGCATATGGGCGTGGTTTGACGTGCGTCGTGCTACTAATGCGCAACAGCCTGCTTGAGTGCAAGTATACAATATCAAGTAATAAAGTAGAAAGTATTTCGGATATCATACCCAAGGGAGATGGTGGCTAGCTAAGTTAACACAAGGCTCTGTAAAACCAGAACCTCCTCTAAATTTGTCGCCACGATTGGTAACCATGAAAAATAGATTGATTGGGGTTTTTGTTTTAAGACAAAAGTAAAGAAACAAGGAAATAAAGACAGGTAAAAATCTATGAGATAAACATGGAAATTCAAATAGTTT
Organism: Luffa acutangula; assembly: GCA_036850905.1. Classification (NCBI taxonomy): domain Eukaryota; kingdom Viridiplantae; phylum Streptophyta; class Magnoliopsida; order Cucurbitales; family Cucurbitaceae; genus Luffa; species Luffa acutangula. Next base: position 25,280,511 of record CM072097.1, on the reverse strand, counting down.
CAACCTTGAGCTAAAGAAACCCATACCTATGTCCCTGCAATCCACTCAGGTATTCCAAACGGCTGAGAAACACTATCTATGTTGCCCACATAGACATGGTGCAGATAGCATATCCCAATTGCACCCGCAATTACTCTGAAAACTAGATTGTGAGTTAAGTCACACTTCTATTCAGCTCCGCTGTAGGTGCCTTTAGAAGACTAAGCCAACTAGAAATCTATTTCTAGGGCTAGTTGAAACTTAGATAAATAATGCTCACGACCCTTAAAATCCTAGTGGTTCCAATCCTATTTCTAGGATGCAAGAAGTCAAAGTCCTATTTCTAGGATCTTTTCCAGTATAGCTTTGAGAACCCACGCTTTTAACTCCAACCTTTCGACCATCAGCTAAATGCAAACTATGCTAACCTAAGTGATCATTTTAAGATAACATGTAAACCTTAATTTCAACAAAAACAAGCAATTCTAGAGGGAGCAAAGATGCTTTTGCATAGGCGGGGCTTTCTTCTATTCAAGGAATCCACATATTTGAACCCCTAAATAGAAGCTTAGCTCATGATTTAAAATAAATTGCAAAACATAAAGGAAAGCAAACTCGACATGGAGAAAAGATAACTGAAGTTAATATTAAAGAATGAGTTGAGTACAAAATATTAACTCACAACTGAAAGTAAATGAAAAGAAATAACAACTTGCTGAAAATTACAGAGTGAAAAACATAAAGTAAAGACAAGACTCTACTAAGGATCTCTCTCTCTCTATCTAGCTAACTCTTGCCCTTTTTGATGGCCGCAAAGTGCACGGGCCGCAAGTAATATAAAACGGTAGGTAATATCGAGTATCGAATCCTCAGGGAAATTGATTTAAGTCCATTAATTACCAAGAACCATCATGTTTAATTTTATTTAGAATACCAACTCTAAGAATGCAAGAACTAACAAATAACTAAAGAATCATGCAATTAAATGGAAATATCCTATTAAGGGGACTTGACCTAGGGTGTTAACCATTTTCTTAGAAATGTAGCTCAAGTACAAGGATGCATATATAACTACTAATCTTCAATTTCATAAATCTAGAAGTGATTTTAAGCGGATTTCTCTTTCAAGTTCCTCCACATCTCATACTAACATAACTAATTCATATGTCCATTTCCTTAGTTAATTATAGTATGACATTAAGCAACTTCATCTTAAATCTCTAACAATTCTCTTTCACTCTCGTGTTCCAAGCAATTGCTAGCCATGCAATTAGGATCTAATCTAACTTCTCTCTGTCGAGTATCAAATTAGACCAGCACATCAATCAATCTATGATCAAGGGATTAAAAGAATTAATCATGAATTGCATAGATAAAATATGAAGAACTTCGTTACAATCTCCAGTAATTAAGTTACAATATGTAATTAGCTAAGTTAACGAACCTAGGTCTCAAGATCTACTCACAAATGGAAATAATTTTGGCCAAGTGATCTTGATCCATGGTCCTGACTCATTCTACAATAAGGAATTACAAAGAAGTAAGGAAGAAATAACCGATAAGTTGATCCCAAGCTCCCGTCATGATCATATCGATTCCCGAGCCTTGGAATCTCGATCAATTCCACTTTTTCTCTCTATTGAGCTAGGGGAGAAACCCCCAAAATTGGATGCCTCAAACCATTGAAAAGTGGGCTTTAAATAGGAGGAGGATCAGACCTTGCTTGCTGCCCAAGACGTCACAGCGTCGCGACGCTGTTACGTAAGCCTTTCTTGACGCCTACTCCAACCAATGAAGAGACGCTCTAAGGACAGCGTCTCGACGCTGGTCCTTCTAGAAGCCTCACATGTAGATTTTCACCTTCAAACTTCATTTCTTTTAGGCTTTTGGGCCTCCACTTCAAATGCAATATTTTCTTTTCTTCTTTGATGGTCAAAGTCTTCTTTTTACACCTGAAATTAGTAAAATTCTTAATTTTGCCTCACGAGCTCGGTTTTCAACAAAATCAACATAAAAAGACATCAAAGCTCACAATTAACGCATAAAACTAGCCAAAATAATTACGAAAAAGATAGCATAAAAGCATGCTATCACTTTTTCAAGGAGAGACAAACCTTTCTCTTCTTCTTATTTCGAATAAAAGAGCCGACAGAGTCTGAAAGATCTGGAACTCAAAGTGGTTACAAGGTGAGAAGAAAGAAAACTGAAAAATAATTCCTAAGGACTAAAACTCAAAGCTCTTCTTGCTTTTTGTACATTGATCCCCTTTTATAGACCTTGAAAGGTAAGGTTTGCTGTGGAGATCAGTGTGAGAGGGCCTTAGAAGGTAAGAATCTGTCATCTTCGGAGATTTGATGTCGGATTGGGGATTTTTGGATTATTTTTTGAAGATCTCGGGAATCTCGGTATTCTGTCGAAAAGGCTAGTTGCGGCCGCATCTTGGGCGCATTTTCCACTGTGTTCTGCTTCAACAATTCTGTCTTCAGCATGAGGCTTCTTTCCTTATATGGCTTTGCGAGTGCATCTTGATTGCATTTCTCACATCCTCAGGCCCAGATGCTGGCGCAATTCTTTAGCTTCACCTTCTATTGCTCTGCTAACCTTTTATCTCCTCTTGCGAGCGCATTCCCTCCGCAAAGACTTCTGCACAACAACATTATTTGGATAAATTCTTTACAAAAATAATCTCTTTTTGTACAAATTAAGCTTAAATTCTATAATTCTAAGATTTTCTTCATTATTCTACAACTTTTGCTAAAATGACTTAAAATGATAAGATTTTAGACACAAATTCCTTGCTTTCCAAACAATTACCTAAACTTTTAAGGATAAATAATGCACATAAATGAGCGTTAACATACCTGCAAAGTTAAGCCATTGCTTGCCCTCAAGCAATATTAACAAGCCAATAGAAACAAGAAAGAAAATATGTGCTTTTCATAGGACAGTTTAGTTTGTGAGTGCATCTTTCAGGAAAGAACTCGGCTCCTAATACTCTAGATTAACAACAAAGTTTCTCTAACATTAGGCCTTCACTCACACCTCTCAAGATAAAACATTCTCATGCATCCCCACCTCTTTTTGCCCGTTATTCCACCTAACCTTTATCCTATCTCTTTCACAAGCCATCATGACTCTCAAAAATGGAAAAGAAACGCTAACTTCCCTCCCCCAAACTTATTAAAGATGTTGCTAGGCTTTCATTCTTTTTTTTTTTTTTTTTTTGGCAAAGGAGAGTGTCATGGTCATCTATACCTTCGTTCCAACATACTAACACTTTGTGGTGAAAGTAGCTGACTACGAGCATAGCTCACCATTAAGACTGTAGCACATACTCACTTCCCAAACTAACCTTTCATGCAGTGGAAATCGTGAGTGTCACGACCGCCCTTGGTTACTTGGTTCATTCGAGAAGGAGGATTATCTCCTTGTTTTTTCTACTTTTTTTAGCACTAGCAATAGGCAGTCATGATACAACAAAGAGTACAAAAATACAAAATTGTCCCCCCTCCCCCCCCAAACTTAAATGGGTTAATATCTCCATTGACTAACATGAAGATCATAATAGGAGAGACTTAAAAGGATTACAAGTTAAGATCAAGTCCATCCTTCCTAAAGGTATCGGTAGTCAAAGACTAAGGTGAGTTTTGACTTGAATGTGTTATGGAGAGAAGAGTTTATTCAGGCTTCCTATTTTCAAAACTTGAAGTTACCAAAGCATTTAAAGAACCGAGAGAGCTTTAGTTATCATCATTAAGGGTGTTATAAAACAAACAAACCTAATAAGCACACTTCTCTTTGAAAATCTTCTTAGAATTCTTTTTCTTTCTTTTTTTTTTTAAAAAAAAATATACTTTTTTCAAAACTTTAAAACAAAACAAGCAAACAACCTATCTAAGAAATGTAAAATGCAAGAAAACAGATGAAACTCACTAACCTATCAAAACAAAGAAAACAAAAAAAAATAACAGAAAGCATTTAAAGATAACTAGATCCTACTTCCAATCACCTATCGATAAAAGAATAATGAATTAAAGAATAGAAGGGTGAAAGGAAAACTCCCCTAGTTGATGACCGCAAAGTGCACGGGCCGCAAGTAGTAAAGAGGCAGTAAGTAAACTGAATATCGTGTTCCATAGGGAGTAGCGTGACTCAGGCAAAGCAATAATCTAAACACTAAAAATAATGAGGTTGCTCATTATCTAGGAAATCTAATACAATGAGAGATGGAAAAAAAAAATCAAATAAGGCAATAAAACAATCTTTGATCAAGCAATTAAGTTACAAACGAGGGAGATAAAGCCAAGTGAGAGGCGATGTCTTGAATTCCAAAATATGGGTTAATAATTATTTTGATTACTAAATTTCATGTCCAACTAATTATAGATCTAGAATCTCCTTGTTAACATAGGCTCTCCTGTCGGTTTCTCCTTATTCTAATTAACTGATCATTTTAATAACCTAAGTGTCGCTAACGCTATTAAATGGGCTAATTAATAAGTCTTGATTCATTATCGATCTCTAAGCCTAATCAACTAATCTCATTGTCACTACGAGAAATTAAACTTAGTTGGATGGGTTATGGTCTGACTTAGTTTCTCTCTGTCGAGTTTCCACTAAGTATCGATTCACTATAAATTTGGCCAAAATTCATAGAGCATTAAGAACACCCAAACAAATAACTAGTAAAATTGGACACAATATGAGGTAATCAAAATAACATTATAACTTATATTTCTTCATTCAAGGAGTTTAGTTATACATTGTCACTATGAACACCAAAATTTCTAGCATATACATTGTAAAAACAGTAAATAGACAAGAATATGGAATAAAAACTAAACCGGTGATGAATCACTTGCTTACGCCTTTAATCCGTCACGAAACAAGTTCACGATCATCCCCAAAAATACCCAAAAAACACTCTTTAAGAGCTACTCTCATTCATTCTCATCCCAACCCCCAAAATGGCTCAAAGAGCCTTTAAATGTTGAATGATGATCCCAAACCGAGGCCAAATCACGTCTTAAATAGAGATATAGGTGCGATAGCGTCGCGATGCTGTGACGTATTCTTCGTGTTCTCAAAGTTTTTGTAGTGTCGCGATGCTGTTGACTAGTGTCTCGACGCTGTCCTTCGGTTGGAACTTCTAGACTTGATTTTTTGGCTGATTTGGGTTGCATTATCCGGTTCTTGGCCCAATTCTTCCATTCTCAAGGCCTGGACATCTCAACCTGACCCATCCTTGATTTTTTATGATTGCATCTTCATGAATTGGGCCACTTGTTCTCATTTTTCTCAAAAAATTGATCAAAAAGCTCATTCGGACAAAAATTAAGAATTAAACATATTTAATCATTAAAACCACAATAAAACCCAACAAAAAATCTTAAGTCTAAGGATAAAATGATAGCATTTATGCATCCTATCACTAGGCGTTAGAAGGGTCTGTTCCATTGCCTGGTTTTGGATTCCAGTTTATTTCGGGGAATGGTGGAAGATAGTCATCGAGATCTTCCACCATATTCTCCAAGATACACCTGAAAACTCCATCTCGCTCTCTAGTATATGGTCATGTAATTCTTAAATTGGCTCTTCATCTTCTCCAGGTCTCTCCTCAAAACCAACAAATTATTTTCAGGTTGTGGTTGAGGGACTGGAGATTGTTGTAAACTTGTGACAACATCTGGTAAATTTTGTGATGATTTTGCGGTCGCATCGCCTGCTTCAGCAGTGGCTTCTTTAGCAGATTTTACGATTTGAGCTGCAGGAGAGGTTGCTTAAGCCTTCTTTTCATGTGAAGTCACCTTCTGCTTGGAATTTGAAATGAGTTTCTTGATTAAGCTTAAGTCAATCGAAGTTCAAGCTACTTCTTTCTCTCCTTTTTCCTCTGGCTCTATTCCTACAAGTCTACATATCTTGGTGATCAAGGTTGGAAAGAATATGTTGGGTTTTATGCCCTAAAACTCATAGAAAGTGAATGTAAACAAATTGTATACTTGTTTCAATAAAGTGTTATTGAGTTTCTGGTGGAAGAGATTGTCGAAGTCTCTTATCAAATAAATTTATAATCCTCAACCTCTAAAGCTAACTTGTAGCAGTAGCGGCCGGGGTCGATCACAGGGAGTCTATGCAAATAAATCTTAATTTCCTTATTGGTTTTCGGTAACCAAAAAGGGGGATATTTATATATGGAAAGGAAGTTAACAAGGAAACAAAACCAAATATGGAAAATAACAAAAGAGGAAAGTAAGAAAATTGAATTTGGGAAAGAAATTAATACCTTTAAGAGATCATGCAACCGGGTTAGTCATGGTAAGTTCAATTCAATTAAATCATCAATTTCACTAATACCTCAAAACAAGTTTAAGCCCAACGTATTCCGACAACAAACCGAGAATCATAATCCACTATCACAAACATGCAAACGCTAAGTTTGATTCTAGTTTAAACTAATTAATTGGTCGATTAATTAACCTAAACCACCATTACAATTAATTAAATCATTTAGTTCTAGGGACGCATGCGTATAATCATAACGTTAATCTAAATGCTACTAAGATTTAGCAAGTAAATTTAGAGAGGGTGCAGTCAAGGTTGTCAATCTTTCCTACCACAATCTAAACTTATAGAAAAAGAACTAAAATCACATAAACATGCTTTGATAATTCAAACAAGAAATTTCATTAAAAGAATATGAACTTACTCTTGACTTCCCGGTTACATGAATGAAGAACTTAGCCTCTCATGGAGCAAGAACAAGCTTTATTCTTCATGGAATACATTAAGAAAACAAGAAAAGACTAAAACTAAAAAAGGATGGTGGAAAGGGGGAGAGAGATGGACTACAAAGTTGTAGTGAATTGTGTGTTGATGGATGATTCTAAGCCTACACCAAGACCCTCTATTTATAGTGTTTCTTGGCCTTCAATTTGTGGTAGAATTGTGCTGAATTGGGTCTTCAAACAAGGAAAATTTCAGCCAAAATTGGAAAAAATTCGATTCTGGAAACTGCCTAGCATCGAGACGCTATGACACAGCGTCGCGACGCTAGGCCCTTCAATATGGAAAAAATTTGCGGATCACACACAGCGTCGCGACCCTTCAACGGCAGCGTCTCGACGCTGCGACAACTCCAATGGTAGAATGGTCATTTCACACTCCAGTTTTGCTCGTTCAAGCCCCGAATCGCTTCCAAAGCTCCGGTGAGGACCTATAGACATATTATACTCATTTTAAAGCATTTTTCGCAAGGAATTCAACTAAGATAAGAAAGTTGGGAGATTCTAAGTGTATAATAAATTGGTCTTATCAAACACCCCCAACCTAAACCTTGCTAGTCCTCGAGCATGCTAATATTATTATGAGAGAGATTATTATGCAATGCAATATTCATGACTCAATTTCTCAAAGATAGGCATGATCAACATTTTACTTAAGAGAATTAAATGCGAGACTAGCATGGTTATAGACAAATTAAAATTAACCAAATTCTTTCTTATGCAAAATGTGAGCTAAGTCTTTCCTAGAGATGTTTTGAAAAGTCCGAGAAGGACTTATAAAATTCGCTATTCTATCTTCCCTCTACACTGGACAAAGGCATACTGCATTAAAGGAATGGAGTAAACTAACTTGTTTACGGATTCAAAGGGGGCCTTAAGCTTGCATAGAAATGATTATTAAGGGGTACTAGCTTTCACACAACTAATGCAGGACCACTTTTCCCCGAGTTTGCTCTAGGACAGCCTAACTAATCACACTAGAGGTAGCTCTTTTTACCCCGGCAAGCTAAAATATATTTTTCTTCTTTTTCTCGCATTCTTTTTCTTGATAAAATAAATGATTTTTTTTTATAATTCCCAAGGCACGAAAAAAGTTGTTTTGCAAAAAAATTCCCTAAACATGCTACCTATCCTATCGAGGTGACAACAGAGGCGTGAGTCCTATTAAGCCATCTAAAACCAACGAAACTATGCTATAAAGGACTTATGCTCAATTTAGTTAAGAAAAATTTTGAAAAAATTTAAATGAAGTCTCTAAAGATGGTAGAATGCATGCAATTCAACTACAAAAAAAATATATACTCATGCTTTTCTCATCCTAGAAATTTCATAATCAATTCTATCTTCCCTCTACACTGGACAAAGGCATACTGCATTAAAGGAATGGAGTAAACTAACTTGTTTACGGATTCAAAGGGGGCCTTAAGCTTGTATAGAAATGATTATTAAGGGGTACTAGCTTTCACACAACTAATGCAGGACCACTTTTCCCCGAGTTTGCTCTAGGACAGCCTAACTAATCACACTAGAGGCAGCTCTTTTTACCCCGGCAAGCTAAAATATATTTTTCTTCTTTTTCTCGCATTCTTTTTCTTGATAAAATAAATGATTTTTTTTTATAATTCCCAAGGCACGAAAAAAGTTGTTTTGCAAAAAAATTCCCTAAACATGCTACCTATCCTATCGAGGTGACAACAGAGGCGTGAGTCCTATTAAGCCATCTAAAACCAACGAAACTATGCTAGAAAGGACTTATGCTCAATTTAGTTAAGAAAAATTTTGAAAAAATTTAAATGAAGTCTCTAAAGATGGTAGAATGCATGCAATTCAACTACAAAAAAAATATATACTCATGCTTTTCTCATCCTAGAAATTTCATAATCAATTATAGAGCAAGGCATAAAATCTCAAAATTTGTTTTGATGTTTGTTCAATTTAAAGATAAATTTGAACATCGATTCAGATCAGTTTCCAGGTAGGAGGTGTTCCGTAAACCATCAACTTAAATACCTCCAACCTTAGACAGAACTTCACCGATTCAAGTTCTAATTTATTTTTAAATTGCATAAAATAATAGGTCAATCAAAGCGTAAAACAAACATGCATATATTTCCCACCCCCAACCTAAACATTACATTGTCCCTAATGTAAACTAAGCTTGCATCTTTAAAGGACAAAAAGTAGAAAGGGAAAAGAAAACCTCCCCTGTTTAAGCATTTGGTTGGAAAAGTATGGAAATTCCCATGATTGGAAAGATTTATAGAGATTTGGTGTAGGGGTCCTATAAAGCAGTAAATAAAGACAATTAAGGAAATAATAAATGAATAAATTACTAAATAAGGAAAGGATAGAAATTTGGGTTGCCTCCCATAACCGCAATATTTTAACGTCGTTATGCTCAACGAGTTTGACACATGCTTGACCAAAATCTACTTCTATGATCCTTAGAGGATCTTTCGTTATCCTCTTAATCAACTCCTGCATCAATAGATTCAACTTGCACACAAAGTGCACAACATAAGAAAATTCAAGCACATAATCATCAGCCGTCTCAAGCATTCTCAATAAAAGACATTTAGGCCTAACGACAGTATGGTCAGCTACTGGGATCACAAAGTCTAATTCATGGAATTCGACATAATGAATTTTAAGAGACACGGAGATAGTCATGGAATGAATCGATTCTAACTCAACGTCTCTAGTTTCTATCTCTCCTAACATGCAGGACAAACTACAAGAATGTGACTCAGAATTTAAGGAAGGTTTGATTTCACTGACCTCGAGAACATTTTCTTCTAACTTACCTGACTGCTGTTGCTTAGAAATTTGGCTTTCTATGCCATCGAGGGAGGTGGCTATTTGATCGCTTTCCAGCTCTAAAATTTGATTTAAATTCTGCATTGTGCTGAGCCGAGAACTTTCTGCCAAATTTGCAATTAATTCCCTTGCCTCGCTAGGGGTCTTACCATTTATCCCACCGCTTCTTAGGAGAATCCCTTTTCCTTCTGATCTTAAGCCTCCAATGAAGATCTCGATGTAGGATTCCTCTTCGAGGGAGTAATGGGGTCGTGCACATAAATCGTTGAAACGGTTCTAGCACTCATGCAACGCTTCCTTAGGCTCTTGGGAGAAATGCCAAATCTCTCGGGAATTCTCAAATTGGCTAGCAGACGGGAGGTACTTGTCCACCAAAAGCCACCTCAATTGGGACCATTTTGACACTGATCTGGAAGGTAACTGATATAACCACTCTCGAGCCTCACTTTTTAGGGAATAAGGAAAAATCCTTAATTTGATATGAACTTCGATACGTATATCGCAACATTTCACCAAGTCGGAGTAACGCTCGAAGAAGTCTAACTCGTGGAGACTAAGATTTTCTCCTACAGTACCACTAAAGGAAGGGAGTAAGCTAAAATCAACATTAAGTTCGAAATTACCTTTGTCAGGATAAATGATGCATGGGGGGATGATTCAAATTCGGGGTCGTGAGTTGTTTCAATTTTTGCTCGACCATAGCTTGTTCATTGACTTACTCTCTTTTTGCCTCCCTTCGAAGTAAATTCTCAACTTGCAAAGTCTCTTATCAAATAAATTTATAATCCTCAACCTCTAAAGCTAACTTGTAGCAGTAGCGGCCGGGGTCGATCACAGGGAGTCTATGAAAACAAATCTTAATTTCCTTATTTGTTTTAGGTAACAAAAAAGGGGGATTTTTATATATGGAAAGGAAGTTAAAAAGGAAAGAAAACCAAATAGGAAACTAACAAAAGAGGAAAGTAAGAAAATTGAATTTGGGAAAGAAATTAATACCTTTAAGAGATCCTGCAACCGGGTTAGTCATGGTAAGTTCAATTCAATTAAATCATCAATTTCACTAATACGTCAAAACAAGTTTAAGCCCGACGTATTCCGACAACAAACCGAGAATCATGATCCACTATCACAAACATGCAAACGCTAAGTTTGATTCTAGTTTAAACTAATTAATTGGCTGATTAATTAACCTAAACCACAATGGGATCTAGCCGAGTTAATTTACATGCAACGGGCAACAAACCACAATTACAATTAATTAAATCATTTAGTTCTAGGGACGCATGCGCATAATCATAACGTTAACCTATATGCTACTAAGATTTAGCAAGTAAATTTAGAGAGGGCGCGGTCAAGGTTGTCAATCTTTCCTACCACAATCTAAACTTATAGAAAAATAACTAAAATCACATAAACATGCTTTGATAATTCAAACAAGAAATTTCATTAAAAGAATATGAACTTACTCTTGACTTCCCGGTTACATGAATGAAGAACTTAGCCTCTCATGGAGCAAGAACAAGCTTTATTCTTCGTGGAATACATTAAGAAAACAAGAAATGACTAAAACTAAGAAGGATGGTGGAAAGGGGGAGAGAGATGTACTACAAAGTCGTAGTGAATTGTGTATTGAGAGATGATTCTAAGCCTACACCAAGACCCTCTATTTATAGTGTTTCTTGGCCTTCAATTCGTGGTAGAATGGTGCTGAATTGGGTCTTCAAACAAGGAAAATTTCAGCCAAAATTGGAAAGGTCTATAGTACAGCGATAAGACTAGGTACCTTATCCTGGTAACACTATGTGATACAACCCGCTTTGTATTTGATATAGACGTATTGATCCATATCGTCCATGTAGTATAAGACCGGACCATGAAATAGTCAACCACTAGTTGTAACACCGTTAACTAGTTAGGTTACTGTTTCAATAGGATGACCTAGGTAACTCGGTCTTAATCCTGATGTGTCATGAACTCCTTCTGACGATGTATTGTCCTTTGATAAGTATGGGTGATAGTGGCCTGTACGCCGACTCAATAAGCCTACCTTGTTTGGGTCAAGACCGAGTAGGGGGCTGGGGACATGACAACACAAGATGAAATTTATTCCTTCCCGATTATAGGAGAAGTAGATGAGTGTTCTCTTAAGTGGTGACTCCAGGTCTTGAACAAAGGGATCCTACCCTCTCACTGGTATGAGAGGAATTTTCTATTTATTGGTTGGACCATAAACAAGCTGTTCATTAGAGGAACACTGTTACTTAAGGAGATAGAGGTACACAGGGGTAAAATGATAATTTGACCCATTTGTAGTTACAAACACTCGTGAAGGATTGACTTATCGTTATTGGTCTATATCCATGGACACATAAATGTTCTATAGTGAGAAGAGTTCAGCTGTGGGTCTTTAGTGGAATGGCCTACAGTTAATGAATATTGGTTAACTCGATTAATGAGTTTAGTCAGTTAACCTCATATCATTGGAGCTTCTGATCTGTAGGTCCATTAGGTCCCTCTGCTAGCTCATAAAGGGTAATTAGGAACAATTAGTCTTGAAAGAAATTTGAATAGTTCAAAATCCATTATGGGAAATCAAGTTAGTCGTATGAGATACAATTAATATAATGTTTGTGATACATTATAATATAAAGTTCAATTTAAGATTAAACTTTATTGATTGAGAGAAATACAATGAAATACGATTTAATTGTAGGCTTGAATTAAATATGAGATATTGAATTTAGTAATGAATTAATTGAAGAATTAATTACTTATTAATTTAATTAAATTTGATTTCATTAAAAACAATATGTTATGTAGGAGATATTCATTTAAATATGATTTAAATGAAATTAATTAAATTTGATTTAATATTTGATTTAATTAATTAATTAAATGAATCCTCATCCTATTAGAATTGGGAAGAGTAATTAATTATTAATTAATTAAATATATCCGTAACCTATTATGAATAGGAAAGGGATATGACACTCTATATAAAGGACATAATGCCTTCCCAATTGAGATAAATCTCTCAACTCAAGATTTTGCTCTCAAGCAAAATTTCTCTCTAAGAATTTCACAACATTATTCTAGTGATTTTTTTTTTCTCAAAATTCAAGAACACCAAGTCCCACAACTTGGTTCCTAGTCCCAAAGATATAGTAGTGGAAGATCTTGGTGGTAGTGTCCCTACTGTGATCATATTACTCTTGGTGGGAGTTCATTGAAGAAAGTCTTCAACAAGTATTTTATTATTTTAATTATTAGATTTAGATCTAATGCATGCTTAGCCTAGTTTATATATAGAATTATTCTGTATGATTTGTCAATGTACTGGTATTTTAGAAAACCTAATTAAAATACGAATTGGTCCCAATTCGCTTCTGCTAGCGGAATCAGGGAATTCCAATCCTTCAGAATAGCCTTCCCACATTTTTGTGCCTATAAGAGAGGATCTCCATCCATATGATTCATCCAAGTTTCAGATCCAACCCGTTGTGCATGTTGTACAACAACATGACTGCTCTTGAGATATGGTGGTGTCATGTGTTGTTGGCATTATCCTATTCTTGATCACGTACAACACATAGCTGCTTCTAGCTTCAAATCTCCTGACAGTAAAGTCCTGACTCCAGTTCTGAACTCCTGCCACTCAACTCCCTCGGGGGCAACCATGTAGATTGTCTACGAGATATGTATGTCGTCTAATCTAGGGCAAGTGGGAGATGTATAATGGGTATAAGGATGCCCTAGTTCATTGTATTATTTTTAGTATATTCACTTTATGTAATATACAATACACATGACATTTCAAGCTTTAGATTATTGCATTTACATCCCACTAACTAGTGTTTTAGTTCAACTGGGAGTTTATTGGGTTTTATGCCCTAACATTGTAGATAGTGAATGTAACGGTTGGCCGAATATTAATGAAATAATATTGATGTATTTTTCCATTAAGTGTTGTTAGTTATATTATGTTTGTCATTGTCTAAAATAACCCTAATCCAATAAACTAGACATCCTAGGCTATAGTATGAATCTTGAACTGTATGTAGAGACATATGGGGATCATTATTCAAGAAACTCCCTAAAGGGTCTATAGTATAGGGATAAGATTGGTTACCTTATTCATAAGGGTAAAAAATATACCTATTTTACCCTTATATTTATCTCATTTTATTGTCAAAAGTTACATGTTTAGATCAATTTTACAATTCTCGAGCTCAAAATATGTTAAAGTTGATGAATTAGGGAGTTGAGAGTCACATTTGTCAAATTATGCTTATTTGTGCTTAAAAAGACTCATTTTGATATGAATTTGACCCAATTTGGTGTTGTGCAGGAAAACAGAGGAAGTCTGGAAATCTCCCAAAAATGTGTCTGCATTTCTGGGAAGGCTAAAATCAAATGTGACCGCATTTCTGGAAAAACAGAGGTCGTTCCGAGTCCGTCGCGGGTCGTTTTGAACAAGACTTTTGTGCACCTAACCGACCGTTTTGACCCCGAAAATGACTGGGCTACCTACCAGCACCTATTTCGTGGCTTCTCAACCATTTCCAACACTATATAAGGCCTTGATTCGAAGTCAAATCCAAGCAGAACTCACTGGGAAGATGAGGGTGGTGATAGAACCCTAGTAGACGCCCATGAGTAGCGATGCCCGAGGTCCTTCTTAGAAGACTAAATTCTAACCTTAGCTGGACATCTGATAGCGAGCATAGCTAGCTACTTTTACTTATTTAATTTAGCTAGTCTTTTATGATGTTTGGGCCATTTTATTGTGCTTTATTGTTTATTTTGTAGGAAATGGTTGATTGGAGCTATAATGCCATATTAGAGTTAATCGGGTGCTCGGGGCATGAAAAGATGCATAGGAATGAAAAGAGTAAAAGAGGAAAAAAGTCAAATCTCGGTCAACAACAGGCTAGCGTCGAGACACTAGTTCTTTAGTGGAAAAACTTTGGGGAATTTTGGGGAGCATCCTAGGAGGTTCAAGGAGTGCTCGAAAGGACTCCAAGCGTCAGCGAAGGGGTCTTTGACGGTCAATTCCTTCCCTTTTATTGTGCTCTTAATTATGCTTTCCATTGTAAATTTTGTGGATATTTTAGCTATGTATAGCTAAACCCCAATTTGGGGTCTTGAAATGAAATTATAGTTTAAATATTGTTATAATTGCCTATCTCTTGCCCTTTTTCTTAATTATTTGTATGGATGTGCTTAATGTTGTATGCAATCTGGCCAATTGTATATTGATCTGATTCTTAATGGGGACTCAACGGAGAGAAGTTAGGATATGATCATTGTGACGCCCCGTGCCTTGCTGGTGTTAATTAAATTCCATGAATATAGTCAAGAGGAATATAAATTCTATTTTTGGCTTGAACTTAGGGATTTAATTATATACTAAGGTGTTTGGGAAATTATTATATGTTATATTAATTTATTTCCCTTCCCTAAAGCTCGATTTAATTGGTTGGTCATTGTTACAAGGTTGGTATAAGCGTTGAAACATTCACACTGAATTAATGGAGTTCCTATTCTTGAGTCCCTATTTTTGGGCTTAATGGGTTTAAAGAAAAAGAAAAAAAAAAAGAACTAAAAGAAAGGAAAAGAAAAAAGAAGCCCTAGTCTTTCATCTTCTTCTCCCTCTCTTGCGTTTTGCGTGAAACCCCCATCTCCCTCTCCTTCATCTCTCTTTCTCTCTTGCGTGTCTGCCGTGAGGAAGAGCCCTTA
Source organism: Luffa acutangula (assembly GCA_036850905.1). Taxonomy (NCBI): domain Eukaryota; kingdom Viridiplantae; phylum Streptophyta; class Magnoliopsida; order Cucurbitales; family Cucurbitaceae; genus Luffa; species Luffa acutangula. The sequence goes on along the minus strand of CM072097.1, from coordinate 25,265,194 downwards.
GCCCCGCCACCGTCGAATAGCGCCACCGGGTTGTCGCCGCCCCTTCCCGTCGCGTAGCCTGAGCCCGCTGTCTCTCTCTCTCTCTCCTCTGGTTTACAGCAAGGTGAATCTCGTGGGTCTCTCTATCTCTGTGTTTTTCAGCCGTAGTCTCGTGGGTAAGTTGGTTTCCTCCTCATTATAGGTTGATTAAGGCCCGATCTAAGAGTCCCTTGCATTGTTTTGGTTAGATTTTGCACAGGCAGCAGTTCGGGGTCCCGTCTTTCACGTTTTGCCTGTTTCCAGCACCGTTAAGGGGTGTTTTCGGTATCACATAACAACCTCGGTAAGTTTAAATGCTTACCCATGTTCGATTCTTGCCTAAAATGAATTACCCATTTGTTATAGGTGTTGGAAAATTAATATTAGCGTTGATTTCTGTTCTGCAGCGCCGTCTTTGCTCAAATCGTGGGTGTTTCGCCGTGTCTAAGCAATCCCGATAAGTTTAGCCCTCACCCATCCTTGTTTAGAGCATAAAGTAAAAAAACCCATTTGTTATAGGTGCTAGAAAATTAATATTACCGTTGATTTTCTGATCTGCAGAGTCGTCTAAGTGTTCGATTAAGTTCGATACACTTCAACTCAGGTACCCACTACCCAAGGATCATTCTAGAGCATTGTTAGAGGTTAGAGCAACCTGCCAAGCGTGAAAACGGGTCCGTTTGGGTAAGTTCCTTGTTGTCCCTTTATCTATAGCGTTGAGTTTGCTGCTCCTTTAGTTGTTCTAGCTTTAAAGCCTTTTTTAGATCATTGCCCAATAGTTATTCTAGCCTTAGAAGCATGTGTTAGTTGATGCTCATTGCATATCTAGGCCCTTAAGTGTTGCCCAACTGTTATAAGTCCTAGAATATGCATTCAAATGGGTCATCGTGTCTGTTTTGGGTAAAGGGCACGTAGTTTATCAATGCCCATTGGTTGTTTAGGCCTTGTTAGTATTGCCCAACCTCTTTGGAGTCCTAGAACATGTTTATAAATGGGTTGTCGTTGTTTTAGTTAAAATTCATATAGCTCATCAATGCCAATTTAGTCTCGTCGCCTTTATAGTTTTACTCGACCCTTAAAGGTCCTAGAGCATGTTTTAGATGGTTTATCATGGCTATTTTGATTATAGGCATGTAGTTTAGCATTTTCCTTTTGGTCTCGTCGCCCTTGTAGGTTGCCCACTCATTATAGTCTCTTTATCCATGGAAGGAATGAGCTTTTGGGTGCTGCCCATAGCTTAGAAATTTTATTAGGAAGGTTTCCAATGATTACCTAGGCCTTGCTATGCATTGCCTGAGCTTTAGGAGCCTGTAGAATGTCGTTCGTGCGTTTTAGGTGGTTGTTGCTTGCTGTCCAGTAGCTGAATAGCCTTAATATCGTCAACTAACAAATACCCACCGCCCGTAATGCTTTAAACGTGGTTGCCAATGGTTTAATGGTGTTGGGTTCTTAATTCGGGTTATGTTTAGATGCTGTCCAACAAGGAAAACAAACCGTTATTGGTTCGGTCTCGCCCTTAGCAGCATGTTTTTAGGGTGCTTTTCTTTAGTATAGACTTCCTTTAATAGTTGGTAGTCTGTTTGTAGCCGGAAGCTCGTTTTGGGAGCGTGTCGTGCCATTCCAGCTAGCGTTGGTTTGTAAAAGTCTTCGATAAGTAGTTTCTACTTACTAAGCTTGTTTGACTGCCTAAAGCATGTTTGTTTGTTATCCGCTTTCCTTATATATATGTTGAGTATGAATTGTTATGTATACACTTGTGAACATTGAAATGATTGTATTAATCTTGAATTGTTGTTATTGCATTGCTTGAGACGTGTACGCTTAAGAAGTATAAGCAAAATAGGTACTTGTCTTAGACTTAGTGACTGTTGAGTCAAGCATGTTGAGTCTGGCTTGCATGTTGCATGGGGGATGTGTAGCATGAGTCGGGTGTGAGGCACAACACATGGTGTGTAATTCATGTGTAGCGAAGCGTGACGCGAAAATCACGTGGGTTGTGAGTGCGGAGCGTGACGCGGAAATCACGTAAGAGTGGCGCAACACATGGCGCGGAATTCATGTGGGGTAGGTGCGGAGCGTGTCGCGGAAATCACGTAAATTGCGTAGCACATGGCGCGAAATTCATGTGTAGCGGAGCATGACGCGGAAATCATGTAAGTAGTGCAGCACATGGCGCGGAATTCATGTGTAGCGGACCATGACGCGGAAATCATGTAGTTAGCGGAGCATGACGCAAAAATCATGTGGAGTCTAGTGCGTGCGTTGCATAGCATGTGGTGCATTGGCATGAGTTAGTTGTTTTTAAGCATGTGGTTAGTTTTAAGCTTGAAAGCATGTTTCTTATTGTAGTTGTGTAACTTGTTGGATGCGTGTGTTGAACATGTTGCTTGTTTGGTTGCTTGTTTGTGGTTTGGTAAGTGTGAGTTGCTTACCAGTACCACGGTTGTACATATACCCCCTTCCCCACCTTCCCCCTAACATTTTAGATGTTGCAGGTATCGAGGATGATCCGGACCTTGGTGGCGAGGAGGACAGCTACGAGGAAAAGTCCCTAGAGTGGTGGAGTCCGTGTGGTTATGTTTTCCTAGTTGTTTTAGTAGATAGTTTGATTAGTTTGAGTTGTTGATCTGTACCTCTGAGATGGTGAGGGATTCACCTGAGAATGGTCGAGTTTATGTTCTCGACTTCTTTGTTTTGTTTAAGTTGATAAGATGTTTAGCTAGTGGAATAGCTTGTTCTTTCGTTAATGAGTTGTCTTTAGTTCCGCTGCATGGAATCAAATTATTGCATGTATTGATAAAGTATGATTTGTCTGGAGATAGGTTGTGAAATCTGGCTGTAGTTTGGTGGAGTTTCGCTTGTTGCATGATTTAGAAGTGTTTATATTTATATCAGGTGAAGTAAAATTTTGGTTTAGGTCATTTTACGCCGTTATGCTGCCAAAATTTTCGGTATGCTCAGTTTTAAAGTGGTTCAGATCCATAGCTAAGGGTTTAGAGTTGAAGTGGCGCCTCTAGGCTAGAGGTTGAAAAATCTGGGGCATTACAATCATAATCTATGCAACTAGTTTAATTGCTTGTCATGACAACGGGATTAGTTGATTAAACTTAGATTCCTAACATGAATCAGAGCGTAATAATTAATGAATTTTAATGGCGCTAAGGACACTTAGGTTGTTAAAATTAATTAATTACAATTAGGGGAGGTCGAAAGGAGAACCTATGTGATTAACGGAGATTCTAGGATTATAATTAGTTGGGGCAACGAGATAGGATAATTATAATAAATGTTTAGCTAATAATTGATTTTCAAGACTCCACTTCTCATTAAGAACTCCACTTCTCCATATTTTATTTTTGTTGATTGATCAAATTGATTTCTTTAATTGCTTTGATTTTTAAATTCTTTTTAATTGCAGGTTTTGGTACCTAGATATTATTTCTCCCAAGTACTTTTAGTGTACAAGAGAATTTTTTTTTGCTTTGCTTAATTTTCGCTTCGCCTCCCTATGGATTTGATACTCGGAATTCTTCCATTTTACTATTAATTGTGAAGACCCGTGCGCTTGCGGTAATCGACTCAACAACAAGTTTTTGGCGTCGTTGCCAGGGAGGCTTGTTTTTTAAGCAAATCAAATTTTATTGACATAAAAAAGAAAGGGATAAATAGTAATTTAGGTGTAAATACCGTTAGTTAGCTTGGTTTCTATTTCACTAGGATGACCTGAGTGGGTTATAGACTCTTGTCCACGAGGGATTGTCCTTTGATTTGTATGGGTGAGAGTGGCCTGCACGCCGACTCTGTTGGGTTTTATGCCCTAAAACTCGTAGATAGTGAATGTAAACAAATTTTATACTTGTATTTAATAAAGTGTTATTTAGTTTCAGTAATAAAATGTTATTGTTAAATATTGCACTATTTGACCCAAATCCAATAAACTAAGATCCAAGGTTGTTTGTATGTAACTTCAACTAGTATGTGGGGACACGGGGATCGATGTTCAAGTAACAACCTAAAAAATCTATAGTACAAGGATAAGGTTGGGTACCTTATCATGGTGACACTATGGATACAGGCCGCTTTGTATTATGATACAAACGCAATGATCCAACGCGTTCATGTGTTTGACATGCGAGTGGGGGTTGAAGGATTGGAATTCCCAATTCCGATAAAGCGGAAGCAATTGGACCGTTCGTATTTAATTTTATTTCGCAAAATACCAATACATTGACAAAAAGTTAAGCGGTGAAAAACATACCTCCGTTGACGACTCTGAATGCTTCAACGGACACCACCACGAGGACTTCCCCACTATAACTCTGATATTAGGAATGTAGTTGTAGGACTACCTAATCTTGGATGGGAAAAACTCTAGAGAGAAAATTCTCCCTAAAGTTCTTGAGTTGAGAGAATATGACAGGGAGGCTAGAGAGAATGCAAGAGTGCATTCTTGTGGCCTTATGTTGTTGTACCTAAACCCTAGGTTTAGTGTTCTATTTATAGGAGAAAGGCCATGAATAAAATATTCATTTAAAATCAATTATTTCCATAACTGATTTAACATTTTTCATAATTAATCAATTCCATGACCAACCAATTCCATGACCAATCAATTCCATAATTGATTAATCTTTTCCATAAATGATTGATCACTTCCATAAGTGATTAAATCATTTCCATAAATGATTAATTACTTCCATAAGTTATTAATCATTTCCATGATTGATTAATTTTCAATTAATTAATTCTTTAATTAATTAATCACCAATTAAATAACATATATTTAATTTCAGACCTTCTATTAGTTAATTAATTAATTATCCAATTAAATATCATATATTTAATTTGAGGCCTTCAATTAATTAATTCTATAATATGAATCAAATTCATATTAAAATTTGAACTCCTTCAAATTCTCTTATATCCTATAAATTTAATATGAATCAAATTCATATTAATATTTGAACTTCTTCAAATATTTATTTATCTCATAGACTATAGTTTAATTAAATCTCATTTAATTTAAACTAAATTGAATAATTAATTAATTCATAATTAATTAATTCATCTTCCAATTGAATACCATATATTTAATTAGACATATATTTGAACTCTTTCAAATATATCAATCTCTCAATATTATAAAGTTTAATCTCAAATTAGACTTTATATTTTAATGCATCACTATACATTATATTAATTTGTATCTCGTACAATTAACGTAATTCCCAATATAAATTCGAACTATTCAAATTCTCTCAAGATATATTTGTTCCTAATTTCTCTTTACGAGCAAGCAGGGGGACCTAATGGACTTACTGATCAGAAGCTCCAATGATATGAGGTTAATAGATTAAACTCATTAATCAGGTTAACCAATATTCATTAATTGTGGGTCATTCCAATAAAGACCCACAGCTGAACTCTTCTCCCTGTAGAACATTTCTGTGTCCATGGATGTAGACCTATGCCGGTAAGTCAATCCTTCACGAGTGTCTGTAATCACAGTTGGGTCAAATTACCGTTTTACCCCTGTGTTACATTTGTCTCCTTAAGTACCAACGCTCCTCTAATGAACAACCTCTTTATGGTCCAACCATTAGTTTATGGTCCAACCATTAAACAGAAAGTCCCTCTAGGGCCAGTGAGAGGGTGGGATCCCTTTGTTCAAGTCCCGGAGTCACCACTTAAGGGAACACTCATGTACTTAACCTAGAAGCGGGAATGAGTGAATTCCTTCTTGTGTTGTCATGTCCCCAGCCTCCCACTCGGTCTTGTCCCCAAAAAGGAAGGCATATTGAGTCGGCGTATTGGCCACTCTCACCCATGCTAATCAAAGGACAATCCCTCATGAGAAGGAGTTCATGACACTCAGGATTAAGACTGAGTTACCTAGGTCATCATATTGAAACAGTAACCTAATTAGTTAACGGTGTTATAACTAATGGTTGACTATTTCGTGGTCCGGTCTTATGCAAACTCATTGCATAGGATACCCCCACTTGCATGTCTACTACATGGACGTTTTGGATCAATACGTCTGTATCAAATACAAAGTGGGTCGTATCTCATAGTGTTACCAGGATAAGGTACCCAACCTTATCCTTGTACTATAGACCTTTTAGGTTGTTACTTGAACATCGATCCTCGTATGTCCCCACATACTAGTTCAAGTTACATACAAACAACCTTGAATCTTAGTTTATTGGATTTGGGTCAAATTGTGCAATATTTAACAATAACACTTTTTTGAAACAAGTATACAATTTGTTTACATTCACTATCTACGAGTTTTAGGGCATAAAACCCAACAGGGGTATCCTATGAAATGAGTTTGCATAAGACCGGACTGTGAAATAGTTAACCACTAACTGTAACGCCGTTAATTGGCTTGGTTTCTATTTCACTAGGATGACCTAGACAACTCAGTCTCAATCTGAGTGGATAATGGACTCATGTTCACGAGGAGTTGTCCTTTGATTTGTATGGGTGAGAGTGGCTAGCATGTCGACTCAATAAGCCTACAATTTTGGGGACAATACCGAGTGGGGAGCTGGGAACATAATCACACAAGATGAAATTCACTCATTCCCAACTCTAGGGTAAGTAGAGGTGTGTTCCCTTAAGTGGTGTCTCTGGGACTTGAACAATGGGCCTAACCCTCTCTATGGCACGAGAGGGACTTCTGATCTTTAGGTCCATTAGGTCCCACTAGTAGCTCGTAAAAAGACTTGAAGCAAACAAATATAAATTGTAAATTGAAAGTGTTCAATTTATTTGGGGAATCGTATAATGTATATTGATGCATTATAATATAAAGTTTATGAAACTTTATAATATAATTTTTGAATTAATTCTTGAAAGAAAATATTTGAAAGAGTTCAAATAAATTTAATATGAATTGGATTCATATTAATTTCAATAAAATCCCTAAGATTAAATATATGATATTTAATTGGGTAATTAATTAATTATTAATTAGAGACCTTTTCCTATTAGGAAAGAAAATAGTTGAAAGAGTTCAAATAAATTTAATATGAATTGGATTCATATTAATTTTAATTTTAATAAAATCCCAAAGATTAAATATTTGATATTTAATTGGGAAATTAATTAATTATGGAATTAATTATTTATTTATTAAAATTAGAGACATTTTCCTATTAAGAAAATGTCTTCCTTTTCCTATTAGGAAAAAGGTCTTGGCCTTTACTATATATAGGACCCCTGGGGTGCCTTGAAAGGTGTCTCATATTCTCTTCTTCTCTCAGAGATCTTTCCTAAAACACTCCAACAAGTCTCCTGCTTCAAGAAGTCTTAGAGATATACTGGTGTAGTTGATTGGTGGTGTTTGCACAAGAGGGTTGTTGCGTTTTCAATCTTATTGGCAAGAAAAGGAGAATTGATCAATGCTTTCTACAAAAATAAGTTTTCTATGAAATCCTTGATCACTAGGATCAATCTAGTTGATCTTTTAGCATGTTTATAACCTATGTACAATCCATTAAATATAGATTTATTGTTGTAATATATTGCAATTAGAATCTAAGACTCTGAGTAGGTTCAGTAATACTTTCCGTTGCGTGAGACTTTTATCCCTTCAGACTCAATAAGCCTACCATCTTGGGGACAAGACCGAGTGGGGAGCTGGGAACATAATCACACAAGATGGAATTCACTCCTTCCCGAATCTAGGGTAAGTAGAGGTGTGTCCCCTTAAGTGGTGTCTCCAGGTCTTGAACAATGGGGTATGCCCTCTCTATGGCACGAGAGGGACTTCTGTTTGCTGGTTGGACCTTAAACATGTTGTTCATTAGAGGAGCACTGGAACTTAAGGAGGAAGAGGTAGCCCAGGGGTAAAACGATAATTTGACCTAGTTGGGGTACAAACACACGTGAAGGGTTGACTTGTTGTTGATGGTCGATATCCGTGGACACAAAAATATATCTGCAGTGAGAAGAGTGTAGTTGTGGTTCTTTAATGGAGTGAACCACAGTTAAGGAACATTGATTAACTTGGTTAATGAGTTTAGCCAATTAATCTCATATCATTGGAGCTTCTGATTTGTAGGTCCATTAGGTCCCATCGATAGCTCATTTAGAGTGTTGAGGTAGATTTCTAAGGGAGAATTGTATATTCAAAAGGGTTAGAATGGTAAGTTTAAAATATGAATTGGATTTGTATTAAAACTATAGGTTAAAATTAATGTACATTGGGTGCACATTAATATTATAGTTTATTTGAGAGATATATTGTTAAATATATGATATTTAATTATAGTATTAATTAATTATTTGTTTTAATTTAATTTAATTAAATTTTGATTTAATTGAATTACATTAAAACTATAGGTTATGTGGAATATACTTATATAAATGTGATTTATGTAAATAATATTAAATTAAATGTTAATTTAATTAAATAATTAATTAATAATTTGATTTATTTATTAATTAATGTTATATAAGTTATGTCAACTGATTAAACCTAGTCTTCCACTAACCTAGGGCTAAAACGTGTATGGGAGCTTTTTTAGGAGGGTGTAGTTTTTATCCGTTGTGTAACTCCCTCCCATAAGATTCTCTCAATTCAGTCACACGTTAGTTTTTTCTCCCTGTCTCTCAAACCCAGACTCTCTACGTTTTCACTCTCCAAGAAACACAGAGACCAAAAATTCTCCTAAAACCTTAGAGATCTAATTGCTCCAACGAGCTATCAACTCGAAATCCTACACGAGGATACCGGTGTGATCAAGTGGTGGTGTTCCTCATCAAATTATAGCAAAGAAACTCCTTGAAGGTTGCTGGAATTTATGGATTAACGGGTAGAAATTTGTGAATTTCGATCAAGAAAGCTCCTAGTAGTAGGTATCTCTTTTCTTGATCGACAGGATCTCTCAATCTAGATTAGATCTAGGTTGTTTATGTTTTTCCAACATGTTTTTATGGCATTTGCAATAGGTTTAATGTGACTTTATTCTACTGTGATTAAACAAACCGTATTGGTTTGATTAAAATAAAAATTAAGTGTGGTTCCTGTTAATCTTCCGTTGCGTAGGGTTTTTATCCATGCAAGAAGGACTTTTTGTTTAATGGTTGGACCATAAACAGGTTGTTCATTAGAGGAGCGTTGGTACTTAAAGAGACAGATGTAACATAAGTGTAAAACGATAATTTGACCCAACTGTGGTTACAAACACTCGTGAATGATTGACTTACTGGTATAGGTCTATATCCGTGGACACATAAATGTTCTACAGTGAGAAGAGTTTAGTTGTGAGTCTTTAGTTGAATGACCTACCGTTAATGAATACTGGTTAACCTGATTAATGAGTTTGGCCAGTTAACTTCATATCAAATATTATATATTTGAAGGAGTTCAAATATATGGTTAATTAAGTATATGATATTTAATTGGTAAATCAATTAATTAATTATGGATTAATTAATTATTCAATTTAGTATAATTAAATGTGATTTAATTAAACTATAGTATATGAGAGAAATAAATATTTGAAGAAATTCAAATATTAATATGATTTTGATTTATATTAAATTTTAGGATATAAGAGAATTTGAAGGAGTTCAAATTTTAATATGAATTTGATTCGTATTATAGAATTAATTATGTGGGTAATTAACTAATTAATTGAAAGCCTAAAATTAAATATATGATATTTAATTGGATAATTAATTAATTAATAGAAGGTCTGAAATTAAATATATGATATTTAATTGGGTAATTAATTAATTATAGAACTAATTAATTAGGTAATTAATCAATTATGGAAATGATTAATCACTTATGGAAGTAATGAATCATTTATGGAAATGATTAATCAATTATGGAAAAGATTAATCATTTATGGAAATAATTGATTATTTGTGAATATTTTATTCATAGTCTTTTTCCTATAAATAGAACATTAAACCAAGGGTTTAGGTGATACACAAAACACAACCCTAAGGTCTCATTCTAGCCTCCCTCTCATATTCTCTCAACTCAAGAACACAAAGGGAGAATTTTCTCTCTAGAGTTTTTCTCATTCAAGACTAGGTAGTCCCACAACTACGTTCCTAATCTCAAAGTCATAGCGGGGAAGATCAATTGGTGGTGTCCAAAATGTTGACGCTTGATCCATATGAAATCAAGAAAGGCGTTCTTGATATTTCAGAGACGACAACGACGATATGTATGTTTCTTCCCTTTAGATCAGATCTAAGGTTGTATGCTTAGCCTTAATATAAATCTAGAATAGTTCTATGTTTATTGTCAATGTATTGGAATTCTAATCCTTCAATTTGACGCGATATCTTGATTTTGCACGTTTGAGCTTTTCTTTGCTGTGCACCGAGAGGGTCTCCAACAAGTGGCTCCATCGCAATTTCCTGCAGAAAAATTCCTTCTGGGGTTTCCTACTGTTGAACTTCTCATAGTTCCTTCAACTTCCTTCTTTGCTCCTTACGGCGCTGTCGGAAAGTATTCTCTATCTCAGGGTCAAAATTAAATTCAAGTCTTTTGAGCATATACCAATCCAATCGGTAAAAAAATCCTTTAAAAAAGAATTGGTATCCTATGACAGAGGATTTTGCGGTCGCAAACCGATCGCAGTTCCTACTCTAAAGAAACAAAAATTTGTGTTAATCAATCGTTTTACCAAAATCTCCCCGTCAATGGCACCAAAAACTTGACGTGCGTCATGCTACAAATGTAACGCCCCGCGTTTCGAAATCGAGCCATTTTGAAATTTATTGGGCGTTCTTATTCTAATTTTGGAAAATTAGAATTTAACTTTGGCTTCGGGTCGTTAAACTAAATTTCTAAAATTTAGGGGAAAGAGATTTTTAATTAAATCTTTAAATTTCCTAAAGTTAGAGGTTTAATATTTGATATTTGTTTTACATATCAAAAGACCCAAACTCTTCCTAATCAGTTTAAATCCCGAATTCTTTAGGAGCTAAATTTGGATTAAAATTCAAATTGACATTTTAAAGTCGAATCTTAGATAATCCTAATTCCTTTTTTTAAATTGGGTCTTCAGTTCTTAGGGTTTTATTTAAGGAAAAGAGAAAATAAAAAGAAAGAAAACCCTAAAAGCATCTCTTTCTCCCTCTCTTCTTCGTGTAGCCGCTCAGCACCCCCCCTTGCATTTTGGTTTCTTCTTCGAGCAACAGACCGTGGTGTTCCTCCTTCAGCTTCTTCTTGCGCCGCCAACCACTCGAAGACCCATCTCCGTCGATCTCTCCCTCCCTCACGTGAGTCTTCTCCTCCACGCAAGCAGTCGACCTCGCGCGTCTCTCCCTCTGCGCGTCTCTCTCTCTCGCGACTCCCTCTCCCCCTCGCGTGTTTGTTCGACTCGAGAAGCAAGACCCACGCGGACCTCCATCTCCTCAGTCGATCTCTCTCTCTCCCGTGTTCTGACGCCAACAGCAACAGATCCGTGGCCTTGTATTCACAAACGTGGGCTGACAAGTTTCGCAACTTCGGGTTTTCACCTTCAAACTTGCGTGTAAGGACTCTTTTTCTCTTGCATCTCTTTCAAGTTTCGCAATCAGCGAGTTTAACCCACTGATTTCTCTTGTTTTCGGCTGGGCTAGTGAGTAGTGGCTGGAGTCTTCGTCGTTCTGGCGTGTTGTGCACGTTCGGGCTAATTTAAAGTCTGTTTCAGCGTGTTCGGACTCTTTCGGTAAGTTTCAGCGATGACCCATGCTTGTTTGAGTTCGAATATAGTTTACCCATTCGTTATCGACTTCAAAATTGCAGAATTAGGTGTATTCAATTGCTGTTCAGCGAGCGTTTGATCTCAAATATCGTGTTCAGTAAATACCCACAACTCGAAAGACCTTGATTTTGGTTACCCATAACCCGGTGACTTGGGATCTTGGTTGTTGGGTCGTTTCGAACACAAGTCGGCTTGTCTCAAGGTTATTTGAGCACTAAGCGGTAAATTCCAACACCCTTTACCTTCCTTTATTAAGTCTATTGGGTGTTGTCTATCAATTCCTAACCGTTAGAAGTTGTTGCTTGTAGTTTGAGCTCTTTTAGGCTCTTCCGGTTGAGAATCAAGTGGTTTCGGTAAGTAACCAGTTTCTAAGCACTCTTTAGTTCTATCATTAGGTTCTTAAGCTTGGTTTTGACTCGTAGTATTTATCCTGATGCTTAGGAGCGCCTTATATGTAAGTAGTTCTTACCTGATAAAGTCTGTTTGATTGCATGATGCACGTTGCTTGTTACTTGCTTTATAATTATTCTCTTGTTTCTTGCTTTGCTTATATATATATATATATATATATATGTGTGTGTGTTGTGCTTCTCGTTTCTGTGTTAGATATATATATATGAGATATTCGAATAGCATGAACTGTTGTTGTGTGATGCTTGGTTGTTAAGCATGCTAGTTGTTATGCTTTTATGAGTTAAGCATGAGTCGAGACTCGAGAGTATGTTGTTGTTGTATGTATATGCTTGGTGGGCATGGTACAGGTGTCTAGAAGCATGATGCAGGGCATATGCATTCTAGGTAGTTTGGTGTGGTATGTATCTTGGTGGGCATAGTACATGAGTCTAGAAGCATGTTGCAGGGCATATGCAATCTAGACAGTTGTAATAAAGAGGTCAGGTACCTGAAGGTGAAAGAAAGCCTAGTTAGGTGAATGTCAGTGCGCCTCGGGTACAAATGGTCGAGGGGTGACATGTCGCCAGTGGTTTAAGAGGAGCATCGAGACCTTGGGTACAAATGGTCAGGGATCGGTGTGATGAGTCTAGAAAGCATCGGTGCACCTTGGGTACAAATGGCCAAGGGGCGATGCACAGTTCGAGACCTTGGGTACAAATGGTCAAGGGTCGAATGCCGAGCTCCGTAGAGAGCATTGTGGCCCTGGGTACAAATGGTCAGGGGACAGTGCGGCTCGAAGGATCAGTCTTGGAGAGTCATGTGAAAGTTAAACATAAGTGTTGAGTGAGCTCGTGGAGCTCGAGTGATTAGTGTTTTGCATAGAGAGATGCATGAGTTATGGCTTAGGAGAGTCACTTGTTTTACTAGCTTTTGAGCATGACGTTGTGTGTATAGCTTTGAGAAATATGTTGTTTGTGCATGAAAAGCATGTTGGTTGCTTGGTTGTTGTTTGATGGCTGCTCAGGTAGGAGGGGCTACTTACCAATACCATGGTTGTACTGACCCCCTCCCTTCTCTCCCCCCAACTTTCAGATTATGCAGGTTATGAGGACCGTCTTAACCATGGTGATGCAGAGGAGATGCATGAGGAGGGACCATAGCTAGATAGTGCTATTTGTCCTTTATAGTTTCGTATGGACCATAGCTAGATAGCATTTTGTTTCCTTTATATTCTCGTTGGTAGGATAGTTGTTGCTTATTATGTTGGACAACTGTTTGTCCTTTTGATTTAGTCTTGAAGTTTATTCTTGTTGATACTCCAGACTTAGTTGAGTTGTTTAATAGACTTTATCTCTTATTTCAGGTCATAATGACCAAGTTTGTTTCTATTAAGTTAAAGTGTAATTAGTTGTACTTCGTTGAGTTTTAGTCTTGGATGTTCCTACTTATTTGAATTATATTGTCGCGAGACCTGACTCGCTAGTTTCTGTGAAGTTCTGCTGTGTTGTAGCATGTTATTGTAGTTGGAATTATTTTAGAACTGTTCTTATTGTGCCAGCAGGTGTTTGAAAATTTTGGGTTAGTCCGTTATATGTCGTTATGCTGTCAAAATTTTTTGGAGCACTCGGTTATTTTGTTTTAAATGTTATTAATGTCGCTAGGATAGTTTATAAAATCCTGGGGCGTTACAACTAATGCGCAACAAGCAGTTCGTGTACAAGTATACACTATCAAGTAATATAGTGGAAAGTATTCTAGATATCGTACCCAAGGGAGATGGTCGTGACTACCTAAGTTAACACAAGGCTCTGTAAAACTGGAACCTCCTTTTAATTTGCAGCCACGATTGGTAACACAAAAAAAAAAAGTTTGATTGGGGTTTTAGTTTTAAGACAAAAGTTGAAGGATTAAAATTCCTTGCAGCAGAAGCGTATATCAAATCGAATCGTTGTTAATTGAGTTAAAACGAAAACACCGATACATTGGCCTTAAAATTACAGAACAATTCTATAATCTAATTGATTAAGCATGCATTACTAAACAATTTAGAGATTTGGAGACCTACTTGTTGAACAACGAATTTCTTCTCTGCACAATGCTCCAAAAAGCACGAACAATTTGTCCAACGAACACCACCATCAAAGAGCACCCACTATGCTCTGGATTCTTGAGGTTTGGATTGTTGATACGTGTCCTGCTCCCACTTACTATAAAATACTCCCTCATTCACCTTGATATTGATCCGTGCAAACACCATCCGTAGGGGGTCACTCCCAGGGTGACTCGAAGCCAAGCATGGACCTCACGTTGTGAACTCTTGAGGACGTGACAACAAAACTTGATTTATGAAAATCTTGTTTTGATATATTTCCTCCCACTAAGTATTTTTATAATTAGAGAGTCTATTACTTAGGTAAATTCCGGCTAAGTGAATTTATCTAAGTCTATGCCTGTATATAACTCTTATATAGAGATCTTTACACTAATGTCTAGGTGAATTAAACCCTTTTAATTACCTAGTGACATTGCATGCTAACATTAAACTATGATTAATTCAACTCAGGTTCCGGATCTGTTCCCAGGTATGAGGTGTTTCGTAACCGTCAACTTAGATACCCCCATCCTAGATAGAACTTCACAGGGAGAGTTCCCTTATAACCATAGTAATGTTTTTCCTACTAAGTGCATTAAAACTATTTTAATCCTAAGTAAGAATATAATTCTAATCCTATTATAATTAAAATGAGCTTAGGTCTAATTAATTTTAAACAACTTAAAATTAATTCATTTTAACCTAAGGTCCTATGTTTGCATGCAACTCTTTGTTATAGGTTGACGGTTTCTAATCAATTTTATAACTATTATAAAATTTTAATAATTAGCCCTATAACATGCTGCTATGATGTTTCCAAATAAAAATCTAATTCAAATTATTAAACACCATAACGCTCATGACGCCGATAATATAACAATTATATTAATCTAAAGTGGTGTCATGCTTCATGCAATTTCATTTAATTAATATTGATTATATTAAATAATCATCCACGAAATTAAAATACATGAAATTTGACATTAATATAATATAACATTTATATTAATCTAATTAATGTCATGCTCAATGCTATTCTATTTTCATTTAATTAATATAACATTTTATATTAAATCATACATGAAAACAAGCATTGACATTTATTTCCATTCATAATATAACTATTATATTAATACTCATGAAAATTAAATTTAAGCATGCATGCTACATTAATAAAATATAACATTTTATATTTATCTAATTAATGTCATGCATCATGGTTTACCAATTTCATATATATTTAATATAACAATTATACTAAATAACTCATGAAATTTAAATTCATGCATAATTACCATACATTATAACAATTATAACATAAATATGCATGAAAACATGCTTAACCTATGGTGGGATTTTAATCTATATGACATTCATAATGCACATAATTAAAATAGCTGAATAGACCAGTATTTTTGCACCCTAAGGCATAAAATAGTTGAAAAATTACATTAATTGATCAAATTCTAGCCCTAAACAGCCATGTAATGGGTCTGAGCCGCCTCGAACTCCTTCGAACCGCTCAGAACCGACCGGAATCGTGTTAGAATCGCCCGAACCGATCCCAAATAGCTCGAACCAGACTACATCAGCAGTGAACAAGACCAGATCAGCAGTGAACCAGACCAACAGGGCTTCTAACCGGAC
Source organism: Luffa acutangula (assembly GCA_036850905.1). NCBI lineage: Eukaryota > Viridiplantae > Streptophyta > Magnoliopsida > Cucurbitales > Cucurbitaceae > Luffa > Luffa acutangula. The sequence continues at coordinate 25,249,321 of CM072097.1, read as the reverse complement.
CGACCAGGGCGAACCAGACCGGAAACCATCTACTCAGGCTGCACGCAAATTTAAAAAAAAAATTATTGCAATTCAAGCTCGAACTCACGCATTCATTGATGTTAGGAACAAATGCACGCCAACTACCCCATTACCCACATTTGAAATATAACTAACACAAAATGATATTATTCCGTAACCGCTCATGAAACCGTTTCACGCCGCACGTCTCGCTCAACGTTCCGCGAAATCGGAAACTACCGTTAGTATCTCTAAGCTGGCCCAATTCTTTCTAGCCCTTATTCTTCAGCGTCGCGACTCTGTTGAGCAAGGTCTCGACGCTACGCCTCTAAACAACATACTGTCTTTCGATTCCAACAACGATTCTTCTCCAATTTCAACCCCGATTCGAGCAAATTTCACCAAATTGAAATCCTGATTCACTAGACACGGACTTACATGACTCGATTTACAACTTTTGCCCAAAAAACACAGGCCTTTACACGATCAAATCGATGAAATTGTAAATCTAAGGCCAAAAATACCTAACCAGTCTATCAGCAATATTCTCATCAAATATGCAGAATTTACTCACCAAAAACCAATGCAAGTTTCGTAGAAACAAAACTAAACAACGATTGGGCTCTGATAACATTTGAAGGATTAAAATTCCTTGCAGCGGAAGCGTATATTAAATTGATTCGTTGTTAATTGAGTTAAAACGAAAACACCGATACATTGACATTACAATTACATAACAATTCTATAATCTAACAGATTAAGCATGCAATACTAAACAATTTAGAGATTTGGAGACCTACTTGTTGAAGAACGAATTTCTTCTCTACAAAATGCTCTAAAAAACACGAACAATTCGTCCAACGAACACCACCATCAAAGAGCACCAACTATGCTATGGATTCTTGAGGTAATTTGGATTGTGGGATCCAACCTTTGCCTTGAAAGGGAATCGATTTTCAGCAAAAGAGTTGCTGTAAAATCCTTGAGAGCTTGAGAGAGTTTTTGAGAGTTTTGTTGGTATGTGTACGATTATCCGCAAGCGCACGGGTCGTGACAAGTAATATAAAACGGTAGTAATACCGAGTATCGAATCCACAGGGAGGCGAAGCGAAACTTAAGCAAATAATTAAAATTTCTTGAGCACTAAAAATACTTAGGCGAAATAATATTTAGGGACCACTTCATGCAATAAAAAAAATTCAAATTCAAGACAATTAACGAAAACAAATTGATTAATCAAAAATAAAATATGGAGAAAGAGTTTTCTTTAAATGGGAAGAGGGGTCTTGAAAATCAATGATTAGCTACATAGTTGTTATAATTATCCTATCTCATTGCCCAACTAATTATAATCCTAGAATCTTCGTTAATCACATAGGCTCTCCTGTCGGTTTCCCCTAATTGTAATTAATTCATTTTAACAACCTAAGTGTCCTTAGCGCTATTAAAAATCATTAATTATTACGCTCTGATTCATTTTAGGAATCTAAGTTTAATCAACTAATCCCGGTGTCACAACGGGCAATTAAACTAGTTGCATGGATTATGATCTATCCTAATTTCTCTCTGTCGAGTTTCCATTAAGAATCGAATCATTACACAATTGGCCAGATTGAGTAAAGCATTAAGCACATCCATACAAATAATTACGACATGGGCTAGAGACAAGAAATTATAACAATATTTGAACTATCATTTCATTTCAAGACCCCAATTTGGGGTTTTAGCTACACATGGCTAAAATATCCATAATAATTACAAGAGAAAGCATTTAAAGAGCAATAAAGGTGATAGCGAGCAGAAATGTCGCTATTTTAGTCTCAAATTATTAAGCTTTTTGGTGCTTTAATTGTGATTTTAATGAATATATTTAATGAATTTTGTTATTTTGTCTTTAGGAGCATAAATGATGATTTTGGGAGAAAAAGAGCCAAAATTGATGGAATTATAGCCCAAATAAAAGTATGAAGCCCAAAGAAGACATCCATGAGGAAAAGTCCAAGAGAAATGAAGAAGAAGGCCCAAAAATCAGCCCAAAAAGAAGCTGATTTTTCTGGAAAATCTGGACAGCGTCTCGACGCTTAGCAAGGCAGCGTCGCGACGCTGCCCTTTCTTGTTGCCCAAGCCGCGTGCGCAGCAGCGTCGCGACGCTTGGCAAGGCAGCGTCGCGACGCTACCCCTTTTCCAGGCCTATAAATAGGAGCCCTTGGTGCCTCATTTGGAATCATCAATCAATCATCAATCAATCAAATTATCACTCATTCCTTTCTTTCCTTTCTTAAGACTCCTTTTTTGGAGCCCCTCTCAAGGCTTTTGAGCCTTTTTGAGAGGGTTCTTCTAGTGGGAATTTTTGGGGAATTTTGGGGAGCAATTCTAGAGGCTCGAGGAGTAGTCAGCGGGGGCTCCAAGCGTCAGCAAGGGGTTTTTCGACGGTCAATTCCTTTTCCTTTATGCCTTTTAATATGCTTTCCCTTGTAATTATTGTAGATATTATGTGTAGCTAAACCCCAATTTGGGGTCTTGAAATGAAATGTTAGTGGAAATATTGTTATAATTTCTTGTCTCTTGCCCATGTCCTAATTATTTGTATGGATGTGCTTAATGCTTTACTCAATCTGGCCAATCGTGTAATGATTCGATTCTTAATGGAAACTCGACGGAGAGAAATTAGGATAGATCATAATCCATGCAACTAGTTTAATTGCCCGTTGTGACACCGGGATTAGTTGATTAAACATAGATGGCGCACGATAACTCGTTCAAGGGACATCCTTCCGAGGATCCTCACTCTCATCTGCGATCATTCCTAGAAATATGTGGGACGGTAAAGATGAACGGAGTTCCGGCCGACGCAATCAGATTGAGGCTATTTCCATTTTCTCTACAGGATAAAGCAAAAGATTGGCTCGAATCAGTCGAGACGGGCAGCATCAGTACTTGGGACGAGCTTGCCCAGGCTTTTCTGACAAAATTTTTTCCACCAGCTAAGACTACCAAGCTGCGGACTGAAATTGGAACATTCAGACAGCTTGACGAAGAACAGTTATACGAAGCGTGGGAAAGATATAAGGAAATGCTTAGGCGATGCCCCCAACACGGATATCCTGATTGGCTTCAGGTACAGTTATTCTATAATGGATTAAACCCCTCCACAAAGACAGTCCTAGACACATCAGCAGGAGGGAGTTTTCTTTCAAAAACGGTAACAGAAGCCAAGGACCTGCTTGAGGAAATGGCGGCAACAAGTTATCAATGGCCGACGGAGAGAGGAACAGTTACAAAAAAGGCTGGATTATATGAATTGGATGAGTCAAGTTCACTGAAAGCGCAACTGGCATCTCTGACCAATGCTCTAAACAAATTGACGTCATCTGAGGTGGTTAAGTCCATTTCCACCTTAGCTGAAGGACATTCGAAGAAAGAAGGTCAAGATGTGGAAGAAGTTCAATACATAGGAAACAGATCATATACTCAAGGAGTACCGAACTTCTACCACCCCAGTCTGCGCAATCACGAGAACTTCTCATATGCGAATACGAAGAATGTTTTGCAGCCACCCCCAGGTTTTGCATCAACGAGTACTCCTGAGAAGAAAAATAATCTAGAGGAGATGGTGGCTTTATTCATCAAGGAACAGAGAATACTGAATGTGAATCTCCAGACATCAGTGAACAACCACGACGCAGCTCTAAAGAATATGGAAGTACAGATAGGTCAGATTGCTTCAGCAGTAAATGCCCTGCAGAAGGGAAAATTTCCAAGCGATACTGAGCCTAACCCGAAAGAGCAGTGTAAGATGGTGGTTCTGAGAAGTAGCAGAAGACTGGAGGACAGTTCAGAGAAGAAAAAGGAAGAAGAAAAGAGAAGGGATGAAGATGAAGGGGCTGAGGCACAAAAAGCCTCCTCTGAAAGGTTCCAACATCCTCCTAACTCTATTGAATTAAAATGTGATTTTTCTAACAGCTGTGCAGGTAAAAAAGAAGAAGAGAAGCAGAATGACAATAAAAAGATGACTGAGGAAGAAGTGGTTCCATGCAACCACCATGACAGAGGTTCGCATATTAGCCCGCCCAAGCGGAGGGGCGAATGTCCAACCTTTGATTACAGGGAGTTACCTTTTCCTCAAAGATTTAAGAATGTCAAATTAGATGAACAGTTTCAAAAATTTTTAGAAATGTTTAAAAAGTTGACTGTGAATATTCCATTGGTAGAAGCTTTGTATAATATGCCGAATTATGGAAAATTCATGAAGGAAATGCTTTCTAAAAAGAAAAGTCTGAAAAAAGAAGTTTTTAATTTATCTGAGAGTAGCAGTACCATCATTTCTGGTAGGATACCCTCTAAGCAGAAAGACCCAGGGAGTTTTACTGTTCCCTGTACCATAGGAGAAGTATCCTTCGATAGGGCTTTGTGTGATTTAGGAGCAAGTATAAATTTGATGCCCTACTCTGTGTACAGGAAGATTGGTTTATCAGGTATGACAGACACTGACGTCACTCTCCAGCTTGCTGACAGATCGATTACCCACCCGATGGGTGTTGTGGAGGACGTGTTGGTGAAAGTCAACAAATTCATCTTCCCTGTAGATTTCGTGGTACTAGACATGAAGGAGGACAAAGAGGTGCCAATTATCTTAGGCAGACCTTTCCTAGCCACTGGTAAGGCCGAGATTAGCGTGCACACAGGTAAACTTACCTTGAACATTAATGATGAAAAAGTCGTGTTTAGTATTTTTGGCCAAGATGAATCTATTTGTAGCTTGCATACATGTTTTTCTGTTGGGCCTGAATACTTGACTGATGACGATGAAGAGGTAGACTATAACCTTGGCCTAGGCTTAGGAGAAATGCTTATTGATAATGTGGATTTTGATCATGATGCATATATGGATAATCCTCTGTTTGAAAATGATTTGGATCTGCCTGACTTCGAGAATGAATTAGACTTGCCTGCTTGTGAAAATGAAAGATCTGCACTTGATGATTTACCTTCCTTTGAAAATGAATTGGAATTGCCTGAACTAAATAATTTTGATGAGGATATTGAATTGCCTGACATTGAGCATGAACGTAAAAGGCATAAAAAAGATTGCTCGATAGATAATTTTGAGTCTGATCGTGATTACAGTGAATCTATTGAGTCTGATCTTGACATTCCTGAATGCATGAATCCTGACAATGTGAATACTTTCTTTTCATGTCCTGATGATGTGTATAGAATAGAATCTGACCCAGAAGAACTTGAATCTGTGCATAGTATAGAATCTGATCCTGAAATTCTTGAATTCTTTAATTCTTCTGATGATGAGTCATATGATAGCTTAGTTGAATCATTTTTTAATTCTGAGTCTGAAGGATCTAATGAGCATGTAGATATTTTTTCTGATGAATGGACTGGCATAATTGATAGGCCACCTATAGATCCTAGACCAGTAGATATTATAACGCTTGATGACTCTGTTAACAAATGTTTTGAAAATAGAGATTTAGAAAAGAGATTTGATGCGGCTGATTATTTTCTGAAATGTTATTATGAGAATCTCTTTAGTGAAGATGGGCCAGGGGAAAGTTTTTTTTCTCCCCTGTTAGTTGTATGCAATTCGGTGCGTGATTTCTTGCAGGGCCCGGAGGATAATGAAAATTTTTATTTTGAGCCTCCGTAAGCGTGCCGAGCCTAGTCTAGCTAAAGACGTTAAAGAAAGCGCTGCTTGGGAGGCAACCCAAGGATTAAAGTAGTTAGTTGTTTTTGCGGTAAATAATTTTCTTTGCTCCGTGATCCAATTTTGTTTTGCAGGATCACCTTAGCAAATCCCGAAATTCCACATTTCCCATTTTTCATGGATCCAAAGGAAGAGGATGAAGCGCTCCTAGCTCAGGGAAGTCTCAGTATCTCTCTTTATGCTTTTCTGTTTTAAAACATTGGGAACAATGTTTAGTTTAAGTTTGGGGGGGAGGCTTCCGCTGTGTTGAGCATATTTAAATTCTGTTGGATGCATGAATAGATAGCCATGATAGCCAAGGATGTGATTTTTGAAATTTTGGGAGAAAATGGTTTATATAATTGTGGAATCTGGGAGCACGGCAGAAATTGTGAAATTTTAAAATTTTTTGATACTTAGTTTTGATGTCTAAAGCATGCAATAGTCTTATCTAATGACGTCTTTGAAAATCTAGATTCTTATTATGGTTTTCAAAGTTGTTGTCACCCCGATATGCTTAGTTTCTAATATCAGGAAGTTCATGCTTGATTGCTCTAAAGAACTAGGTAGGAAAAAAATTCTATGCCTGCTAAGAGAAAAGCAAAAGCAACAAAAGAAAATGTGAGAAAAAGAAAATCTGTTGAAAAAGAATTTTTGCTTGCTCAAAAGAAAAAAAACCTAGGGGTAAAAAGAGCTACCTGCGGTGTGATCAGTTAGGCCAACCAAAGAATAAAATTCGGGTTAAGGGTCCCTGCACCGTAGTGTGAAAGCTAGTACCATTAGATATCAAAATGCAAGTTTGGGGGAGGAGCAAACGAAAAAGAAAAGAAAAAAGAGAAAAAGAAAAAAAATCAAGTGAGAATTCTGCTCCCCCATGAAAAAAGAAAAGGCACCCTAGTTACTTTTTTTTGCATGATAGAAGGACTCCGAAGTATTAGGGGCTCTTAGCCAGTGTAGGGGGAAAACAAATGGAGAAAGCCATAAGACTAATCTAGGTTAGTAAAAGAATCAATAGATAAGTCTTGAGCATGCTATTCATTAATCTTAAGTTCAAACTAGTTTAAGATTTCTTCAAAAGTATGCGGTGCTTGCTTATTCCACTTGCATGTTTTCCATTCGATCCTAAGAATTTCAAAAATCACTGAGGCTTGAGCGATTCTATTTCATGCATCTTTAGAATTTATTTTGCTCGGGACTAGCAAAAGCTTAAGTTTGGGGGTGTGATAGCGAGCAGAAATGTCGCTATTTTAGTCTCAAATTATTAAGCTTTTTGGTGCTTTAATTGTGATTTTAATGAATATATTTAATGAATTTTGTTATTTTGTCTTTAGGAGCATAAATGATGATTTTGGGAGAAAAAGAGCCAAAATTGATGGAATTATAGCCCAAATCAAAGTATGAAGCCCAAAGAAGACATCCATGAGGAAAAGTCCAAGAGAAATGAAGAAGAAGGCCCAAAAATCAGCCCAAAAAGAAGCTGATTTTTCTGGAAAATCTGGACAGCGTCTCGACGCTTAGCAAGGCAGCGTCGCGACGCTGCCCTTTCTTGTTGCCCAAGCCGCGTGCGCAGCAGCGTCGCGACGCTTGGCAAGGCAGCGTCGCGACGCTACCCCTTTTCCAGGCCTATAAATAGGAGCCCTTGGTGCCTCATTTGGAATCATCAATCAATCATCAATCAATCAAATTATCACTCATTCCTTTCTTTCCTTTCTTAAGACTCCTTTTTTGGAGCCCCTCTCAAGGCTTTTGAGCCTTTTTGAGAGGGTTCTTCTAGTGGGAATTTTTGGGGAATTTTGGGGAGCAATTCTAGAGGCTCGAGGAGTAGTCAGCGGGGGCTCCAAGCGTCAGCAAGGGGTTTTTCGACGGTCAATTCCTTTTCCTTTATGCCTTTTAATATGCTTTCCCTTGTAATTATTGTAGATATTATGTGTAGCTAAACCCCAATTTGGGGTCTTGAAATGAAATGTTAGTGGAAATATTGTTATAATTTCTTGTCTCTTGCCCATGTCCTAATTATTTGTATGGATGTGCTTAATGCTTTACCCAATCTGGCCAATTGTGTAATGATTCGATTCTTAATGGAAACTCGACGGAGAGAAATTAGGATAGATCATAATCCATGCAACTAGTTTAATTGCCCGTTGTGACACCGGGATTAGTTGATTAAACATAGATTCCTAAAATGAATCAGAGCGTAATAATTAATGATTTTTAATAGCGCTAAGGACACTTAGGTTGTTAAAATGAATTAATTACAATTAGGGGAAACCGACAGGAGAACCTATGTGATTTACGGAGATTCTAGGTTTATAATTAGTTGGGCAATGAGATAGGATAATTATAGCAATTATTTAGCTAATCATTGATTTTCAAGACCCCTTTTCCCATTTCAAGAAAAACTCTTTCTCCACATTTTAATTCTGATTGATCAATTTGTTTTAATTAAGTCATTTTAAATTAAATCTTTTTATTACATGAACTTGGTCCCTAAATATTATTTCACCTAAGTATTTTCAGTGCTCAAGAGAATTTTAATTAATTGCTTAAGTTTCGCTTCGCCTCCCTGAGGATTCGATACTCGGAATACTTTCCGTTTTATATTACTTGTGGCCCGTGCGCTTGCGGATATCGTACCAACAAAAGGAAAGGAATTGACCGTTGAAAAACCCCTCGCTGACGCTTGGAGCCCCGCTGACTACTCCTTGAGCCTCTAGATTGCTCCCCCAAAATTCCCAAAATTTTCCCACTAATAGAATCCTCCCAAAAAGGCTCAAAAGCCTTGAGAGGGGCTCCAAAGGAGCCTAAGGAAGAAAGGAATTGGAATGGAGAAGGAATGACTGATTGATGAATAATGAGGCACCCAAGGGTGCCTTTTTATAGGCCTGGAATAGGGGTAGCGTCGCGACGCTACCTTGCTCAGCGTCGCGACACTACTGCGCACGCGACTTGGGCAACACGAAAGGGTAGCGTCGCGACGCTGCCTTACTTAGCGTCTCGACGCTGCCCCAAATTTCCAGATTTTTCAGCTTCCTTTTGGGCTGTTTTTGGGCCTTCTTCTTTATTTCTTTTGGTCATTTCTTCATGGTTGACTTCTTTGGGCCTCCAATTGCATCAAGCTAGGATTTGGGCTACAATTGCTTCAATTTTGGCACTTTTTTCTCCCAAAATCACCAACTTAGCTCCTAAGGACCTAATAACAAAATTCATTAAATATATTCATAAAAAACACGTTTAAAGCACCAAAAAGCTTAATAAATTGAGACTAAAATAGCGACATTTCTGCTCGCTATCACACCCCCAAACTTAAGCTGTTGCTAGTCCCGAGCAAAATAAATTCTGAAGATGCATGAAATAGAATCGCTCAACCCTCAATGATTTTGGAATTCTTAGGATTGAATGGAAAACATGCAAGTGGAATAAGCAAGCACCGCATACTTTTGAAGAAATCTTAAACTAGTTTGAACTTAAGATTAATGAATAGCATGCTCAAGACTTATCTATTGATTCTTTTACTAACCTAGATTAGTCTTATGGCTTTCTCCATTTGTTTTCCCCCTACATTGGCTAAGAGCCCCTAATACGTCGGAGTCCTTCTATCATGCAAAAAAAAGAAACTAGGGTGCCTGTCATCTTTTCTTTTTCATGGGGGAGCAAAACTCACAAATGATTTTTCTTTTTTTTTTTCTTTTTCTTTTTTTTACTCCCCCAAACTTGCATTTTGATATCTACTGGTACTAGCTTTCACACTACGGTGCAGGGACCCTTAACCCGAATTTTATTCTCTGGTTGGCCTAACTGATCCCACCGCAGGTAGCTCTTTTTACCCCTAGGCTTTTTCTTTTGTGCAAGCAAAAATTCTTTTTCAACAGATTTTCTTTTTCTCACATTTTCTTTTGTTGCTTTTGCTTTTCTCTCAGCAGGCATAACACATTTTTTTTTTTCTTTCTTTCTACCTAGCTCTTTAGAGCAATCCAGCATGAACTTCCTAATATTAGAAACTAAGCCTATCGGGGTGACAACAACTTTGAAAACCATAATAAGAATCTAGATTTTCAAAGACGTCATTAGATAAGACTATTGCATGCTTTAGACATCAAAACTAAGTATCAAAAAATTTTAAAATTTCACAATTTCTGCCGTGCTCCCAGATTCCACAACATATAAACCATTCTCTCCCAAAATTTCAAAAATCACATCCTTGGCTATCATGGCTAGCTATTCATGCATCCAACAGAATTTAAATATGCTCAACACAGCGGAAGCCTCCCCCCCAAACTTAAACTAAACATTGTCCCCAATGTTTTAAAACATAAAAGCATAAAGAGGGATACTGAGACTTCCCTGAGCTAGGAGCGCTTCATCTTCTTCCTTTGGATCCATGAAAAATGGGAAATTTGGAATTTCGGGATTGGCTAAGGTGATCCTGCAAAACAAAATTGGATCACGGAGCAAAGAAAATTATTTACAGCAAAAACAACTAACTAAACTTTAATCCTTGGGTTGCCTCCCAAGCAGCGCTTTCTTTAACGTCTTTAGCTAGACTAGGCTCGGCACGCTTACGAAGGCTCAAAATAAAAATTTTCATCATCCTCCGAGCCCTGCAAGAAATCATGCACCGAATTGCATACTACAAACAAGGGAGAAAAAAAACTTTCCCCTGGACCATCTTCACTAAAGAGATTCTCATAATAACATTTCAGAAAATAATCAGCCGCATCAAATCTCTTTTCTAAATCTCTATTCTCAAAACAGTTGTTAACAGAGTCATCAAGCGTTATAATATCTACTGGTCTAGGATCTAGAGGTGGCCTATCAATCATGCCAGTCCATTCATTAGAGAAAATGTCTACATGTTTAGTAGATCCCTCAGACTCAGAATTAAAAAATGATTCAACTAAGCTATCACATGACTCATCATCAGAAGAATTCAAGAATTCAAGAATTTCTGGATCAGATTCTATACTATGCACAGATTCATGTTCTTCTGGGTCAGATTCTATGCTATATACATCATCATGACATGAAAAGAAAGTATTCACATTGTCAGGGTTCATGCATTCAGGAATGTCAAGATCAGACTCAATAGATTCACTATAATCATGGTCAGACTCAAAATTATCTATCAAGCAATCTTTCTTATGCATTTCATGTTCATGCTCAATGTCAGGCAATTCAATATCATCATCAAAATTATCTATTTCAAGCAAATCTAATTCATTTTCAAATGAGGGTAAATCATCAACTGCAGATCTTTCATTTTCACAAGCAGGAAAGTCTAATTCATTTTCAAAGTCAGGCAGATCCAAATCATTTTCAAACAGAGGATTATCCAAATATGCATTATGATCAAAATCCTCATTATCCATAAGCATTTCTCCTAAGCCTAGGCCAAGATTATAGTCTACCTCTTCATCATCATCAGTCAAGTATTCAAGCCCAACAGAAAAACATGTGTGCAAACTACAAACAGATTCATCTTGGCCAAAAATATTAAACACAACTTTTTCATCGTCAATGTTCAAGGTAAGTTTACCTGTTTGCACGCTAATCTCAGCCTTACCAGTGGCTTGGAAAGGTCTGCCTAAGATAATTGGTACCTCTTTGTCCTCTTTCATGTCCAGTACCACGAAATCTACGGGGAAGATGAATTTGTTGACTTTCACCAACACGTCCTCCACAACACCCATCGGGTGAGTAATCGATCTGTCAGCAAGCTGGAGAGTGACGTCGGTGTCTATCATACCTGATAAACCAATCTTCCTGTAAACAGAGTAGGGCATCAAATTTATACTTGCTCCTAAATCACATAAATATCAAATGATACTTCTCCTATGGTGCAGGGAACAGTAAAACTCCCTCGATCTTTCTGCTTAGAGGGTATCCTACCAGAAATAATGGTACTGCTACTCTCAGATAAATTAAAAACTTCTTTTTTCAGACTTTTCTTTCTAGAAAGCATTTCCTTCATGAATTTTCCATAATTTGGCATATTATACAAGGCTTCTACCAATGGAATATTCATAGACAACTTTTTAAACATTTCTAGAAATTTTTGAAACTGTTCATCTAATTTGACATTTTTAAATCATTGAGGAAAAGGTAACTCCCTGAAATCAAAGGTTGGACATTCGCCCCTCCGCTTGGGTGGGCTAATATGCGAACCTCTGTTATGGTGGTTGCATGGAACCACTTCTTCCTCAGTCAGCTTCTTTTTGTCATCCTGCCTCTCATCTTCTTCTCTACCTACAAATTTGTTAGAAAAATCACATTTTAATTCAATAGAGTTGGGAGGATGTTGGAACCTTTCAGAGGAGGCTTTTTGTGCCTCAGTCCTTTCATCTTCATCCCTTCTCTTTTCTTCTTCCTTTGAACTGTTCTCCAGTCTTCTGCCACTTCTTAGAACCACCATCTTACACTGCTCCTTCGGGTTAGGCTCAGTATCACTTGGAAATTTTCCCTTCTGCAGGGCATTTACTGCAGAAGCGATTTGTCCTATCTGCACTTCCATGTTCTTTAGAGCTGCGTCGTGGTTGTTCACTGATGTCTGGAGACTTACATTCAATATTCTTTGTTCTTTGATGAATAAAGCCACCATCTCCTCCAGGTTATTTTTCTTTTCAGGAGCACTAGATGATGCAAAACCTGGGGGTGGCTGCAAAACATTCTTCGTATTCGCATAGGAGAAGTTCTCGTGATTGCGCAGACTGGGGTGGTAGAAGTTTGGTACTCCTTGAGCATATGGTCTATTTCCTATGTATTGAACTTCTTCCACATCTTGACCTTCCTTATTTGAATGACCTTCAGCTAAGGTGGAAATTGACTTAACCACGTCAGATGAAGTCAATTTGTTTAGTGCATTGGTCAGAGATGCCAGTTGCGCTTTTAGTGAACTTGACTCATCCAATTCATTTAATCTAGCCTTCTTTGTAATTGTTCCTCTCTCCGTCGGCCATTGATAACTGGTTGCCGCCATTTCCTCAAGCAGATCTTTGACTTCTGTCACTGTTTTTGAAAGAAAACTCCCTCCTGCTGATGTGTCTAGGACTGTCTTTGTGGAGGAGTTTAATCCATTGTAAAATAACTGTACCTGAAGCCAATCAGGATATCCGTGTTGGGGGCATCGCCTAAGCATTTCCTTATATCTTTCCCACGCTTCGTACAACTGCTCCTCGTTAAGCTGCCTAAATGTTCCAATTTCAGTCCGGAGCTTGGTAGTCTTAGCCGATGGAAAAAAATTTGTCAGAAAAGCTTGGGCAAGCTCGTCCCAAGTACTGATGTTGCCCGTCTCGACTGATTCGAGCCAATCTTTTGCTTTATCCTGTAGAGAAAATGGGAACAACCTTAATCTTATCGCGTCTGCCGGAACTCCGTTCATCTTTACCGTCCCACATATTTCTAGGAATGATCGCAGATGTGAGTGAGGTCCTCGGAAGGATGTCCCTTGAACGAGTTATCGCGTGCCATCTGAATCAACCCTGTTTTTAGCTCAAAATTTGTAGCTTGGATTGGGGCGTATACAATTCCAGAATTCTCGGTGGGAAGAACTGGCTGCAGAAAATCTCTAATTGCCTTGGGAGCTTCTTCTTGGTGGGCCATCGCTTCTGCTAATCTTTTTTCTCTTCTAATGGATCTAAGAGTCCTGTTAATCTCAAGATCTAGCGGAAATAAATCAACCACCTTGTTTCTTCGCATACAATGCTCCCAGACAACAAAAAGAACCAAACAAAAAACGAAAATAAAATAATATTCACAAAATGATGAAAGAAAAATATTTACACCTAAATTACTATTTATCCTTTTCTTTTCGATGTCAAGAAAAATTAATTTTTTGCTTAAAAATCAAGCCTCCCCGGCAACGGCGCCAAAAACTTGTTGGTATGTGTCCGATTATCTGCAAGCACACGGGTCGTGACAAGTAATATAAAACGGTAGTAATACCGAGTATCGAATCCATAGGGAGGCGAAGCGAAACTTAAGCAAATAATTAAAATTTCTTGAGCACTAAAAATACTTAGGCGAAATAATATTTAGGGACCACTTCATGCAATAAAAAAAATTCAAATTCAAGACAATTAACGAAAACAAATTGATCAATCAAAAATAAAATATGGAGAAAGAGTTTTCTTTAAATGGGAAGAGGGGTCTTGAAAATCAATGATTAGCTACATAGTTGTTATAATTATCCTATCTCATTGCCCAACTAATTATAATCCTAGAATCTTCGTTAATCACATAGGCTCTCCTGTCGGTTTCCCCTAATTGTAATTAATTCATTTTAACAACCTAAGTGTCCTTAGCGCTATTAAAAATCATTAATTATTACGCTCTGATTCATTTTAGGAATCTAAGTTTAATCAACTAATCCCGGTGTCACAATGGGCAATTAAACTAGTTGCATGGATTATGATCTATCCTAATTTCTCTCCGTCGAGTTTCCATTAAGAATCGAATCATTACACAATTGTTCAGATTGAGTAAAGCATTAAGCACATCCATACAAATAATTACGACATGGGCTAGAGACAAGAAATTATAACAATATTTGAACTATCATTTCATTTCAAGACCCCAATTTGGGGTTTTAGCTACACATGGCTAAAATATCCATAATAATTACAAGAGAAAGCATTTAAAGAGCAATAAAGGAAAGGAATTGACCGTCGAAAAACCCCTCGCTGACGCTTGGAGCCCCGCTGACTACTCCTTGAGCCTCTAGATTGCTCCCCCAAAATTCCAAAAATTTTCCCACTAAAAGAATCCTCTAAAAAAGGCTCAAAAGCCTTGAGAGGGGCTCCAAAGGAGCCTAAGGAAGAAATGAATTGGAATGGAGAAGGAATGATTGATTAATGAATAATGAGGCACCCAAGGGTGCCTTTTTATAGGCCTGGAATAGGGGTAGCGTCGCGACGCTGCTGCACACGCGACTTGGGCAACACGAAAGGGTAGCGTCGCGACGCTGCCCCAAATTTCCAGATTTTTCAGGTTCCTTTTGGGTTGATTTTTGGGCCTTCTTCTTTATTTCTTTTGGTCATTTCTTCATGGTTGACTTCTTTGGGCCTCTAATTGCATCAAGCTAGGATTTGGGCTACAATTGCTTCAATTTTGGAATTTTTTCTCCCAAAATCACCAACTTAGCTCCTAAGGACCAAATAACAAAATTCATTAAATATATTCATAAAAAACACGTTTAAAGCACCAAAAAGCTTAATAAATTGAGACTAAAATAGCGACATTTCTGCTCGCTATCAAGTTTCTTTTGCGAGAGAGCTAGTAAGAGGAAAAAACTTCACTTCACTCACAAAACGTAAGAATGAATGTCTCATCAGCAAAGCCCTCACTGATACGTGGGATTAAGGGAGGTTAACTTCCCTAAGCGATCTCCACCGTTGATCATAATCAACGTGATCCAGGTCGTTAATTAAATAACAAATAATTATTTAATTAATTATAATTAATTTAATTAAACCGATTTTAATTAAATCAATTATAATATAAAGTTTTGATTCAATTAAATCATGATCAATTGAATTAAATAGGCCATTCAATTAATTCTCAATTAATTGTTCCCACATTAATTAATTATCAAATATTTAATTAATTTCACATTTGAATCATATTCAAATAAATCTCTCTCATTTTAACCTATAGTTTTAATGTGCATCAAATGCACATTAATTATAAACTATAGTATTAATTTAATTAAATCACATTAAATTAAATTAAATTAATTAATTTTCCAATTCATTAATTAAATATCATATATTTAATTAATTTACTATTTGAATCATAATTCAAACAATTCTCTCAAATATTTAATTCATTAATTAAATTTATTAATTTTCCAATTCATTAATTAAATATCATATATTTAATTAATTTACTATTTGAATCATAATTCAAATAATTCTCTCAAATACTGTAGTTTTAATATAAATCTAATTCATATTTGATATTTGAACTTCTTCAAATATTTAATTCTCTCGTTAATTAATTTTGAATCATATCCAAAATTAATTTATAATATAAAGTTTAATTCACCAATTAAACATATATAATATAATGTATCTTCATACATTATCTTAATTGTAACAAAAACAATTTAATTCCCTTAACGAATTTGAACACACTTCAAATTCTATTCAAGACTATTTAACCTCAGAACCCTTTTACGAGCTAGAAGGTGGACCTAATGGACCTACAGATCAGAAGCTCCAACGATACGAGACTAATTGGCTAAACTCATTAACCAAGTTAGTCAACATTCGTTAACTGTGGGTCACTCCACTAAAGACCCATAGCTGCACTCTTCTCACTGTAGAATATTTTTGTGTCCACAGATATCGACCAATAACGGTAAGTCAATCCTTCACGAGTGTTTGTAACGCCAGCTGGGTCAAATTACCGTTTTACCCCTGGGTTACCTTTGAATCCTTAAGTACCACCGATTCCTCTAATGAACAATCTGTTTATGATCCAATCAATAAACAGCAGTTCCTCTCAGGCCAGGAGAGGATGGGCGCCCTTGTTCAAGACCCAGAATCAGCCCTTAAGGGAACACACATCTGCTTACCCCAATAGGGGAAGGAGTGAATTCCATCTTGTAATGTTATGTTCCCAGCCCCCACTCGGTCTTGCCCCTGAAATGGTAGGCTTATTGAGTCTGTGAACTTGCCACTCTCACCCATACAAATCTAAGGACAATCTCTCCTGAAAGGGGTTCATAACATACTCAGGATTGAGATTGAGTTACCAGGTCATCCTATTGAAATAGAAACCTAAACTAGTCAACGGTGTTATATCTAGTGGTTACTATTTCGCGGTCTGGTCTTATGCAAACTCATTGCACAGGATACCCCCACTCGCATGTCTCCTACATGGATAAGGTATCCAGCCTTATCCCTATACTATAGACCATTTAGGTAGTTACTTGAACACTGATCCCCGTATGTCCCCGCATACTAGTTAAAGTTTCATCTAAACAACCTAGGATCATAGTTTATTGTATTTGGGTAAAATTGTGCAATTTTAGTAACAATAACTCTTTACTGTACAAACCTCACTAACAATGTATTGAGACAAGTGAACAATTTGTCATCATTCACTATCTACGAGTTTTAGGGCATAAAACCCAACAACTCCCACTTGAACTAAAATTCTAGCATAGTGGGATGTACAATCATCTATCATGGCAATGGGTGTATAGATACATTTATAATACATAAAACGTATATATACTATGTACAAATACAATAAACTATGGCATCCACTATACCCATTACATTTCTCCCACTTGCCCTAGATTACATCTTTGTACTTATCTCTTAGATCAAGACCATCTAGATGACCCTCATACACTTTAGCCGAGAGAGCTTTCGTGAATGAATCAATAATTCTTCCATTCAATTCAATGTGCAAGCTTGTCTTGTATCAGGTCTGTTCATATTTGGAACACTTTCTAAATCAACCATGAACTTTCCAAGTCTTACAGCCTCGATCGTTGCTTCAGAAGCAGCGTAGTCTTTGGCCTATACGGTCTAGGTTGCATAGCATCCTAGCTTGATGCGATATCATACTATATCTCCTCTATTTAAGAGTGAAGACAGACACTGATGTAGATTTCATCAAATCTTTACTAGTTAAAACATCTGTGTCAGTGTATCCTGTAAGGATCAAATCCTTAGCGCCATACACGAGCATATAGTTCCTCATTCTCCAAAGGTACTTGAGAATATAATTGACGGTTCTCCAGTGGTCTCATATCCTAGATTAGATTGATACACACTGACATTGCCTATTGCATAGGGCATTCCTCAACTCCTTGAGGTGTCTAAGAATACAATTCCTTATACAAAAGAATTCTACCCTGAAAGGTCGTGAACGCTTCTTAAAATTCTGCATCTCATATTAATCAACATTTATATATATAAAATGCTTGAAGCATGGCTAGCATTTTGTTCTTACTGTTTCAAATAATTTAGAACCTAGTAACAAACTAAGCTTCTCCCAACTTTTATTTGGAAATGAGCTGCTAGTCACATTTAATGTCAATAAGTTAACCTACTTATTCCAAATGAGTATGATATCAATCACATACAACACGAAGAAAGTTACTGTACTACTGACGATCTTCTTGTAGATACAAGAGTCATCAATGTCCTGATTAAAGCCAAAAGATCTAATCGCCATATCAAATCTTATATTCCAAGATCGAAATGTTTAGGAAAATCCATGAATGGATCACTTAAACTTGCAAACCCTTTTACTTTTGATCTTGCTCAATGGACCTTTCTGGTTGAGACCTTAAATGTCTCGTTTGCTCTTGTAAACCCACTTGTAACCTATAGGTGTTATCATATCAAACAAATTTACAAGATCCCATATGGAATTGAAATGCAAAGACTTCATTTCCTGGTCGATGGCTTTAAACCATTGGTCATTGTCAACATCATTCATTTTCTTTCTAAAAGATAATGAATCCTCTATGTCATCATCAAGAATGACGACTTGAGCTTCAAATAAGTCCATGTAATGGTCAGGTTATAAAACAACTCTCCCACTACATCAAGACATTCTCAACTCTTGAGATGGATGTGACTTGACAAAAAACACTGACCTTATCAACAACTCTTATTGAATAACCAGTCTTATCAACATCTCTTGTTGATTTTTCTGTAGCTTCATTAGTTAATACACTCAAACTGACTTTACTTTGTGGCTTATGATTGCTCATTTGGTCTTCTTTCGAGAATGTAGCATTTGTCAAATACAAAGTCGTAATTCTCTTGCGGATTGAAGAAATATCCACTCCTCATTTCCTTTGGCTTATGAGAGCTTTCGTGAATGAAGCAAGCAATTTCTTGACAATATTAATTGAATGAAATTAGCTAATCCCCGACAACAACGCCAAAAACTTGTTATGGACGATGTTTAATTCCGAAAGCGTACGGGTCGTCACAAGTAATATAGTGATTTTGAGTATAAAGTATCGTCTCCACAGGGATTTGATTTATTCAATTAATTACCGCGAATAATCTTGCTTAGCTTTATTTAGAGAACAAAATTTAATGCCGAAAAGATAAAATAAAAAGCTAATATAGAAAGTAAAAGATAAATGGAGACACAATTTGGAGGGATAATTCTAGAGTGGTTGATTTCGACAATTGGACCTTTAATGCTTAATCAATTAACTAATATGGATGAACTAATCATTTGATTCATAAGTCTAGAAGCCTAATCATAAGGACTCTCCTGTCGGTCTCCTCCCATCTCATACCTTTCAATAAAGAATCTCCTTTCAGTCTCATCTTTATTTACTTAGCATGGCATTACGACCCTTCAGTACAACCTCTAATGTTATTTATCTTATCCCGTGTCACTCGGGCAAATAACCGTTAGTCTTGCATTCAGTTCTAGTCTAAGCTTCTCTCCGTCGAGTTTCCACTTAGTAACGATTCATTTAATCAGTGATCAGTTGATTAAAAGCATTACAGACAAAATGCACAAATGAACAATAATGACAATTAAACCACATCAATTCATTAATTAAGCAGAAGTTCAACATCTAAATCAATCTCATAGAATTTAGGAATTTACTACTCATAATCACTAAAATTCAATAATTCCTAAACACAACAATTCTAGAAACTAAAACATAAAGGAAAAGGGAAGAGAAATGCTCATAAAAGTGTCGATCTCCTCGATCCCGCGTCGACCTCCATCGATCCCGAGCTCCAAAGATCTTCAGCAAAGCTCCAAAACTCTCCCAAAAATCCCAAAATTTAGTGTAGACTCTAGAATGGGGTGAAAACCCACAAATTAGCACACCAAATTCATTGCAAAAGGCTCCTTTTATAGGCTCCCAGCAGGCACAGCGTCGAGACGCTACGACGTCATCTTTTCTTGGGCTCCAAGATGTCGCAGCGTCGAGACGCTATCTGGACAGCATCTCGACGCTGTCACGATTTCAGAACTCTCCACGTGGCTGCCTAGCGTCGGGACACTCCATGCTTAGCGTCTCGACGCTAGGCCCTGAATCTTCAATAATGGCCCGATTTTGACTCCATTTTTTGGCCTCCAACTTTCTTTTGGCCCAAATGCTTCTTGTAATGGATTTTGGACTTTTTTCTTGACCCAACTTGATAATTTTAAGGCTTGGACTTCATGAATTTGGGCTTCTAACTCATTCTTCTTGGCTTTTGGACTCGGATCTTCAATGTAATTCTCCAAATTGCTCAAACATTCTCCAAAATCATCCAAAATCTCTCAAAAATCCGATTTTTCTTCTTTGACTCGGTTTTCTGAAATTTAAACAGAAAATAGTATTAAAGCACACAATTCAAGCATAAAACTAGCTAAAATTAATAGGAAAATGGATTCTAACTCATTCTTCTTGGCTTTTGGTCTTGGATCTTTTAATGTAATTCTTCAAATTGCTCCAAAAGCCTCCAAAATCATCCAAAATCTCTCAAATTTTCGATTATTCTTCTTTGACTCGATTTTCTGAAATTTAAACAGAAAATAGCATTAAAGTACACAATTCGAGCATAAAACTAGCTAAAATTAATAGGAAAATGATGACATTTTTGCCTGTCATCAAGCTTTATCAGGGATGAGATTTTAGCCTGTGGGAGAAAGCGAGCAGGCAAGCTTTTCTTTGGATCACTTATCACCCAACTTTGCCAAAGGGTGAAAATCGTGTCGGGCAAGGACGAGGAGCGTCACTTCTTCAATCTGGCCATCGACCTGTCCTTAATTGGGAAGCTCCAGCAGAACAGTATCCAGAGGAAAGACAAAGCCTCTACATCTCAAGCTACTCCTCTAGCATGGCCGAATGTAGCTTCTCCATCCCAGCACACTCATTTCACAGGGACTTCGCCATCATCTGAAGCCCTAGCCATTGCCTACCGACAGCTAGTCAAATCAGGGAGAACCTGAGGACGTATTGGGTATATGTAAAGAAGAGGGATGAAGCTATTAGAGAGTTCTATCTCTCGATTGCCCCGAGTATCGCTCTGTCTTTCCAGATTTTCCTAAGTCACTGTTGCCCCAAGAAGAAGAGGATTCTGATGAAGAGGAAGATGAAGAGAATGATGAATATGATGAAGAGAAAGAGAGTTCCTCGGACGAGGAATAGGGGAGTTTTCTGATCCCCTTTGACTGAAATATTTTTTGAATAATACTGTTTTCTGTTTTTTTTTTTTTTTTTTTTTTGTTACTTGCTGGTTTTTTAGTTTTAGCATGTTTGCATTTTGTTTTTAGTTGCTTAATTGCAGTTTTAATTGTTTTTAATAGTTTTTGATCATAGGGTAGTTTAGATAGTTTGTAGATAGTTTAGGATAAATAAACTTGGGTTTTTAAATCTTTTCTGTAAAAAATCTGCTTGCTGTTTTTTGAGCTTTACCTATGAACTTTTTGGAAGAAAAAAATCAACTTTAGAGAAAAAGTACTTTAACAATATTTTGGAAGAAAAACATGTTTTGAAAGGAGTTTTCTTTTAAGCCCTTGATGATGATAACTAGAGCTTTGTTCTATCTCAAAAGTGCCACCGTCTCAACTGAGTTGTTTTCTAGTCATAGGCTTTCCATTAGTCTTTTTCTTTACAAAATTGTCAAAATTGTCTACCTTTAAGTTTGGGGGGGGGGGGTGTTTTATGCTTTACTATGTAAATATCTTTTGTAAATTTGAATTGCTGGAAAGAATATGTGCTCTGTATATATGAAAAAAAATGAAAAAGAGAAAAGCCGAGAGTTACTCCTCCTTCCTATGGTTTACTGAGTAACTAGTGGAATTCATGACACCCATGGTTTTCCACTGCATGAAAGGTTTACATAGGGAAGTGAGTATCATTCCGAGCTTGTGAACTTTGCTCGTAGCTAGATATCTTCACCACAAAGTGTCGATAAGCTAGAGCGAAGGTAAAGATGACAATAAGGATACTCTTGGGAGAAAAAGAAGTTGAATAAAAGGAGCACCAGCAGTCAAATAAGTTTGTGTTGGGTTTAATGTCCTATAAACCCATAGTTTGTAAATCATTAAACATATTCTATTTCCAATAAAGACATTATTGAGGTTATTCAGTAAAAGATGTTATTGAATATGTAAATTGTGAATGATTCACCTAAATCCAATAAACTAAGATCCTTGACTATAAAACGAATACTCGAACTATATGTAGGGACATATCATAGGATCAAGTTCAAGTTTATAGTCAAAATAGTCTATAGTATAAGGATACGGTTGGGTGCCTTATCCTGGGGACACGCGAGTGGGGGCGTCTTGTGAAATGAGTTTGCATAAAACTGGACCATGAAATAAGTCATTTTCTCTTTATAACGCCGTTTACTGAAGAAACTGACTATTTCTCATAGATGACCTAGGTAACTCGTTCTTAATCCTGAGCTAACTATGAACTCCTGTTTATACGAGATTATCTCTTGATCTGCATGGGTGAGAGTGGCCAATATCGCCGACTCAACAAGCCTACCATTTTCGGGATAAGATCGAATAGATAACTGGGGACGTATTTACGCAAGACAGAATTCACTCCTACCCATTTTAAGGATAGCAGAGAGGTTGTTCCCTTAAGTACTAACTCCAGGGCTTGAACAAGGGGCCCCACCCTCTCGTTGGATCGAGAGGGACTTAGGTTTGATGGTTGGATCACAAACTGATTGTTCATTAGAGGATTAGTGGAACTTAAGGAACAAGAAGTACTATAGGGGTGAAACAGTTATTTGACCTAGCTATAGCTACAAACAACCTGTGAAGGAATGACTTACTGAACATGGTTAAATCAATTGGATGGAAATATATCTATAGTGAGGGGAGTGCAACTATCGGGCTATAGTGGAGTGTCCTGGTAGTTGACGAATGTTGGCTAACTTAGATAATGAGATTAGTCGGTTAGCCTCGAATCGTTGGAGCCCATGATCTATACGTCCATTAGGTCCCTCTACTAGCTCATATCGGATTATAGCCTAAAACATATTGATAGGAATCTTTGAATCGTTCAAAAACGGGAAATAGGGCATTATCGTAAAAATGTGTTTGACACAACTTTTTAATCATGAATTAAATACGAAATTGAGAGATAAAGTATTTAAAAGTGTTTTAAAACCCATGTATATGTATTAGGAATCATATACTATTAATGGCACTAGGTAAGAATGATTAATTAGATTAATCATGATAAATTACTTGGAAATGTCCCAATTAATAACATAGAAATTAAATTCAATTTAGAATTGAATTAGGGTAAAATGCAAGCTGAAAATTCATATTTGAGATTCAAATTTTAGTGGATTTAGTGGCATTTCCACTCTTGCATGATGATGCATAGTGGAAAACAACACAACCATGCACTAGTTGCATGTGTTGTGAATTAAACACCTAGAATCCACTTTGAGTTGCATTTTCACCATGTGTCTAGTGTCATGAAGCTTGTCTTTGCATGGAAGAAGTCTTAATAAGGAGCTTGAATCAGATTCAAAAGGCGTGAAAGTGTTTTACTTACTGTTATGCTGTTGGTTTTTCCTCTCAAACACACACACTTCCATAGATCTCTCAAGAGCTTGTTCCTTCAAACATTCCCTTCCCTTTCCTTATAACTATAGACTCCCACTAGTCATTCTAGGCAAGGAGAATAGTAGAGAAGACACTAAAGGTAGTCCAAGAGAAGTTGGAGAAGGAAAACATCACAAGGAGTTCCTCTCAAGTTAGCTACAAAGAGGTTGGTACTCCTTTACTTTCTGTTCTGTTTTTCTAGAACATGCATGCTTTAGATACGAAATTGAATGACTTAAGTGCTTTCGATCTTCAATTGCTTCCGCATGTGTTATATGAACACCTTCAGTTTGGGGGAGATGGAAAAGGTCTAGTAATTCATATATGCCTTTGTTTTCCTAAAGATTGTTTTCTTAAACTAAAAGGACTACACTAGGCTCTATGAGTAGAAGTTAGGTAGTGTAAGCACATTGGTTAGGATGGATTAGAGAGAGGTTTGCTTTGAAAAAGAGTAGTAGAAATCTTCATGCCTAGGAAACTCAGACGTTATGACTTGCACTAGAGTACAACCCTCTCCTGAAAGGCAAACTTCTTAGAAAACGATTTTGAAAAACATGTTTACTTGATTCCATGTCACTTGATTTGAAATGAAAAGTTGATACTAGTAATATGATTCATTACTATGCATGAACTCTAACGTTTTGGTTTGCAATTAATATTGAGCTCTAACATTTTGATTGGCAATTGCTTGAGGACAAGCAATGATTTAAGTTTGGGGGTATGATAAGGGTAAAAAATATACCTATTTTACCCTTATATTTAGCTCATTTCTTGGTTAAATGTTGTATGTTATGATCAATTTGCTGTTACCGAGCTCAAATTATACTTCATTTGATAAGTTAGGGTGTTGAGAATCACTTTTGTCAAATTTAACTCATTTGTGCTTAAAAAGACATGATTTTAAGAGAATTTGATTTAGTTTGTTGCTGTGCAGAAAAACAGAGGAAAAGCTAGAATTCCACAGCAATGCGATCGCATTTCTGGAAAAATCTGAGGCCGTTCCGAGTCATCTGCGGGTCGTTGTTGACGAGTCATCTTCGCACCTAACTGGCTGTTTTGACCCCGAAACTGACTGGGCAACCTTTCAGCACCTATTTCGTAGCTCCTCATCCATTTTCTACATTATATAAGCTCGGGATTCGAAGTCAAATTCAAGCAGAACTCACTTGGAAGAAAAGGGTGGTGATAGGACCCTGGCTCGACGCCAATGAGTACGGATGCCCGAGGTCCTTCTTAGATGACTAAATTCTAACCTGAGTTAGACAACAAACCTTGTGGTTTGTAGAGAGTTTCACCCATTCCTACTTGTAAAAGCGAGAGAATGGAGTGTCTTAGCGAACTCTAGAAAGATTGAGTAAATAGAAAAACCCCTAATATTTAGCTATCTCCTTTATTTCCAACTCTTGAATCTTTTCATTACTCTGTATTATTTACATTCTTATTTCAATGGAAATGTGTTCATTTGCTTTTTGCATCATGAGTAGGCAAATCCTGTTGAGGGGTTCAATGTGGTGAATTCCCTTAGGGTTTTTAATGGCTTTAAAGTGTTTTATTTGCTTAAGTTGTGTTTGTTTGTTGGTGTACGGTTGTACTAAACGATTATCCGCAAGCGCACGGGTCGTCACAAGTTATATAAAACGGAAAGTATTCCGAGTATCGAATCCTCAGGGAGGCGAAGCGAAACTTAAGCAAATAATTAAAATTCTCATGAGCACTGAAAATACTTAGGTGAAATAATATTTAGGGACCACGTTCATATGATAAAAAGAACTTGAATTCAAAATGACTAATGAAAACAAATTTGATCAATCAAAAATAAAATGTGGAGAAAGAGTTTTCTTTAAGTGGGAAGAGGGGTCTTGAAAATCAATGGTTAGCTGAATAATTGCTATAATTATCCTATCTCATTGCCCAACTAATTATAATCCTAGAATCTCCGTTAATCACATAGGATCTCCTGTCGGTTTCCCCTAATTGTAATTAATTCATTTTAACAACCTAAGTGTCCTTAGCGCCATTAAAAATCATTAATTATTACACTCTGATTCATTTTAGGAATCTAAGTTTAATCAACTAATCCCTGTGTCACAACGGGTAATTAAACTAGTTGCATGGATTTTGATCTATCCTAATTTCTCTCCGTCGAGTTTCCATTAAGAAACGAATCATTACACAATTGGCCAGATTGAGTAAAGCATTAAGCACATCCATACAAATAATTAGGACATGGGCAAGAGACAAGAAATTATAACAATATTTCTACTATCATTTCATTTCAAGACCCCAAATTGGGGTTTAGCTACACATAATATCCACAATAATTACAAGGGAAAGCATATTAAAAGGCATAAAGGAAAGGAATTGACCGTCGAAAAACCCCTTGCTGACGCTTGGAGCCCCCGCTGACTACTCCTCGAGCCTCTAGGATTGCTCCCCAAAATTCCCCAATATTTCCCCACTAGAAGAACCCTCTCAAAAAGGCTCAAAAGCCTTGAGAGGGGCTCCAAAAAGGAGTCTTAAGAAAGGAAAGAAAGGATTGAGTGATGGTTGATTGATTGATTCTTGATTGATGAGAAATGAGGCACCAAGGGCGCCTATTTATAGGCCTGGAATAGGGGTAGCGTCGCGACGCTGCCTTGCTAAGCGTCGCGACGCTGCTGCGCACGCGGCTTGGGCAACACGAAAGGGCAGCGTTGCGACGCTTCCTTGCTAAGCGTCTCGACGCTGTCCAGATTTTCCAGAAAAATCAGCTTCCTTTTGGGCTAATTTTTGGGCCTTCTTCTTCATTTCTCTTGGTCTTTTCTTCATGAATGTCTTCTTTGGGCCTTCAATTGCATCAAGCTAGGATTTGGGCTAGAATTACTTCAATTTTGGCTCTTTTTCTCCCGAAATCACCAACTTAGCTCCTAAGGACCAAATAACAAAATTCATTAAATATATTCATTAAAAACACGATTAAAGCACCAAAAAGCTTAATAAATTGAGACTAAAATAGCGACATTTCTGCTTGCTATCACACCCCCAAACTTAAGCTTTTGCTAGTCCCGAGCAAAATAAATTCTAAAGATGCATGAAATAGAATCGCTCAACCCTCAATGATTTTGGAATTCTTAGGATCGAATGGAAAACATGCAAGTGGAATAAGCAAGCACCACATACTCTTGAAGAAATCTTAAACTAGTTTGAACTTAAGATTAATGAATAGCATGCTCAAGACTTATCTATTGATTCTTTTACTAACCTAGATTAGTCTTATGGCTTTCTCCATTTGTTTAACCCCCTACACTGGCTAAGAGCCCCTAATACTTCGGAGTCGTTCTATCATGCAAAAAAAAGTAACTAGGGTGCCTGTTTTTCTTTTTCTTTTTTTTTTCATGGGGAAGCAGAATTCTCACATGATTTTTCTTTTTCTCTTCTTTTTCTTTTCTTTTTCTTTTGCTCCTCCCCCAAACTTGCATTTTGATATCTAATGGTACTAGCTTTCACACTACGGTGCAGGGACCCTTAACCCGAATTTTATTCTCTGGTTGGCCTAACTGATCACACCGCAGGTAGCTCTTTTTACCCCTAGGCTTTTTCTTTTGTGCAAGCAAAAATTCTTTTTCAACAAATTTTCTTTTTCTCACATTTTCTTTTGTTGCTTTTGCTTTTCTCTCAGCAGGCATAGCATTTTTTTCTACCTAGTTCTTTAGAGCAATCTAGCATGAACTTCCTGATATTAGAAACTAAGCCTATCGGGGTGACAACAACTTTGAAAACCATAATAAGAATCTAGATTTTCAAAGACGTCATTAGATAAGACTATTGCATGCTTTAGACATCAAAACTAAGTATCAAAAAATTTTAAAATTTCACAATTTCTGCCGTGCTCCCAGATTCCACAACATATAAACCATTTTCTCCCAAAATTTCAAAAATCACATCCTTGGCTATCATGGCTATCTATTCATGCATCCAACAAAATTTAAATATGCTCAACACAGCGGAAGCCTCCCCCCCAAACTTAAACTAAACATTGTCCCCAATGTTTTAAAACAGAAAAGCATAAAGAGAGATACTGAGACTTCCCTGAGCTAGGAGCGCTTCATCCTCTTCTTTTGGATCCATGAAAAATGGGAAATGTGGAATTTTGGGATTTGCTAAGGTGATCCTGCAAAACAAAATTGGATCACGGAGCAAAGAAAATTATTTACCGCAAAGACGACTAACTACTTTAATCCTTGGGTTGCCTCCCAAGCAGCGCTTTCTTTAACATCTTTAGCTAGACTAGGCTCGGCACGCTTACGGAGGCTCAAAATAAAAATTTTCATCATCTTCCGGGCCCTACAAGAAATCACGCACCGAATTGCATACTACAAACAGGGGAGAAAAAAAACTTTCCCCTGACCCATCTTCACTAAAGAGATTCTTATAATAACATTTTAGAAAATAATCAGCTGCATCAAATCTCTTTTCTAAATCTCTATTTTCAAAACAGTTGTTAACAGAGTCATCAAGCGTTATAATATCTACTAGTCTAGGATCTAGAGATGGCCTATCAATCATGCCAGTCCATTCATCAGAAAAAATATCTACATGCTCAGTAGATCCTTCAGACTCAGAATTAAAAAATGATTCAACTAAGCTATCACATGACTCATCATCAGAAGAATTAAAGAATTCAAGAATTTCAGAATCAGATTCTATACTATGCACAGATTCAAGTTCTTCTGGGTCAGATTCTATGCTATACACATCATCAGGACATGAAAAGAAAGTATTCACATTGTCAGGATTCATGCATTCGGGAATGTCAAGATCAGACTCAATAGATTCACTGTAATCATGGTCAGACTCAAAATTATCTATCGAGCAATCTTTTTTATGCCTTTTATGTTCATGCTCAATGTCAGGCAAATCAATATCATCATCAAGATTATTCATTTCAGGCAATTCCAATTCATTTTCAAAGGAAGGTAAATCATCAACTGCAGATCTTTCATTGTCACAAGCAGACAAGTCTAATTCATTTTCAAAGTCAGGCAGATCCAAATCATTTTCAAACAGAGGATTATCCATATATACAACATGATCAAAATTTACATTATCAATAAGCATTTCTCCTAAGCCTAGGCCAAGATTATAGTCTACCTCTTCATCGTCATCAGTCAAGTATTCAGGCCCAACAGAAAAACATGTATGCAAACTACAAACAGATTCATCTTGGCCAAAAATACTAAACACGACTTTTTCATCATCAATGTTCAAGGTAAGCTTACCTGTATGCACGTTAATCTCAGCCTTACCAGTGGCTAGGAAAGGTCTGCCTAAGATAATTGGCACCTCTTTGTCCTCATTCATGTCCAGTACCACGAAATCTACAGGGAAGATGAATTTGTTGACTTTCACCAACACGTCCTCCACAACACCCATCGGGTGGGTAATCGATCTATCAGCAAGCTGGAGAGTGACGTCAGTGTCTGTCATACCTGATAAACCAATCTTCCTGTATATAGAGTAGGGCATCAAATTTATACTTGCTCCTAAATCACATAAGGCCCTATCGAAGGATACTTCTCCTATGGTACAGGGAACAGTAAAACTCCCTGGGTCTTTCTGCTTAGAGGGTATCCTACCAGAAATAATGGTACTGCTACTCTCAGATAAATTAAAAACTTCTTTTTTCATACTTTTCTTTTTAGAAAGCATTTCCTTCATGAATTTTCCATAATTTGGCATATTATACAAAGCTTCTACTAATGGAATATTCACAGACAACTTTTTAAACATTTCTAAAAATTTTTGAAATTGTTCATCTATTTTGACATTTTTAAATCTTTGACGAAAAGGTAACTCCCTGAAATCAAAGGTTGGACATTCGCCCCTCCGCTTGGGCGGGCTAATATGCGAACCTCTGTCATGGTGGTTGCATGGAACCACTTCTTCCTCAGTCATCTTCTGCTTCTCTTCTTCTTTCTTACCTGCACAACTGCTAGAAAAATCACATTTTAATTCAATAGAGTTGGGAGGATGTTGGAACCTTTCAGAGGAGGCTTTTTGTGCCTCAGCCCCTTCATCTTCATCCCTTCTCTTTTCTTCTTCCTTTTTCTTCTCTGAATTGTTCTCCAGTCTTCTGCCATTTCTCAGAACCACCATCTTACACTGCTCTTTCGGGTTAGGCTCAGTATCGCTTGGAAATTTTCCCTTCTGCAGGGCATTTACTGCTGAAGCAATCTGACCTATCTGTACTTCCATATTCTTTAGAGCTGCGTCGTGGTTGTTCACTGATGTCTGGAGATTTATATTCAATATTCTTTGTTCCTTGATGAATAAAGCCACCATCTCCTCCAGATTATTTTTCTTCTCATGAGTACTCGTTGATGCAAAACCTGGGGGTGGCTGCAAAACATTATTCGTATTCGCATATGAGAAGTTCTCGTGATTGCGCAGACTAGGGTGGTAGAAGTTTGGTACTCCTTGAGCATATGGTCTATTTCCTATGTATTGAACTTCTTCCACATCCTGACCTTCCTTCTTTGAATGTCCTTCCGCTAAGGTGGAAATGGACTTAACCACCTCAGATGAAGTCAATTTGTTTAGAGCATTGGTCAGAGATGCCAGTTGCGCTTTCAGTGAACTTGACTCATCCAATTCATATAATCCAGCCTTTTTTGTAACTGTTCCTCTCTCCGTCGGCCATTGATAGCTTGTTGCCGCCATTTCCTCAAGCAGGTCTTTGGCTTCTGTCACTGTTTTTGAAAGAAAACTCCCTTCTGCTGATGTGTCAAGGACTGTCTTCGTGGAGGGGTTTAATCCATTATAGAATAACTGTACCTGAAGCCAATCAGGATATCCGTGTTGGGGGCATCACCTAAGCATTTCCTTATATCTTTCCCACGCTTCGTATAACTGCTCTTCGTCAAGTTGTTTGAATGTTCCAATTTCAGTCCGCAGCTTGGTAGTCTTAGCTGGTGGAAAAAATTTTGTCAGAAAAGCCTGGGCAAGCTCGTCCCAAGTACTGATGCTGCCCGTCTCGACTGATTCGAGCCAATCTTTTGCTTTATCCTGCAGGGAAAATGGAAACAGCCTTAATCTGATTGCGTCGGCCGGAACTCCGTTCATCTTTACCGTCCCGCATATTTCTAGGAATGATCGCAGATGAGAGTGGGGGTCCTCGGAAGGATGTCCCTTGAACGAGTTATCGCGTGCCATCTGAATCAACCCTGTTTTTAGCTCAAAATTTGTAGCTTGGATGGGGGCGTAAACAATTCCAGAATTCTCGGTAGGAAGAACTGGCTGCAGAAAATCTCTAATTGCCTTGGGAGCTTCTTCTTGGTGGGCCATCGTTTCTGCTAATCTTTTTTCTCTTCTAATGAATTTAAGAGTCCTGTTAATCTCAAGATCTAACGGAAACAGATCAACCACCTTGTTTCTTCGCATACAATGCTCCTAGACGAAAAAAAGAACCAAACAAAAAATGAAAATAAAATAGTATTCACAAAATGATGCAAGAAAAAAAATATTTACACCTAAATTACCATTTACCCTTTTCTTTTCGATGTCAAGAAAAATTAATTTTTGCTTAAAAATCAAGCCTCCCCGGCAACGGCACCAAAAACTTGTTTGTTGGTGTACGGTTGTACTAAACGATTATCCGCAAGCGCACGGGTCGTCACAAGTTATATAAAACGGAAAGTATTCCGAGTATCGAATCCTCAGGGAGGCGAAGCGAAACTTAAGCAAATAATTAAAATTCTCTTGAGCACTGAAAATACTTAGGTGAAATAATATTTAGGGACCACGTTCATATGATAAAAAGAACTTGAATTCAAAATGACTAATGAAAACAAATTTGATCAATCAAAAATAAAATGTGGAGAAAGAGTTTTCTTTAAGTGGGAAGAGGGGTCTTGAAAATCAATGGTTAGCTGAATAATTGCTATAATTATCCTATCTCGTTGCCCAACTAATTATAATCCTAGAATCTCCGTTAATCACATAGGATCTCCTGTCGGTTTCCCCTAATTGTAATTAATTCATTTTAAACACCTAAGTGTCCTTAGCGCTATTAAAAATCATTAATTATTACACTCTGATTCATTTTAGGAATCTAAGTTTAATCAACTAATCCCGGTGTCACAACGGGCAATTAAACTAGTTGCATGGATTTTGATCTATCCTAATTTCTCTCCGTCGAGTTTCCATTAAGAAACGAATCATTACACAATTGGCCAGATTGAGTAAAGCATTAAGCACATCCATACAAATAATTAGGACATGGGCAAGAGACAAGAAATTATAACAATATTTCTACTATCATTTCATTTCAAGACCCCAAATTGGGGTTTAGCTACACATAATATCCACAATAATTACAAGGGAAAGCATATTAAAAGGCATAAAGGAAAGGAATTGACCGTCGAAAAACCCCTTGCTGACGCTTGGAGCCCCCGCTGACTACTCCTCGAGCCTCTAGGATTGCTCCCCAAAATTCCCCAATATTTCCCCACTAGAAGAACCCTCTCAAAAAGGCTCAAAAGCCTTGAGAGAGGCTCCAAAAAAGAGTCTTAAGAAAGGAAAGAAAGGATTGAGTGATGGTTGATTGATTGATTCTTGATTGATGAGAAATGAGGCACCAAGGGCGCCTATTTATAGGCCTGGAATAGGGGTAGCGTCGCGACGCTGCCTTGCTAAGCGTCGCGACGCTGCCTTGCTAAGCGTCGTGACGCTGCTGCGCACGCGGCTTGGGCAACACGAAAGGGCAGCGTTGCGACGCTTCCTTGCTAAGCGTCTCGACGCTGTCCAGATTTTCCAGAAAAATCAGCTTCCTTTTGGGCTGATTTTTGGGCCTTCTTCTTCATTTCTCTTGGTCTTTTCTTCATGAATGTCTTCTTTGGGCATTCAATTGCATCAAGCTAGGATTTGGGCTAGAATTACTTCAATTTTGGCTTTTTTTCTCCCGAAATCACCAACTTAGCTCCTAAGGACCAAATAACAAAATTCATTAAATATATTCATTAAAAACACGATTAAAGCACCAAAAAGCTTAATAAATTGAGACTAAAATAGCGACATTTCTGCTCGCTATCAGTGTTCAATGCATGTCATTTTCTAATGTTGCTGATTTAAACTTGATCACTTAGACTTTGCATGCTAAGTGAGTTTGATCTCGAAAGGGACAAATGATATCGATTCTCATAAAGATGATATATGAGAAAAAGCACGAAAGAGATTGTTCGGCGGTATAGGGCAAGCTGCCTAAGGCACCTTATATCGACTATAGGGTTATAGGTTGCATTTGTGAATTATCTCTGTCGGAGTCGAGTCGTAGAAATGTACATAACGGTACTCGCTTATCCTTCTAACGGTTTTTTTGAACAAGGGCCAAATAGGAGTTAAACCTGACCCAATGCATTGAATACGCTTAAGTTAGATCGTACAAGAGTATGGTTGTTACCTTAGGGATGAATCCATGTTGAGTACTTCGTTGTTTATTATTGTTATTCTTTATTATTTACTTGCTTGTTTTATATATGTTTTCAGAAACTCAATCAATCAATCTTATTTTCTTTGGTTACCTTTTCAAAAACAAACCTTTGAGCAGTTTCTTCATCAAATCTGAATTTCCAATTTAGTCCTCGTGGGATAACTACCCTTGGAATACTTCTAAGGTTTTTTATTACTACGTGCGACCATGTATACTTGTACTTAAGTGTTAGCTTAATTATTCTTTATTATTATTATCCATCTTTTCTCACATTTCATCCATTCAGCTAACGATGCACCAATGTTGGTTCAAAAAAGATTAAAAACTCTTGTGGGGACGAACTTTGGGTCCAAACACAACAAAACTCAAATGGAGCAAAGTTTGGACCATGTTCGTAAAAAACAGATGAAAAACTCTTATTGGGATGAATTTTCGTTCCAAACTCTCCAAAACTCAAACCGAGCAAAGTTTGGACCCTGTTCGTCCAAAGAAGATGAAAAACTCTCGTTGGGTCGAATTTTTGGTCCAAACACTTCAAAACTAAAAAGGAGAAAAGTTTGGACCCTCTTCGTCGAAACCAGATGAACAACTCTCACTAGGACGAACTTTGGGACCAAACTTCCCAAAACTAAAACGTAGGAAAGTTTCGACCATGGTTGTGCAATCCAGATGAAAAACATTCATTGGGACGAATTTTGGGTCCAAACTCTCCAAAAGTCAAACAGAGCAAAGTTTGGACCATATTCATGCAAACCAGATGAAAAACTCTCATTGGGACAAACATTGAGTCCAAACTATCCAAAACTGAAACAGAGAAAAGTGTGGACCATGTTCGTCCAAACCAGATGAAAAACTCTCATTGGGACAAACATTCGATTCAAACTCTCAGAAACTCAAACGTAGGAAAGTTTGGACCATGTTCATCAAACCAGATGAAAAACATTCATTGGGACGAATTTTGTGTTCAAACTCTCGAAAACTAAACTGGAGAAAAGTTTTGGCAATGTTTATCCAAACCAGATGAAAAATACTCATTGCGACGAATTTTGGTTCCAAACTCTATCTCCTTTATTTCCAGCTCTTGAATCTTTTCATTATTCTTTATTATTTACATTCTTATTTCAATGAAAATGTATTCATTTGCTCTTTAACTCACCATGAATAGCTAAATTCCGTTGATTTGTGTTCAATGCATATCATTCTTTATTGATTTAATGGCTTGAAAGCGTTTGATTTTCTTAAGTTGTGTTCAATGCATGTCATTCTTTATTGATTATCACTCTAATCTTGCTGAGTTTAACTTGATCACTTAGACTTTGCATGCTATGTGAGTTTGATCTCGAAAGGGACAAACGATATTGGTTCTCATGAAGGTGAGATATAGGAGAAAAAACTCGAAAGAGATTGTTCGACGGTATAGGGCAAGCTGCCCAAGGCACCCTATATCGACTATAGGGTTATAGGTTGCATTCGTGAATTATCTATGTTGGAGTCGAGTCAAAGAAATGTGCATAATGGTACTCCCTTAGCCTTCTATCGGTTCTTAGGAGCAAGGGCCAAATTGAAGTTAAGTCTAACTTATTGCATTGAATAAGCTTAAGTTAAATATTGCACGACTATGGTTATTTCCTTAGGGATGAATCCATGTTGAATACCTCGTTTATTTCTTATTGTTATTCTTTTATTTATCTTTTCAAAAACCCAATCAATCAACTTATTTTCTTTGGTTACCTAATCAAAAGCAATCATTTGAGCAGTTTCTTCATCAAATCTGAATTTCCAATTTAGTCCTCGTGGGATCGATACCCTTGCAATACTTCTAAGGTTTTTTTATTACTACGTGCGACAGTGTATACTTGCACTAAAGGTTGGTTGTATTTATCTGTATTAATCTTTACCATCTTATCTCACATCCATTCATTCAGCCTCTGCTGCACCAAGTTTTTGGCGTTGTTGCCGGGGACCAAAATGAAACCAGATTTGTTTTTGAAATTGCGAACAAATTGCGATCGCATTTCTGTCTCTTAGGGAATTTGACTTTAGTTTGCATTTGTTTTTCTTTTGCAGGTTGAAGTTAGTGCATGAGCAAGGGGTATCCACTCCTTGACATTAATCAAGAGATAGAAAGAACCTTTCGTCAACGAAGGAAGGAACAAAGACGAAAGAAAAATGAACAACAAGAGTTGAGTGCACGAGAATATTTAGAGGAAGCATCTTACATTCATGAGTTTCCAATGGAACCTCCTGGAGTCGATCCTCACGTTGATCCACAAGATAGTGGAAGGAAGCAGAATGGTGGAAGAATTCCTCCTGTTCCTCCAGTTCCACCGGTGCCACAACAAGAAAATCTGATTTACATTGCTGAAGATCGAAATAGAGCAATAAGGGACTACCCTTTACCAGTTTTCCAGACATTGAATCCAGGAATTTTTGAGCCACCGATTGATGCTCCACAGTTTGAACATAAACCAGTGATGTTCCAGATGTTAAATACAATGGGCCAATTCTTTGGACTTCCAAATGACTTTCAAATGAAGATCGACACAAACATATTAAGCTATTTGAGAGTTTGCAATTCTTTTAAAGTCATAGGATTGCCGGAAGATACGTTAAAACTATAGCTTTTTTCCATTTTCTTTGCAGCGAGATATTGAAGCCTGGTTGGATTCATTTCCTCCAAACTCCATCACCTCTTGGAATGATTTGGCAGAGAAATTTTTGGAGAAGTTTTTTCCCTCCAATAAAAATGCCAAGTACAGAGCATAAATCATTTCTTTCAGACAGTCTTACAATGAACCTTTGGATGCAGCTTGGGAGAGATTTCAAAGGCTGGTTCGAAAGTGCCCACACCACGGATTGCCTGCTTACATCATCTTGGAGCATTTTTATAGTGGATTAGATCAAGCTTCAAAGGCACTAGTAAACGAATCTGCAAACGGATATTTTCTGAAGAAGTCTGCTAATGAGGCACATGTCATTCTAGACACCATAGCCGGCAACAATCGACATTGGGGAGAAAATGAACCAACAACCATTTGGAAAAATCTGGTGAAAGTAGTTGAAACAGAGGGTAACTCTACGATGCAAGCCTAGATCAAGGCCATCCATAGCATGATGATGGGCATGACCGTGAACAATCAAGCCAACATAGCCCCTGCCAATGCTGTCTCTTCTCTCTGTTGTGAAATATGTGGTGAGGAACACATCGCTGATAATTGTCCACTAAATCCAGCATCAATTTTTTATGTAGGTCCACAAGGAAATCAAAACCAGAATAAATGGAATCGTTATTCGGCCACGTACAACCTAGGATGGAGACAACATCCAAATTTTTCTTGGGGAGGACAAGCAGGATCGAGTAATTCCAACACTCATAAGTTTGGGAAGCAACCTACACAACAACAACCGCAGAAAAACTTCCAACAAGTTCCAGTGCAGAGTCAAGAGTCAAATCTAGAACTCTTATGAAGGAGTATATGGCAAGGAACGATGTTGCAGTAAGGAATTTGGAAGTTCAGCTTGGACAATATGCTCAGGAGATTAAGAATAGACTGCAAGGGACGTTGCCTAGTAAGACCGAGATCCCTCACAGAGAAGGAAAGGAACAATGCAAGGCACTGACCTTGATAAGTGGATTAGAATACGATGGACCAAAGTATCCAGTAAGTCAAGAAGCAGAGATCCTAGTTGAAGCTCGAGAAAAGATTTGTGAAAGGAAGTTAGACATTACCTAAGATAGTTTATAGAATAAAGAAGATAAAGTAGAAAGGACTAAGGAGCATGAAGCCTTGGTGGAAAAAGAAGAAAAAACAAAGTTGGAGAAAAGACAGGGAAATGCGACCGCAAAACCCCGAAAATTTGTGATAGACCCAGGTTACAGACCACTTCTTCCATACACTCAGAGATTCAAACATGCCTCACAAGATGTACAGTTCAAGAAATTTTTAGATGTATTGAAGCAGTTACACATCAACATACCATTAGTGGAGGCACTTGAACAAATGCCTACCTATGTGAAGTTCTTGAAAGATATTCTTTCAAAAAAGAGAAGGTTGGGAGAATACGAGACGGTTGCACTCACGGAATGTTCCAGTGCACTGGTGAAGAACGAGATCCCTCTCAAGCTTAAAGACCCAGGAAGCTTCACCATTCCATGCTCTATCGGAGGCAGGGATGTAAGCAGAACTTTGTGCGACTTAGGAGCAAGCATCAACTTAATCCCATATTTTGTTTTTAAATAGTTAGGGATAGGTGAAGCACGACCAACGACTGTGACCTTACAGTTGGTGAACCTATCACTTACACATCCCATTGGAATGATTGAAGACATATTGGTTAAGGTTGACAAGTTTGTTTTCCCTGCAGATTTCATCATTTTAGATTGTGAAGCTGACAAGGATGTGCCGATGATCTTAGGACGACCGTTCCTAGCCACTGGCAGAACCTTAATAGATGTGCAGAAGGGAGAATTGACCATGAGGCTCAATGATCAGCAAGTCACAATTAATGTGATGAACGCAATGAAGTACCCTGGAGATTTCGAAGAATGTTCGATGATTGATGAAATTGATGAACTCTCTCAATCTACTTTGCAGGAAATAATGAAAATAGAAACATTGGAGGATATACATGGAAATGAAGAATAAGAAGAAAAAGGTGGCAAAAAGATTGAAGTTGAAGAAATCAGTCAACCCATGAAAGGACAAAGGAACAAACCATTTTGGGGGAAAGGCTTCGAGGATGAGGAATCCCATGTCTCCGTGATTGACCTGGTATGACTTCTCCACTTTGAGAAATTATTTTGTATATTATCTGGATCTATAAAACAATAATCTAGACAAGGGCTCTAAAATATCTGGACAAGAGTAAAAACTCTATCTAGGAAAAGGTACTTAAGATTACCATTGGGAACACATTTTCCTGGGGATTTACCTGGGAGTTTTGAAAAGTCCATATTAGTTTGTGCCCAGTCTTGTGTTTGAAATAAAATCAGGAAAAATGGGAAAAAGTGTAAGTTTGTTTTAAATAAATGATTTTTGATCAAGAGGGAACTTTGTCTAAGGCAAGTCCTACCTAGGTTGAGGTATTTAAGCTGACCATTGGGAACACCTCTACCTGGGGACTTACCTGGAAGTTGAATTGATCAAAACATTTCCTTAATTCTTTTTAAGAAAAAAATAAAATAATTTATGATTAAGCATATGAGCTTTCTAACTTGTTTATGAGTGTATCAGAGAAGAGGAGAAAACAAGGAAAAATTGAAAAGTCAAAAAAAAAAGAAGGTAGAAAACCTGGGTGAAATGTGACCGCATTTCTCCCCAATGTATTTGATAATGCGACCGCATTTTCTTAAATAAGTGGGGAGTTGATAGCGAGCAGAAATGTCGCTATTTTAGTCCCAATTTATTAAGCTTTTGTATGTTTTAATCGTGTTTTCAATGAAAATATTTAATGAATTCCGTTATTTGGTCCGTAGGAGCAAAGTGGGTGATTTTCAGAGAAAAAGTGCCAAAAATGAAGCAAATGAACCATAAGTCCAAGCTTGGATCAAAAGGGGATCCTAAAAAGTCAATCATGATGAAAATGCCCAAAAGAAATGAAGAGAAGGCCCAAAAATCAGCCCAAAACTGAAGCTGGAAATTCTTGAAATTGGGTTAGCGTCAAGACGCTGCATAGATAGCGTCGCGACGCTACCCATTTCTTGGGCAACAAGACGCGTGCATCGCAGTGTCGCGACGCTGTGCAATGTAGCGTCGCGACGCTGCCCCCATTCCAGGCCTTTAAAAGGCACCTCTTGGTGCCTCATTTATCATCCAACAATTCCTCAAGGAATCCTTTCCTTTCCTTCTTTCCTTAGGCTCCTTTGGAGCCCCTCTCAAAGCTTTTTAGCCTTTTTGAGAGAATTCTTTAGTGGGAAATATTTTGGGAGTTTGGGGAGCATCTTAGGAAGCTCAAGGAGTAGTCGGCGGGGCTCTGAGCGTCAACAAAGGGGTTTTTGGACGGTCAATTCCTTTCCTATTATGCTCTAAATTATGCTTTCTATTGTAATTAGTGTGGATATTTTAGCCATGTGTAGCTAAAACCCAATTTGTGGTCTTGAAATGAAATTATAGTTCAAATATTGTTATAATTTCTTGTCTCTTACCCTTGTCCTAATTATTTGTATGGATGCGCTTAATGCTTTATTCAATCTGGCCAATTGTGTAATGATCTGATTCTTAATGGAAACTCGACGGAGAGAAATTAGGATAGATCGTAATCCATGCAACTAGTTTAATTGCCCGTTGTGGCACCGGGATTAGTTGATTAAACTTAGATTCCTAAAATGAATCAGAGCGTAATAATTAATGATTTTTAATGGCGCTAAGGACACTTAGGTTGTTAAAATGAATTAATTACAATTAGGGGAGACCGACAGGAGAACCTATGTGATTAACGGAGATTCTAGGATTATAATTAGTTGGGCAATGAGATAATATAATTATAACAATTGTTTAGCTGATAATTGATTTTCAAGACCTCTCTTCCCATTAAAAGAAAACTCTTTCTCCATATTTTATTTTTTTTAGCAGCTTATTTTCTTCAATTGCTTGAATTTTAAATTTCTTTTTATTGCATGAGCTGTTCCCTAAATATTATTTCGCCCAAGTACTTTTAGTGCTCAAGAGACTTCAATTTTGCTTAATTTTTGCTTCGCCTCCCTATTGATTCGATACTTGGTATTACTTACCATTTTATATTACTTGTGACGACCCGTGCGCTTGCGGTAATCGCCCAACAAGCTTTTGGCGCCGCTGTCGGGGAGGTTTGATTTTTAAGCAAAATTAATTTTTCTTGACATCGAAGAGAAAGGAATAAATAGTAATTTAGGTGTAAATATTTTTCTTTTATTATTTTGTGAATATTATTTTATTCTCGTTTTTTTTGTTTGGTTCTTTTAATTGACTGGGAGCATTGTGTGCGAAGGAACAAGGTGGTTAATTTGTTTCCGCTAGATCTTGAAATTGACAGGACTCTTCGATCCATTCGAAGAGAGAAAAGTTTAGTAGAAACAATGGCCCATCAAGAGGAAGCTCCCAAGGCAATTAGAGATTTCTTACAGCCAGTTCTTCCCACCGAGAATTCTAAAATTGTCTACGCCCCAATCTAAGCTACAAATTTTGATTTAAAGACAGGGTTGATTCAAATGGCGCGCGATAACTCGTTTAAGGGACATCCTCCTGAGGACCCCCATTCACATCTGCGATCATTCCTAGAAATTTGTGGGACGGTGAAGATGAACAGAGTTCCGGCAGACGCGATAAGGTTGAGGTTGTTTCCATTTTCTCTACAGGATAAAGTAAAGGATTGGCTCGAATCAGTCGAGACGGGCAACATTAGTACTTGGGACGAGCTTGCCCAGGCTTTTCTGACGAAATTTTTCCCACCTGCCAAGACTACCAACCTCCGGACTAAAATCAGAACGTTTAGGCAGCTTGACGAGGAGCAGTTGTACGAAGCGTGGGAGAGATACAAAGAAATGCTTAGGCAGTTATTTTACAATGGATTGAATCCCTCCACAAAGACAGTCCTAGACACATCAGTAGGAGGAAGTTTTCTTTCTAAAACAGTGACATAAGCCAAAGATCTGCTTGAGGAAATGGCGGCAACAAGTTATCAATGGCCGACCGAGAGGGGAACAATTTCAAAGAAGGTTGGATTATATGAATTGGATGAGTCAAGTTCACTGAAGGCACAACTGGCATCTCTAACCAATGCGCTGAACAAGCTGACTTCATCTGAGGTGGTCAAGTCCATTTCCACCTTAGCTGAAGGTCATTCGAAGAAGGAAGGTCAAGATGTGGAGGAAGTCCAGTACATAGGAAATAGACCATATGCTCAAGGAGTACCGAACTTCTACCACCCCAGTCTGCGCAATCACGAGAACTTCTTATATTCAAATACGAAGAATGTTTTGCAGCCGCCCCCAAGTTTTGCATCATCTAGTGCGCCTCAAAAGAAAAATAACATGGAAGAGATGGTGGCTCTATTTATTAAAGAACAAAGAGTACTGAACGTGAATCTCCAGACGACAGTAAATAACAACGACGCAGCTCTAAAGAACATGGAAGTGCAATTAGGACAGATCGCTTCAGCAGTGAATGCCCTTCAGAAGGGAAAATTTCCAAGTGATGCTGAGCCTAACCCGAAAGAGTAGTGTAAGATGGTGACACTGAGAAGTGGTAAACAATTTGAGAAGAGTTTAGAGAAGAAAAAGGAAGAAGAAAAGAGAAGGGATGAAGATGAAAGGGCTGAGATGATGGACCGCAAAGCGCACGGGCCGTAAGTAATATAAAACGGAAAGTATTCCGAGTATCGAATCCTCAGGGAGGCGAAGCGAAACATAAGCAAATAATTAAAATTTTCTTGAGCACTGAAAATACTTAGGCGAAATAATATTTAGGGACCACTTCATGCAATAAAAAGATTTAAATTCGAGATGATTAATGAAAACAAATTGATCGATCAAAAATAAAATGTGGAGAAAGAGTTTTCTTTAAATGGGAAGAGGGGTCTTGAAAATCAATGATTAGCTAAATAATTGCTATAATTATCCTATCTCATTGCCCAACTAATTATAATCCTAGAATCTCCGTTAATCACATAAGTTCTCCTGTCGGTTTCCCCTAATTGTAATTAATTCATTTTAACAACCTAAGTGTCCTTAGCGCTATTAAAAATCATTAATTATTACGCTCTGATTCATTTTAGGAATCTAAGTTTAATCAACTAATCCCGGTGTCACAACGGGCAATTAAACTAGTTGCATGGATTATGATCTATCCTAATTTCTCTCCGTCGAGTTTCCATTAAGAATCGAATCATTACACAATTGGCCAGATTGAATAAAACATTAAGCACATCCATACAAATAATTAGGACATGGGCAATAGACAATAAATTATAACAATATTTGGACTATCATTTCATTTCAAGACCCCAAATTGGGGTTTAGCTACACATAATATCCACAATAATTACAAGGGAAAGCATATTAAAGAGCATAAAAGGAAAGGAATTGACCGTCGAAAAACCCCTCGCTGACGCTAGGAGCCCCCGCTGACTACTCCTTGAGCTTCTAAGATTGCTCCCCCAAAATTCCCAAAATTTTCCACTAGAAGAATCCTCTAAAAAAGGCTCAAAAGCCTTGAGAGGGGCTCCAAAAGGAGCCTAAGAGAAAGGAAGAAATTCCTTTGTTGGAATGATGATTGATTGATGAGGAATGAGGCACCTTGGGGTGCCTTTTATAGGCTTGGAATAGGGGTAGCGTCGCGACGCTACCTTGCTAAGCGTCGCGACGCTGCTGCGCACGCGGCTTGGGCAACAAGAAAGGGCAGCGTCGCGACGCTGCCTTACTTAGCGACTCGACGCTGACCAGATTTCCAGATTTTTCAGCTTCCTTTTTGGGCTGATTTTTGGGCCTTCTTCTTCATTCCTCTTGGTCTTTTCTTCATGGATGTCTTCTTTGGGCTTCCAATTGCTTCAAACTTTGATTTGGGCTATAATTACTTCAATTTTGGCTCTTTTTCTCCCAAAATCACCAACTTAGCTCCTAAGGACCAAATAACAAAATTCATTAAATATATTCATTAAAAATACGATTAAAGCACCCCCAAACTTAAGCTTTTGCTAGTCCCGAGCAAAATAAATTCTAAAGATGCATGAAATAGAATCGCTCAACCCTCAATGATTTTGGAATTCTTAGGATCGAATGGAAAACATGCAAGTGGAATAAGCAAGCACCGCATACTCTTGAAGAAATCTTAAACTAGTTTGAACTTAAGATTAACATGCTCAAGACTTATCTATTGATTCTTTTACTAACCTAGATTAGTCTTATGGCTTTCTCCATTTGTTTTTCCCCTACACTGGCTAAGAGCCCCTAATACTTCGGAGTTCTTCTATCATGCAAAAAAAAGAAACTAGGGTGCCTGTCATCCTTTTCTTTTTCATGGGGGAGCAGAATTCTCACATGATTTTTCTTTTTCTCTTCTTTTTCTTTTCTTTTTCTTTTGCTTCTCCCCCAAACTTGCATTTTAATATCTAATGGTACTAGCTTTCACACTACGGTGCAGGGACCCTTAACCCAAATTTTATTCTCTGGTTGGCCTAACTGATCACACCGCAGGTAGCTCTTTTTACCCCTAGGCTTTTTTCTTTTGAGCAAGCAAAAATTCTTTTTCAACAGATTTTCTTTTTCTCACATTTTCTTTTGTTGCTTTTGCTTTTCTCTCAGCAGGCATAGCATTTTTTTCTACCTAGTTCTTTAGAGCAATCAAGCATGAACTTCCTAATATTAGAAACTAAGCCTATCGGGGTGACAACAACTTTGAAAACCATAATAAGAATCTAGATTTTCAAAGACATAATTATATAAGACTATTGCATGCTTTAGACATTAAAACTAAGTATCAAAAAATTTTAAAATTTCACAATTTCTGCCGTGCTCCCAGATTCCACAACATATAAACCATTTTCTCCCAAAATTTCAAAAATCACATCCTTGGCTATCATGGCTATCTATTCATGCATCCAAAAGAATTTAAATATGCTCAACACAGCGGAAGCCTCCCCCCCAAACTTAAACTAAACATTGTCCTCAATGTTTTAAAACAGAAAAGCATAAAGAGAGATACTGAGACTTCCCTGAGCTAGGAGCGCTTCATTCTCTTCCTTTGTTATCCATGAAAAATGGGAAATGTGGAATTTTTGGATTTGCTAAGGTGATCCTGCAAAACAAAATTGGATCACGGAGCAAAGAAAATTATTTACCGCAAAAACAACTAACTAAACTTTAATCCTTGGGTTGCCTCCCAAGCAGCGCTTTCTTTAACGTCTTTAGCTAGACTAGGCTCGGCACGCTTACAGAGGCTCAAAATAAAAAATTTCATCATCCTCCGGGCCCTGCAAGAAATCACGCACCGAATTGCAAACTACAAACAGGGGAGAAAAAAAACTTTCCCCTGGCCCATCTTCACTAAAGAGATTCTCATAATAACATTTCAGAAAATAATCAGCTGCATCAAATCTCTTTTCTAAATCTCTATTCTCAAAACAATTGTTAACAGAGTCATCAAGCATTAAAATATCTACTGGTCTAGGATCTAGAGATGGCCTATCAATCATGCCAGTCCATTCATCAGAAAAAATATCTACATGCTCAGCAGATCCTTCAGACTCAGAATTAAAAAATGATTCAACTAAGCTATCACATGACTCATCATCAGAAGAATTAAAGAATTCAAGAATTTATGGATCAGATTCTATACTATGCACAGATTCAAGTTCTTCTAGGTCAGATTCTATGCTATACACATCATCAGGACATGAAAAAAAAAGTATTCACATTGTCAGGATTCA
Organism: Luffa acutangula; assembly: GCA_036850905.1. Lineage (NCBI taxonomy): Eukaryota > Viridiplantae > Streptophyta > Magnoliopsida > Cucurbitales > Cucurbitaceae > Luffa > Luffa acutangula. The sequence continues at coordinate 25,205,195 of CM072097.1, read as the reverse complement.
TTCATTAAGGAATGTCAAGATCAGACTCAATAGATTCACTGTAATCATGGTCAGACTCAAAATTATCTATCGAGCAATCTTTTTTATGCCTTTTATGTTTATGCTCAATGTCAGGCAATTCAATATCATCATCAAAATTATCCATTTCAGGCAAATTTAATTCATTTTCAAAGGAAGGTAAATCATCAACTACAGATCTTCCATTTTCACAAGCAGGCAAGCCTAATTCATTTTCAAAGTCAGGCAGATCCAAATCATTTTCAAACAGAGGATTATCCAAATATGCATCATGATCAAAATCCTCATTATCCATAAGCATTTCTCCTAAGCCCAGGCCAAGATTATAGTCTACCTCCTCATCATCATCAGTCAAGTATTCAGGCCCAACAGAAAAACATGTATGCAAACTACAAACAGATTCATCTTGGCCAAAAATACTAAACACGACTTTTTCATCATAAATGTTCAAGGTAAGTTTACCTGTATGCACGCTGATCTCAGCCTTACCAGTGGCTAGGAAAGGTCTGCCTAAGATAATTGGCACTTCTTTGTCCTCCTTCATGTCCAGTACCACGAAATCTACAGGGAAGATGAATTTGTTGACTTTCACCAATACGTCCTCCACAACACCCATCGGGTGGGTAATCGATCTGTCAGCAAGCTAGAGAGTGACGTCGGTGTCTGTCATACCTGATAAACGAATCTTCCTGTACACAGAGTAGGGCATCAAATTTATACTTGCTCCTAAATCACATAGAGCCCTATCAAAGGATACTTCTCCTATAGTACAGGGAACAGTAAAACTCCCTGGATCTTTATGCTTAGAGGGTATCCTACCAGAAATAATGGTACTGCTACTCTCAGATAAATTAAAAACTTCTTTTTTCAGACTTTTCTTTTTAGAAAGCATTTCTTTCATGAATTTTCCATAATTTGGCATATTATACAAAGCTTCTACCAATGGAATATTCACAGACAACTTTTTAAACATTTCTAAGAATTTTTGAAAATTTTCATCTAATTTGACATTTTTAAATCTTTGAGGAAAAGGTAACTCCCTGAAATCAAAGGTTGGACATTCGCCCCTCCGCTTGGGCGGGCTAATATGCGAACCTCTGTCATGGTGGTTGCACGAAACCACTTCTTCCTCAGTCAGCTTCTTATTGTCATCCTGCCTCTCATCTTCTTTTCTACCTGCAAAGCTGTTAGAAAAATCACATTTTAATTCAATAGAGTTGGGAGGATGTTGGAACCTTTCAGAGGAGGCTTTTTGTGCCTCAGTCCCTTCATCTTCATCCCTTATCTTTTCTTCTTCCTTTTTCTTCTCTGAACTGTCCTCCAGTCTTCTGCCACTTCTCAGAACCACCATCTTACACTGCTCTTTCGGGTTGGGCTCAGTATCACTTGGAAATTTTCCCTTTTGAAGGGCATTTACCGCTGAAGCAATCTGACCTATCTGTACTTCCATATTCTTTAGAGCTGCGTCGTGGTTGTTTACTGATGTCTGGAGATTCACATTCAATATTCTTTGTTCCTTGATGAATAAATCCACCATCTCCTCCAGATTATTTTTCTTTTCAGGAGTACTCGTTGATGCAAAACCTGGGGGTAGCTGCAAAACATTCTTCGTATTCGCATATGAGAAGTTCTCGTGATTGCGCAGACTGGGGTGGTAGAAGTTTGGTACTCCTTGAGTATATGATCTATTTCCTATGTATTGAACTTCTTCCACATCTTGACCTTCCTTCTTTGAATGACCTTCAGCTAAGGTGGAAATGGACTTAACCACCTCAGATGACGTCAATTTGTTTAGGGCATTGGTCAGAGATGCCCGTTGCGCTTTCAGTGAACTTGACTCATCCAATTCATATAATCCAACATTTTTTGTAACTGTTCCTCTCTCCGTCGGCCATTGATAACTTGTTGCCGCCATTTCCTCAAGCAGGTCTTTGACTTCTGTCACTGTTTTTGAAAGAAAACTCCCTCCTACTGATGTGTCTAGGACTGTCTTTGGGGAGGGGTTTAATCCATTATAAAATAACTGTACCTGAAGCCAATCAGGATATCCATGTTGGGGGCATCGCCTAAGCATTTCCTTATACCTTTCCCACGCTTCGTATAACTGCTCCTCGTCAAGCTGCCTGAATGTTCCAATTTCAGTCCGGAGCTTGGTAGTCTTAGCCGGTGGAAAAAATTTTGTCAGAAAAGCCTGGGCAAGCTCGTCCCAAGTACTGATGCTGCCCGTCTCGACTGATTCGAGCTAATCTTTTGCTTTATCCTGTAGAGAAAATGGAAATAACCTCAATCTGATTGCGTCGGCCGGAACTCCGTTCATCTTTACCGTCCCGCATATTTCTAGGAATGATCGCAGATGAGAGTGGGGGTCCTCGGAAGGATGTCCCTTGAACGAGTTATTGCGTGCCATCTGAATCAACCCTGTTTTTAGCTCAAAATTTGTAGCTTGGATAGGGGCGTAGACAATTCCAGAATTCTCGGTAGGAAGAACTGGCTGTAGAAAATCTCTAATTGCCTTGGGAGCTTCTTCTTGGTGGGCCATCGCTTCTGCCAATCTTTTTCCTCTTCTAATGAATTTAAGAGTCCTGTTAATCTCAAGATCTAGCGGAAACAAATCAACCACCTTGTTTCTTCGCATACAATGCTCCCAGATGACAAAAAGAACCAAACAAAAATGAAAATAAAATAATATTCACAAAAATATTTACACCTAAATTACCATTTATCCTTTTCTTTTCGATGTCAAGAAAAATTAATTTTTTTGCTTAAAAATCAAGCCTCCCCGGCAACGGCGCCAAAAACTTGATGGACCGCAAAGCGCACGGGCCGCAAGTAATATAAAACGGAAAGTATTCCGAGTATCGAATCCTCAGGGAGACGAAGCGAAACTTAAGCAAATAATTAAAATTTTCTTGAGCACTGAAAATACTTAGGCGAAATAATATTTAGGGACCACTTCATGCAATAAAAAGATTTAAATTCGAGATGATTAATGAAAACAAATTGATCAATCAAAAATAATATGAGCCTAAGAACCTTTAATCACAACTACCTCTCCCGAATATAATTGGTTCTCATGAAAATTAACCAACTTGATATCCCTATCTAAGTTTATTAACATGCAAGGCAATGAGTTCTTTTGACCAATTCTAAAGTTAATCTAAAAACCGTCACGAAATTAGAAAGTAATCTTTAGTCATGCAATCTTGAGTAAGTCTATGCTAAAATCCCCTCTCCCGAGCAAGAATCAACATTTAAATCATCCAACTAATGGCCAATTAATTGAAAGCATTAAATCAAGATTGCATACATAATAACCATTGCACAACTTAAACCATAAATCAATCCATAAATTCAATTGACTACGTCAATCCCTAAGCTACAAGTTTACCTACTCATGATTGGTATTACAAGCTCAACCAAACATGAAAAAGGCATAAAATCTAGCTAGAGGAAAATGGAAAGGAAAGGAAAAACTCAATGTAGGTCGAGACCGAGCATCCCCGTCATGATCCCCACGAACAATGGGTTGATTTCCAAAATGCTTTTTTTCTACTCTGTTTACGGCTCCAAAACGTCCCAAAAGCCAATCCCCCAAAAACCTAGCCACAATTTACTTTATATTCTGTTTTTTCGTCATAGCGTCGAGACGCTGTCAAGACAGCGTCTTGACGTTGCCTACAAAACGCGCGTTCTGGAAAAGGAAGGTGATAGCGAGCATAACTAACTATCTTTACTTATTTAATTTAGCTAGCCTTTTATGATTTTTGGGCCATTTTATTGTGCTTTATTGTTTATTTTGTAGGAAATGGTTGATTGGAGCTATAATGCCATATTAGAGTTAATCGGGTGCTCGGGGCGTGAAAAGATGCATCAGAATGAAAAGTGTAAAAGAGGAAAAAAGTCAAATCTCGGTCAACAGCAGGCTAGCGTCGAGACGCTAGCTCTTGAGCGTCTCGACGCTCACATTCCATATCAGATTAGGCGCGTAAAGCTTACAACGTCGAGACGCTATGATAGGAAGCGTCCCGACGCTTCCATTTTTCCTTATTCAGAACGCGCGTATAAGAGGCAGCGTCGCGACGCTGTCTTGACAGCGTCTCGACGCTAAGACGAAAAATCAGAATAAAAGCTTATTTTCGGCTAGGTTTTAGGGGAGATCGATTTGGGACCTTTTGGAGCCGAAAACAGAGCAAAACAGAGGACTTTTGGAGCTGCAAACAAAGGAGGAACTTGGAAATCAACCCATTGTTCGTGGGGATCGTGACGGGGACGTCGGGACTCGGCCTACATTGAGTTTTCTTTTCCCTTTTCTTTCTTTAGTTAGATTTATGGCTTCCACATGTTTAGTTGAGATTGTATTTACATTCATGAGTAGCTAAACTTGTAGCTTAGGGATTGATGTAGTTGATTAAGTTTATGGATTGATTTATGGTTTAAGTTGTGCAATGTTATTGTGTTTGTAATCTTGATTTAATGCTTTCAATTAATTGGCCATTAGTTGGATGATTTAAGTTTCGAATCTAGCTCGGGAGAGGGGATTTGATCTAGACTTACTCAAGATTGCATGAATAAAGTTTACTTTCTAATTCTTGACGGTTTTAGATTAACTTTAGAATTGGTTAAAAGATCTCATTGCCTTGCATATTAATAAACTTAGATAGGGATATCAAGTTGGTTAATTTGCATGAGAATCAATTATACTCGGGAGAGGTAGTTGTGATTAAAGGGTCTTTGGCTCATAATTTCATTGTGCATAATAACTTATTCTTTAAAATCAATCCTAAACGAAATCGGCGAAATCAATTCCCTAAGTAGTTTTCTCAATTGAATTTCCATTCTTTTTACTTGCTTTGATTTGTTTTTATCATCACCTATTCATCACTTTTTGATCCCTAAATAAAATTGGGCAAGATTATTCATAATACTTGATTTGCTTAAAAATCCAATCTAGAGGACGACATTCGAATTTACTACTTGACCCGTGCGCTTGCGGTAGGAAAAGTCCACATCAAGTTTTTGGCGCCGTTGCTGGGGATTGGCACATTTAGCTAGATTGATATTGTGAAAAAATTGCTTGATCTTAATTTAGGGTGTATTGTTACTTTTTTAGGTTGATTGCATTTTTTTCCTTATTTGTTTTTCTTTCCATATTTGGTTTTCTAGGTTAGTGTTTCTTTTAGTTGTGTAATCTTTTCCTTATTTGTTCTTGTTTTTCCTTTTGTAGATTAGTTTCCTTATTTGTATTTTGCCATATTTATTTTTGCATTCCATATTAGGCTACTTTGTTTCCTTTTCTAGATTATATTTTCCATATTTAGATTTGTTGTTTCCTTTCCTTTATTTCATTCCATAATTATTTTTCTTTTCTTTTTAGGGTAGTTTTGATTTTTGCATGCGTAATAGTAGAGAAGTAGCACCATTTGATCCCGAGATAGAAAGAACAGTTCTTAGGCTTCGAAGGGAGAATAGAGAAATCATGGCTGACCAAAATCCACCTGAGGAGCCTAGGCCTATTAGAGATTATTTTCAGCCTGTGTTTCAGGGACAGCAATCGGGAATTGTCTATGCACTGATTAATGCCAACAACTTTGAGCTGAAGACCGGTCTCATTCAGATGGCTTGAGACTGTGCATACAGAGGATCACCCACTGAGGATCCAAATTCTCATCTTAAATCATTCTTGGATATTTGTGGGACGGTAAAGATCAATGGTGTCTCTGAGGATGCTATTCGCTTACGTTTATTTCCCTTTTCTTTGCAGGATAAAGCACGTGATTGGTTGCAGTCTATTGCTCCTGGGAGAATCACCACCTGGGATGCTTTGGTCCAGGCCTTTTTAAAGAAATTTTTCCCTCCTGCAAAGACGGTCAAGCTGAGGACCGAGATCGGGACATTCCAACAACAATATGATGAGCAGTTGTTCGAAGCTTGGGAGCGATTCAAAGAGCTACTGAGGAAGTATCCTCAGCATGGTTACCCCGATTGGCTTCAGGTACAGTTGTTTTATAATGGTTTAACTCCTAGTACAAAAACGATTGTTGATGCAGCTCCAGGTGGGACTCTGTTGTCCAAGACCGTAGAAAACGCTCGCACACTTTTAGAGGATATGGCCACCAACAACTATCAGTGGCCATCTGAGCGGTCTACACCTAAAAAGATTGCTGCTGGAGTGTTTGAGGTTGATAAAGTAAGTGCACTCCAGGCCCAGATGACTTCCCTTGCCAATGCTTTTATGAAATTTTCAGGTACAAGGAGTGCACAGTCAATTGAATCAGCTGCTGCTTTAGCATCTAGACCTCAGGAGGAGACCATCGAGCAGGTTCAGTATGTATCAAATTTTAATTCTAGGGGATATAATAATGGTTCTACACCTACACATTATCACCCTAACAATAGGAACCATGAAAATTTCTCTTATGCTAATACTAAGAATATTCTTAATCCTCCTGGTTTTGCCCCTCAAACTCAAGATAATAAAAAGTTAGAAGATCTTGTTGGAGATTTCATTGCAGAGTCTAGTAACAGGACAACCAAATTTGAGGAGGCAGTCATTGCCATCAACTCAACAGTGAATGGCCACAGTGCAGCTATAAAGAACATTGAAACTCAGCTGGGACAGTTGGTGAATGTTGTAAGCACCATGAATAAAGGTAAGGCCCCAGCTGAACAAGAGAAACCTCAGATGGAGTACTGTAAGGCAATCACTGTGCACCAAGAGGAATCTGAAGAGGAACCTGAATCTGAGGACTATGAAACGCCTACAGGGGAAGCTGAGGAGGACACATCATCTGATGAGGATGAACAGCCTAACCTTGAGCCTTCTATTCCTTCTCCCACACTGATGGTTCCCAAGGAAAAGAAAAAGAAAAAGAAGAAAAAGAATAATCAGGTTCAGTTTGATAAATTTATGAATGCTTTTATGAATCTGAACATTAATATTCCTTTTGCAGAGGCATTAGAGATGCCCCAATACAACAGGTTTATGAAGGAGTGGTTAGCAAAGAAGCGAAAAGAAAAGAAGGTTGACACTGTTTATCTTGCTTCCACATGCAGCACCAGAGTACAACAAAAAGTACCTGAAAAAGTAGCAGATCCAGGGAGTTTTTCTGTTCCTTGTAGTTTTGGTATTTATTCTTTCAGAGCATTATGTGATTTAGGTGCTAGCATTAATATTATCCCATTGTCCTTGTGTAAAAAGTTAGATATAGGTGAGATTAAGTCTACTCCTGTAAAGCTCCAATTGGCTGATCAATCTGTGGTGAGACCAGTTGGTATTATAGAAAATGTGTTAATCAGAGTAGGTAGATTTTTTCTCCCTATTGACTTGTATGTTATGGACATGATAGAAAATCCTTCAATGCCTGTCATATTAGGACGACCATTCCTCGCTACTGGGCGAGCGATTATAGATATTGAGCGCAGTGAGCTCACTATTAGAGTCAAGAACGAAAAAGAAATCTTTAAAGCAGTTGAAGACTCTAAAGATGAAGTGCTTTACATGGGCTACAGGAAAGGTGCAAGAAAGAGCACCTCTGTTGGATTCACAGAACAAAAGCCTCCTTGAAGCACGTGCAACACGTCGAGCTAATGACGTTAAACAAGCGCTTATGGGAGGCAACCCAAGTAAGTTTAGTGTGTTTTTTTTTGTTTTTGATTTATTGTTTGTTTTTGTTTTGTAGGTCTTGTTTTCTTCCTCTCCTTTGCTTTCAAGCTTTCAAGATTCCAAGCTTTCAAGCAAGAAGTCATCATCATTCCAGGCCAGTATTATTCACTCCTGTTATTCTTTTATTGTTCTCATGCTTGTTTATACCCTATTTTCTTTATACATTGAGGACAATGCATGTTTTAAGTTTGGGGGTGGATTAGCATGTTTGTGGAGCCCTTGAGCATCTGAGTTCGGGCTATAGTTTTGAGCTTTATTTGAATTATGCATATGGTGGTTTTCTGGATGCTACTTTTGCATGATTATGATGTCCTAGGATAAGCTTTCTTGTCAATTTTCAAGCTTGTGATGAGATGTAAGCATAAGTGGCCAAAAAGGGAGACTTTTTAAAATTTTTCTAGGAGATGGCTTGCATGAGTAGAGCATTTGTCTTAGCGAGATTTGGATTTGAATGCTTAGGAGCGAATTATTGGGTTCATATGCTTGTTGTCACCTCGATAGGTGTAGGGTAGAGCTAAAGAGTTAATTTTTTTTTGCAAATTAGCATGTTTGATCTTGCTTAGGAGAAAAGGAAAGAATATCTGCTATTTATGCTCATATCGAAAAAATCATTATTGTAGTTGCCGTTGAAAAGAAAATTATTATGCCATGGCCTGTGCACAGTTTGCAATGTGTAATAAAGATTAAGGCAAAAAAGAGCTACCCCTGTTGTGATCAGTTAGGCCAACCAGAGAAATCTCAGGTTAAGGGTCCCTGCAATGGGTGTGTGAAAGCTAGTGCCACATTTAAATGCTTAATTCAATTGTTAATTAAAAGCACCTAAGTATAGAGATAAACAAACTAATTTGTTGCATTAACTCATTAGTGAAGCCTTAGTGCCAGTGTAGAGGGAAGATGAGCTGAGAGTTTAATAATCCAATCCCGGGCTAGTAGAGTCTGATCTTGTTGAGTTAGATCTCGCTTGTGCAAGTTAATTTTGGAAAAATTTTAATTTGTCTCCCTCATTGGTCCTTGTGTGCATATCTCTTGCTTGCTTGGTTATTGACTTTTGAGCCTTGAGGACTGAGTTATGATTGTTGCATCCATTCTTCCATTGTATGTTTGATTTGTAGTTTGCTCGAGGACTAGCAAAAGCTTGGCTAGCAGCGTCGAGACACTACGACATATGCCCGCCTAATCAAAAAAGGAATGCTAGCATGGAGACGCTCAAGGGCTGGCGTCTCTACGCTAGCCTACGGTTGACCCAACTTTGACTTTTTTCCTCTTTGACAATTTTTCATTCCTTTGCATCTTTTCGCGTCCCGAGCACCCGATTAACTCCAATATTGCGCTATAGCTCCAATCAACCATTTCCTACAAAATAAACAATTAAGTGCAATAAAATTGCCAATAAATCATCAAAGACTAGCTAAATGAATTAGGGAAAACGAGCTAGCTATGCTCGCTATCAAACACCCCCAAACTTAAGCTTTTGCTAGTCCTCGAGCAAACTAAAAATCAAGCATACAGTAGAAAAATGGATGCAACAAACATGACTCAATCCTCAAGGCTCAAAAGTCAATAGTCAAGCAAGAAAGAGACATGCACACAAGGACCAATGAGGGAGACAAATTAAAATTTTTCCAAAATTAACTTGCACGAGCGAGATCTAACTCAACGAGTCCAGACTCTACCAGCCCGAGATTGGATTATTAAACTCTCAGCTCATCTTCCCTCTACACTGGCACTAAGGTTTCACTAATGAGTTAATGGAACAAATTAGTTTGTTTTCCTCCAAACTTAGGTGCTTATAATTAACAATTAAATTAAGCATGTATATGTGGCACTAGCTTTCACACACCCATTGCAGGGACCCTTAACCTGAGTTTTCTCTGGTTGGCCTAACTGATCACAACAGGGTAACTCTTTTTGCTTAAATCTTTATTAAACATTGCAAACTGTGCACAGGCCATGGCATAATATTTTCTTTTATACAGTAACAACAAGAATGATTTTTCTTTATGAACAAGATAAACATATATTCTTTTCTTTCCTCCTAAGCAAGATCAAACATGCTAATTTGCAAAAAATTAACTCTTTAGCTCTTCCCTACACCTATCAAGGTGACAACAAGCATATGAACTCAATAATTCGCTCCTAAGCATTCAAATCCAAATCTAGCCAAGAAAAATACTCTACTCATGCAAGCCATCTCCTAGAAAAAGTTTTAAAAGTCTCCCTTTTTGGGCACTCATGCTTACAACTCATCGCAAGCTTAAAAATTGACAAGAAAGCCTATCCTAGGACATCATAGTCATGCAAAAACAGCATCCATAAAACTACCATATGCTTAATTCAAAGAAAGCTCAAAACTATACCCCGAACTCAGATGCTCAAGGGCTCCACAAACATGCTATTCCACCCCCAAACTTAAAACATGCACTGTCCTCAATGCATAAAGAAAATAGGGCATAAACAAGCATGAAAACAATAAAAGAATGAGAGGAGTGAATAATACTGGCCTGGAATGATGATGACTTCTTGATTGAAATCTTGAAAGCTTGAAAGCAAAGGAGAGACAGAAAACAAGACCTACAAAACAGACACAAACGATAAATAAAACTCAAAAGAAAGACAAAACTAACTTACTTGGGTTGCCTCCCATAAGCACTTGTTTAACGTCATTAGCTCGAAGTGTTGATCGTGCATCAAAGAGGCTTCTTTTATGTGAATCCAACAGAGGTGCTCTTTCTTGCACCTTTCTTCTAGCCCATGAAAATCAATTCAGAATGTCCATTAGAGTCTTCAAATGCTTTAAATATTTCTTTGTCATTCCTGACTCTTACAGTGAGCTCCCTGCGCTTAATATCAATAATCACTCGCGTAGTAGCGAGGAATGGTCTTCCTAATATAACAGGCATTGTAGGATTTTCCACCATATCCATAACATATAAATCAATAGGGATGAAAAATCTACCTACTCTGATTAAAACATTTTCTATAATGCCAACAGGTCTAACCACAGACTGATCAGCCAATGGGAGCCTAACAGGAGTAGATTTAATCTCACCTATATCTAACTTTTTGCACAGAGATAGAGGAATAATATTAATGCTAGCACCTAAATCACATAATGCTCTAAAAGAATAAGTACCAAAATTGCAAGGAACATAAAAACTCCCTGGGTCTGCTATTTTTTCAAGTACCTTCTGTTGTACTCTGGTGCTGCATGTGGAAGCGAGAAATACGGTGTCAACCTTCTTTTCCTTTTGCTTCTTTGCTAACCATTCTTTCATGAACCTGCTGTACTGGGGCATCTCTAATGCTTTTGCAAAAGGAATATTAATGTTTAGATTCATAAAAGCATTCATAAACTTGTCAAACTGAACCTGATTATTCTTCTTTTTTTTTCCTCTTCTTTTCTTTAAGGACCATCAATGGAGGAGAAGGAATACGAGGCTCAGGTTTAGGCTTTTCAGCTTCATCAGATGATGTGTCCTCCTCAGCTTCCCCTGTAGGCGTGTCATAATCCTCAGACTCAGGTTCCTCTTCAGCTTCCTCCTGGTGCACAGTGATTGCCTTACAATACTCCATCTGGGTTTTCTTTTGCTCAACTGGGGCCGTAACTTTATTCATGGTGCTTACAACACTTACCAACTGTCCCAGCTGAGTCTCAATATTCTTGATGGCAGCACTGTGGCCATTCACTGTTGAGTTGATGGTAATGACTGCCTCCTCCAATTTGGTTCTCCTGTTACTTGACACTGCAATGAAAGCTCCAACAAGATCTTCTAACTTTTTATTTTCTTGAGTTTGAGGGGCAAACCCAAGAGGAATAAAAACATTTTTAGTATTAGCATAAGAGAAATTTTCATGGTTCCTATTGTTCGGGTGATAATGTGTAGGTGTGGCATTATTATTATATCCCCTAGAATTAAAATTTGATACATACTGAACCTGTTCAATGGTCTCCTCCTGAGGTCTAGATGCCAAAACAGCAGCTGATTCAATTGACTGTGCACTCCCTGTACCTGAAAATTTCATAAAAGCATTAGCAAGGGAGGTCATCTGGGCCTGGAGTGCACTTACCTTGTCAACCTCAAACACTCCAGCAGCAATCTTTTTAGGTGCAGACCGCTCAGATGTCCACTGATAGCTGTTGGTGGCCATATCCTCTAGAAGTGTGCGAGCATTTTCCACGATCTTGGACAACAGAGTCACACCTGCAGCTGCATCAACAATCGTTTTTGTACTAAGAGTTAAACCATTATAAAACAATTGAACCTGAAGTCAGTCGGGGTAGCCATGCTGAGGGCACTTCCTCAGTAGCTCTTTAAATCGCTCCCAGGCCTCAAACAACTGCTCATCATATTGTTGTTGGAATGTCCCAGTCTCGGTCCTCAGCTTGACCGTCTTTGCAGGAGGGAAAATTTTCTTTAAAAAGGCATGGACCAAAGCATGCCAGGTGGTGATGCTCCCAGGGGTAATAGATTGCAACCAATCTCGTGCTTTATCATGCAAAGAAAAAGGAAATAAGCATAAGCGAATAGCATCCTCAGAAACTCCATTAATTTTTACCGTCCTTCAAATGTTTAAAAATGATTTTAGATGAGAATTTGGGTCCTTGGTGGGTGATCCTCTATAAGCACAATCTCGAGCCATCTAAATGAGACCGGTCTTCAGCTCAAAGTTGTTGGCATTAATCGGAGCATAGACAATCCCCGATTGTTGCCCCTGTAACACGGGGTGAAAGTAGTCTCTAATAGGCCTAGGCTCCTCAAGTGGATTTTGGTCAGCCATTTGAATGTTTTCTCTATTTTCCAATCGAATCCTACGGATGGTTCTCTCGATCTTTGGATCCAACGGTATCAATTCTCTACTACTACGCATAAACAAACTAAACTTGTTGGGATTGGTGCCCTAAACCTCGTAGATAGTGAATGTTAAACGAATTATATACTTAATCGATAAAGGTGTTATCGAGATTTATTTAGTAAAAGTCATTACTGAATAAATTAAATTGCACATATAATAACCCAAATCCAATAAACTAAGATCCATGGCTATAGGATGAACACTTGAGCTTTATGTAGAGACATAAAAGTGGATCAAGCTTGAGTAATAGCCAAAACGGTCTATAGTATAGGAATAGGGTTGTGTACCTTATTCTGGAGACACTATGAGACGCGACCCACTTTATAGATGGTATAGACGATGTGATCCTAAATCGTCCATGTAGAGACATGCGAGTGGGGGCGTCCTATGCAATGAGTTTGCATAAGACCAGGACCGAGAAATAAGTCGCTCTCGCTTTATAACACCGTTTACTGACGAGACTGACTATTTCATGTGATGACCTAGGTAACTCGATCTTAATCCTGAGCTAACTATGAACTCCTGTTTATTCGGGCTTATCCTTAGATCTGCATAGGTGAGAGTGGCTCAGTATCGCCGACTCAATAAGCCTCCCATTTCAGGGATAGGAACGGGTAGATAGCTGGGGACATAGTCGTGCAAGAAGGAATTCACTCCTACCCGAATAAGGGATAGTAGAGAGGTTGTTCCCTTAAGTGCTGACTTTGGGGCTTGAACAAAGGGATCCCGCCCTCTCATTGGCCCGAGAGGGACTCAGTTTATTGGTTGGACCATAAACCAATTGTTCATTAGAGGATCAGTGGGACTTAAGGAACTAGAAGTACTATAGGGGTAAAACGGCTTATTGACCTAACTATAGCTACGAACAACCTGTGAAGGATCGACTTACTAATCATGGTTAAATCAAGTGGACGGAAATATATCTATAGTGAGGGGAGTGCAACTATCGGGCTATAGTGGAGTGTCCCGATAGTTAACGAATGTTGGCTAGCTTGGACAATGAGATTAGTCGGTTAGCCTCGAATCGTTGGAGCCCATGATCTATAGGTCCATTAGTTCCCCCTACTAGCTCATATCAGAATTAAGCCTAGAACAAAAGATAGGAAGCTTTGAATCGTTCAAAATCGGGAAAAAGGGTATTGTCGTAAATTGTGTTTGACACAATAATTTAATTATGAATTAAATTAGAAAATGAGAGATGAAGTATTTAAAAGTGTTTTGAATACTATATATATGTATTAGGAATCATATATATGGAATTGCACAAGATAACAAAGATTAATTAGATTAATCATATCAAAATTAATTTGAAAATTTTCAAATTAATTACCAAGTAATCAATTTCAATTTAGAATTGAAATTGGAGATAATTTACAAGCTTGAAATTTGATTTCAATTTGAATGTAGTGGATTTAGTTGGAAATCCATTTAATGCATGATCATTCAAAGTGGAAAGACAACTCATTCATGCATTGTTGCATGTCTTGTGTAATGTACACCTAGAATCCACTTGAGCTTGATAATTGATTTTCAAGACCCCTCTTCCCATTAAAAGAAAACTCTTTCTCCATATTTTATTTTTTTAGCAGCTTATTTTCTTCAATTGCTTGAATTTTAAATTTCTCTTTATTGCTGTTCCCTAAATATTATTTCGCCCAAGTACTTTTAGTGCTCAAGAGACTTCAATTTTGCTTAATTTTTGCTTCGCCTCCCTGTGGATTCGATACTCGGTATTACTTACCGTTTTATATTACTTGTGACGACCCGTGCGCTTGCGGTAATCGTCCAACAAGCTTTTAGTCAAGAACGTCTTGATTTAGTGAAGGAGTAATTGACTACCCCTCGGTAACGGTTGCTCTAACTCACTAAAGTGTCGTTGCAAAATAATAATCCTGGGTACATTATTACATTTGCTAAAACCTGATTGGATTTTGTCTAAAAATGGTTAATAATCAATTTCTAATAGATTTGTTTAATTTTTCAGCATGTCTAGCTCACTAGTACAATTACTCGGTTTGGATAAGCTTAACGGGGATAACTATGGGACTTGGAAGTCTAATCTGAACACAATACTAGTAATCGAGGATTTTAGATTTGTCCTTACCGAAGAGTGTCCACCTAACCCTGGCTCGTCAACAAACCGAATTGTTCGGGAAACATATGAGAAATGGACTCGAGCAAATGATAAAGCAAGAGTCTATATCTTAGCAAGCATCTCGGATGTCTTGTCTAAAAAGCACGAGAGGATGGTGACCGCAAGGGAGATCATGACTTCGTTACAGGGTATGTTTGGACTGATGGATTGGAATTCCCAATTCCGTTAAAGCGGGAGCAATTGGACCGTTCGTAGTTAATTTTTTTTCTACTAAAATACCAATGCATTGGCAAAAGGTTAAGCGGTGAGAAACATACCTTCGTTGACGACTCTGAATACTTCAAATTCTTGATTGCTCTGCAACAACGAAGAACACCACCATTTGATCTTCCCCGCTATAACTCTGAGATTAGAAACGTAGTTGTGGGACTACCTAATCTTGAATGGGAAAAACTCTAGAGAGAAAATTCTCCCTAGAGTTCTTGAGTTGAGAGAATATGAGAAGGCCTTATGGTGGCCATATGCTGTTGTTGTGCCTAAACTGTAGGTTTAGTGATCTATTTATAGGAGAAAGGCCATGAATAAAATATTCATTTAAAATCAATTATTTCCTAACTGATTTAATCTTTTCCACAATTAATCAATTTCATGACCAATCAATTCCACAATTGATTAAACTTTTCCATAAATGATTGATCACTTCCATAAGTGATTAATCATTTCCATAATTGATTAATATCCAATTAATTAATTCTTTAATTAATTAATCACCAATTAAATATCATATATTTAATTTTATACCTTCTATTAGTTAATTAATTAATTACCCAATTAAATATCATATATTTAATTTCAGGCCTTCAATTAATTAATTCCATAATATGAATCAAATTAAAATTTGAACTCCTTCAAATTCCCTTATATCCTATAAATTTAATATGAATCAAATTCATATTAATATTTGAACTCCTTCAAATATTTATTTCTCTTATAGACTATAGTTTAATTAAATCTCATTTAATTTAAACTAAATTGAATAATTAATTAATTCATAATCAATTAATTCATCTTCTAATTAAATAACATATATTTAATTAGACATATATTTGAACTTTTTCAAATATATCAATCTCTCAATATAATAAAGTTTAATCTCAAATTAGACTTTATATTTTAATGCATCACTATACATTATATTAATTTGTATCTCATACAATTAACTTAATTCCCAATATGAATTTGAACTATTCAAATTCTCTCAAGATATATTTGTTCCTAATTACTCTTTACGAGCTAGCAGGGGGACCTAATGGACCTACAGATCAGAAGCTCCAATGATATGAGGTTAATAGATTTAACTCATTAATCAGGTTAACCAATATTCATTAATTGTGGGTCATTCCACTAAAGACCCACAGCTGAACTCTTCTCACTGTAGAACATTTCTGTGTCCATGGATGTAGACCTATGCCGGTAAGTCAATCCTTCACGAGTGTCCGTAATCACAGTTGGGTCAAATTACCGTTTTACCCCTGTGTTACATCTGTCTCCTTAAGTACCAGCGCTCCTCTAATGAACAACTTGTTTATGGTCCAACCATTAAACAGAAAGTCCCTCTCGGGCCAGTGAGAGGGCGGGATCCCTTTTTTTAAGTCCCAGAGTCACCACTTAAGGGAACACTCATCTACTTCACCTAGAAGTGGGAAGGAGTGAATTTTTTCTTGTGATGTCATGTCCCCAGCCTCTCACTCGGTCTTGTCCCCAAAAAGGAAGGCATATTGAGTCGGCGTATTGGCCACTCTCACCCATGCTAATCAAAGGACAATCCCTCATGAGAAAGAGTTCATGACACACTCAGGATTAAGACTGAGTTACCTTGGTCATCCTATTGAAACAGTAACCTAATTAGTTAACGGTGTTATAACTAATGGTTGACTATTTCGTGGTCCGGTCTTATGCAAACTCATTGCATAGGATACCCCCACTTGCATGTCTACTACATGGACGTTTTGGATCAATACGTCTGTATCAAATACAAAGCGGGCCGTATCTCATAGTGTTACCAGGATTAGGTACCCAACCTTATCCTTGTACTATAGACCTTTTAGGTTGTTACTTGAACATCGATCCTCGTATGTCCCCACATACTAGTTTAAGTTACATACAAACAACCTTGGATCTTAGTTTATTGGATTTGGGTCAAATTGTGCAATATTTAACAATAACACTTTATTGTAGAAACTCAATAACACTTTATTGAAACAAGTATACAATTTGTTTACATTTACTATCTACGAGTTTTAGGGCATAAAACCCAACATGGACAACCATCCTCGCAAATCTGGCAGGAAGCTCTCAAGAATGTTTACAATTACCGAATGAAGGAAGGTCCTTCAGTTAGGGAACATGTTTTGAACATGATGGTTCAGTTTAACATTGCTGAAGTAAACGGTGCTACTATTGACGAGGGTAGTCAAGTAAGTTTTATAATGGACTCTCTTCCGAAGAGCTTCATTCAGTTCAGGACAAATGCTGTCATGAAGAAAATAGACTTTAACCTGACTACCTTGCTAAACGAGCTCCAGACCTACCAAAGTCTCACCAAGAAGGGACATGAAGGGGAAGCAAACGTTGCTACAACCAAGAGGTTCCAAAAAGGATCGTCCTCGGGAACCAAGTCTGGACCTTCCACTTCAAAGAATAAGAGTATTCAAATGAAGAAAAAGAAGGATAAAGGGCTGAAAAGCTCCAGTGGGAAGCAAGGCTAAAACTAAAGTTGTAGATAAAGGAAAGTGTTTCCATTGTAATGTAGACGGACATTGGAAACGCAACTGTCCCAAGTACCTTGCAGGAAAGAAGGCTGAAAAAGAAAAACAAGGTAAATATGATTTGCTCGTTATTGAAATATGTTTAGTTGAGCAAGATAGCTCTGCCTGGATATTAGATTCAGGAGCGACTAACCATGTATTCTCTTCTTTACAGGAAATTAGTTCCTGGCATATGTTGGAAGATGGCGAAGTAACTCTCAAAGTTGGAACTGGAGAGGTCGTCACAGCCAGAGCTTCAGGAACTCTCAAGTTGTCTTTTGGAGATAGATTTTTATTACTTGAAAATGTCTTGTATGTTCGTGATATAAAAAGGAACTTAATTTCTATCTCTTGTTTGATTGAACATGAATACCAAGTATCTTTTGATATTAATAAAGTGTTTGTTAACAAAAGAGGTATGCATATATGTTCTGCAAAACTTGAAAGCAACTTATACGTGTTAAGGCCAATTCAAGTTAAAGCTATTTTTAATACGAAAATGTTTAAAGTAGCGGAAACTCAAAACAAAAGGCGAAAAGTTTCTCCGAATACCTATCTTTGGCACTTGAGATTAGGCCACATAAATCGCAATAAGATTGAAAGATTGGTAAAGAGTGGACTACTAAATCAGTTAGAAGATGACTCGTTACCACCATGTGAGTCCTGGCTCGAGGGAAAAATGACTAAACGACCTTTTTCGGAAAAAGGTTATAGGGCCAAAGAACCCTTAGAACTCGTGCATTCGGATCTCTGTGATCCTATGAATGTCAAAGCACGAGGAGGGTATGAATATTTCGTCAGCTTCATGATAGCACAATTTATTGTGCTATATTTTTTATGATTTTATCATTAGTCTTGAGTATTCTTTGGGCATTTTTATCTATATTTGGTTTTGTTTTGTAGGAATCAAGTATTTCAATGGAATTCGATAATTTTGAGCATTACCGATGAATTAGGAGCCAAAGAATGAGTTCGGGCCAAGAAAACAGAAAATGAAGCAAAATTATAGGCCTAGCGTTGAGACGCTAGCCATTGGAGCGTCTCAATGCTGGGCGAAAGTCAGCACGCGCGCGAATTTGAGGCAGCGTCGAGACGCTACCTCCACAGCGTCTCGACGCTGCGAACTTTCCAGTTTAATTAGGGTGTACGCGCGACAGCGTCGCGACACTATGTCCTCAGCGTCTCATCGCTGTCACGCAAAATCAGCAGTATATATTTTTTGCGATGTTTTCAGATTAAGGGAGCTATTTTGGATAGAGAAAGACAACTTCTAGAGAGAGAAAACACACAGAATTGGGCAGAAACTTTGGGAGTTTGATTTCGGGAGCTTGGATCGAGAGGTTCGTGACGGGAACACACGGGAATCACGACCAACGAGTTTTAATCTTTCTCCCTTTTTCTTTTACTGATTTTTATGATGTATTGGACTGATTTAAACTGTATTTTAGAGACCATGAGTAGCTAGATTTCATTTCTTAGGGGCTTGATGTAGCCATTAGTTTGTATGAATTAATTTACGGCTTTTTTAGGACATTTCGTAACGCGGTTTATTTATGCATTTTTTTTATTAATGCTTATAATCTCTTGATCACGGATTGTATGTTGTTGTTTCTGAACTAATCGCTCAGGAGAGGGTAGTTTAGATTAGACCATCAATTGCATGACTTAGGTAATTCGTTAATCGGGAGATTTGGAATTGCTTGAGAAACCGTCATGAGGGTTGTTCTTATTGCTTAGGCTCATTGTTGAAATTAGATAGGGATATCAATTTCTTAGTTTGCTTAAAGGATTAATTGCACTCGGGAGAGGCTTTTAATTATTTATTATCCTTGGTTTATGAACTTGTTACGAATTTGTTCTTAATTAATTCGTTCAATTAATTCATGCATCTAATAGGTGAAATCAATTCCCTAAGGCCTTTCTCCATTGAGTTTCCATATTTTGTTGCTTTGAGTAGTTTTCATTAATTTGCATATCTCTCGTTTATTTTCTCTAAATAAAATTGGGCAAATATATCTTTAATAATTAGGGGAACTAGAAAACCAATCCAGAGGACGACATTCGATTTTAAATCATTATATTATAACTTGGGCCCATACACTTGCGGTTTTCAAAAAAAAAAAAGGGCGAAACGCGCGTTTTGGATAAAAAACTTACAGCGTCGCGACGCTGTAGCCCTTAGCGTCGCGACGCTGTCACTATTTTGGAACTAAAAAATTCCAGAATCGAAAAATTGGGGGTTTTCAATTGTTTCATCAAACCCTAGCCACCCAAAGTCATTTTCCCTCATTCTCTCTCAAATCTCTTGCGATTACTCACAAATTTCATCCTCCTCTTATTTTCTTAGATTTGCAGAGGGTAAAGGTCGTGGGTCTCGTGATTTGCAGTGCATTTTCGGCGGTTTGTGTGTTTCAGTCGTGGGTCTCGTATTCAACGAATTTGGGTAAATTTTCCAGCGGTTTCAGCTTGCTTTCGGCCTATTTTCAGCATTTTTAACCTCCTTTGGTCGTGGGTACCTACGTTTCAGGTCTTCAGCTCGTTGCATCGGATTTAGCCGCGGGTTTGGGCGAGTTTTGGACCTTTTTAGTTCGTGGGTGTGTAATTTTTGGTATCATCCTTCTTATTTCAGCATAAATCTCTACTTAAGCGTTGATTTTAGTGGTTAAGAGGTTGGATTATATGACTTTTGGCTGAAAATTACTTTCTTGTCGCTGTGTGGTGTGTTGAGCTGAATATTGAAGTTGTTTGCTGTTATTTTTGGGTGTTTTAGCAAGGATTGGCTGCTGGTTTTTGTTTATTTGAACCCATATTTCCTGTTTTATTGCTGAATTTTGTACATTGGATAGTGTTGGGTGTTGGGTAAGCTTGGAACATCATTGGGTGAGTCTTTGGTAAGCTTTGGTTGGATTATTTACTCTGTTTGGAGCCATTTTGCATCGTTTGCTGCTGTGTTGGGCTGCTTTTGCTGCTGTTTTTGTGTTATCTCTGTGGCAGACGGACTATCTTTGTAGTTTGTGGAGTGTTTGGTGGCTTGGGACTGTTAATAGAAATATTTTCCTCCTAGATTTTTCGTACCTTTCCATTAGTCACAATGCATAAAAGGTCTAGGAGACATGCTGCCTCTTCTTCCTCCTCCCCTCCCCCTTTTGACCAAGATAGGTTCATTAGTGGTGAAGCCTCAGCGAGATTTGACAAATATGTGGAGAGTAGGAATTTTATTCCTGAGCGAGGTTTTAGCCCTGACCCCGAGATTCAACCAAACCTAGTGAACAACATTGTTGCGCGGGGTTGGGGCGACTTTGTTCATCATCCTGCGCCCGGGGTAGCGTCTATAGTGAGGGAGTTCTACGCCAACATTGAAGACTCTTCTTCCTCATCCTTTGTTCGAGGACACCGTATCCCCTATGACCCCTTCATCATCAATAGGTTTTATAGTCTGCCCGACTTTGAGAGGGATGAATATAGTACCTACCTACATGGCCACTCTGACGTTAACGAGGTCATTCAGACAATTAGTAGGTCGGGGGCCGAATGGATTATGACTGGCGCAGAGGTGGTGAGATTCAAGACCACTGATTTGTTCGTAGACTACAGAGCGTGGCACACCTTCCTCTGTGCCAAGTTGATGCCTGTGGCGCATCTAAGCGACGTTACCAAGAGTCGTGCCATCCTGCTTTTCGCTATCGCCACAGGCCACTCAGTAAATGTTGGCCAAGTCATCCATCAATCCATGCGCCACATTTGCCGACGTTACACGACAGTAGGGCTCGGGCACCCTTCACGGATCACATCCCTTTGTCGAGCTGCTGGTGTCGTGTGGGACGCCCAGGAGGAATTGGTCCATCCTGGAGCGCTAATCGACAAGAACTTCATCAGTCGCTACCGAGGACCTGGACCACAAGGTGTGCAGCCAACTCTCCCTATCCATGCACCGCTGCAGCATCCTGAGCAGCAGGAGCAGCCAGCAGAGCCTGAGCAGCAGGAGCAGGAGATTCCACATCCCTCCATCGAGGAGCAGCTGCGTATGGAGTCCCAGAGCCACCACCTGGAGTTCCAGACTCTCCAGTAGGGGATCCAGAGCCAGCAGCGCGAGCACCAGAGAGAGAGGCGTAGAGATCGTCGTCATTTCCTCTACTCCACGAGCATGCATGCCCACACCTATCAGTGTCAGGTGGCTATTAGTACGGGTCAGCCTTTACCGCCACTTTTACCACCATACGAGTCGCCTGAGGACGAGGACGAGTGATGCTCTACCACCTTCCCTCTGCACACGGTTGTTTCTTTCCCCCTCCTTCTTATTTTTCATTGTATTGTTTCTCATATTGGTCTGTATATCTTATTATTTTACATTGAGGACAATGTAACTTTTAAGTTTGGGGGTGGAAAGTATCTACTTTTACTTTTGCTCTGTAATTATTATTTGTTATATCTCCTTCGACCATTTTGTTGGATTATCAGGTGTATTTTTTGTGATTATATTCAGGTTATCATTTTGAATCATTATTTTTTGTCCATTGAGATCTGAGTTGATTGTGTTATCTGTCTGAGATGTGTTTTCTTTGAGTGTGTTGTTTTGATTATGACAGCCGATGAGGATACCTAATTTCAGAAAACAGGTAAGTCTGTGCAATAATAATTACAAACAGGATTCAAGACAGGTTGATTTTATTTCATGAATCTCTTGCACCATTTGAGCACGTAGTCTCCTGTCTTAGTTTGGCGAGCTTAGAATAGAGTTATGTGATCTAGATCTTGTTGTCACCTCGAAAGGTTTAGGGACTGATTTGATGGTTAATCTGCATGATAGTTAGTAATGTTACACTTAGGAGAAAATGATGTCATATTTTGCATGTTAGTGAAAAGAAAAAAAAAAAGAAAAAAAAATGAATGAATGAAAGAAAAGAGAAAAATGATGAGTTGAATAAGGAAAAAAATTGAATTAAGGTCAAAAAGAGCTACCCCTGTTGTAATCAGTTAGGCCAACCAGAGAAAACTCAGGTTAAGGGTCCCTGCAATAGGTGTGTGAAAGCTAGTGACCACCACTGTTGATTATGAAAAAACTCAAAGTTTGGGGGTTCTGTACCCCATTTAGGCACCCTAGTGGCATATTACCATCTTGAGTGTGGAGAGGCTTGATGATTGGGACTTAGGACCAGAGTAGGGGGAAAACGAGCGAAGGGCTACATAAAACTGTTTCGGGCTTAAAGGACTGAGATAGGGAGGACTAGTCACACACACACGTGAGAGATGAATGAAATAAATGAGGCTTATCATGACGAATGTGTTTAATCATTAATGTTTCAGTGTGATTTATCTGTGATTTGGGATTCCTGAGGCAAGAGTCATTAGAAACACTTCCTCAAATATTTTTGTAGACAGATCATATTTTTTATTCTTACTTTGCTTGATTCTTACTTTGCTCGGGACTAGCAAATGCTTAAGTTTGAGGGTATTTGATAGCACAATTTATTGTGCTATATTTTATATGATTTTATCGTTAGTCTTGAGTATTATTTGGGCATTTTTATCTATATTTTGATTTGTTTTGTAGGAATCAAGTATTTCAATGGAATTCAATAATTTTGAGCATTACCGATGAATTAGGAGCCAAAGAATGAGTTCGGGCCAAGAAAACAGAAAATGAAGCAAAATTATAGGCCTACCGTTGAGACACTAGCCATTGGAGCGCCTAAACGCTGGGCGCAAGTCAGCACGCGCGCGAATTCGAGGCAGCGTCTCGACGCTACCTCCACAGCGTCTCGACGCTACCTCCACAGCGTCTCGACGCTGCGAACTTTCCAGTTTTAATTAGGGCGTACGCACGACAGCGTCGCGACGCTATGTCCTCAGCGTCTCGACGCTGTCACGCAGAATCAACAGTATATATATTTTGCGATGTTTTTCAGATTAAGGGAGCTGTTTTGGAGAGAGAAAGACGACTTCTAGAGAGAGAAAACGCACATAATTTGGCAGAAACTTTGGGAGCTTGATTTCAGGAGCTTGGATCGAGAGGTTCGTGACGGGAACGCACGGGAATCACAGCCAACGAGTTTTAATCTTTCTCCCTTGTTCTTGTACTAATTTTTATGATGTATTGGACTGATTTAAACTGTATTTTAGAGACCACGAGTAGCTAGATTTTGTTTCTTAGGGGCTTGATGTAGCCATTAGTTTGTATGAATTAATTTACGGCTTTTTTAGGACGTTTCGTAACGCGATTTATTTATGCAATTGTTTGATTAATGCTTATAATCTCTTGATCACGGATTGTATGTTGTTGTTCCTGAACTAATCGCTTGGGACATGGTAGTTTAGATTAGACCATCAATTGCATGACTTAGGTAATTCGTTAATCGGGAGATTTGGAATTGCTTGAGAAACCGTCATGAGGGTTGTTCTTATTGCTTAGGCTCATTGTTAAAATTAGATAGGGATATCAATTTCTTAATTCGCTTAAAGGATTAATTGCACTCGGGAGAGGCTTTTAATTATTTATAATCCTTGGTTTATGCACTTGTTACGAATTTGTTCTTAATTAATTCGTTCAATTAATTCATGCATCTAATAGGTGAAATCAATTCCCTAAGGCCTTTCTCCATTGAGTTTCCATATTTTGTTGCTTTGAGTAGTTTTCATTAATTTGCATATCTCTCGTTTATTTTCTCTAAATAAAATTGGGAAAATATATCTTTAATAATTAGGGGAACTAGAAAACCAATCCAGAGGACGACAATCGATTTTAAATCACTATATTATAACTTGGGCCCGTACACTTGCGGTTAGCAATTTGCGTATCACTTCATTGATGATTATTCAAGGTATGGCTACCTTTACCTAATGCATCATAAGTCTGAAGCTCTTGAAAAGTTCAAGGAGTACAAGACCGAGGTTGAGAACCAATTAGGTAAAACGATTAAAACACTACGATCAGATCGAGGTGGAGAATATATGGACTTACAATTCCAAGACTATTTGATAGAACATGGAGTTACGTCTCAACTCTCAGCCCCTGCTACACCACAACAAAAGTGTGTATCAGAGAGGAGAAACCGAACTCTGTTAGACATGGTTCGATCAATGATGAGCTATGCTCAATTGCCTGATTCGTTCTGGGGATATGCAGTTGAGACTGCCGTATACATTTTGAACATGGTTCCCTCTAAAAGTGTCTCTGAAACACCTTATGAGCTATGGAAAGGACGTAAAGGTAGTTTACGTCACTTCAGGATTTGGGGATGCCCGACACACGTGTTGGTGCAAAACCCAAAGAAGTTGGAACGACGTTCAAAACTGTGCCTATTTGTAGGATATCCTAAAGAAACGAAAGGTGGTCTATTTTACGATCCTCAGGAAAATAAAGTGATTGTATTGACAAACGCTACGTTCCTTGAGGAAGATCACATGAAAGATCATCGACCTCGCAGTAAGCTAGTATTAGATGAGATTTCAAGAAAAACTACAAAAGAATCTACAAAAGTTGTAGATCAAGCTGGTCCATCAAAAGTTGTTGATCAAACACATCCATCTAAGGTAGTGAGAGAGCCTCGACGTAGTGGGAGGGTTATAATTCAACCTGACCGCTACATGGGTTTAACAGAAACTCAAACCATCATATGTGATGATGGTGTAGAGGATCCATTGTCCTTTAATCATGCAAAGAATGATGTTGATAAGGACTAGTGGGTTAAAACCATGGATCTCGAAATGGAGTAAATGTACTTCAATTCGGTTTGGGAACTTGTAGAACAACCAGATGGGGTAAAACCTATTGGTTGTAAATGGATCTACAAAAGAAAACGAGACTAAGCTGATAAGGTTCAAACCTTTAAGGCTCGACTTGTGGCAAAGGGTTTTACCCAGAGGGAATGAGTGGATTATGAAGAAACTTTTTCCCTTGTTGCCATGCTTAAGTCGATTAGAATACTCTTATCCATTGCCACATACTATGATTATGAAATATGGCAAATGGATGTCAAGACAACCTTTTTGAAAGGCAATCTTGAAGAGACTATCTATATGGCTCAACCAAAGGGATTTATAGTCCAGGGTGATGAGCAAAAGGTTTGCAAACTTAAACGATCCATTTATGGATTAAAACAAGCATCAATATCCTGGA
The DNA here is from genome assembly GCA_036850905.1 of Luffa acutangula. Classification (NCBI taxonomy): domain Eukaryota; kingdom Viridiplantae; phylum Streptophyta; class Magnoliopsida; order Cucurbitales; family Cucurbitaceae; genus Luffa; species Luffa acutangula. The sequence goes on along the minus strand of CM072097.1, from coordinate 25,179,642 downwards.
ATATACGTTTTGACACTGCGATCAAAACGTATGGCTTTGAGCAGAATGTTGACGAACCTTGTGTTTACAAGAAAATCGTCAAATCCACTGTGGCTTTTCTAGTTCTATACGTAGATGATATCCTACTTATTGGAAATAATGTAGGATTCCTGACTGACGTAAAACAATGGCTAGCAAATCAATTCCAAATGAAAGATTTGGGTGAGGCTCAATTTGTTCTGGGCATTCAAATCATTAGAAATAGAAAGAACAAAACGCTAGCACTGTCTCAAGCATCATATATCGACAAAATGTTGGTGTGATATTCGATGCAGAGCTCCAAGAAAGGGTTATTACCTTTTAGGCACGAGGTTTACCTGTCAAAGGAACAAAGTCCTAAGACACCTCAAGAGGTTGAGGAAATGAGACGTATTCCCTATGCATCAGCAGTTTGAAGTTTGATGTATGCCATGTTGTGTACCCGACCCGACATATGCTATGTCGTAGGAATTTTTAGCAGATATTAGTCCAATCCTGGACATGCGCATTGGACTGCCGTTAAAAACATCCTTAAGTATCTAAAAAGAACTAGGGATTATACGCTTCTGTATGGAGCTGAGGATCTGGTCCTTACATGATACACTGACTCAGATTTTTCAGACCGATATAGATTCAAGAAAATCAACATCGGGATATGTGTTTACTCTAAATGGTGGAGCGGTAGTATGGAGGAGTATTAAGCAAGGTTGCATTGCTGACTCTACCATGGAAGCAGTGTACGTAGCCACCTGCGAAGCAGCAAAGGAGGTTAATTCATGTATATAGTATTTAAAACCCTTTTAAATACTTTATCTCTCATTTTCTAATTTAATTCATAATTAAATTATTGTGTCAAACACAATTTTACGATAATACCCTTTTTCCCGACTTTGAACAATTCAAAGAATCCTATCAATTTGTTCTAGGCTATATTCCAATATGAGCTAGTAGGGGGACCTAATGGACCTATAGATCATGGGCTCCAACGATTCGAGACTAACCGACTAATCTCATTATTCAAGCTAGCCAACATTCGTTAACTACCGGGACACTCCACTATAGCCCGATAGTTGCACTCCCCTCACTATAGATATATTTCCGTCCACTTGATTTAACCATGTTCAGTAAGTCGTTCCATCACAGGTTGTTCGTAGCTATAGCTAGGTCAAATAACCGTTTTACCCCTATAGTACTTCTTGTTCCTTAAGTTCCACTAATCCTCTAATGAACAATCGGTTTGTGGTCCAACCATCAAACCTAAGTCCCTCTCGATCCAACGAGAGGGTGGGGCCCCTTGTTCAAGTCCTGGAGTTAGTACTTAAGAGAACAACCTCTCTGCTATCCCTGAAAAGGGTAGGAGTGAATTCCGTCTTGCGAAACTATGTCCCCAGCTATCTATTCGATCTTATCCCCAAAATGGTAGGCTTGTTGAGTCGGCGATGCTGGCCACTCTCACCCATGCAGATCAAAGGATAATCTCGTATAAACAGGAGTTCATAGCTCGCTCAGGATTAAGAACGAGTTACCTAGGTCATCTATGAGAAATAGTCAGTTTCTACGGTAAACGGCGTTATAAAGAGAAAGTGACTTATTTCGTGGTCCTGTCTTATGCAGACTCATTGCATAGGACGCCCCCACTCGCATGTCTCCACATGAACGACTTAGGATCTCATCATTTGTACTTAATACAAAGTGGGCCGCGTCCATAGTGTCACCAGGATAAGGCACCCAACCGTATCCTTATACTATAGACTATTTTGACTATAAACTTGAACTTGATCCTACGATATGTCCCTACATATAGTTCAAGTATTCATTTTATAGTCAAGGATCTTAGTTTATACGATTTAGGTTAATCATTCGCAATGTATATATTCAATAACATCTTTTACTGAATAATATCAATAACGTCTTTATTGAAAATAGAATATGTTTAATGATTTACAAACTACGAGTTTATAGGACATTAAACCCAACAAACTCCCACTTGGACTAGAAACTCTAGTGGGGTATATGAAGTTAGGTGTGAGAGAAGTATAAAGACAATAAACTAGGGCATCATCCATACCCTTACATTTCTCCCACTTGCCCTAGTCTAACAAAGCTCGTAAACCTAGAGTAACTAGGTGACCCTCAAATACTTTAGCCGTGAGGGGTTTTGTAAACGGATCAGCTATGTTGTGCTCCGAAGCAATCTGCGTGACGATCACATCTCCTCGTTGCACGATCTCCCTGATGAGATGGTATTTGCGCTCAATATGCTTTCCTCGCTTGTGACTTCGAGGTTCCTTAGAGTTTGCAACTGCTCCACTGTTATCATAATAGAGGGTGATAGGCAGTTGCATATTTGGAACAATTTCCAACTCTATTAGGAATTTTCTTAGCCATACTGCCTCTTTTGCTGCTTCGCAGGCGGCTACGTACTCTGCTTCCATGGTAGAGTCAGCAATGCAACCTTGCTTAATACTCCTCCATACTATTGCTCCTCCATTTAGAGTAAACACAGATCCCGATGTCGATTTTCTTGAATCTATATCAGTCTGAAAATCTGAGTCAGTGTATCCTGTAAGGATCAGATCCTTAGCTCCATACACGAGCGTATAATCCCTAGTTCTCCTTAGATACTTAAGGATGTTTTTAACGGCAGTCCAATGCGCATGTCCAGGATTGGACTGATATCTGCTGACAATTCCTACGGCATAGCATATGTCGGGTCTGGTACACAACATTGCATACATCAAACTACCAACTGCTGATGCATAGGGAATACGTCTCATTTCCTCAACTTCTTGAGGTGTCTTAGGACTTTGTTCCTTTGACAGATGAACCCCGTGCCTAAAAGGTAATAACCCTTTCTTGGAGTTCTGCATCGAATATCGTATCAACATTTTGTCGATATATGATGCTTGAGACAATGCTAGCGTTTTGTTCTTTCTATTTCTAATGATTTGAATGCCCAGAACAAATTGAGCCTCACCCAAATCTTTCATTTGGAATTGAGTCGCTAGCCATTGTTTTACGTCAGTCAGGAATCCTACATTATTCCCAATAAGTAGGATATCATCTACGTATAGAACTAGAAAAGCTACAGTGTTTTTGACGATTTTCTTGTAAACACAAGGTTCGTCAACATTCTGCTCAAAGCCATACGTTTTGATCGCAGTGTCAAAACGTATATTCCAGGATCTTGATGCTTGTTTTAATCCATAAATGGATCGTTTAAGTTTGCAAACCTTTTGCTCATCACCCTGGACTATAAATCCCTCTGGTTGAGCCATATAGATAGTCTCTTCAAGATTGCCGTTCAAAAAGGTTGTCTTGACATCCATTTGCCATATTTCATAATCATAGTATGTGGCAACGGATAAGAGTATTCTAATCGACTTAAGCATGGCAACAGGGGAAAAAGTTTCTTCATAGTCAACTCCTTCCCGCTGGGTAAAACCCTTTGCCACGAGTCGAGCTTTAAAGGTTTGAACCTTACCGGCTTGGTCTCGTTTTCTCTTGTAGATCCATTTGCAACCAATAGGTTTTACCCCATCCGGTTGTTCTACAAGTTCCCAGACCGAATTGAAGTACATTGACTCCATTTCGAGATCCATGGCTTTGATCCACTGGTCCTTATCAACATCATTCATTGCCTGATTAAAGGTCAATGGATCCTCTACACCATCATCAGATATGATGTTTTGAGTTTCTGTTAAACCCATGTAGCGGTCGGGTTGTATTATAACCCTCCCACTACGTCGAGGCTCTCTCACTATTTGAGATGGATGTGTTTGATCAACAACTTTTGATGAACCAGCTTGATCTACAACTTTTGTAGATTCTTTTGTAGTTTTTCTTGAAATCTCATCTAATACTAGTTTACTGCGAGGTCGATGATCTTTTATGTGATCTTCCTCAAGAAAAGTAGCGTTTGTCGATACAATAACTTTATTATCTTGAGGGTCGTAAAATAGACCACCTTTCGTTTCTTTAGGATATCCTACAAAGAGGCACAATTTTGAACGTCGTTCCAATTTCTTTGGGTTTTGCACCAACACGTGTGCCGGGCATCCCCAAATTCTGAAGTGACGTAAACTACCTTTACGCCCTTTCCATAGCTCATAGGGTGTTTCAGAAATACTCTTAGAGGGAACCATGTTCAAAATGTATACGGCAGTCTCAACTGCATATCCCCAGAACGAATCAGGCAACTGAGCATAGATCATCATTGATCGAACCATGTCTAACAGAGTTCGGTTTCTCCTCTCTGATACACCATTTTGTTGTGGTGTAGCAGGGGCTGAGAGTTGAGACGTAATTCCATGTTCTATCAAATAGTCTTGGAATTGTAAGTCCATATATTCTCCACCTCGATCTGATCGTAGTGTTTTAATCGTTTTACCTAATTGGTTCTCAACCTCAGTCTTGTACTCTTTGAACTTTTCAAGGACTTCAGACTTATGATGCATTAAGTAAAGATAGCCATACCTTGAATAATCATCAATGAAGCTGACAAAATATTCATACCCTCCTCGTGCTTTGACATTCATAGGACCACAGAGATCCGAATGCACGAGTTCCAAAGGTTCTTTGGCCCTATAACCTTTTTCTGAAAAAGGTCGTTTGGTCATTTTTCCCTCGAGGCAGGACTCACATGGTGGTAACGAGTCATCTTCTAACTGGTTTAGTAGTCCACTCTTTACCAATCTTTCAATCCTATTGCGATTTATGTGGCCTAATCTCAAGTGCCAAAGATAGGTATTAGGAGAAACTTTTCGCCTTTTGTTTTGAGTTTCCGCTACTTTAAACATTTTCGTATTAAAAATAGCTTTAACTTGAATTGGCCTTAACACGTATAAGTTGCTTTCAAGTTCTGCAGAACATATATGTATACCTCTTTTGTTAACAAACACTTTATTAATATCAAAAGATACTTGGTATTCATGTTCAATTAAACAAGAGATAGAAATTAAGTTCCTTTTTATATCGGGAACGTACAAGACATTTTCAAGTAGTAAAAATCTATCTCCAAAAGACAACTTGAGAGTTCCTGAAGCTCTGGCTGTGACGACCTCTCCAGTTCCAACTTTGAGAGTTACTTCGCCGTCTTCCAGCATATGCGAGGAACTAATTTCCTGTAAAGAAGAGCATACATGGTTAGTCGCTCCTGAATCTAATATCCAGGCAGAGCTATCTTGCTCAACTAAACATGTTTCGATAACGAGCAAATCATATTTACCTTGTTTTTCCTTTTCAGCCTTCTTTTCTGCTAGGTACTTGGGACAATTGCGTTTCCAATGTCCGTCTACATTACAATGGAAACATTTTCCTTTTTCTGCAGCTTTTGCCTTGCCTCCCATTGGAGCTTTTCCTTTCCCTTTTACCTTCTTTTTCTTCATCTGAATACTTTTATTCTTTGAAGTGGAAGGTCCAGACTTTGTTCCTGAGGAAGATCCCTTTTGGAACCTCTTGGTTGTGGCAACATTTGCCTCCCCTTCATGTCCTCTCTTAGTAAGACTTTGGTAAGTCTGAAGCTCGTTTAGCAAAGTGGTCAAGTTAAAGTCTATTTTGTTCATGACAGCGTTTGTCCTGAACTGAATGAAGCTCTTCGGAAGAGACTCCATTATGAAACTTACTTGACTACCCTCGTCGATGGTAGCACCGTTTACTTCAGCAATGTTAAACTGAACCATCATGTTCAAAACATGTTCCCTAACAGAAGCACCTTCCTTCATTCGGGAATTGTAAACATTCTTGAGAGCTTCATGCCTGATTTGCGAGGACGGTTGTCCAAACATACCTTGCAACGAAGTCATGATCTCCCTTGCGGTGACCATCCTCTCGTGCTTTTTAGACAAGACATCCGAAATGCTTGCTAAAATATAGACTCTTGCTTTATCATTTGCTCGAGTCCATTTCTCATATGTTTCCCGAACAATTCGGTTTGTTGACGAGCCAGGGTTAGGTGGACACTCTTCGGTAAGGACAAATCTAAGATCCTCGATTACTAGTATTGTATTCAGATTAGACTTCCAAGTTCCATAATTATCTCCGTTAAGCTTATCCGAAGCGAGTAATTGTACTAGTGAGCTAGACATGCTGAAAAATTAAACAAAACTATTAGAAATTGCTTATTAACCATTTTTAGACAGAATCCAATCAGGTTTTAGCAAAAGTAATAATGTACCCAGGATTATTATTTTGCAACGACACTTTAGTGAATTAGAGCAACCGCTACCGAGGGGCAGTCAGTTACTCCTTCACCAAACCAAGACGTTCTTGACTAAACACTAATCCCAGAATAACTCTTATTCCTATAGTTGTTTAGTTATCGTTACGTTTGGTCAGGAATTTACTAACACTTAGTAACCCTTGTAAGTGTGACCCGCCGTTTTAAGATTACAGAGAACGGCCCCAACAATGCTACCGAATGGAAAAGCTAATGTTGGAAATGGTCCTAAGTAATCCTATCCATCTCTGGAGTTTGCGTTGTTCCGATCTCCATGTTACAACCCTCCGAATGGATAGTAGCTCCAGGGCATACAAGCAGGCGCAACATGGAAATCTCACGGTGCAACCTAACGGAGGAGACCGCAGGATGTGTTGACACACTTCCTTCGCTCACTTACTATAAATACTTTCTCCATTCACCTTGTTATTGATTTATGCAAACACCTTCCGAATGGAGCAGTTGAGGTATAATCAACACGAGGCCAAGCATAAATCTCACCTTGTGAACAAAAAGGGAGAACGTGAAAGGGAAATGGATTTGATATATCTCTCCCCTCCCACTAAGTATTTTAAACGGTTTTGGGTATACTTATACTTAGGCGAATTCCGGCTAATTGAATAACCCTAAGTCTAAGTTCATTTAATCTTACGATGTCTAGGTGATAACGATTAAAACCTCACATCACACACGTGCATGCTCATAAAACTGGGTTAACTTTAACTCAAGAACCAACTCGATGCCCAGGTAGGAGGTGTTCCGTAAACCGTCAACTTAAATACCTCCAGCCTTAGACAGCATCTCGTCGGGTGAGTTCTCTTGTAACCTTTGTTTTACAAGCTTATCGACCTATTTGAATCTAATTGAAATCGATCGAGAGTTGGATCAAATTAACCCTTAGTGAGCATGCACCTTTTTCTTTGTTATAGATTTTAAATTTCTATGTGATTTATAACAATTATAAATCTAAACTATAACAAACTTGCCTTTTGAATATAACTCTTATAAACAAAATTCTAAGGAAATTTCATGCTTCATGCTAGGTTAATTTTATCTTTTGATTAAAATAACTTTTATATCAATTAATCAATTTTAATTAACCATTCAAGCATGAATCTCCCTAAATCAATACAACATTTATATCAATTTAAACATAAAATTTCCCTCATGCATTTGAACTATTAATAACACTTATTAAAAAATGCATGAACATGCTTTCCTATGGTGGGATTTTAAACTATATGGCATGCTCATAATGCACATACATTTAATCCAATTAAACCATACATTCTCAATGCATAAGAGAAATTAAATCAAGCTAAAATGGAATGGTTTGGCAATTTAAAACAAACAATCAACTAATTATTACAATAATAATCAATAAAAATGCTTGTGATGATCCCGAGCTTTACGAACCGACCCGAACCAACCCTCCATGGAGTTAACCGGCCTTCAAATATGTGTAAAAAAAAACTGCAGCAGACCGAACCGGACCCGAAAAGAAGAAGAAAAAAAAAACTGCTGCTGCTGGAATTTTACTTTTCTGCTGCGTCTTCTCCGGTTTTTCTTCGATTTTGCAGCCTATATGGACTCTAATGACTCTATAAAAATTACATACTATAGTACACACATTAATGCTCTTACATATCCGAGCAATTACAATTTCATGAAGGTTTGAATGCTCAAAAAATTGCCAAACCAGAACACTTCCATTTTAGCACACAGAAAATTCAATTTCAAAATGGTACCCACCAAAGCAAAATTAAAACGAATTAAGTGCTCTAATCATGCTCTGATACCAATTGAAGGTGTTCATATAACACATGCGGAAGCAATTGAAGATCGAAAGCACTTAAGACATTCAATTTTGCTCCTAAAGCATGCATGTTCTATAAAAGACAGAAAAGAGAGTTTAGAGAAAACCAACCTTTGTAGCTCACAAATGAGGTACTCCTTGTGGTGTTTTCCTTCTCCAACTTCTCTTGGACAACCTTTAGTGTCTTCCCTACTATTCTCCGGGCCGAGAACGACTTGTGGGAGTCTATAGTGATAGGGAATGGGAAGGGAATGCTTGAAGGTTCAAGCTCTATGGAGATATGAGATGAGAGAGTGATTGAGGAAGAAATTCAGCAGCATAACATTAAGGTAAATGCTATATCCCTCTCCAATCTGATTCTTCTTCTACTTATAGAGAGAATCCATGCAAGAAGAAGCCTCAAGATGCAAGACACATGGTGGTCTTAAGGGTGAAAGTGGAAGCCAGGTGTTCAAACAACATTACATGCAAGTGTGCATGTTTGTGGTGTAATTCCACTTTGAATCTTCATGCAAGAGTGGAATTACATCATTTTCCACTTACCATGATTCAAAATCAGATTTCAAAAGTTCATTTATGATATTAATATCAATTCTAAATGTGACATTAATATATAAGATCATATTTGAACCTTGCCCAATTGATAATAAATGATTAAGCAAGTTAATCACCTTAATATTGTGCATCTAATATATATGAATCTTAATTCATGTATATAGTATTTAAAACCCTTTTAAATACTTTATCTCTCATTTTCTAATTTAATTCATAATTAAATTATTGTGTCAAACACAATTTTACGATAATACCCTTTTTCCCGACTTTGAACAATTCAAAGAATCCTATCAATTTGTTCTAGGCTATATTCCGATATGAGCTAGTAGGGGGACCTAATGGACCTATAGATCATGGGCTCCAACGATTCGAGACTAACCGACTAATCTCATTATTCAAGCTAGCCAACATTCGTTAACTACCGGGACACTCCACTATAGCCCGATAGTTGCACTCCCCTCACTATAGATATATTTCCGTCCACTTGATTTAACCATGTTCAGTAAGTCGTTCCTTCACAGGTTGTTCGTAGCTATAGCTAGGTCAAATAACCGTTTTACCCCTATAGTACTTCTTGTTCCTTAAGTTCCACTAATCCTCTAATGAACAATCGGTTTGTGGTCCAACCATCAAACCTAAGTCCCTCTCGATCCAACGAGAGGGTGGGGCCCCTTGTTCAAGTCCTGGAGTTAGTACTTATGAGAACAACCTCTCTGCTATCCCTGAAAAGGGTAGGAGTGAATTCCGTCTTGCGAAACTATGTCCCCAGCTATCTATTCGATCTTATCCCCAAAATGGTAGGCTTGTTGAGTCGGCGATGCTGGCCACTCTCACCCATGCAGATCAAAGGATAATCTCGTATAAACAGGAGTTCATAGCTCGCTCAGGATTAAGAACGAGTTACCTAGGTCATCTATGAGAAATAGTCAGTTTCTACGGTAAACGGCGTTATAAAGAGAAAGTGACTTATTTCGTGGTCCTGTCTTATGCAGACTCATTGCATAGGACGCCCCCACTCGCATGTCTCCACATGAACGACTTAGGATCTCATCATTTGTACTTAATACAAAGTGGGCCGCGTCCATAGTGTCACCAGGATAAGGCACCCAACCGTATCCTTATACTATAGACTATTTTGACTATAAACTTGAACTTGATCCTACGATATGTCCCTACATATAGTTCGAGTATTCATTTTATAGTCAAGGATCTTAGTTTATTGGATTTAGGTTAATCATTCGCAATGTATATATTCAATAACATCTTTTACTGAATAATATCAATAACATCTTTATTGAAAATAGAATATGTTTAATGATTTACAAACTACGAGTTTATAGGACATTAAACCCAACACCTTGACTATAAAATGAATACTCGAACTATATGTACATATCGTAGGATCAAGTTCAAGTTTATAGTCAAAATAATCTATAGTATAAGGATACGGTTGGGTGCCTTATCCTGGAGACACTATGGACTCGACCCACTTTGTATTAAGTACAAACGATGAGATCCTAAATCGTTCGTGTGGTGACATGCGATTGGGGGCGTCCTATGCAATGAGTTTGCATAAGTCTGGACCACGAAATAAGTCACTTTCTCTTTATAACGTCGTTTACTGAAGAAACTGACTATTTCTCATAGATGACCTAGGTAACTCGTTCTTAATTCTGAGCTATCTATGAACTCCTGTTTATGCGAGATTATCCTTTGATCTGCATGGGTGAGAGTGGCCAGCATCGCCGACTCAACAAGCCTACCATTTTGGGGATAAGATCGAATAGATAGCTGGGGACATAGTTTTGCAAGACGGAATTCACTCCTACCTGATGTGGACTTTTCCTACCGCAAGTGCACGGGTCAAGTAATAATATAGTGAATGTAATTCGAATGTCGTCCTTTGGATTGGATTGTTAAGCAAATCAAGTATTGTGAATTATCTCCCCCAATTTTATTTAGGGATCAAAAAGTGATGAGTGATTAATGGAAAACTAAATTAAAGCAAGAACAAAAAGTGTGGAAATTCAATTGGGAAAAATACTTAGGGAATTGATTTCGCCGATTTAGTCTAGGATTGATTTTAAGGAGTAAGTTATTATGCACAATGAAATTATGAGCCAAAGACCCTTTAATCACAACTACTTCTCCTGAGTATAATTGATTCTCATGCAAATTAATCTACTTGATATCCTTATCTAAGTTTATTAACATGCAAGGCAATAAGAACTTTTGACTAATTCCAAAGTTAATCTAAAACCATCATGAATTAGAAAATAAACCTTAGTCATGCAATCTTGAGTAAGTCTACATTTAATCCACTCTCCCGAGCATGAATAAAAACTCAAATCATTCAACTAATGGCCAATTAATTAAAAGCATTAAATCAAGATTACAAACATAATAACCATTGCACAACTTAGACCATAAATTCAATCCATAAACTTAATCAACTACATCAATCCCTAAGCTATGAGTTTCGCTACTCATGGATAGAATTACAAGCTCAACTAAACATGTAAAAGCCATAAATCTAGTTAAAGAAAAGGAAAGGGAAAAGAAAACTCAATGTAGGCTGAGTCCGACGTCCCCGTCACGATCCCCACGAACAATGGGTTGATTTCCGATTTTCTCCCTTAGCTTCAAGTCCTCTGTTTTAGCTCTGTTTTCGGCCCCAATAAGTCCCAAAATTGAATCCCCAAAAAACCTAGCCGAAAGGATGCTTTTATTCTGAAATTTCGTCGTAGCGTCGAGACGCTGCCTCTAAAACATGCGTTCTGGAAAAGGAATTCTCGCAGCGTCTCGACGCTACGACAGTTTCGCGCCTCCTCTGATATGGAATGCCAGCGTGGAGACGCTAAAGAAGCAGCGTCTCGACGCTGGTCTATATTTGACCAAATGTTGACTTTTTTCCTTTTTTGATTCTTTTTCCTTCCTTTGCATCTTTTCGCGTCCCGAGCACCCGATTAACGCGCTATAGCTCCAATCAACCATTTCCTAAGAAATGAACAATAAAGTGCAATAAAATGGCCAATAATAATCAAAGACTAGCTAAATTCAATAAGTAAAGATAGCTAGCTATGCTCGCTATCAAATACCCCCAAACTTAAGCTTTTGCTAGTCCTCGAGAAAACTACAAATCAAACATACAGAAGAAGAATGGATGCACTAATCATGACTCAATCCTCAAGGCTCAAAAGTCAATAACAAAGAAAGCAAGAGACATGCACACAAGGACCAATGAAGGAGACAAATTAATTTTTTTCCAAAATTAACTTGCACAAGCGAGATCTATCTCAACAAGATCAGACTCTACTAGCCCGGGATTGGATTATTAAACTCTCAGCTCATCTTCCCTCTACACTGGCACTAAGGTTTCACTAATGAGTTAATGAAACAAATTAGTTTGCTTTCCTCCATACTTAGGTGCTTTTAATTAACAATTGAATTAAGCATGTATATGTGACACTAGCTTTCACACACCCATTGCAGGGACCCTTAACCTGAGTTTTCTCTGGTTGGCCTAACTGATCACAACAGGGGTAGCTCTTTTTGCCTTAATCTTTATTAACCATTGCATATTGCTCGCATAAGTCATGACTTTTTTCTTTTTTTCTTTTTGAACAGTAACAACAAGAATGATTTTTCATTATGAACATGATAAGTAGATATTCTTTTCTTTTCTCCTAAGCAAGATCAAACATGCTAATTTGCAAAAAAATTACCTCTTTAGTTCTACCCTACACCTATCGAGGTGACAACAAGCATATGAACTCAATAATTCGCTCCTAAGCATTCAAATCCAAATCTAGCCAAGACAAATACTCTACTCATGAAAGCCATCTCCTAGAAAAATTTTAAAAAGTTTCCCTTTTTGGGCACTCATGCTTACAACTCATCACAAGCTTGAAAATTGACAAGAAAGCCTATCCTAGGACATCATAATCATGCAAATATACATCCAGACAACCACTATATGCATAATTCAAAGAAAGATCGAAACTATAGCCCGAACTCAGATGCTCAAGGGCTCCACAAACATGCTAATCCACCCCCAAACTTAAAACATGCATTGTCCTCAATGTATACAGAAAATAAAGCATAAACAAGCATGAGAACAATAAAACAATGAAAGGAGTGAACAATACTGGCTTGGAATAATGATGATTTCTTGACTGAAAGCTTGGAATCTTGAAAGCTTGAAAGCAAAGGAGAGAAAGAAAACAAGACCTACAAAACAAAAACAAATAGTAAATCAAAAACAAAAAGAAAACACACTACTTACTTGGGTTGCCTCCCAAAAGCGCTTGTTTAACGTCATTAACTCGACGTGTTGATCGTGCTTCAAGGAGGCTTTTGTTCTGTGAATCCAACAGAGGTGCTCTTTCGTGCACCTTTCCTGTAGCCCATGAAAAGCACTTCATCTTTAGAGTCTTCAACTGCTTTAAAAATTTCTTTTTCGTTCCTGACTCTAATAGTGAGCTCCCTACGCTCAATATCAATAATCACTCGCCTAGTAGTGAGGAATTGTCTTCCTAATATGACAGACATTGAAGGATTTTCTATCATGTCCATAACATACAAGTCAATAGGGAGGAAAAATCTACCTACTCTGATTAAAACATTTTCTACAATGCCAACTGGTCTAACCACATACTGATAAGCCAATTGGAGCTTTACAGGAGTAGATTTGATCTCACCTATGTCTTACTTTTTACACAAGGACAATGGAATAATATTAATGCTAGCACCTCTAAAAGAGTAAGTACCAAAACTACAAGGAACAGAAAAACTCCCTGGGTCTGCTACTTTTTCAGGTACCTTCTGTTGTACTCTGGTGCTGCATGTGGAAGCAGTATATACAGTGTCAACCATCTTTTCCTTTCGTTTCTTTGCTAACCAATCCTTCATGAACATGTTGTATTGGGGCATCTCTAATGCCTCTGCAAAAGGAATATTAATATTCAGATTCATAAAAGCATTAATAAATTTATCAAACTGAACCTGATTGTTCTTTTTCTTCTTTTTCTTTTTCTTTTCCTTGGGAACCATCAGTGTGGGAGAAGGAATAGGAGGCTCAGGGTTAGGCTTTTCAGCCTCATCAGATGATGTGTCCTCCTCAGCTTCCCCTGTAGGCGTGTCATAGTCCTCATATTGAGGTTCCTCTTCAACTTCCTCCTGGTGCACCGTGATTGCCTTACAATACTCCATCTGGGTTTTCTCTTGCTCAGCTGGGGCCTTACCTTTATTCATAGAACTCACAACACTTACCAACTGTCCCAGCTGAGTCTCTATGTTCTTGATGGCTGCACTGTGGCCATTCACTGTGGTGTTGATGGCTGATAACTGCCCAAAAGGTAGTTATTTAGGCCTTAATTTTATAGGGATTTTTGGTCCTGTATGCTTATTAGGGCTGGTTTTGGATAGATATTACATGTTTGAACCCATTTGAAAGAATGGAAGCATTGGAAATTATTTTGTGCAGATTATGCTGCTGAGCGACTGGAGGGAGCAAATTCTATGCTGCAGCAAAACTGGGAGCAGAAACTGCCACATCACAGCTCGTTAGCCAACTTCATAGACCGACTTCTGTTGAGTTATTTTCGGGATAAAGGAGCCAGGAGAGCCTTACACGTGTCCAAGTTGACCTAATTCAAGTCTCCTCTCCTTCTATAAATAGAAGTAGCCGTCGAAGTCAAAGGCATTCCATGTTTTCCCTTGGAAGCCGAATATCTTAGAGAGATTGAAGATTATCAAGAACACCATCTTCCGCAAGCTGATTAGGGAGTTTATTTTCTTTATTAACTTGTGGTTATGGACATGCCTACTCAGATTGTAATTCATATTCCTATGCCTGTTATGAACTAAGTAGCTTAAGGTGTTGGTTAGGAATAATGTGATTATTGTGCTTCATCTCTAGTAATAAATTGACTATCGCATTTTGGTTAATTGTTGTGCTTATTCTTATTTTATGTCCACCTGGCCAGCCGGTATGGATAACTCTCTCTAGTTTCAGGGATGATTTAGAGAGTGTGTGGCAATTATCTACACTACGATCATTGTGTATTGGTGAACGCCAGTGACTGAGCTAGGGATAGCCAGTTGCCTAGTGCTTGATCGGTCGAACTTCATTGGGGTTGAAACACATCCCAAAAGATCCGGAGTTCCGGGAGGAATCCGCTAATAATACTGCGAGAAATGCATGATCAATAATATTTTGAGCTGCCCTCTACTCAAAATATGAAATCTTTGGTAATTAACTGCATGCCCACACAATAAAATCTCAACGGTAAAATTATTAATCTTATCTCACAAAAAAATCTTAACCGAATAAAATCTTTGATCTTCTCAACAAAACTATGAAATCTAATATTTTTATTTTAAAATAAAATCCACAAGATATATTATTTTAAATCTGGAAAAATATTTTGAAAATAAAATTCTTTAAAATCAAATCTAAACTAACCAACAAAAAAAAAATAAAAAAAATAATAAATAATAAATAAATAAAAAAATCTAATAAAATCAGAATCATATCAGATCAAAATAATAACAAAATAAAAAAAAAATAAATAAATAAACGTAATCCAATAATGGGAGCTTCTGATTAGAATGCTGAAATTTTGCTCCCTCAAAATCTGTGCTCCCTAAATCGGCCAGCAACTTCAAAGAAGAATACTTCAGAATTAAATCAGGAAGATATATTATTAAAAATCTAATCTAAAGAGAAATTAAAAGTTCAAACTGAAATTAAATCTAAACAGAAATCAAATTTACTTTAGACTCACAACCATCATCAACACATTGTCTAACCATAGATGCATCATTTGATAAATAAAACTTTACCTCATGGAAAAAATCTTTCATTTGTTCTTTTGATAAACTAGGAGGCAAATTTCCACAATCAAGGTGATTGGAAAAGTCATCATACCAAGGTGTTTTCACTTCCTTAATATGAGCTACAGTAAATAACCGCTCATCAATGAAGGATTTCCTAATCTCAGGTTGCTGGAGCAATGTCAGTGAATTACAAGGTTCAATAGGCTTGGATTTCTCAACTATTGGCTCTAAGAATTCAAAATTACTCTTAAAACTAGAAATCTCACCTACATCATCATACTCATGCTCCAATCCACCTATTTTCAAATCCTCAATTTGGATCTCTCCAAATTTTTGGGTATGGTACTCCATCAAATCCTTCTCAAAGTGATCCTCAACAAACTCATCCAACACCTGAATGCACGAGCAATCCTCAAAATCATTTGGATATTTCATTGCATCAAACATATTAAACTTCACCTTTTTGTCATGCACCCTCATTGTAAGCTCTCCCTGTTGGACTTCCATCAACGATCTACCGGTTGCCAAAAATGGATGACCAAGAATAATTGGGACATTCTTATCTACCTCATAATCTAGAATAATTAAATCGACAGGAAAAATAAATTTATCTACCTGGACCAGAATATCCTCAATTTTACCCACAGGATATGTGATAGACCTATCTGCTAATTGGAGTGTGACCGTTGTAGGCTTAGCTTCACCAATACCTAGCTTTCGATAAACCGAAAGAGGCATAAGGTTTATGCTTGAACCTAAATCCCAATGTGCTCTCCCCAACTCCTTTCCACATATAGAGACAGGAATAGTGGATGATCCTGGATCCTTAGCCTTGGAAGGTAGCCCATTCATAAGAATAACACTACATTCCTCAGTAAGAGCCACAGTCTCAAACTCTCCTAATCTCTTCTTTTTAGTTAAAACATCCTTAAGAAATTTAGCATAATTAGGCATTTGCTATATAGCTTGTACTAAAGGAATATTTATATGCAATTGCTTAAGAATCTCTAAAAACTTCTTAAATTTACCATCTTGATTCTTAGGTCTTTGCCTTTGTGGAAAAGGTAAGGGTGGGTCATAGGGTGGGGGCGGTACATAAGGTGGTTCCACATCTGGAACAGAACCAGATGCTCCAGCATCATTGCCAACACCTTGACCATACTCCAATTCTTTCTCAACAACAACATTTTTATCACAATTATTTCCTACATCCTGGGTTTTACTAGGCTCTTTTCTTTCTTCTAGTGGCTTACCACTCCTTAAAGTCTTTGCCTGTACCTGCTTCTTACCTTCCATTATAGGGTGTTCAATATCTGAAGGAATGTTCCCTTGTGGTCGTGCCTTCAACTCATTAGCTAGCTGGCCCACTTGAAACTCTAGGACTCTCAATGAAGCCTGCTGACTTTGGATTATGACATCATTACGAGCCATATAATCCTTCATCATTGACTCAAGTGAATTACCCGAATTTTGCTGGGGCAAAGCCTTCTTATTTTGCTGGGGCAATGCCTGTGATTTAGCAAATCCGAATTGGTTCACCACCTTTTGTTGTGCTTGGGTGACTTGCGAATTGCTTCCTTGTCCTTCCCATGCAAAGTTGTGATGGTTGCGCCAACCTGAATTATAAAAGTCAGAATAAAGGTTATTCCTTTGACTACCTGCAAAAAACACAGAAGCTGGATTGTTAGCACAAAACTCATAATTATGCTCTTCACCAAAATAAACACATGATTCTTTTGTAACTTGGTTTACCACTGGCGGCTGCTGGACATGACTAACCACTGTTACATTTTTAAGAGCGTTAGCTAATTCTACAATATCGGCCCTAATGGTAGACACACCATCAACTTCTAACACACTCTTAACTTTTTTATTAGAGCCTCTAACATCTGACCATTGACAATTGTAGGTTGATATTCTCTCTAAGATCTCATAAGCTTCATTAAAAGATTTTGCCAAAAGAGCCCCTCCAGCAGAAGCATCAACCATACACTGGGTTGCTATGTTTAACCCATTGTAAAATATCTCCATTTGAATACAATATGGCAAGCAGCGGTGGGGACACTTTTGCAACAGCTCCTTAAACCTTTCCCAAGACTCACTAAAAGTTTCTTCCTCATTCTGCCTAAATCCCACTATTTCACTCCTTAACTTGGCACTCCTAATTGGTGGAAAATACTTACTAAGAAATTTCTCTACTAGCTCATTCCACGTACTTATCGATGCTGGAGCAAAAGAATTCAACCACGCTTTTGCTCCATCTCTAAGAGAATAAAGGAATAGGGTTAATCTAAGGGCATCTCTCGACACTCCCTGGAAAACAAATGAATCACTAACTCCTAGAAAAGACTTAAGATGAAGATGAGGGTCCTCGGATGGTAAACCATGAAATTGGCCAACCATCTCTAACATGTGAAACATGACCTTTTCATTTCAAAATTTGATGCCTCAATTATTGGACGCATTATCGCTGGATTTAACTCGTCAATTATTGGGAAAACATACGATCTAATGACTCTGTCCCTATCATTTGCTATAAGGATAGGATACTTAGCCTGATTATTTTGCTGTCCGTTTTGCTCCAGCGACGGATTTTGCTGCATCGCACAGTTCCTCTTCGAGATTCACTTGAACTTTTTCTTTTTTTGAAAATCTAATCCGAAGGGGATCGCTCACACACCAAAGTCGCACCTGCAAAACAATAGGAAACAATCAAAAAGTTCACACACCAAATCACAAAAAATACACAAAAAAAAAAAATCAATCAAGTAAAACAATTTCAAGTCCCCGGCAACGGCGCCAAAAACTTATTGCAATTCTGGAGTGGTTAAAAATATGAGATAAATTGACTCCAAAATACTGTGCAAGTATACACAATCTAGCAGGAAGTGATAAGTATTTATTGTATCCACAGGGTCTTGAAACGTCTACCTCTATTGATCTAATTTGCCTTTTTAGTGATTTCAAAATGTTGGTTAAATTGATTTGGGTTTTTAAAATGCTGAAACAAAGGATATGCAAAAGCAGTAAATGATTACGACAGAGAAAACATAATGGAAACAGACACAGGTTAAGACTTCTGTAATTGTTATAAAGATGCTCCAGCAATTCTTTTGATCCGTCAATCTCATGCAGTATTTTTAGTGGGATCCTCCCGGAACTTCGAATTTTTTGGAATATGTTTCAAAACCAATGAAGCTCTACCGATCAAGCACTAGGCAACTGGCTATCCCTAACTCAGTCACTGGCGTTCACCAATACACAATGATCTAGCGTGAATTATCGCCACACAACTCCTAAATCATCCTTGAAACTAGGAGAAGCTATACATACCGGCTAGCTTGGCGGGCACATAATGAAAATAAAGATCAACAATAACTCAAGATGAACATGATCAAATAGAATTTCCAGATTTATAAATATAACAATCACATAATTCTTAACCTATGCCTACAAAGCAATTAGTTCATGATTGAAAACATAAAATACGTTACAATCTCGATAAGCGCATTCATAATGCAAACTACACAAGAAATATTAATCCTTTTCAGCAAGTGGGGATGAAACGGCTGCTCCAAACCACCAAGAACATGGAAGAACTTCGTCTCCTTGAAGAATCGCAAATGGTCTTCTTAGATCTTCATTTTGCCGTCAATTCGGCCTCCGGCCGATTGATTCGATCTCCAAATCGTGAATGCCTTTATCTTTGACGGCTCCTCCTTTTATAAGATGAGAATTAGGTTAAATTGGACACATGGCAGACTCTCCTCACTCCTTTATCCCGAAAATAACTCAAAAGAAGTCGGTTTGTCAACTTGGCTAACGAGCTGTGATGTGGCAGTTTTGCTCCCAGTTTTGCTGCAGCACAGAATTTGCTCCCTCACGTCGCTCAGCAGTATTTTATGCACAAAATAACTTTCAGAGCCTCCATTCTTCCAAATGGGTTAAAACATATAATATATATCTAAAAGCAACCTTATTAAGCACAAAAGACACACAGATCCCTATAGAATTAAGGTCTAAATAACTACCTTTTGGACAGTTATCAGTTGCGATGTTCATTTCATGCTCTATTCGAGATAAATGGTCTGCGACTACATTCTCACAACCTTTTCTGTCCTTGATCTCATAATCAAATTCTTGCAATAACAGAATCCATCTTATGAGTCTGGGCTTGGAATCCTTTTTACTACTTAAATAACGAATAGCAGCGTGGTCAGTGTGCACTATAACCTTTGTACCAGGCAAGTAGGGCCTAAACTTATCGAAAGCGAACACAACAGCAAGCATCTCCTTTTCTGTAGTGGTGTAGTTTGGTTGAGCACTATCTAGAGTTCTACTTGCATAATAAATCGCCCTAAAGAACTTATCTCGACGTTGCCCTAAGACAGCTCCTAAAGCATAATCACTAGCATCACACTGAAGGATTGGAATTCCCAATTCCGTTACAGCGGAAGCAATTGGACCGTTCGTAAATTAATTTTGTTCTACAAAATACCAATGCATCTGCAAAAGGTTAAGCGGTGAAAAACATACCTCCGTTGACGACTCTGAATACTTCAACGAATGATTCTTGATTGCTCTACAACAACGAAGAACACCACCATTTGATCTTCCCCACTATAACTCTGAGATTAGGAACGTAGTTGTGGGACTACCTAATCTTGAATGGGAAAAACACTAGAGAGAAAATTCTCCCTAGAGTTCATGAGTTGAGATAATATGAGAGGGCCTTATGGTGGCCATATATTGTGGTACGTAAACCCTAGGGTTAGTGTTCTATTTATAGGAGAAAGATCATAAATAAAATATTCATTTAAAATCAATCAATTCCATAAATGATTTAATATTTTCCTTAATTAATCAATTCCATAACCAATCAATTCCATAATTGATTAATCTTTTCCATAAATGATTGATCACTTTCATAAGTGATTAAATCATTTCCAAAAATGATTAATTACTTCCATAAGTGATTAAACATTTTCATAATTGATTAATTTCTAATTAATTAATTCTTTAAATAATTAATCACCAATTAAATATGATATATTTAATTTCAGACCTTCTATTAGTTAATTAATTAATTACCTAATTAAATATCATATATTTAATTTCAGGCCTTCAATTAATTAATTCTATAATATGAATCAAATTCATATCAAAATTTGAACTCCTTCAAATTCTCTTATATCCTATAAATTTAATATGAATCAAATTCATATTAATATTTGAAGTTCTTCAAATATTTATTTCTCTCATAGACTATAGTTTAATTAAATCTCATTTAATTCAAACTAAATTGAATAATTAATTAATTCATAATTAATTAATTCATCTTCTACTTAAATACCATATATTTAATTAGACATATATTTGAACTCTTTCAAATATATCAATCTCTCAATATAATAAAGTTTAATCTCAAATTAGACTTTATATTTTAATGCATCACTATACATTATATTAATTTGTATCT
Source organism: Luffa acutangula (assembly GCA_036850905.1). NCBI lineage: Eukaryota > Viridiplantae > Streptophyta > Magnoliopsida > Cucurbitales > Cucurbitaceae > Luffa > Luffa acutangula. The sequence goes on along the minus strand of CM072097.1, from coordinate 25,158,717 downwards.
CATACAATTAACTTAATTCCCAATATGAATTTGAACTATTCAAATTCTCCCAAGATATATTTGTTCCAAATTACTCTTTACGAGCTAGCAGGGGGACCTAATGGACCTACAGATCAGAAGCTCCAATGGTATGAGGTTAACTGATTAAACTCATTAATCAAGTTAACCAATATTCATTAACTGTGGGTCGTTCCACTAAAGACCCACAGCTGAACTCTTCTCACTGTAGAACATTTATGTGTCCATGGATGTAGACCTATGCCGGTAAGTCAATCCTTCACGAGTGTCCGTAATCACAGCTGGGTCAAATTACCGTTTTACCCCTGTGTTACATCTGTCTCCTTAAGTACCAACACTCCTCTAATGAACAACCTGTTTATGGTCCAACCATTAAAAAGAAAGTCCCTCTCGGGCCAGTGACAGGGCGGGATCCCTTTGTTCAAGTCCCGAAGTCACCACTTAAGGGAACACTCATCTACTTCTCCTAGAAGCGGGAAGGAGCGAATTCCTTCTTATGTTGTCATGTCCCCAGCCTCCCACTCGGTCTTGTCCCCAAAAAGGAAGGCATATTGAGTCGGCGTATTGGCCACTCTCACCCATGCTAATCAAAGGACAATCCCTCATGAGAATGAGTTCATGACACACTCAGGATTAAGACTGAGTTACCTAGGTCATCCTATTGAAACAGTAACCTAACTAGTTAACGGTGTTATAACTAATGGTTGACTATTTCGTGGTCCGGTCTTATGCAAACTCATTACATAGGATACCCTCACTTGCATGTCTACTACATGGACGTTTTGGATCAATACGTCTGTATCGAATACAAAGCGAGTCGTATCACATAGTGTTACCAAGATAAGGTACCCAACCTTATCCCTATACTATAGACCTTTTAAGTTGTTACTTGAACATCGATCCCTGTATGTCCCCACATACTAGTTCAAGTTACATACAAACAACCTTGGATCTTAGTTTATTGGATTTTGGTCAAATTGTGCAATATTTAACAATGACACATTATTGTTGAAACTCAATAACACTTTATTGAAACAATTATACAATTTGTTTACATTTACTATCTACGAGTTTTAGGGCATAAAACCCAACAAACTCCCACTTGAACTAAAACTCTAGTTTAGTGGGATGTACAATAATCTATACAGCATTGGGTGTATAAATACATGTATAAAACATATACAATGTACAAATACAATAAACTAGGGCATCACTATACCCATTACATAATGGTAGTATCATTGTACCCATTACATTTCTCCCACTTGCCCTAGATTACACCTTTGTACATATCTCGTAGATCTAGACCCTCTAGACGACTTTCAAACACTTTAGCCGAGAAAGTCTTTGTAAATGAATCAACAATATTTCATTCAATTTAATGTGTCTGCTTGTCTTAGGCCGCAATGTTCTTTTGAATTTGCCACAACACCACTATATCACTATAAAGTGTGATGGGCAAGTTCACATTTGGAACACATTCCAAATCAATCAAGAACTTTCTAAGCCATACAGTCTCTATCGCTGCTTCACAAGTAGTTGATTTTTCGGCCTATACGGTCAAGACTGTAACTATGCCATACTATAGCTCCATCGTAAAGAGTGACCATAGATACTGATGTAGATTTCCTCAAATCCTTATCAGTCTTAAAATCTGTGTCAGTGTATCCTGTAAGGATCAAATCCTTAGTCCCATACACGAGCATATAGTTCCTCGTTCTCCTCGAATACTTGAGGATATTCTTAACGGTTTTCCAATGATTAAATCTTGGATTAGATTGATACTTACTGATAATCCCTCTTGCATAGGGCATTCGTCTAATCTCCTCAACTTCTTGAGGTGTTGATAACTGCCCAAAAGGTAGTTATTTAGGCCTCAATTATATAGGGATTTGTGTGTCCTTTATGCTTATTAGGGTTGGTTTTGGATAGATATTACATGTTTTAACCCATTTGAAAGAATGGAAGCATTGGAAATTATTTTGTGCAGATTATGCTGCTGAGCGACTGGAGGGAGCAAATTCTATGTTGCAGCAAAACTGGGAGCAGAAACTGCCACATCACAGCTCGTTAGCCAACTTCATGAACCGACTTCTATTGAGTTATTTTCGTGATAAAGGATCGAGGAGAGCCTTACACGTGTCCTAGTTGACCTAATTCAAGCCTCCCATCCTTCTATAAAAGGAAGTAGCCGTCAAAGTCAAAGGCATTCCATGTTTTCCCTTGGAAGCCGAATAGTATAGGGAGATTGAAGATCATCAAGAACACCATCATCCGCAAGCTGACTAGGGAGTTTATTTTCTTTATTAACTTGTGGTTATGGACATGCATACTCAGATTGTAATTCGTATTCTTATGCCTTTTATGAACTAAGTAGCTTAGGGTGTTGGTTGGGAATAATGTGATTACGGTGCTTCATCTCTAGTAATATATTGACTATCGCATTCTGGTTAATTGTTGTGCTTATTCTCATTTTATGCCCGCCTGGCCAGCCGGTATGGATAGCTCTCTCTAGTTTCAGGGATGATTTAGAGAGTGTGTGGCAATTATCCACACTACGATCATTGTGTATTGGTGAACGCCAGTGACTGAGCTAGGGATAGCCAGTTGCCTAGTGCTTGTTCGGTCGTACTTCATTGGGGTTGAAACACATCCCAAAAGATCCAGAGTTCCGGGAGGAATCTGCTAATAATACTGCGAGAAATGCATGATCAATAATATTGCTAGAGCATATCTTAGAACAATCACTAAAGCCTAACAAGCGCCTGTCTTTAATCTGTCTATCTATTTGTTTACTTGCTGTTCTGTCATTGATTTTGCTTCAGCATAATTCTTATAAAACCCAACATTTTTATTATCTTCGAAACCATTAGGAAGTTACGCAAAATAGATAAAGTGGAAGCTCATTAAGACCTTGGATTGACAATATTACTTGCTGCAGACTGTGTATACTTGCACAGAAATTCTAGAGTATTTTATACTATATTTTTACTCACTCTAGGAACCCAACAGGTGTCTTAGGAAACGGTTTCTTAGACAAAAAGAATTCCACGCCTGAAAGGTAGTGAACCCTTCTTGGAATTCTGTATCTTATATCTAACTGACATCTTGTAGATATAAGTCACTTGAGACAAGGCTAGCTTTTTGTTCTAACGATTCCTAACGATTTGGATCCCAAGAACAAACTCGGCTTCTCCCAAATTTTCATTTGGAATTGAGCTGCTAGCTCCTTTAATGTTAGTAAGATAACCTAAATCATTCCCAATGATTAGGATATAAATCATATACAACACTAAGTAAGCTACTGAACTATTTATGATTACTTGTAAACACAAGACTCATATGTTCTGATTAAAGTCAAAAGATTTGGTCACTATATCAAATCTTATATTTCAAGATCAAAATGCTTAGGTCAATCCATGAATGGATCACTTAAGCTTGCAAACCCTTTTGCTTTTGATCTTGTTGTATGAACCCTTCTGGTTATGACATGAATGTCTCGTTTCCTCTTGTAAATCCACTTGTAACTAATAGGTGTTACCCATCAAGCAGATCTACAAGATCCCAGATGGAAGTGAAATACAAAAGACTTCATTTCAAGGTTCATGACTTTAATCCATTGGTCCTTATCAACATCATTCATTTTCTTTCTAAAAGATAATGAACCCACTATGCCATCATCAGGTATGATGACCTAGGCTTCAAACAAGCCCATGTAACGTTCAGGTTATCAAACAACCCTCCCACTACATTGAGGCAATCTCAACTATTGAGAAGATGTGACTAACTAGATGCACTGATCCACAACAACTCTTGTTGAACAGTCAATCTCATTAACAACTCTTGTGGATGTTACTGTAGCTTCATTAGTTAACTTACTTAAACCGACTTTACTCTTGTGGTTTATGATTTTTGATGTGAACATCTTCTGAGAATTTAGCATTTGTCGATACAAATTCTTTATTCTCTTGTGAATTGAAGAAGTATCCACTTCTCGTTTCCTTTGGGGTTGCCTACTACAGTATGTAACACAGTCAACACTACATGACCCCAAAACGAGCCAGACAATTAAGCATAGCTCATCATGGAATGAACCATATCCAATAGGGTTCTATTTCTCCTTAATGAGATTTAGGGTGTGATCCCACGTACTATCAAATATTCATGGAATCTCAAATCCCTATACTCAACACTTTGATCAGATCGAAGTGTTTTTATCATCTCACCTAACAAGTTTTCAACTTCAGTTCTAAGCCCCTTCGAATATCTCAAGAGCTTCAGACTTAAGTTGTATTAGGTAAAGATACTCATACCTTTGAATAATCATCCAAAAAAGATGAATTATTCATGCCCTCCCACTGCTTTAACATATTGAACCACAAGGATCCAAATGTACAAGCTCCAAGGGTTCTTTGGCTCTTAGATCTTTTCCAGTAAAAGATCTATCAGTCATATTGCCCACAAGGCATGACTTACAAGGTAGTAGAGAATCATCTTCTAACTCGCTTAGAAGTTCACTTTTGACCAATCTCCCAATCAAATTAAGATTAATATGGTCTACCTTAGAACCAAAGAAAGGTATTTTCCTTTAGGAGAGATCATTTGCCTCTTTTCACATTGAGTGGTAGCAGTCTTAAACAACCCAGTGTTCATGAATGCTTTACTCTTGATTAGTCTTAAAACATTTAGGTTACTTTCCAGTAAAGCTAAACAAATGTCAACTCCCTTTCTTGAAACAAAATTGCGTTAGCATAAAAAGGTAAAGAGTAACATTGTTCCAGCAAATAAGACACATAAATCAAATTTCTTTTGATCTTAGGAATTACATACACATTATCTAATAATATGTATTTTCTTCCACTGAGAAAAATAACTTAATGTTCCCCACTGATATAGCCAAAATAATCTCTCTAATTCTAATTTTGAGAGTTATTACACAAGCAGCAAGCTCTCGCCAGGAACTTATTCCTTTAAAAGAAGAACACACGTGATTTGTGGCCCCCTGAATCAAGTATTCAGGGAGAATCACTATTCTTCACTAATCACATTTTCAAGACAGGTAAATGAAAATTACGGTCTTGAACAAGTTCTCTTTTTGCTAAGCAGGGTTCTATGTCATATTCACCAAGAACAATTCTTAATGAATTAAACATATGGGGCATGAGGACATTCCTCAGTTAAGAATAATCCTAGAATTATTTACCACAATTTATCGTTTAAGCCTATTGTATTACCATTATTTATAAAATGACGTAAGACAATACACATAAAATTATTATATAATTGCTGAAGTAACAAATTATCCCATTACAAATAATCCAATCAAATTCTGCAAAAAACAAATAAGCAATCAAAGAAACCCTATAAAACTATTGATTTAGTTTTTGCAACGATATTTCAAAGGTTTAGAACAACAGCCACCGAAGGGTGGTAAGCTACTCCTCCTCTGAATTGAGACAATCTCAACCAAACTATAACACCAGAATAACTCATATTCCATTAGCGTTTAGTTACCGTTGTTCGGTCAAGGGATAGTTAACACATTTAACTCATCCCCGTAAGTGTAACCCTCCCACTTTCAGATCTCAGAGGCACGCACCAACAGGCTACCGAAGGGAAAGACAACTATTGGTAATTAGCCTAAGAGTTCCTATCCTATTCAGGAGTTCACGATGTTCCGAATCCTATGATCAGGCCCTCCGAAGGGATGGTTGCGCCAGGACAACCTGCAGGCGGATCATAGGACTCTCACGGTGTGAACTAGGGGCGGAGACCGAGGGATACGTTGACACGTGTCCCGCTCCCACTCACTGTAGACATTTTTCTCATTCACCTTGTTATTGATTCATGCAAACACTTTCCAATGGGAGGCCGCTCCTAGGGCGACTCGAAACCGAGCATGAACCTCACGTTGTGAATATAGGGACGTAGGAGCAAAACTTGATTTAAATCTCGTTTTGTAATTTTCCTCCCACTGAAAATGTCCTAAGGTTAATTTAGGGTTGTTTAACTTAGATAAAATTCAGCTAAGTCAATCTATCTAAGTCTGATCCTATTATAACAATTACGGAAAGGATTCAACCACAATGTTTTAGGTGAATTAAACTTCTTTTAATAAACCCAACATTGCAAGTCAACATTACTATGGTTAATTAAACTCAAGGTTTGGGTCAGTTCCCAGGTAGGAGGTGTTCCGTAAACCGTCAACTTAAATACCCCCAACCTTAGACAGAACTTTACCGAGAGAATTCCCTTATAACCACAGTAATGTATCGTCTTTACTCTAAAGATCTAGGTGTATTAAACTCTTTTAATAAACCTAATGACATGACATGCTAACATTTAACTATGATTAATTCAACTCCAGTATTCCGGGTCAGTTCCCAGGTAGGAGGTGTTCCGTAAACCGTCAGCTTAAATACCCCCAGCCTTAGACAAAACTTAATCGGTGGAGTTCCCTTATAATCATAGTAATGTTTTCCCTACTTAGTCAATTAAAACTAATTTTAATTCTAAGTAACAATAATTCTAATCCTATTAGAAATGTGATCTTAGATCTAATTAATTTTAAACATTTAAAAATTAATTCATTTATGCTAAGATCCTATGTTTGCATGCAATTCTTTGTTATAGGTTAACAGTTTCTATTCATTAATTTTATAACTATTATAAATTTTAATGAATTAACCCTATAACATGCTACTATGGTGAATAAATTAACAATCAAATTCTAATTAATTTATTAACCATACAATACCATACATTACATACAATAATATAACAATTATATTAATCTAAGGTAATGACATGCTCAATGCAATTTAATTTTCTTTTAATTAACCTAACTCTTAAATTAATTACGCAAGAAAATTAAAAAATAAGCATCACCATTTTCATATATTAACATAACATTTATATTAATAGCTCATGAAAACTAATTAAGCATATTAATTACTTAATAAATATAACTTTTTATATTTTTACTAAAGTAATTTCATACTCAAAGCTTCTCAATTTTCATTCATTTAATCATAACAATTTATATTAAATACCCATGAAAATTATCATAAGCATGCATGCTACATTAATCAAATATAACAATTATATTTATCTAACTAATGTCATGCATCATGCTTCACCAATTTCATATATTTAATATAACAATTATACTAAATGACTCATGAAATTTAAAATCATGCATAATTTTTATATTATAATAATTATAATTAAAATGCATGAATATGCTTAACCTATGGTGGGAATTTAAGCTATATGACATCTATAAAGCAAAATAAATAGCTAAGTAGACGGGTTTTGGCATCTTAGGACTCAATACATCAGAAAAATTACATTAATTAGTCTAACAAGGTCCTATCCTACCGTGAACCAGCTCAAATTCGAAGGAACCGTTGAAAACAGCCCAAACCGGTCAAGAACCGATCAAATCTCCATCGAACCGGTCATAGACCGCTGGAAAATGGTTGAACCGCACCTAAATATATGGACCGCGTCGAACCAAGCACGAACCTGCTGAACTCACACGCAGGAATTGAACATATTTAATAAACCGGTAATGAAATTCTGATAGCGAGCATAGCTAGCTACTTTTACTTATTTAATTTAGCTAGTCTTTTATGATGTTTGGGCCATTTTATTGTGCTTTATTGTTTATTTTGTAGGAAATGGGGGATTGGAGCTATAGCGCAATATTAGAGTTAATCGGGTGCTCGGGACATGAAAAGATGCAAAGGAATGAAAAGGGTTAAAGAGGAAAAAAGTCAAATTTTGGTCAACAGCAGGCTAGCGTCGAGACGCTAGCTCTTGAGCGTCTCGACGCTCACATTCCATATCTGATTAGGCGCATAAAGGTCACAGCGTCTCGACGCTGCGACCTTAGCGTCTCGACGCTGTGTTATTTCGCTTACTGAAACGCGCGTTTTGAAGGCAGCGTCTCGACGCTAAGACGAAAAATCTGCTATATAAGCTCCTTTTCGGCTAGGTTTGAGGGGACTTCGATTTGGGGACTTTTGGAGCCGACAATAGAGCAGAATTAGAGGATTTTTGAGCTGAAGCAAAGGCGGCAAGTTGGAAATCAACCCATTGTTCGTGGGGATCGTGACGAGGACGTTCGGTCTCGGCCTACAACGAGTTTAATTCTCTTTTCCCTTACTTTAGATAGATTGATGGCTGTTTTAGACTCTCGTTATATTGTAACGTTGTGTATGAGTAGCTAGGCTTTAATTCTTAGGGATTGATGTAGCCGTTGGGCACGTTATGGATTGATTTACTGATTTTATGCTATTGATTTCATTTATGCATATGTTGTATTCTTAATGCTTTCGATTTACTGGCCATAAATTGATTGATGTTTACATTTGAATCTAACTCAGGAGAGAGGATTTAAATTAGTATTCCGTATGCATAACTAGAATTTAGCTTAAAATCGGGAGATTAACGTTAATTCTAGAAATTGTTATAAAGGTTAGCCTTATTGCCTTGTATGTTTATTGGATTTAGATAGGGATATCGGGTTCAATTGCATATGGGAGAATCATGTATGCTTGGGAGAGATATGTGTGATTTTAGTTTCCAAGATTTATGAATCATAGTATTTGTTAATTCGTTTATTAATCCATAACTCCAATTGGTGAAATCAAATCCCTAAGACCAATTTTTCTCATTAGATTGTCACTTTTTACTTTAGATTTGTGTTTGATTAATTCATATTCTCATTCAATTTGATTCCCTAAATAAAATTGGTCAAAAGTATTTTCGATAATTAAAATTTGGCTAGGCACCAATCCAGAGGACGACATTCGTTTGCAAAATCACTATATTATTACTTGACCCGTACACTTGCGGTAGGAAAATTCCACATCAAGTTTTTGGCGCCGTTGCCGGGGATTGGCATATTTAGTCAATTTTAATATCGTAGAAAAATTGTCTGGTCTTAGTTTAGGGTGTATTCTGTTTTTTTTTTGTTATTTTTGTTATATTTGTTTTGGGTAAATTGCATTTTTTTCCTTCATTGTTTTATTTTCCATTCTTAAATTTTTCTGTATTTAGAGTTTTTCTTATTTGTTTGAATTTCCCATTGTTAGATTTTTAGTTTTTCCTTTTTAGATTCGTTTTTCCTTATTTAGATTTAGTTATTTTCCTGTTCTTGTTTCTTTCCTAATTTATTTTCGTTCATTTTTCTTTTATTTTCCTTTTTAGGTTAGGTTAGATTGTGCATGCGAAAGATTAGGGAATTGGCCTTAGTTCCCTTGGATCCAGAAATAGAAAGAACATTCAATAGACTTCGAAGGGAACATCAAGAAAATATCCACATGGCCAATCCTAATCCTGAAGAACCTAAGCCCATCAGGGACTATTTTCAGCCGATCTTTCAAGAGCAACAGTCGGGGATTGTCTATGCCCAAATTAATGCTAATAATTTTAAGTTGAAAACAGGTCTCATTCAGATGGCTCAAGACTGTGCCTATAGGGGATCACCCATGGAGGATCCAAATTCTCATCTGAAATCCTTCCTAGACATCTGTGGGATGGTAAAGTTAAATGGTGTTTCTGAAGATGCCATTCACTTAGGTTTATTTCCTTTTTCGTTGCAAGACAAGGCGAGGGACTGGTTACAATCTATTCCACCTGGGAGCATCACCACTTGGGATGCTTTGGTCCAGGCATTCTTAAAGAAGTTCTTTCCTTCTACCAAGACGGTTAAGCTGAGGACCGAAATTGGGACATTCCAGCAACAATTTGATGAGCAACTGTTCGAGGCTTGGGAGAGATTTAAAAAGCTACTAAGGAAGTGCCCTCAGCATGGCTACCCCGACTGGCTCCAGGTTCAGCTATTTTATAATGGTTTAACTCCTAGCACGAAAACTATTGTTGATGCAGCTGCAGGTGGGACTCTGTTGTCCAAGACTGTTGAGAGTGCTAGGACTTTGTTAGAGGATATGGCCACCAACAGCTATCAGTGGCCATCTGAGCGGTCGAGACCCAAAAAGATTGTTGCTGGAGTGTTCGAGGTCGACAACGTAAGTGCACTTCAAGCTCAGATGTCTTCCTTGGCTAATGCATTTTTAAAGTTTTCAGGTTCAGGGAATGCTCAATCAATTGAGTCTGCAGCCGCCCTTGCATCACAGACTCAGGGGGAAAATCTCGAGCAGGTTCAATATGTTTCGAATTATAATTCTAGGGGGTATAATAATAATTCCACACCTACACATTATCACCCTAGCAATAGAAATCATGAGAATTTTTCATATGCTAATAATAAGAATGTTTTGAATCCTCCTGCTTCACTCCTCAAAGTCAAGAAAATAAGAAATCTTTAGAAGACCTTGTTAGAGCTTTTATTGCAGAATCAAGTAACAGGTCAAAGAAGCTTGAGGAGGCCGTGATTGCAATAAACACTACTGTCAATGGTCATTCTGCAGCAATCAAGAATATAGAGACTCAGCTGGGACAACTGGTAAGTGTTGTCAATTCTATGAATAAAGGTAAAGCCCCAGTTGAACATGAGAAATCTTCTTTGGAGTACTGCTGCAAGGCCATATCTGTGCATTATGAGGAGGAGACTAAATTAGCTGAAAAGGAGAAAACTACTGAACCAGAGGAACTCACAGGAGGAGTTGAAGAAGGCACCACCTCAAACGAAGCTGAAAAGCTTAATCCTAAGCCTTCTATTCCTTCTCCTACTGTTTTAGTTCCTAAATTAAAGAAAAAGAAAAATTCTAAAGTTAAGTTTGACAAGTTTTTAGATTCTTTTATGGGTTTGCATGTTAATATTCCTTTTTCAGATGCCTTGGAGCAGATGCCTCACTACAGAAAATTCATGAAGGAATGGCTCAACAAGAAGAAAAAGGAAAAGCAGTTGGAGACTGTATATCTTGCATCAACGTGCATTGCTCGTGTCCAACAGGGAGTACCAGAGAAATTGTCTGATCCAGGTAGTTTTACCATTCCTTGTAATTTTGGTACTTTTTCATGTAGAGCACTATGTGATCTGGGGGCTAGCATAAATATAATTGCTCTAACATTATGTAAAAAGCTTAACATAGGAGACATAAAATCTACTTCTGTTAGACTTCAGTTGGCTGACCAGTCTGTGGTTAGTCCATATGGGATTGTTGAGAATATTCTGATTAAAGTAGGTAGATTTTTCCTTCCTGTTGATTTCTTTGTGCTAGATATTAAAGAGAATCCAACTATGCCTATTGTTGGGTTCCTAGAGTGAGTAAAAATATAGTATAAAATACTCTAGAATTCCTGTGCAAGTATACACAGTCTGCAGCAAGTAATATTATCAATCCAAGGTCTGAATGAGTTTCCACTTTATCTATTTTGCGTAACTTCCTAATGGTTTCAAAGATAATAACAATGTTGGGTTTTATAAGAATTATGCTGAAGAAAAATAAATGACAGAACAACGAGTAAACAAATAGACAGACAGATTAAAGACAGGCGCTGGTTAGGCTTTAGTGATTGTTCTAAGATATGCTCTAGCAATATTATTGATCATGCATTTCCCGCAGTATTATTAGTGGATTCCTCCCGGAACTCCGGATCTTTTGGGATATGTTTCAAACCCAATGAAGAGCGACCGATCAAGCACTAGGCAACTGGCTATCCCTAGCTCAGTCACTGGCATTCACCAATACACAATGATCGTAGTGTGGATAATTGCCACACACTCTCTAAATCATCCCTGAAACTAGAGAGAGCTATCCATACCGGCTGCCCAGGCGGGCATAAAATGAGAATAAGCACAACAATTAACCAAAATGCGATAGTCAATATATTACTAGAGATGAAGCACAGTAATCACATTATTCCTAACCAACACCCTAAGCTAGATCTTTCAAAGTTTAACTTTTTCAAAGCCCAAAATGTTTTATGTTCCAGTTCTAACGGTAAATGACAAGCTTTCCCATATACTAACCTATAGGGAGACATACCTAGAGGAGTCTTATAAGCTGTCCTATAAGCCCAAAGAGCCTCATCGAACCTAAAGGACCAATCCTTTCTAGATGGATGGACTACTTTTTCTTGAATTGATTTAATTTCCCTATTACTAATTTTAGCTTTACCATTTGCTTGTGGGTGATAAGGGGTAGCTATCCTATGCTTAATCTCATACTTAGCTTAAAGCTTAGTTAAGATATTATTAACAAAATGTGTACCCTCATCACTTATTAGAGCTCTAAGTGTCCCGAACCGCGCAAAGATGTGCGATTGGAGAAACCTTGAAACTGTCTTGGCATCACTCTGATGGCATGCAATGGCCTCCACCCACTTTATCAACTACCAATAAGATAAAAACATTGCCATTAGAAGGGGGAAATGGCCCCATAAAGTCAATACCCCATACATCAAATAATTCAACTTCTAAAATGTAAGTAAGAGGCATTTCATCTCTAGGCCCCAAATTTCCTCTCCTTTGACAAGCATCACATTGCTTGTAGAACCAGTGGGCATCCTTAAACAAGGTAGGCCAGAAGAACCCGCAATGCAAAATCCTCATAGCTGTCCTTTGACCGCTGAAATGGCCTCCATACGGCGAAGAGTGACATTGCTCCAGGATTTCGGTTGCTTCATCACCTGAAACGCACCTACGAATAATACCGTCAGAGCATTGCTTATACATAAATGGCTCATCCCAATAGAAAAATTTTGCATCATGCTTCAACTTTTTCTTCTGCCTCCAATCCATATCAATAGGGGTGACTCCCTTCACTAAAAAGTTGGCAATATCAGCATACCAAGGGACATCCCTGACTACCTTTACCTGAACAGCAAAAAGCTGTTCATCTGGAAAAGAATCGGAAATGGCAGATTGCTCCAGCAAAGATGATGATGGATCAAGACGAGACAAGTGATCTGCAATGACATTCTCTGATCCCTTCTTGTCCTTTATCTCCAAGTCAAATTCCTGCAATAATAAAACCCAACGAATTAGTCTAGGCTTTGCATCTTTCTTTGACATTAAATACCTTATTGCTGCATGATTCGTGAACACCGTGACTTTGGATCCAACCAAATATGGCCGAAATTTGTCAAAAGCAAACACAACAGCTAACAACTCCTTTTCAGTAGTTGTGTAGTTGACCTGTGCCTCATTTAAAACCTTGCTTGCATAATATATAGGATGGATAAATTTGCCCTGCTTCTGCCCCAGCATTGCACCTACTGCAGCATCACTCGCATCACACATTACCTTGAATGGCAAAATCCAATTAGGCGCGCAGAGAATGGGTGCTGAGATTAAAGCAGCCTTCAATGTTTCAAAAGCCTTCCTACAATCTGCATTAAAGTCAAAAACCTTATCAGTGCACAATAAGTTACAAAGAGGTTTACTGATTTTGGAAAAATCCTTTATGAACCTCCTATAAAATCCAGCATGCCCTAAGAAGCTCCGAATTCTCTTCACTGAATTCGGTGATTCTAATCTTTCAATAACCTCAACTTTTGCTCTATCAACTTCTAGACCATTCTTAGAAATCCTATGACCTAACACTATGCCCTCATTCACCATGAAGTGGCACTTCTCCCAATTAAGAACTAGATGGGTATCCTCACATCTTTTTAATACCTTACCTAAATTATCTAAACAACTCTGAAAAGACCCTCCAAAAACTGAAAAATCGTCCACAAATACCTCAACAGTCGACTCAATCATATCAGAAAAAATTGCTAACATACACCGCTGAAATGTTGCTGGAGCATTGTAGAGGCCGAAAGGCATCCTCCTGAAAGCAAACGTCCCATAAGGGCAGGTGAAAGTGGTTTTTTCCTGATCTTCATGAGCAATAGTAATTTGGTTATACCCATAATAACCATCCAAGAAACAGTAATAGGCCTGACCAGCCAATCGATCCAACATCTAGTCGATAAATAGTAGAGGGAAATGATCCTTTCGGGTGGCTTTATTAAGCCTTCTATAATCCATACAAACCCTCCAGCCAGTTACTGTCCTTGTGGGGATCAACTCATTATCTTTATTGCTCACCACAGTGACACCTCCTTTCTTAGGAACACATTGGACAAGGCTTACCCAATTGCTATCGGCGATTGGATAAATGATCCCAGCATCCAACCATTTAATCACCTCCTTTTTAACAACCTCTTTCATTGCAGGGTTAAGCCTTCTGTGTTGCTCAATACTCTTAAAGGATCCCTCCTCTAGAGTGATTTTGTGCATACAAAAAGACGGGCTAATTCCCTGAATATCAGCCAATGTCCAACCTATAGCTTTGCGGTACTACTGCAACAATTTTATTAAGGCCTCCTCATGCTCCGGCATTAAATCTGATGCAACAATAATGGGCAACGTCTCACTTTCCCCAAGATACACATACTTTAGATGATCTGGTAAGGGCTTCAAATCTAAAGTAGGTGCCTCAATCAGGGATGGCATAATTGGGGGAGCCTTTCTTTGATCTAAATCTAAAGACTCAAAAACATCCTCACACCTAAACAATTCTTTTTCATTTTTTCTGTCTAATGAACAAAATTCAAAATCTCCTACACTAACCTCTCCATGCTTCTCCGAATGCTCATCAGCCGAATCCTGTATTGCTGTCTCAATAACTGTGCTCTCCAGAATCCTAATGAAGGAGCAATCTTCCATTTCGTCTGGATATTTCATGGCTTTAAACACATTAAATTTCACTTCCTCATTACTGACTCTCATTGTTAATTCTCCTTTTTGAACATCTATTAATGCCCTACCAGTAGCAAAAAATGGATGACCTAGAATAATTGGGACATCTTTATCAGTCTCATAGTCTAAAATAATAAAATCAACAGGAAATATGAACTTATCAACTTTTACTAAGACATCCTTAATTTTACCCTCTGGATATGTGATAGACCTATCAGCTAGTTGGAGTGTGACTGTGGTAGGTCTAGCTTCACCAATACCTAACTTTCGATAGACCGAAAGAGGCATAAGGTTAATGCTTGCACCAAAATCACAAAGTGCTCTACCTAACTTCGTTCCACCTATAGACACAGGTATGGTAAATGACCCTGGATCCTTAGCCTTGGGGGGTAGACCATTCTTGAGAATGGCACTACACTCCTCAGTAAGAGATACAGTTTCAAACTCACCTAACCTCTTCTTTTTAGTTAAAATATCCTTAAGAAATTTAGCATAATTAGGCATTTTCTCTATAGCTTCTACTAAAGGGATATTTATATGCAACTGCTTAAGAATATCTAAAAACTTTTTAAATTGACCATCCTGATTCTTAGGCTTTTGCCTTTGTGGAAAAGGTAGAGGTGGTACATAAGGTGGGGGCGGCACATATGGTGGTTCTACATCTGGCACAGAACCAGATGCTCCAGCATTCTCTTTGCTGCCTCCAGCACCCTGACCAGACTCCAACTCTTTCTCAACAACAACATTATTATCACTATTATTATTTAAATCCTGGGTCTTTCTAGGCTCTTCTAGTGGCTTACAACTCCTAAGGGTTACCGCCTTTACCTGCTCCTTACCTTCCCTTCTAGGGTGTTCAGTATCTGATGGAAGTTTCCCTTGAGGTCTTGCCTTTAGCTCATTAGCTAGCTGACCCACTTGCAATTCCAGGGCCCTCGTCGAAGCTTGATTACTTTGAATTGCGGCATCTGTGCGAGCCATAAATTCTTTCATCATCGCCTCGAGAGAATTTCCCGAATTTTGCTGGGGCAAAGCCTGCTTATTTTGCTGGGGCATTACCTGCGCTTTAGCAAATCCCGGCTGGTTCATCTTCTGTTGCGCTTGTACGTTATTCCTTGACCTCCCCATGAGAAGTTGGGGTGGTTTCGCCAACCTGGATTATAGAAGTTAGAATACGGGTTTTTCCTCTGATTACCTACAAAAAATACAGACGCTGGATTGTTGGGGCAAAACTCGTAGTTGTGGTCTTCACCACAATAGACACATGCTTCGTCCGTGACTTGGTTCACCACTACAGTAGGCTCCACAGCTGGTGGCTGCTGATGACTAATCACTGTCACATTTTTAAGAGCGTTAGCAATCATTGCAAGATCAGCCCTAATGGTGGACACACCATCAACCTCTAACACACTCTTAACCTTTTTATTTGTGCCTCTAACATCCGACCACTGACAACTATTAATAGATATTCTTTCTAAAATTTCATAGGCTTCATCAAAAGTTTTTGCCAAAAGGGCCCCTCCAGCCGAAGCATCGACCATACCTTGGGTTACTTCATTTAAACCATTGTAAAATGTTTCCATTTGAATACAATGAGGTAACCCATGGTGGGGACACTTTCGTAAAAGCTCCTTAAACCTCTCCCAAGCCTCACTAAAAGTCTCATCCTCAAGTTGCCTAAACCCTACTATTTCACTCCTTAATTTAGCATTTCTATTAGGTGGGAAATATTTACTCAAAAAATTTTCAGCTAACTCATCCCACGTCCTAATTGATCCTGGAGCAAAAGAGTTTAACCATGACTTTGCTCCATCTCTAAGAGAATACGGGAACAAAGTTAATCTAAGAGCATCTCTAGGCACTCCTTGAATTACGAAAGAATCACTAACTCCTAGAAAAGACTTAAGATGTAAATGAGGGTCTTCAGATGACAAACCATGGAATTGCCCCACGGTTTGCAACATCTGAAACATTACCGGTTTCATTTCAAAATTCGCCGCTTGGATTTGGGGACGTGCAATCCCTGGATTCAACTCATTAAACATCGGGACAACATACGCTCGAATGGCTCTGGTCCTATCGTTTGCTAACAAGATAGGATTCTCAGCCTGATTATTTCGCTGCTCATTTTGCTCGAACAGTGGGTTTTGTTGCAGCAAGAGATTCTGCTGGGGGTTTGCTGCTGCTGGACCTTCATGAACCTGCGGAAGTTGCGGCACGTTCTCAATCTGGTTTCTGCGCTGCTCCCTCCTTCTGTTCCTAAATGTCCTTTCAATTTCTGGATCAAGCTCAAACCGTACCCCAAGCGGATCGCTCATGCACCAAAATCACACCTGCAAAAACAAAAAAAACAATCAAAAAGTTATAGCACCAAACCACTAAAACACATACACAAAACAGATCAGATAAAAACTTATTCAAGTCCCTGGCAACGGCGCCAAAAACTTGTTGGGTTCCTAGAGTGAGTAAAAATATAGTATAAAATACTCTAGAATTCCTGTGCACGTATACACAGTCTGCAGCAAGAAATATTATCAATCCAAGGTCTGAATGAGTTTCCACTTTATCTATTTTGTGTAACTTCCTAATGGTTTCGAAGATAATAACAATGTTGGGTTTTATAAGAATTATGCTGAAGCAAAATAACTGGCAGAACAACGAGTAAACAAATAGACAGATAGATTAAAGACAGACGTTGGTTAGGCTTTAGTGATTGTTCTAAGATATGCTCTAGCAATATTATTGATCATGCATTTCCCGCAGTATTATTAGCGGATTCCTCCCGGAACTCCGGATCTTTTGGGATATGTTTCAAACCCAATGAAGAGCGACCGATCAAGCACTAGGCAACTGGCTATCCCTAGCTAAGTCACTGGCGTTCACCAATACACAATGATCGTAGTGTGGATAATTGCCACACACTCTCTAAATCATCCCTGAAACTAGAGAGAGCTATCCATACCGGCTAGCCAGGCGAGCATAAAATGAGAATAAGCATAACAATTAACCAAAATGTGATAGTCAATATATTACTAAAGATGAAGCACAATAATCACATTATTCCTAACCAACACCCTAAGCTACTTAGTTCATAACAGGCATAGGAATACGAATTACAATCTGAGTATGCATGTCCATAACCACAAGTTAATAAAGAAAATAAACTCCCTAATCAGCTTGTGGATGATGGTGTTCTTGATGATCTTCAATCTCCCTATACTATTTGGCTTCAAAGGGAAAACATGGAATGCCTTTGACTTTGACGGCTACTTCCTTTTATAGAAGGATGGGAGGCTTGAATTAGGTCCACTAGGACAAGTGTAAGGCTCCCCTCGATCTTTTATCACGAAAATAACTCAACAGAAGTCGATTCATGAAGTTGGCTAATGAGCTGTGATGTGGCAGTTTGTGCTCCCAGTTTTGCTGCAGCATAGAATTTGCTCACTCCAGTCGCTCAGCAGCATAATCTGCACAAAATAATTTCCAATGCTTCCATTCTTCCAAATGGGTTAAAACATGTAATATCTATCCAAAACCAACCCTAATAAGCATAAAGGACACACAAATCCCTATATAATTGAGGCCTAAATAACTACCTTTTGGGCAGATATCACCTATCATATTAGGGAGACCATTCCTTGCTACAGGGAGGGTTATAATTGATATTGAACGCAGGAAGCTAATCATAAGAGTCCAACAGGAGAAGGAAGTTTTAAAAGCTTTTGAGGACCCCAAGAACACATCAGATACAATGATGGTGGGCTACAGGAGAGGTGCTAGGAAGAGCACCAGTGATGGAAAATCTGACAGGAGACCACCGTGATGCATGGTTGGTCAACACGTCGAGCTAATGACGTTAAACAAGCGCTTATGGGAGGCAACCCAAGTGAGTTAGTTATTTCTTTCTTTTGAGTTTTATTTATTGTTTGTGTCTGTTTTGTAGGTCTTGTTTTCTTTCTCTCCTTTGCTTTCAAGCTGTCAAGATTCCAAGCATTCAGTCAAGAAGTCATCATCATTCCAGGCCAGTATTGTTCACTCCTTTCATTCGTTTATTGTTCTCATGCTTGTTTATGCTTTATTTTCGTTATACATTGAGGACAATGCATATTTTAAGTTTGGGGGTGGATTAGCATGTTTGTGGAGCCCTTGAGCATCTGAGTTCGGGCTATAGTTTTGAGCTTCCTTTGAATTAAGCATATGGTCGTTTTCTGGATGTTATTTTTGCATGATTATGATGTCCTATGATAGGCTTTCTTGTCAATTTTCAAGCTTGCGATGAGTTATAAGCATGAGTGCCCAAAAAGGGAGACTTTTTAAACTTTTTCTAGGAGATGGCTTGCATGAGTAGAGTATTTGTCTTGGCTAGATTTGGATTTGAAAGCTTAGGAGCGAATTATTGGGTTCATATGCTTGTTGTCACCTCGATAGGTGTAGGGTAGAGCTAAAGAGTTAATTTTTTGCAAATTAGCATGTTTGATCTTGCTTAGGAGAAAAGAAAAGAATATCTGCTTATCATGTTCATAACGAAAAATCATTCTTGTTGTTACTGTTGAGAAAAAAATAATAATGTCATGGCTTGTGCACAATATTCAATGGTTAATAAAGATTAAGACAAAAAGAGCTACCCCTGTTGTGATCAGTTAGGTCAACTAGAGAAAACTCAAGTTAAGGGTCCCTGCAATAGGTGTGTAAAAGCTAGTGCCACATATAAATGCTAAATTCAATTGTTAATTAAAAGCACCTAAGTATGGAGATAAACAAACTAATTTGTTCCATTAACTCATTAGTGAAACCTTAGTACCGGTGTAAAGGGAAGATGAGCTGAGAGTTTAATAATCCAATCCCGAGCTAGTAGGGTCTGATCTTGTTGAGTTAGATCTCGCTTGTGCAAGTTAATTTTTGAAAAATTTTAATTTGTCTCCCTCATTGGTCCTTGTGTGCATGTCTCTTGCTTGCTTGGCTATTGACTTTTCAGCCTTGAGGATTGAGTTATGATTGTTGCATCCATTCTTCCATTGTATGTTTGATTTTTAGTTTGCTCGAGGACTAGCAAAAGCTTAAGTTTGGGGGTATTTGATAGCGAGCATAGCTAGCAACTTTTACTTATTTAATTTAGCTAGTCTTTTATGATGTTTGGGCCATTTTATTGCGCTTTATTGTTTATTTTGTAGGAAATGGGTGATTGGAGCTATAGCGCAATATTAGAGTTAATCGGGTGCTCGGGACGTGAAAAGATGCAAAGGAATGAAAAGAGTTAAAGAGGAAAAAAGTCAAATTTCGGTCAACAGCAGGCTAGCGTCGAGACGCTAGCTCTTGAGCGTCTTGACGCTCACATTCCATATATGATTAGGCGCGTAAAGGTCACAGCGTCGAGACGCTGCGACCTTAGCATCTCGACGCTGTGTTATTTCGCTTACTGAAACGCGCGTTTTGAAGGCAGCGTCGAGACGCTAAGAAGAAAAATCTGCTATATAAGCTCCTTTTCGGCTAGGTTTGAGGGGACTTCGATTTGGGGACTTTTGGAGTCGACAATAGAGCAGAATTGGAGGATTTTTGAGCTGAAGCAAAGGGGGCAAGTTGGAAATCAACCCATTGTTCGTGGGGATCGTGACGGGGACGTTCGGTCTCGGCCTAAAACGAGTTTGATTCTCTTTTCCCTTACTTTAGATAGATTGATGGCTGTTTTAGACTCTCGTTATATTGTAACGTTGTGTATGAGTAGTTAGGCTTTAATTCTTAGGGATTGATGTAGCCGTTGGGTGATAGCGAGCATAGCTAGCTACTTTTACTTATTTAATTTAGCTAGTCTTTTATGATGTTTGGGCCATTTTAGTGTGCTTTATTGTTTATTTTGTGGGAGAAGGTTGATTGGAGCAAAAATGCAATAATGGAGTTAATCGGGCGCTCGGGACGCGAAAAGATGCGAAGGAAGGAAAAGAACCAAAATGGAAAAAAGTCAAAATTCGGTCAAAAGGTGACTAGCGTCTCGACTCTAGCCCTTAGGCGTCTCGACGCTAGCATTCCATATCAGAACAGGCGTGAAATCGTTGCAGCGTCTCGACGCTGCAACCTTAGCGTCTCGACGCTGTATAATTTCCTTTCCTGAAACGCGCGTTTTGAAGGCAGCGTCGAGACGCTGTCTTGACAGCGTCTCGACGCTACAACGAAAAAAACAGAATAAAGGCTTATTTTCGGCTAGGTTTTGGGCGAGTTCGATTTGGGACCTTTGAGAGCCGTAAACAGGACAGAACAGAGCACTTGGAGGCTGAAAACAAAGGGAGGAATTTGGAAATCAACCCATTGTTCGTGGGGATCGTGACGGGGACGTCGGATTCGGCCTACATTGAGTTTTCTTTTCCCTTTCCTTTCTTTAGTGAGATTTATGGCTTTTACATGTTTAGTTGAGCTTGTATTTACATTCATGAGTAGCTAAACTCAAAGCTTAGGGATTGATGTAGTTGATTAAGTTTATGGATTGATTTATGGTTTAAGTTGTGTAATGTTATTGTTTTTGTGATCTTGATTTAATGCTTTCAATTAATTGGCCATTAGTTGAATGATTTAAGTTTCGAATCTAGCTCGAGAGAGGGGATTTGATTTAGACTTACTCATGATTGCATGAATAAAGTTTATTTTCTAATTCGTGACGGTTTTAGATTAACTTTAGAATTGGTTAAAAGATCTCATTGCCTTGCATGTTAATAAATTTAGATAGGGATATCAAGTTGGTTAATTTGCATGAGAATCAATTATACTCGGGAGAGGTAGTTGTGATTAAAGGGTCTTTGGCTCATAATTTCATTGTGCATAATAACTTATTCCATAAAATCAATCCTAAACTAAATCGGCGAAATCAATTCCCTAAGTAGTTTTCCCAATTGAATTTCCATTCTTTTTACTAGCTTTGATTTGGTTTTATTATCATTCATTCATCACTTTTTGATCCCTAAATAAAATTGGGCAAGATAATTCACAATACTTGATTTGCTTAAAAATCCAATCTAGAGGACGACATTCGAATTTACTTTCACTATATTATTACTTGACCCGTGCGCTTGCGGTTAGGAAAAGTCCACATCAAGTTTTTGGCGCCGTTGCCGGGGATTGGCACATTTAGCTAGATTGATATTGTGAAAAAATTGTTTGATCTTAATTTAGGGTGTATTTTTACCTTTTTAGTTGATTGCATTTTTTTTTCCTTATTTGTTTTGCTTTCCATATTTGATTTTCTAGGTTAGTTTTTCTTTTAGTAGTGTAATCTTTTCCTTACTTGTTCTTGTTTTTCATTTTCTAAATTAGTTTCTTTATTTGTGTTTTGCCATATTTATTTTTGCATTCCATATTAGGCTATTTTGTTTCCTTTTCTAGATTATATTCCATATTTAGATTAGTTGTTTTCTTTCCTTTGTTGCTTTCCATAATTATTTTCTTTCCTTTTTAGGGTAGTTTTGTTTGTTTATGCGTAGGAATAAAGATTTAATTTTAACACCTTTGGATCCCGAGATAGAAAGAACCATCCATAGGCGTCGAAGGGAGAATAGAGAAAACGTTCAAATGGCTGACCAAAATCCACCTGAAGACCGGCCTCATTCAGATGGCTCGAGACTGTGCATATAGAGGATCGCCCACCGAGGATCCAAATTCTCATCTTAAATCATTCTTGGACATTTGTGGGACGGTAAAGATTAATGGAGTCTCTGAGGATGCTATTCGCTTATGTTTATTTACCTTTTCTTTGCAGGATAAAACACGAGATTGGTTGCAGTCTATTACCCCTGGGAGTATCACTACCTGGGATGCTTTGGTCCAGGCCTTTTTAAAGAATTTTTTCCCTCCTGCAAAGACGGTCAAGCTGAGGACCGAGATTGGGACATTCCAACAACAGTATGATGAGCAGCTGTTTGAAGCCTGGGAGCGATTCAAAGAGCTATTGAGGAAGTGTCCTCAGCATGGTTACCCCGATTGGCTTCAGGTACAGTTGTTTTATAATGGTTTAACTCCTAGTACAAAAACGATTGTTGATGCAGCTGTAGGTGGGACTCTGTTGTCCAAGACTGTGGAAAACGCTTGCACACTTTTAGAGGATATGACCACTAACAGCTATCAGTGGCCATCTGAGCGGTCTACACCCAAGAAGATTGCTGCTGGAGTGTTTGAGGTTGATAAAGTAAGTGCACTCCAGGCCCAGATGACTTCCCTTGCTAATCCTTTTGTGAAATTTTCAGGTACAGGGAGTGCACAGTCAATTGAATCAGCTGCTGCTTTAGCATCTAGACCTCAGGAGGAGACCATCGAGCAGGTTCAGTATGTATCAAATTTTAATTCTAGGGGATATAATAATAGTTCTACACCTACACATTATCACCCTAACAATAGGAACCATGAAAATTTCTCTTATGCTAATACTAAGAATGATCTTAATCCTCCTGGTTTTGCCCCTCAAACTCAAGATAATAAAAAGTTAGAAGATCTTGTTGGAGCTTTCATTGCAGAGTCTAGTAACAGGACAACCAAGTTAGAGGAGGCAGTCATTGCCATCAACTCAATAGTGAATGGCCACAGTGCAGCCATAAAGAACATTGAGACTCAGCTGGGACAATTGCTGAATGTTGTAAGCACCATGAATAAAGGTAAGGCCCCAGCTGAAAAAGAGAAACCCCAGATGGAGTATTGTAAGGCAATCACTGTGCACCAGGAGGAATCTGAAGAGGAACCTGAATCTGAGGACTATGAAACGCCTACAGGGGAAGCTGAGGAGGACACATCAGCAGATGAGGCTGAAAAGCCTAAACCGGAGCCTCCTATTCCTTCTCCCACACTGTTGGTTCCCAAGGAAAGGAAAAAGAAAAAGAAGAAAAAGAACAATCAGGTTCAGTTTGATAAATTTATGAATGCTTTTATGAATCTGAATATTAATATTCCTTTTGCAGAGGCATTAGAGATGCCCCAATACAACAGGTTCATGAAGGAGTGGTTAGCAAAGAAGCGAAAGGAAAAGAAGGTTGACACTGTATATCTTGCTTCCACATGCAGCACCAGAGTACAACAGAAAGTACCTAAAAAAGTAGCAGACCCAGGGAGTTTTTCTGTTCCTTGTAGTTTTGGTACTTATTCTTTCAGAGCATTATGTGATTTAGGTGCTAGCATTAATATTATCTCATTGTCCTTGTGTAAGAAGTTAGACATAGGTGAGATTAAATCTACTCCTGTAAAGCTCCAATTGGCTGATCAATCTGTGGTGAGACCAGTTGGTATTGTAGAAAATGTGTTAATCAGAGTAGGTAGATTCTTCCTCCCTATTGATTTATATGTTATGGACATGATAGAAAATCCTTCAATGCCTGTCATATTAGGAAGACCATTCCTCGCTACTAGGCGAGTGATTATAGATATTGAGGGCAGGGAGCTCACTATTAGAGTCAATAACGAAAATGAAATCTTTAAAGCAGTTGAAGACTCTAAAGATGAAGTGCTTTTCATGGGATATAGGAAAGGTGCAAGAAAGAGCACCTCTGTTGGATTCACATAACAAAAGCCCCCTTGAAGCACGATCAACACGTCGAGCTAATGACGTTAAACAAGCGCTTATGGGAGGCAACCCAAGTAAGTTTAGTGTATTTTCTTTTTGTTTTTGATTTATTTATTGTTGTTGTTTTGTAGGTCTTGTTTTCTTTCTCTCCTTTGCTTTCAAGCTTTCAAGATTCCAAGCTCTCAAGCAAGAAGTCATCATCATTCCAGGCCAGTACTGTTCACTCCTGTTATTCTTTTTTTGTTCTCATGCTTGTTTATGCCTCATTTTCTTTATACATTGAGGACAATGCATATTTTAAGTTTGGGGGTGGATTAGCATGTTTGTGGAGCCCTTGAGCATCTGAGCTCGGGCTATAGTTTTGAGCTTTCTTTGAATTATGCATATGGTTGTTTTATGGATGCTGCTTTTGCATTATTATGATGTCCTAGGATAGACTTTCTTGTCAATTTTCAAGCTTGTGATGAGATGTAAGCATAAGTGCCCAAAAAGGGAGACTTTTTAAAATTTTTCTAGGAGATGGCCTGCATGAGTAGAGTATTTGTCTTAGCTAGATTTGGATTTGAATGCTTAGGAGCGAATTTTTAGGTTCATATGCTTGTTGTCACCTCGATAGGTGTAGGGAAGAGCTAAAGAGTTAATTTTTTGCAAATTAGCATGTTTGATCTTGCTTAGGAGGAAAGAAAAGAATATATGCTTATCATGCTCATAAAGAAAAATCATTCTTGTTGTTACAATTTGAAAAAGAAAAAAGTTAGGCCAACCAGAGAAAACTCAGGTTAAGGGTCCCTGCAATGGGTGTGTGAAAGCTAGTGCCACATTTAAATGCTTAATTCATTTGTTAATTAAAAGCACCTAAGTATGGAGATAAACAAACTAATTTGTTGCATTAACTCATTAGTGAAGCCTTAGTGCCAGTGTAGAGGGAAGAAGAGCTGAGAGTTTAATAATCCAATCCCGAGCATGTAGAGTCTGATCTGGTTGAGTTAGATCTCGCTTACGCAAGTTAATTTGGAAAAATTTTAATTTGTCTCCCTCATTGGTCCTTGTGTGCATATCTCTTGCTTGCTTGGTTATTGACTTTTGAGTCTTGAGGATTGAGTTATGATTGTTGCATCCATTCTTCCATTGTATGTCTGATTTAGAGTTTTCTCGAGGACTAGCAAAAGCTTAAGTTTGGGGGTATTTGATAGCGAGCATAGCTAGCTACTTTTACTTATTTAATTTAGCTAGTCTTTTATGATGTTTGGGCCATTTTATTGTGCTTTATTGTTTATTTTGTATGAGAAGGTTGATTGGAGCAAAAATGCAATAATGGAGTTAATCGGGCGCTTGGGACGTGAAAATATGCGAAGGAAGGAAAAGAACCAAAATGGAAAAAAGTCAAAATTCGGTCAAAAGGTGACTAGCGTCTCGACGCTAGAATTCCATATCAGAACAGGCGTGAAATCGTTGCAGCGTCTCGACGCTGCGACCTTAGCGTCTCAACGCTGTATAATTTCCTTTCCTGAAACGCGCGTTTTGAAGGCAGCGTCGAGACGCTGTCTTGACAGCGTCTCGACGCTACGATGAAAAAAACAGAATAAAGGCTTATTTTCGGCTAGGTTTTGGGCGAGTTCGATTTGGGACCTTTGAGAGCCGTAAACAGGGCAGAACAGAGCACTTGGAGGCTGAAAACAAAGGGAGGAATTTGGAAATCAACCCATTGTTCGTGGGGATCGTGACGGGGACGTCGGATTCGGCCTACATTGAGTTTTCTTTTCCCTTTCCTTTCTTTAGTGAGATTTATGGCTTTTACATGTTTAGTTGAGTTTGTATTTACATTCATGAGTAGCTAAACTCAAAGCTTAGGGATTGATGTAGTTGATTAAGTTTATGGATTGATTTATGGTTTAAGTTGTGTAATGTTATTGTTTTTGTGATCTTGATTTAATGCTTTCAATTAATTGGCCATTAGTTGAATGATTTAAGTTTTGAATCTAGCTCGGGAGAGGGGATTTGATTTAGACTTACTCAAGATTGCATGAATAAAGTTTATTTTCTAATTCGTGACGGTTTTAGATTAACTTTAGAATTGGTTAAAAGATCTCATTGCCTTGCATGTTAATAAATTTAGATAGGGATATCAAGTTGGTTAATTTGCATGAGAATCAATTATACTCGGGAGAGGTAGTTGTGATTAAAGGGTCTTTGGCTCATAATTTCATTGTGCATAATAACTTATTCCTTAAAATCAATCCTAAACTAAATCGGCGAAATCAATTCCCTAAGTAGTTTTCCCAATTGAATTTCCATTCTTTTTACTAGCTTTGATTTGGTTTTATTATCATTCATTCATCACTTTTTGATCCCTAAATAAAATTGGGCAAGATAATTCACAATACTTGATTTGCTTAAAAATCCAATCCAGAGGACGACATATTATTACTTGACCCGTGCGCTTGCGGTTAGGAAAAGTCCACATCATTGGGCACGTTATGGATTGATTTACTGATTTTATGCTATTGATTTCATTTATGCATATGTTGTATTTTTAATGCTTTTGATTTACTGGCCATAAATTTATTGATGTTTACATTTGAAACTAACTCGGGAGAGAGGATTTAAATTAGTATTCCGTATGCATAACTAGAATTTAGCTTAAAATCGAGAGATTAAGGTTAATTCTAGAAATTGTTATAAAGGTTAGCCTTATTGCCTTGTATGTTTATTGGATTTAGATAGGGATATCGGGTTCAATTGCATATGGGAGAATCATGTATGCTTGGGAGAGATATGTGTGATTTTAGTTGCCAAGATTTATGAATCATAGTATTTGTTAATTCGTTTATTAATCCATAACTCCAATTGGTGAAATCAAATCCCTAAGACCAATTTTTCCCATTAGATTGTCACTTTTTACTTTAGTTTTGTGTTTGATTAATTCATATTCTCATTCAATTTGATTCCCTTAGTAAAATTTGTCAAAAGTATTTTCGATAATTAAAATTTGGCTAGGCACCAATCCAAAGGACGACATTCGATTGCAAAATCACTATATTATTACTTGACCCGTACACTTGCGGTAGGAAAATTCTACATCAAATTCAAAACATCATTGATGCTTCAGTTGGTTCACTGTGCCTCCATGCATACTTCACGTCTCGAGTTTGATCCCCAGTGTAAGCGACATTGCTGTTCCTTTTTTTTTTTTTTCAGCACACGAAAATTGAAGAAAAAATTGCACAAACTGTATCTCCAACTAAGAAACTGGAACACCTTATCAAGCAAACGCAGCTGCACCAACCTAGCCAACATGTTCTATATGTTTTTTAACCGATTTTTATATTATTTAACCTTCGAGATCCAGCCTTCGTAGTTTACCAAGAAAAATCGATTTTCAGCAGCATCTTCTTCGATTTTTTTGGTCCCAAATCTGCACCGATTTTCACAGAAACGCAGCCACAATCGATAGACACGGACTTATAGACTCGATTTGCAATAAAACACCCAAAACACCGGGCCCTTACATTGATCAAATCAATAAAAAAAATTGCAAAATCTAATGCCAAAAACCCAAAACATCTACTAGCAAACCTTTCAATCATCAAATGCATAAAGGTACCCACCAAACACCATTACAAATTTTAGGAAAAAAAATTAAAATCTACGATCGGCTCTGATACCAATTGAATGATTGGAATTCCCAATTTCGTTACAGCGGAAGCAATCGGACCGTTCGTAAATTAATTTTGTTCTACAAAATACCAATGCATTGGCAAAAGGTTAAGCGGTGAAAAACATACCTCCGTTGACGACTCTGAATACTTCAACGAATGATTCTTGATTGTTTTGCAACCACGAAGAACACCACCATTTGATCTTCCCCGCTATAACTCTGAGATTAGGAACGTAGTTGTGGGACTACCTAATCTTGAATGGGAAAAACACTAGAGAGAAAATTCTCCCTAGAGTTCTTGAGTTTAGAGAATATGAGAGAGCCTTATGGTGGCCATATATTGTGGTATCTAAACCCTAGGGTTAGTGTTCTATTTATAGGAGAAAGGTCATGAATAAAATATTCATTAAAAATCAATCAATTCCATAACTGATTTAATATTTTCCTTAATTAATCAATTCCATAACCAATCAATTCCATAATTGATTAATCCTTTCCATAAATGATTGATCACTTCCATAAGTGATTAAATCATTTCCAAAAATGATTAATTACTTCCATAAGTGATTAATCATTTTCATAATTGATTAATTTCTAATTAATTAATTCTTTAAATAATTAATCACCAATTAAATATCATATATTTAATTTCAGACCTTCTATTAGTTAATTAATTAATTACCTAATTAAATATCATATATTTAATTTCAGGCCTTCAATTAATTAATTCTTTAATATGAATCAAATTCATATTAAAATTTGAACTCCTTCAAATTCTCCTATATCCTATAAATTTAATATGAATCAAATTCATATTAATATTTGAACTTCTTCAAATATTTATTTCTCTCATAGACTATAGTTTAATTAAATCTCATTTAATTCAAACTAAATTGAATAATTAATTAATTCATCTTCTTCTTAAATACCATATATTTAATTAGACATATATTTGAACTCTTTCAAATATATCAATCTCTCAATATAATAAAGTTTAATCTCAAATTAGACTTTATATTTTAATGCATCACTATACATTATATTAATTTGTATCTCATACAATTAACTTAATTCCCAATATGAATTTGAACTATTAAAATTCTCCCAAGACATATTTGTTCCTAATTACTCTTTACGAGCTAGCAGGGGGACTTAATGGACCTACAGATCAGAAGCTCCAATGATATGAGGTTAACTGATTAAACTCATTAATCAAGTTAACCAATATTCATTAATTGTGGGTCGTTCCACTAAAGACCCACAGTTGAACTCTTCTCACTGTAGAACATTTATGTGTCCATGGATGTAGACCTATGCCGGTAAGTCAATCCTTCACGAGTGTCCGTAATCACAGCTGCGTCAAATTACCGTTTTACCCCTGTGTTACATCTGTCTCCTTAAGTACCAGCACTCCTCTAATGAACAACCTGTTTATGGTCCAACCATTAAACAGAAAGTCCCTCTCGGGCCAGTGAGAGGGCGGGATCCCTTTGTTCAAGTCCCGGAGTCACCACTTAAGGGAACCCTCATCTACTTCTCCTAGAAGCGGGAAGGAGTGAATTCCTTCTTGTGTTGTCATGTCCCCAGCCTCCCACTCGGTCTTGTCCCCAAAAAGGAAGGCATATTGAGTCGGCCTATTCGCCACTCTCACCCATGCTAATCAAAGGACAATCCATCATGAGAAGGAGTTCATGACACACTCAGGATTAAGACTGAGTTACCTAGGTCATCCTATTGAAACAGTAACCTAACTAGTTAACGGTGTTATAACTAATGGTTGACTATTTCGTGGTCCGGTCTTATGCAAACTCATTGCATAGGATACCCTCACTTGCATGTCTACTACATGGATGTTTTGGATCAATACGTTTGTATCGAATACAAAGCAAGCCGTATCACATAGTGTTACCAGGATAAGGTACCCAACCTTATCCCTATACTATAGACCTTTTAGGTTGTTACTTGAACACCGATCCCTGTATGTCCCCACATAGTAGTTCAAGTTACATACAAACAACCTTGGATCTTAGTTTATTCGATTTGGGTCAAATTGTGTAATATTTAACAATAACACTTTATTGTTGAAACTCAATAACACTTTATTGAAACAAGTATATAATTTGTTTACATTTACTATCTACGTGTTTTAGGGCATAAAACCCAACACACACATGATTTCAAACGGTTGACTCCAGTCAGGAACAACAATGATAGGTGCGGAAATCAATTTTTCTTTTAAAAGATTAAACACTAGCAAACATTCTTTTGAAAACACAAATGGAGCATCCTTTTCCAGCAAATGGCACAAGGGTTTAGCAACTTTTGAAAAATCTTTTATAAATCGCCTGTAAAATCCTGCGTGGCCTAAGAAACTACGAACTCCTTTAACATTAATGGGAGGAGGAAGTTTCTCAATAGCAGAAATTTTGGCTTTATCAACCTCCAAACCTTTTTCAGACACTTTGTGGCCTAGGACTATCCCCTCTTTCACCATAAAATGACATTTTTCCCAATTTAAAACAAGGTTAGTCTCTTGGCATCTTTGCAAAACACGAGAGAGATTATGCAAACAGTTATCAAATGATGAACCGAAAACAGAAAAATCATCCATAAAAACTTCCATGATCTCTTCTACAAAGTCTGAAAATATGGCCATCATACAACGTTGAAAGGTAGCTGGAGCATTACACAGTCCAAATGGCATACGCCGGAAAGCATAAGTGCCATAGGGACAAGTGGATGTTGTTTTCTCTTGGTCTCCGGGCGCAATCGCAATTTGATTATAGCCCGAATAACCATCCAGAAAACAATAATATGGATACCCTGCTAGCCTTTCAAGCATTTGATCGATAAAGGAAAGAGGGAAATGATCTTTTCTAGTGGCTTTGTTTAGCTTCCTATAATCGATACATACATGCCAACCAGTGACTGTCCTAGTAGATATTGACTCATCTTTCTCGTTCTTAATAACAATCATCCCTCCTTTCTTAGGCACTACTTGAACAGGACTTACCCAAGGGCTGTCAGATATAGCATAAATAATTCCTGCATTCAATAATTTTAACACCTCGGCTTTTACCACTTCCTTCATTGCTGGATTTAATCTCCTTTGGTGCTCTACTGTTGGATTAAAGGCATCCTCCATTAAGATCTTATGCATGACAATTGAAGGACTAATACCTTTGATATCACTAATGGACCAACCTAGAGCAGATTTATGCCTTTTTAACACATTCAACAACTTTTCCTCTTCTACTTTACTTAAATAAGAATAAATGATAACTTGAAAAGTAAAAGATTCTCCTAAGAAAGCATAACGTAGGTGAGGAGGCAATTGTTTTAATTCGGGGGAAGGGGCATCGATTTGAGCACAAATATCTAATGATAATTTTTCTTCCCTTCCTAAAGATCTGTCAATTAAAGCATTTTCCTGATTAACATCTATTAATTCATCTCCAAACACGTCAGGCATGCTTATTTCATAATGATCAGCAGGAGACTCTGACTCTATACATGCATTGATAATAGTGTCAACTGAATCAATCGAGAAACAAGAACTAACCTCTTCTGGGTGTTCCAATGCATTAAAAAGGTTGAACACTACCTCGTCATCTTCTACTCTGAGAGTCAGGGTCCCTTTTTGTACCTCTATCAAAGCGCGAGCGGTTGCCAAAAACGGTCTCCCAAGAATGATTGGGACTTCGGGGTCTTCCTCCATGTCTAAAACTACAAAGTCTGCAGGGAATATGAATTTGTCAACATTGACCAGAACATCCTCTAACACACCTTTAGGGTATGTAATCGAATGATCTGCCAATTACAGAGCAATTGTAGTTGACTTTAATTCTCCCAAACCAAGTTTCCTGTAAACACTGAATGTCATTAGGTTTATACTTGCCCCTAAATCGCACAAAGCTTTTTTTATAAATAAACTACCAACAGTACAAGGAAGAGTAAAACTCCCTGGATCCTTTAATTTTGGCTGTAGATGTTTCTGGATTATGGCACTGCACTCGGCTATCATATTCACTGTCACATGGTTCTCGAACTTTCTTTTCTTTGATAAGATTTCCTTCATAAATTTGGCATAGTGTGGCATCTATTCCAAAGCATCAGCAAACGGAATGTTAATATGGAGCTGTTTAAAAATATCAAGAAATTTTGAAAATTCAGCATCCAACTTTTTCTTTTGAAATCTCTGAGGATATGGAATTTGATTAAGAACTAAAGGAATAGAATTTGAAGACTTATCTGGCACTAACGATGTTGTCTCTTCTTCTGGTTTGTTTTCATCATCCTCTTCCAATATCCTTCTAATGCTGGGCTTTGTTTCTTCTTTTCTTTCAACTTCTTTCAACTGCTTCCCACTTATGAGAGATATGGCAGGGCATTGTTCTTGTGGGTCCATGGTGACAACTTTGGATAAATTCCTTTGCTGGATCTCCTTCATAAATATTGTCATTTGATCTATTTTTGCTTCCATCTTACTAATGACAATATCTTGTTTTACTGATAAATTCCTAGTCTCATTTATGAAATTGCCTAGCATTTCCTCCAAAGGGTTTTTCTTTTCTTGAACTATTTTCTCAAGTTTAGGCTCCACTTCAACCTTGGAAAAATTTGGAATATCGGTCCCTGTAAGCTGGGTTATAACCTTGGTTAGAGCTTTGACTTGCAACCTTAAAGCACTTACTTCTTGATTCTCACATGATTTCTCCTTAATTTTGGACTCTGGTTGCTCCGACTTCCACTGATAACTTGTTAAGGACAATTCTTCTACTAGGGTTCGAGCATCCTTGACAGTTTTTGCTAAGAAGCTTCCTCCAGCCGCAGTGTCAAGAATTGTCTTAAAATCACTTTTTAACCCATTGTAGAAAAATTGTATCTGAAGCCAATCTGGGTATCCATGTTGTGGGCATTTCCTTGACAAATCCTTATATCTTTCCCAAGCTTCATACAATTGCTCTTCCTCGAATTGTTTAAATGTTCCAATTTCAGTTCTAAGCTTGGTAATTTTGGCTAATGGAAAAAACTTTGTAAGGAAGGTTTTGACTAAATCATCCCAACTGAGAATGCTATTTGAGGATAATGAGTCTACCCAATCTCTAGCTCTATCTTGTAAAGAAAATGGAAACAATTGCAAACGAATAGCGTCAGAGCTGACTCCTCCTATTTTTACCATTCCACAGATATCCAAAAATGATCTTAGGTGATTGTGTGGATCCTCCGATGGGTAGCCTTTGAAAGCAATTTCTTTCACCATTTGAGTGAGACTAGCTTTGAGCTCAAAATTATCTATCGCGATCGGATCGTAAGCTATTCCAGAGTAATTTAATGGAAATTCAGGCAAGAAATAATCTCGGATTGCTTTGTCCTCTTGATCTGCCATGATTTGAATCTTAAAGAAACAATTTATCCACCTTTTAGCTTCTCAATATTTTGCCACCACTTACTAAAATTAAATTGCAAAATAAAATTTCTAAATTAAAATCAAACACTTAATTCTCAATATTAACTGAAAAATTGCAAATTCCCCGACAACGGCGCCAAAAACTTGTTGAACGATTTTCCGCAAGCGCACGGGTCGTCACAAGTAATATAAAACGGTAGGTAATACCGAGTATCGAATCCTCAGGGAAATTGAATTAATTCCATTCAGTACCAAGAATCATCATGTTTTAATTTTATTTAGAAGATCAACTCGAATGATAATGCAAAAATTATAGAAATAAAAAACATAAACATGCAAAAGCGAAATGAAAATATCCAATTTAGGGGACTTGACCTAGGATGTTATCTAGTTTTCTTGGATTTGTAGCTCAATTACATGGATGCATGTAACTAATAATCATCAATTCCATAAATCTAGAAGTAATTTTAAGCGGAATTCTCTTTCAAGTTCCTCCACATCTCATACTAACATAACTAATTCATGTGTACATCTCCTTAGTTAATCATAATATGGCATTAAGCAACTCCATAATCAATTTCTAACAATGCTCTTTCACTCTCGTGCTCCAAGCAATCGTTAGCCATGCAATTAGGATCTAATCTAAATTCTCTCTGTCGAGTATCAATTTAGACCAACATGACAATTAATCCGTGATCAAGAGATTAAGGGCATTAAGCAAAAATTGCATAGATGAAATATGAAGAATTTCATTACATAATCATAGTAATTGCGCTACAATATCCAAGTAACAAGAATAACAACCCTAGGTCTCAAGATCTACTCACAAGTGGAAATAATTTTGCCAAAATGATCTTGATTCATAGGCCTAACTCAAATTAAAATAAGGAATTACAAAGAAGTAAGGAAGAAATAACCGATAAGTTGATCCCAAGCTCCCGTCCCGATCATCTCGAATCCCGAGCCTTGGAATCTCGCTCAATTCCACCTTTTTCCTCACAATTCTTCTCATTTTTTCTCTCTATTGAGCTAGGGGAGAGCTCCCCCAAATTTGGGATGATTTGTACCAAAGGGTAGGGGCCTTTTTATAGTGAAAGGGGCTGGAAATTTCTTGTTGAACAAGTCGACAGCGTCGAGACGCTACGTCACAGCGTCGAGACGTTGTGACATCATGTTGTCTTGGGGCAGAAGTCGTCGTAGCGTCGCAACGCTACGCAGACAGCGTCGCGACGCTATCACGATTTTTTAGCGCTCTGTTGATCACCTAGCGTCTCGACACTACGGTCCTAGCGTCTCGACGCTAGGCCTTCTAGAAGCCTTATTTGCAGATTTTTGCCTCCTTTTCTTTCAAACATTTGGGCTTTTTTTGGCCTCCCACTTTAATTATCTTCTCTTCTTAGACCTTAGGGCTTGGATCTTCAATGATTATCCTTTAAATTGCCCATAAAGTTTCCAAAATCACCCAAATTCTCTTAAAATCTCAGTTTTGCTGCTCGAACTCGGTTTTCTGTCAGATTAACATAAAAATACATTAAAACCCACAATTCATGCACAAAACTAGCTAAAATTAATAGGAAAATGATGACATTTTTGTAGGCTACCCCATGGAAACGATAGATGTGGATACTTCTTCAATCCACAATAGAATAAAGAATTTGTACCGACAAATGCTACATTCTCAAAAGAAAACCACATTAGAACTAATAAGCCACAAAGTAAGATCGTTTTAAGTAAATTAACTGAAGAAGCTACAAAAAGATCAACAATGGTTGTTGATGATGCTGAACCTTTAACAAGAGTTGTTGATAGGACCGATACAACCGGTTAGTTACATCTATCTCAAGAGTTGAGAGTGCCTCGATGTAGTGGGAGAGTTGTTCTACAACCTGCCCATTACATGGGCTTAACTGAAGCCCATAACGTCATACTCGATGATGGCATTGAGGATCCATTGTCTTAAAGCATGGCAATGAATGATGTTAACGAGGACCAGTGGATTAAAGCCATGCACTTGGAAATGGAATCTATGTGTTTCAATTCCATCTGGGATCTTGTAGATCTATCTAATGGGGTAACACCTATGGATTGCAAATGAATCTACAAGAAGAAGCGAGACGTAATCATATGGTTAGACTATTGGCAAAGGGTTATTATACCTAGAGACAGGGGACTGTAAGAAATTCTTATCTCCTGTCGTCATGCTAAAGTTTGTTAGAACTCTTGTCCATTTTGAATGGATGTCAAGACTACCCTTTTGAATGGTAATCTTGAGAAGAGTATCTACATGTCTCAACCGGAAGATTTCATACAGCAAGATCAAGAACAAAAGGTTGATATTGCAATCAAATCTTTTGGGCTTTAATGAGAACAATGATGAGTCTTGTGTCTACAAGAAGAACGGCAATAATTCAGTAGCTTACTTAGTGTTGTATATGATTAATATCCTAGTCATTGGGAATGATGTAGGATATCTTACTGACTAGTAAAATGAGCTAGCAACTCATTTCCAAATGAAAATTATGAAGAAGTTGAGTTTGTTCTTGGGATCCAAATTGTTAGGAATCGTAAGAACAAAAAGCTAGCCTTTTCTCAAATATCTTATATCTACAAAATGTTAGTTAGATATAAGATGCAGAATTCCAATAAGGGCTCTCTACCTTTCAGACATGGAATTCTTTTGTCTAAGAAACTATTTCCTAAGACACCTCAAGAGGTTGAGGGCATGAGAAGAATGTCTTATGCAATAAGGATTGTTAGTAAGTATCAATCTAATCCAAGATTTGATCACTGGAAAATTATTAAGAATATTCTCAAGTTTCTTAGGAGAACAATGAACTATATGCTCGTGTATGGGACTAAGGATTTGATCCTTACATGATACACTAACATGGATTTTAAGACTGATAAGGATTTAAGGAAATCTACATCAGCATTTATGGTCAATCTTTACGAAGGAGCTATAGTATGACATAGTTACAGTATTGACCATATAATCCGAAAATATAGCTACTTGTGAAGCAGTGTTAGAGACTGTATGGCTTAAGAAGTTCTTGACTGATTTGGAATGTGTTCCAAATGTGAACTTGCCCATCACACTTTATAGTAATACAGTGGTGCTGTGGAAAATTCATAAGAACCTCGCAGCCCAAGACAAACAGGCACATTGAATTGAATGGAATATTGTTCATTCATTCACGAAGCTCTCTCGGCTAAAGTGTATGAGGTTCATTTAGAAGGTCTAGGTCTACAAGTTATGTACAAACATAAAATCTAAGGCAAGTGGGAGAAATGTAATGGGTATAGTGATACCATTATATCAAAGGTACAGTGATGCCCTAGTTTATTGTATTTGTACATTGTATATGTTATATACATGTATTTATACACCCGCTGCTGTATAGATTATTGTACATCCCACTAAACTAGAGTTTTAGTTCAAGTGGAAGTTTGTTGGGTTTTATGCCCTAAAACTCGTACATCCCTCTTTTCACATTGAGTAGTAGCAGTCTTAAACAACCCAGTGTTCATGACTGCTTTACTCTTGATTAGTCCTAAAACATTTAGGTTACTTTCCAGTAAAGCTAAACAAATGTTAACTCCCTTTCTTGAAATAAAACTGGGTTAGCAAAGAAAGGTAAAGAGTAACATTGTTCCAGCAAATAAGACACAGAAATCAAATTTCTTTTGATCTTAGGAATTACATACACATTATCTAATAATATGTATTTTCTCCCACTAAGAAAAATAACTTAATGTTCCCCACTGCTATAGCCAAAATAATCTCTCTAATTCTAACTTTGAGAGTTATTACACAAGTAGCAAGCTGTTGCCAGGAACTTATAACTTTACAAGAAGAACACACGTGATATGTGGCCCCTGAATCAAGTATTCAGGGAGAATCATTATTCTTCACTAATCACATTTTCAAGACAAGTAAATGAAAATTACGGTCTTGAACAAGTTCTCTTTTTGCTAAGCAAGGTTCTATGTCATATTCATCAAGAACAATTATTGATGAATTAAACATATGAGGCATGAGGACATTCCTTAGTTAAGAATAATCCTAGATTTATTTACCACAATTTGTCGTTTAAGCTTGTTGTATTACCGTTATTTATAAAATGACGTGAGACAATACACATAAAATTATTATATAATTGTTAAAGTAACAAATTTATTGAATTATTAATTGCACTAACTCATCACAAATAATCCAATCAAATTTTGCAAAACCAAATAAGCAATCAAAGAAACCCTATAAAACTATTGATTTAGTTTTTGCAACGATACTTCAAAGGTTTAGAACAACAGACACCGAAGGCTGGTCAACTACTCCTCCTCTGAATTGAGAAAATCTCAACCAAACTTTAACACTAGAATAACTCATATTCCATTAGCGTTCAGTTATCATTGTTCGATCAAGGGTTGGTTAACACATTTCACTCATCCCCGTAAGTGTAACCCTCCCACTTTCAGATCTCAAAGGCACGCACCAACAGGATACCGAAGGGAAAGACAACTGCTGGTGATTAGCCTAAGTGGCCCTATCCTATTCAGGAATTCACGGTGTTCTGAATCCTATGATCAGACCCTCCGAAGGGATGGTTGCGCCAGGACAACCTGCAGGTGGATCATAGGACTCTCACGGTGCGAACTAGGGGCGGAGACCGAAGGATATGTTAACACGTATCCCGCTCCCACTTACTCTAGACATTTTTCCCATTCACCTTGTTATTGATTCATGCAAACACTTTCCGAAGGGAGGCCGCTCCAAAGGCGACTCGAAACCGAGCATGAACCTCACGTTGTGAATATATGAACGTAGGAGCAAAACTTGATTTAAATCTCGTTTTGTAATTTTCCTCCCACTGAAAATGTCCTAAGGTTAATTTAGGGTTGTTTAACTTAGATAAAATTCCACTAATTCAATCTATCTAAGTCTGATCCTATTATAACAATTATGGAAAGGATTCAACTGCAATGTTTTAGGTGAATTAAACTTCTTTTAATAAACCCAACTTTGCAAGTCAACATTACTATGGTTAATTCAACTTAAGGTTAGGATCAGTTCCCAGGTAGGAGGTGTTCCGTAAACCGTCATCTTAAGTACCTTCAGCCTTAGACATAACTTTACCGAGAGAGTTCCCTTATAACCACAGTAATGTAAGGTCTTTACTCTAAAGATATAGGTGTATTAAATACTTTTAGCAAACCTAGTGACCTTGCAAGCTAACATTTAACTATGATTAATTCAACTCCGGTATTCCGGGTCAGTTCCCATGTAGGAGGTGTTTTGTAAACCGTCAACTTAAAAACCCCCAACCTTAGACAGAACTTTACCGGTGAAGTTCCCTTATAATCATAGCAATGTTTGTCCTACTTAGTCAATTAAAACTAATTTTAATTCTAAGTAAGAATAATTCTAATCCTATTAGAAATGTGATCTTAGATCTAATTAATTTAAAACATTTTAAAATTAATTCATTTATCCTAAGATCCTATGTTTGCATGCAATTCTTTGTTATAGGTTAACAGTTTCTATTCATTAATTTTATAACTATTATAAATTTTAATGAATTAACCATATAACATGCTACTATGGTGAATAAATTAACAATCAAATTCTAATTAATTTATAAAATCATACTTTAGCATACATGACATACCAAAAATATAACATTTAAATTAATCTAAGGTCATGTCATGCTCAATGCAATTTAATTTCCTTTTGATTAACCTAACTCTTAAATTAATTATAGAAGAAAATTAAAATTAAGCATGACAATTTTCATACATTAACATAACATTTATATTCATATATCATGAAAATTAATTAGGCATGTTAATTACTTAAATAAATATAACTCTTATATATTATTAAACTAAAGTAATTTCATGCTCAATTGAAATTAAGTTTCTTCAATTAATCTAACTCTTAAATTAATTGCCAAGAAAATAAGCATTCACATTTTCATACATTAACATAACATTTATGTTAATAGCTCATGGAAATTAAGCATGTAAATTACTAATATAAATATAACTCTTATATTTTTAAACTAAAGTAATTTCATGCTCAATGCAAATTAAGTTTCTTCAATTGATCTAACTCTTAAATTAATTGCCAAGAAAATAAGCATTCACATTTTCATACACTAACATAACATTTATATTAATAGCTCATGGAAATTAAGCATGTAAATTACTAATATAAATATAACTCTCATATTTTTAAACTAAAGTAATTTCATGCTCAATGCAAATTAAGTTTATTAAATTAATCTAACTCTTAAATTAATTGCTCAAGAAAATTAAAATAAGCATTCACATTTTCATGCATTAACATAACACTTTATATTAATTGCTCATGAAAATAAATAAGCATATAAATTACTTTCATAAATATAACTTGTTTATATTTTTTACTAAAGTAATTTCATGTTCAATGCTTCTCAATTTTCATCCATTTAATCATAACAATTTATATTAAATACTCATGAAAATAAAATTCATACATATGTCATACATTATAACATTTATAATAATAAATATGCATGAATATGTTTAACCTATGGTGGGATTTTAAGCTAAATGACATACTTTATGCAACAATCAATTAATTTGATACATACATCACATGCATAATTAAATTAAAACTACCAAAATTGACCGGCATATTTGGCATATCCTAAGGAATTAAAAGCAATTTAAATTACAATAATTTAAATCCAGGACATATCTTGGTCTTTAAATATTTTTCTTTTTGGCATTTACAATTGAACTAATCAAAAGTATAAATCTAAACACAACAAATATGCCTAAATAATCAATTTTGTAAATTAAACCACATATATCATATATGAAATTAAAAGACCCACCATTGAACCAATGCTAATTTTAGAGAAACGAAATTAAATCTACGATCGACTCTGAAACCAATTGAAAGGATTTGGAATTCCCTAATTCCGATAAAGCGGAAACGTAATTGGGACTGATTCGTAGTTAATTTTGTTTATCCAAAAATACCATAACATTGGCAAAATTCATAGAACAAATTCTATAGAAACTTAAGGTTAAGCATACAAAATTTAGATCTAAATCTATAATAAGGAAAAGAGAAGCAAACCTCCGTTGACGTCTCTGAAAATCAAGAATGATTCTTGATTGCTCTGCAACAACGAAGAACACCACCATTTGATCTTCCCCGTTATAACTCTGAGATTAGGAACGTAGTTGTAGGACTACCTAATCTTGAATGGGAAAAACTCTAGAGAGAAAATTCTCCCTAAAGTTCTTGAGTTGAGAGAATATGAGAGCGAGGATAGAGAGAATACAAGAGTGCATTCTTGTGGCCTTATGTTGTTGTCCCTAAACCAGGGTTTAGTGTTCTATTTATAGGAGAAAGGCCATGAAT
Organism: Luffa acutangula; assembly: GCA_036850905.1. Taxonomy (NCBI): domain Eukaryota; kingdom Viridiplantae; phylum Streptophyta; class Magnoliopsida; order Cucurbitales; family Cucurbitaceae; genus Luffa; species Luffa acutangula. Next base: position 25,118,023 of record CM072097.1, on the reverse strand, counting down.
AAAATATTCATTTAAAATCGATTATTTCCATAACTGATTTAATCTTTTCCATAATTAATCAATTCCATGACCAACCAATTCCATGACCAATAAATTCCATAAGTGATTAATCTTTTCCATAAATGATTGATCACTTCCATAAGTGATTAAATCATTTCCATAAATGATTAATTACTTCCATAAGTGATTAATCATTTCCATAATTGATTAATTTCCAATTAATTAATTCTTTAATTAATTAATCACCGATTAAATATCATATATTTAATTTCAGACATTCTATTAGTTAATTAATTAATTACCCAATTAAATATCATATATTTAATTTGAGGCCTTCAATTAATTAATTCTATAATATGAATCAAATTCATATTAAAATTTGAACTCCTTCAAATTCTATTATGTCCTATAAATTTAATATGAATCAAATTCATATTAATATTTGAACTTCTTCAAATATTTATTTCTCTCTTAGACAATAGTTTAATTAAATCTCATTTAATTTAAACTAAATTGAATAATTAATTAATTCATTTTCTATTTAAATACCATATATTTAATTAGACATATATTTGAACTCTTTGCAATATATCAATCTCTCAATATTATAAAGTTTAATCTCAAATTAGACTTTATATTTTAATGCATCACTATACATTATATTAATTTGTATCTCGTACAATTAACTTAATTCCCAATATGAATTTGTACTATTCAAATTCTCTCAAGATATATTTGTTCCTAATTACTCTTTACGAGCTAGCAGGGGAACCTAATGGACCTACAGATCAGAAGCTCCAATGATATGTGGTTAATAGATTAAACTCATTAATCAGTTTAACCAATATTCATTAACTGTGGGTCATTCTACTAAAGACCCACAGCTGAACTCTTCTCACTGTAGAACATTTTTGTGTCCACGGATATAGACCTATACCGGTAAGTCAATTCTTCACGAGTGTTCGTAACTACAGTTGGGTCAAATTACCGTTTTATCCCTGTGTTACCTCTGCCTCCTTAAGTATGAGTGCTCCTCTAATGAACAACCTGTTTATTGTCCAACAAGTAAACAGAAAGTCCCTCGCGGGCCAGTGAGAGGGCGGGATCCCATTGTTCAAGACCCGGAGTCACCACTTACGGGAACACTCATCTACTTCTCCTAGAAGCGGGAAGGAGCGAATTCCATCTTATGTTTTCATGTCCCCATCCCCCCACTCGGTCTTGTCCCCAAGAATGTAGGCTTATTGAGTCGGCGTGCAGGCCACTCTCATCCATACTAATCAAAGTACAATCCCTCATGAGAAAGAGTTCATGACACACTCAGGTTTAAGACTGAGTTACCTAGTGATCCTATTGAAACAATAACCTAACTAGTTAACGGTGTTACATCTAGTGGTTTACTATTTCGTGGTCCGGTCTTATGCAAACACATTGCATAGGATACCCCTGCTTGCATGTCTCCTACATGGACGTCTTGGATCAATATGTCTGTATCGAATACAAAGTAGGTCGTATCACATAGTGTTACCAGGATAAGGTACCCAGCCTTGGATCTTAGTTTATTGGATTTGGGTCAAATTGTGCAATACTTAACAATAACACTTTATTGTAGAAACTCAATAACACTTTATTGAAACAAGTATACAATTTGTTTACATTCACTATCTACGAGTTTTAGGGCATAAAACCCAACAAGTTGCTCCTGAATCAAGTATCCAGGTAAACTCATCATGTTCTACTAGGCATGTTTCTAAAACTAGTGAATCAAATTTACCTTCCTTTACCTTCTTTTTCTAAGCAAGGTACTTCGACAGTTTCTCTTCCAGTGTCCATCTACACTGCAGTGGAAACACTTGTCTTTGTCTGCCACAACTTTGGCTTTTCCCTTGTTTTTAGCAGTCGTAGCGGGAGCCTTCCCCTTGTTTCCTTTCTTCTTCTGAATCTTTTATGAAGAAGTGGCTACAAATTTAGTTCCAGAGGATGAACCTTTTTCAAACTTTCTTTTAGAGTGAACAACGTTTGCCTCTCCTTCTACTTGTCCCTTGTTCTTAAGAAGAGAATGATAGAGTTGTAGCTCATTCAAGAGGCTAGTCAGGTTGATTACTATTTTAGTCATCATTGCATTGCTTCGAAACTGTAGAAAACTCTTCGGAAGAGATTCTAAGATGAATGCATTCTAACTACGCTCATCTATGACCGCCCCGTTTTCTTATGCCACGTTTAATTGGATCATCATATCCAGGACATGTTCCCGAACAAACGTGTCATCTTTCATGCGGCCACTATAAATGTATTTGAGAGCGTCATGGTGGAGTTGGTAGGACGGTTGTCCAAACATCTCCTGGAAAGAGTTCATAATCTCCCTTGCTGTTACCATGCCCTCATGCCTTTTAGCCAAAACTTCAGATAAGCTGGCTAGGATATAGACGCGAGCCTTATCATTGGCCTTTGTCCAGCGGTCATAAGCATCCTTAATTGATTCAGATGCATTACAAGCAGGGACTGGAGGACAATCCTCCGTTAAGACGAACCACAGATTATCGACAACAAGAATTGTATTCAGGTTCGACTTCCATGTAGCGTAATTTTCGCCGGTTAATTTCTTATTTTTACGCATAGAGACTATTGAGGAAAACATTGTTGAAATTTAAACAAACAATGACCGTATAAGTTATCTTTGCCTTAACCTATCATACAAGCAAACAATTGCACACAATCTAATCAATTTAGCAAAACAAGCAATCATAGAACCCTAAAACTATTGATTTAGTTTGCAATGATATTTCAAAGGTTTAGAATATCAGCCACATCAGGGTGATCAGGTACTCCTCTAACTTGGTTGTCCTGTTACTAGACTCTGCAATGAAAGCTACAACAAGATCTTCTAACTTTTTATTATCTTGAGTTTGAGGGGCAAAACCAGGAGGATTAAGAACATTCTTAGCATTAGCATAAGAGAAATTTTCATGGTTCCTATTGTTAGGGTGATAATGTGTAGGTGTAGAAGTATTATTATATCCCCTAGAATTAAAATTTGATGCATACTGAACCTGCTCAATAGTCTCCTCCTGAGGTCTAGATGCTAAAGCAGCAGCTGATTCAATTGACTGTGCACTCCCTGTACCTGAAAATTTCATAAAAGCATTGGCAAGGGAAGTCATCTGGGCCTGGAGTGCACTTACTTTATCAACCTCAAACACTCCAGCAGCAATCTTTTTAGGTGTAGACCGCTCAGATGGCCACTGATAGCTGTTGGTGGCCATATCCTCTAAAAGTGTACGAGCGTTTTCCACGGTCTTGGACAACAGAGTCCCACCTACAGCTGCATCAACAATCGTTTTTGTACTAGGATTTAAACCATTGTAAAACAACTGTACCTGAAGCCAATCGGGGTAACCATGCTGAGGGCACTTCCTCAGTAGCTCTTTGAATCGCTCCCAAGCTTCGAACAACTGCTCATCATACTGTTGTTGGAATGTCCCAATCTCGGTCCTCAGCTTGACCGTCTTTGCAGGAGGGAAAAATTTCTTTAAAAAGGCCTGGACCAAAGCATCCCAAGTGGTGATGCTCCCAGGGATGATAGACTGCAACCAATCTCGTGCTTTATCCTGCAAAGAAAAGGGAAATAAACGTAAGCGAATAGCATCCTCAGAGACACCATTAATCTTTACCGTCCCACATATATCCAAGAATGATTTAAGATGAGAATTTGGATCCTCGGTGGGTGATCCTCTGTATGCACAGTCTCGAGCCATCTGAATGAGACCGGTTTTCAGCTCAAAGTTGTTGGCATTAATCGGTGCATAGACAATCCCCGACTGTTGCCCCTGAAACACAGGCTGAAAATAATCTCTAATAGGCCTAGGCTCCTCAGGTGGATTTTGGTCAGCCATTTGAACGATTTCTCTATTCTCCCTTCGAAGCCTAAGAATTGTTCTTTCTATCTCGGGATCAAATGGTAACACTTCTCTACTACTACGCATGCAAATTTAAAAATACCTTAAAAAGAAAAGAAAAACAAATATGGAATTAAATAAAGAAAAGGAAACAACTAATCTAAATATGGAAAATATAATCAAGAAAAAGGAAACAAACTAACCTAATATGGAATGCACAAATAAATATGGCAAAATACAACTAAGGAAACTAATCTAGAAAGGAAAAACAAGAACAAATAAAGAAAAGATTACTCAACTAAAAGAAAACTAACCTAGAAAATCAAATATGGAAAGAAAGACAATTAAGGAAAAAAATGCAACAAACCTAAAAAAGTAACAATACACCCTAAATTAAGATCAAGCAATTTTTCCACAATATCAATCTAGCTAAATGTGCCAATCCCCGGCAACGGCGCCAAAAACTTGATGTGGACTTTTCCTACCGCAAGCGCACGGGTCAAGTAATAATATAGTGAATAGTAAATTCAAATGTCGTCCTCTGGATTGGATTTTTAAGCAAATCGAGTATTGTGAATTATCTTGCCCAATTTTATTTAGGGATCAAAAAGTGATGAATAGGTGATATGAAAACTAATTCAAAGCAAGTAAAAAGTATGGAAATTCAATTGGGAGAACTACTTAGGGAATTGATTTCGTCGATTCCGTTTAGGATTGATTTTAAGGAATAAGTTATTATGCACAATGAAATTATGAGCCAAAGACCCTTTAATCACAATTACCTCTCCCGAGTATAATTGATTCTCATGCAAATTAACCAACTTGATATCCCTATCTAAGTTTATTAACAAGCAAGGCAATGAGATCTTTTAACTAATTCTAAAGCTAATCTAACACCGTCAAGAATTAGAAAGTACTTTATTCATGCAATCTTGAGCAAGTCTATATCAAATCCCCTCTCCCGAGCTAGATTCGAAACTTAAATCATCCAACTAATGGCCAATTAATTGAAAGCATTAAATCAAGATTACAAACACAATAACATTGCACAACTTAAACCATAAATCAATTCATAAACTTAATCAACTACATCAATCCCTAAGCTACAAGTTTAGCTACTCATGAATGCAAATACAAGCTCAACTAAACAAGTGGAAGCCATAAATCTAACTAAAGAAAGAAAAGGGAAAAGAAAACTCAATGTAGGCCGAGTCCCGACGTCCCCGTCACGATCCCCACGAACAATGGGTTGATTTCCAAGTTCCTCCTTTGTTTTCAGCTCCAAAAATCCTCTATTCTGTCCTCTTTACGGCTCCAAAAGGTCCCAAATTGATCTCCTCTAAAACCTAGCCGAAGTGAAGCTTTTATTCTGATTTTTCGTCTTAGCGTCGAGACGCTGTCAAGACAGCGTCGCGACGCTGCCTCTTAAACGCGCGTTCGGAATAAGGAAAAACGGTAGCGTCGGGACGCTACCTATCATAGCGTCTCGACGCTGTAAGCTTTACGCACCTAATCTGATATGGAATGTGAGCGTCGAGACGCTCAAGAGCTAGCGTCTCGACGCTAGCCTGCTGTTGACCGAGATTTGACTTTTCTCCACTTTTACTCTTTTCATTCCTTTGCATCTTTTCACGCCCCGAGCACCCGATTAACTCTGATATTGCATTATAGCTCCAATCAACCATTTCCTACAAAATAAACATTAAAGTGCAATAAAATGGCCCAAAAATCATACAAGACTAGCTTAATTAAATGAGTAAAGATAGCTAGCTATGCTCGCTATCAAATACCCCCAAACTTAAGCTTTTGCTAGTCCTCGAGCAAACTCTAAATCAGACATATAATGGAAGAATAGATGCAACAATCATATCTCAATCCTCAAGGCTCAAAAGTCAATAACCAAGCAAGCAAGAGATATGCACATAAGGACCAATGAGGGAGACAAATTAAAATTTTTCCAAAATTAACTTGCATAAGCGAGATCTATCTCAACAAGATCAGACTCTACTAGCCCGGGATTGGATTATTAAACTCTCAGCTCATCTTCCCTCTACACTGGCACTAAGGTTTTACTAATGAGTTAATGCAACAAATTAGTTTGTTTATCTCCATACTTAGGTGCTTTTAATCAACAATTGAATTAAGCATTTAAATGTGGCACTAGCTTTCACACACCCATTGCAGGGACGCTTAACCTGAGTTTTCTCTGGTTGGCCTAACTGATCACAACAGGGGTAGCTCTTTTTGCCTTAATCTTTATTAATCATTGCATATTGCACAAGCCATGGCATTATTATCTTATTTTAATAGTAACAACAAGAATGATTTTTCTTTATGAGCATAAATAGCAGATATTATTTTCCTTTCTCCTAAGCAAGATCAAACATGCTAATTTGCAAAAAAATTAACTCTTTAGCTCTACCCTACACCTATCGAGGTGACAACAAGCATATGAACCCAATAATTCGCTCCTAAGCATTCAAATCCAAATCTAGCCAAGACAAATACTCTACTCATGCAAGCCATCTCCTATAAAAATTTTAAAAAGTCTCCCTTTTTGGGCACTTATGCTTACATCTCATCACAAGCTTGAAAATTGACAAGAAAGCCTATCCTAGGACATCATAATCACTACAACAAATTATAGTTTTAATGTCGGACAGAAAAATAGGCGCGGAGGCTTTAATGTCGGACAAAAAAATGCGCGGGCCTTTTAATGTCGGACGCGCGTTTTTTAAAATTTTCGAACTTTTAATGTCGGGCATTGCCCGACATCAAAAGATGCCTTTAATGTCGGGCATTGCCCGACATTAAAAGTTATTTTATTTTTTTTTTTTTTAAATTTAAAAAACAGTAAAAATGAAATAACTTTCTCTCTCCCCGACATTTCTGCCCTAAGTCCTCTCTGCTCGAAAACCGAACGAAACCCACGAAAAGGAAAACCCCTCATCGACGGCGGCGGCTTCCTCCATCATCGACGGCAGCGGCTTCCTCCCTCATCAACGGCGGCGGCTTCCTCCCTCCTCGACGGCGAGCTAACGGACGGCGACGGCGAGCTAACGGACGGCGACGGCGAGCTAACGGACATTTCTTCCCTTTTTCTCATCGACGGGCGGTCGTTTTTCTTCCATTTTTGTCGACTTTCTTCCATCATCGCCGGCGAGCATTTCTTCCATCATCGCCGGCGAGCTCTCTCGAATTTCTTCCCTCATCGATGGTCAGCATTTCAGATCTGTGGAGAGTTTCAGATCTGTGAGCTCAAACTCAAAAGACCGTCGCCAAGTGCCATTTTCGTGAAGCTCAAGCTCAAGCTCATCTTCAGCAAGTGGGTTTTCTCCAAACTTACAGACCGTCGGCCAGCACTTCTTCGTGGGCTAGATCTCTGTTTTTGGGTAACAAATCAGTGGTGTTCGTCACTGTTCGTGGGTAGATCTGAGGTGGTCGTGGTCGTGGGTAGCAAATCCGACACCGAATTCTTGAGATTTGAGTGAGATTACTTGGTAAAATTTTTTGCTTCTTTTTAATTTTATAAAAATGTAGAGTTAAATTTAATTGATTAGTTGCTTAAGTTTATTTTTGTCTTGGATTGGATGATGGATAGAAAATATTGTAGGAAAAATAGTTGAGAAATTATAATGTTGAAATTGTTGGTGTTAGTTGATAAATTTAGTTCCTTTTTACTCTATAATGTTGATAGTTGCTATAATGTTGTTCCTTTTTACTAAAACTAAAGAAAGGTAGTTTTGAAATACTTGTTTTTGTTTGGGAATGTTAATTTTTGTTACTAAAACTAAAGAAAGATAGCAAGCAACAAACACATGGATTTTAAGGTAAACAAAAAACTCATTTCAAATATTAAAAGAGAAAGGTTGAGTTTTAGGTTTGGTTCTTCAACTTTGAGGATTATATAAAAGACACATTTATAGTCCTTTTTATCAATCAACCTAGGCAAGACAAGAAAGTAATTAGCTCTTTATTGACATTTTTCATGATAGAAGTAAATTCTTAGAAATTTGGATGTAATTAAAGTTAAAAAGTTTAAATTTGTTAGTGGGGTGAAAGCACAAGAACTAAAGAGTTTGTAGCCGTTAAGAAAATAGAAAGCATATAGCATAGATGGGAAACTTAATTAAAGGGCAAAGAGTTTGGATAAACTAACTTAAGAATTCTTCCCACTCTCAAATTGTTTGTGTGTGTGTGCTTATAAGTTGAGTTGAGTTGGGGGGTTGAGAAATACTTGTGTTATGGTTTATGTTCTTAGTTGGATTTATTGGAAATTTGATGGATACTTAAGTCATGTTGTGAAATGTTTTGTTTGAGTTTATGGTTTGTTTGAGTTTAGTTTTATGGGAAGTTGATTGATACTTAAGATATCTCTTGAATTTTTTTTTTATAATTCGTTATTTTACTTGAGTTTAGTGGAGGAGAAGTTGAGAAATGCTTTAATTAAGATTTTAAAGTTGGTCGTTTTAGTTTATGGTTTTAGTTGAGTTTAGGTGGAAGTTGATAAATACTTGAATTAAATTTTGAAATTGTTGGTGTTAGTTTGTAAGTTTAGTTAAGTTGAGGGTTGAGAAATACTTATTTATGGTTTGAAATTGTTTGTTTGTGTTGATTTATAAGTTTAGTTGGGTGGGGGGGGGGGGGGGGGGTTGAGAAATACTTGTGTTATGGTTTGAAGGTGTTTGTGAGTTTATGTTCTTAGTTGGATTTATTGGGAATTTGATGGATACTTAAGTCATGTTGTGAAATGTTTTGTTTGAGTTTATGGTTTGTTTGAGTTTAGTTTTATGGGAAGTTGATTGATACTTAAGATATCTCTTGAATTTTTTTGTTATAATTCGTTATTTTACTTGAGTTTAGTGGAGGAGAAGTTGAGAAATGCTTTAATTAAGATTTTAAAGTTGGTCGTTTTAGTTTATGGTTTTAGTTGAGTTTAGGTGGAAGTTGATAAATACTTGAATTAAATTTTGAAATTGTTGGTGTTAGTTTGTAAGTTTAGTTAAGTTGAGGGTTGAGAAATACTTATTTATGGTTTGAAATTGTTTGTTTGTGTTGATTTATAAGTTTAGTTGGGTGGGGGGGGGGGGGGGGGTTGAGAAATACTTGTGTTATGGTTTGAAGGTGTTTGTGAGTTTATGTTCTTAGTTGGATTTATTGGGAATTTGATGGATACTTAAGTCATGTTGTGAAATGTTTTGTTTGAGTTTATGGTTTGTTTGAGTTTAGTTTTATGGGAAGTTGATTGATACTTAAGATATCTCTTGAAATTTTTTGTTATAATTCGTTATTTTACTTGAGTTTAGTGGAGGAGAAGTTGAGAAATGCTTTAATTAAGATTTTAAAGTTGGTCGTTTTAGTTTATGGTTTTAGTTGAGTTTAGGTGGAAGTTGATAAATACTTGAATTAAATTTTGAAATTGTTGGTGTTAGTTTGTAAGTTTAGTTAAGTTGAGGGTTGAGAAATACTTCTTTATGGTTTGAAATTGTTTGTTTGTGTTGATTTATAAGTTTAGTTGGGTGGGGGGGGGGGGAGTTGAGAAATACTTGTGTTATGGTTTGAAGGTGTTTGTGAGTTTATGTTCTTAGTTGGATTTATTGGGAATTTGATGGATACTTAAGTCATGTTGTGAAATGTTTTGTTTGAGTTTATGGTTTGTTTGAGTTTAGTTTTATGGGAAGTTGATTGATACTTAAGATATCTCTTGAAATTTTTTGTTATAATTCGTTATTTTACTTGAGTTTAGTGGAGGAGAAGTTGAGAAATGCTTTAATTAAGATTTTAAAGTTGGTCGTTTTAGTTTATGGTTTTAGTTGAGTTTAGGTGGAAGTTGATAAATACTTGAATTAAATTTTGAAATTGTTGGTGTTAGTTTGTAAGTTTAGTTAAGTTGAGGGTTGAGAAATACTTCTTTATGGTTTGAAATTGTTTGTTTGTGTTGATTTATAAGTTTAGTTGGGTGGGGGGGGGGGGGGGGGGGGGTTGAGAAATACTTGTGTTATGGTTTGAAGGTGTTTGTGAGTTTATGTTCTTATTTGGATTTATTGGGAATTTGATGGATTTAAGTCATGTTGTGAAATGGTTTGTTTGAGTTTATGGTTTGTTTGAGTTTAGTTTTATGAGAAGTTGATTGATACTTAAGATATCTCTTGAAATTTTTTGTTATAATTCGTTATTTTACTTGAATTTAGTGGAGGAGAAGTTGAGATCAAATGCTTGAATTAGGATTTTAAAGTTGGTTGTTTTAGTTTATAGTTTTAGTTGAGTTTAGGTGGAAGTTGATAAATACTTAAGTGATGTTTTGAAATGGTTTGTTGAGTTATCTCTTGCAACTGAGATAATATATCATGATCTTGACTTTTATTGTAAAGATCGTGGACTTGAGTGAACAAGGAACTCGTTAGTAGTTCAAATTTCACTCATTTTCTTCTTAATGAACTAAAAAGTACACAAGTTTAAGTAATAATTGTTCTTCTTTGTAGATTAACCTCTCAAGCAACACAATTATAGTAATGGATAAGTCGTGGATGACAAAAAGTCGAATGTCAGAAGAATATTGCTTCGGAGTTGAGATGTTTATTGAAAATGGATTACGACATTCGAATAGACCGAATATCATTCGTTGTCCATGTTTGAAGTGTGTGAATGTAAAGTTTGAAAATGTGAATATAGTAAGACACCACTTGTTTGTTCATGGTATCGATCAAAGCTATAAGACATGGATTTGGCATGGTGAATCACAATCAAATAAGGAAGACAATGGAAATGCGTCTATTAGTGGAAAAGTTGAAGTTGAAGATGACGATGATGTTGAGGACACAATAGGAATGTTTGAGGCTGCACATGATTATTTTAATGACAAATCTAAGGTTTTTGAGGATATATTAGAAGATGCCAAGAAACCATTATATACGGGTTGTAAGAATTTTACCAAGATATCTACTTTGATAAAGTTTTATAATTTGAAGGCAAAATTTGGATGGAGCGATAAAAGTTTCACTGAGTTATTGACAATACTCCGTGCCATCTTACCAAGCCCTAATGAAATTCCAATTTCAACATATCAAGCAAAAAAGACTTTGTGTACTCTTGGAATGAAGTATGAGAAGATACATGCGTGTATTAATGATTGTTGTTTGTTTAGAAAGGAACTATCTGATGCAGAAGTATGCCCTATATGCGGAACATCAAGATGGAAGCTTCGAAAAAATTCGAACCATGTGATGAAAAATGTTCCAGCAAAAGTTATGTGGTATTTCTCACCTGTTCCAAGATTTCAACGGATGTTTCGAAGTAAAGAAATCTCGAATTTGCTGAAGTGGCATGCTAAAAAACGAGAAAGTGATGGACACTTACGACATCCTGCGGATGCACTATCGTGGAAACAAGTAGACAATATGTGGCCAGAGTTTGGTTTAGAACCTAGAAATCTTCGTCTGGCTCTTTCTACGGATGGTGTCAATCCACATGGTGATCTTAGTAGTAGATATAGTTGTTGGCCAGTTATGTTGGTGACGTATAATCTACCTCCATGGTTGTGCATGAAACGAAAATTTTTGATGTTAACTGCTTTAATATCTGGCCCTAAACAACCAGGAAATGACATTGATGTTTATTTAGCTCCACTAGTTGACGATTTGAAAATGCTTTGGAATGAGGGTGTGGAATGTTATGACATACATGAAGAAAAATTTTTCACTCTCAAAGCTATTTTATTGTGGACTATTAATGATTTTCCTGCGTATGGCAATTTGAGTGGTTGTACAGTAAAAGGATATCATGCATGTCCAATTTGTGGGGAGAAAACTGCATCTACTTATTTGCCTAAAGGAAAAAAGATGGCGTATCTTGGGCATCGAAAGTTTTTACCCCATAACCATCCATTTAGAAAGCAAAAGAAACATTTCAATGGCGAACAAGAATTGAGTTTCGCTCCCGAACCATTAAATGGAGAGGAAATTTTTGCAAAAACAAGCGAATTCAGATATTCATTTGGTAAGAAAGCAGGAAAGGAAAAAAACAATGGAGATCTTGCAAGTAGCTATTGGAAGAAGAAGTCCATTTTCTTTGAGTTAGAATATTGGAAATATTTTCAGGTGCGACATTGTTTAGATGTGATGCACATCGAAAAGAATGTTTGTGCAAATATTATTGGTACGCTACTTGATATTCCTGGCAAAACAAAAGATGGATTAAAAACTCGTTTGGATTTGGTTGATTTGAACATTAGATCAGAATTGGCTCCTCAGTTGGGAGAGAAAAAGATCTTCTTACCCCCAGCATGTTATACACTATCACGAATGGAGAAATTGAACTTGTGTAAGACACTATCCGAAATCAAAGTACCTGAGGGCTATTCATCCAACATACAAAATCTAGTGTCGCTCACAGATTTAAAACTTTATGGACTCAAGTCGCACGATCATCACGTTCTTATGCAACAATTATTGCCTGTGGCAATTCGTGGCATTTTACCAAAGCATGTTAGACTCGCAATCATTCGCCTATGTTTCTTCTTCAATGCTATATGTAGTAAGACAATTGATTCATCCAAGTTAAAAGGCTTGCAAGAGGATATAGTGGTCACATTATGCCTGTTAGAGAAATATTTTCCACCGGCATTCTTCACAATAATGATGCACCTTGTGGTGCATCTTGTAAGAGAGGTAGAATTTTGTGGACCAGTGTATTTGAGATGGATGTATCCTTTTGAACGATATATGAAAGTACTGAAAAGTTATGTAAGAAATAAAAATCGTCCTGAAGGATGCATTGGAGAAAATTATATCGTAGAAGAGGCCGTAGAATTTTGTTCTGAATTTATCTCTGGAATTGAAAGTATTGGATTGCGCTCATCGACAAGGAAAGAGAATCCAGAAATTGATAGACCATTGTCTGTTGCTTCCTATTTCAGACCGAGTAAGGATCAGTTAAATCAAGCTCATCTTTATGTTCTTCAAAATGTAAACGACGTGCTTCCATATGTAGGGTATGCACACTAATCTAAGTCCTTACACAATTTTCTGATTATGTGATGATGTACTAACTTTGTTATTTAAATGAATCCAATAGGCAACACATGAACACTTTGTCCAGAATCAATCCCAGTAAATCTAAAAACAAAAAATGGCTTCAAGACGAGCATAATCGCACATTTAGTAGTTGGTTGCGCACTCGGGTAATTACTAGAGCCAAACTCTTTTAGTTACAATACAAAGTTAGTAACTAATCATTTAAATATAAAACTCAGGTTGCACTTGCCCTTGAGGTGCCAAGAAACTCCATACCATCATCTTTAAGATGGATAGCTCATGGGCCTCGTCCAGATGTCGCCACATATGCTGGTTACGTGATAAATGGTATTTGCTATCATGCAAAGAAACGTGATGACATTAGGAATGTCCAAAACAGTGGAGTTATGGTAACAGCGAATACAATGCAAGTTTCTAGTGCTAAAGACAAAAATCCTATCATGTCGGACATGACATTTTATGGTGTCATACAAGAAATATGGGAACTTGATTATCACGATTTAACTGTTATTTTATTCAAATGTGACTGGGTTGAGAACAATAACGGACTTAAAATAGACGAGTTTGGGTTCACTACTGTAGATCTTAATCGCATTGGGCATAAATCAGACTCATTTATTTTGGCCTCTCAAGTCAAGCAAGTATTCTACGTAAAAGATCCCCTAAATCCACGTTGGTCAGTGGTTTTAACACCACCTCAAAGAATAGTTGAAGAAGATTTCTATGAAGATGAAGTTGGAGATATTGTCCAAGATTGTGGTTATGGGGTCCTAGAAAGAATGCCTAATCTTGATGTATTTCAGGATGACGATGAAATGTCATCAACATATGCTAGAAATGATTGTGAGGGTATATGGGTTGATAAATAGTGTGTTGAATATGGTATTATCTCAAATTCATTTATTTATTATATTTTCTATAAGTTAATAGATCTTATAAGTTTATATATCTCATTAATGTATGTTTTGTGTCTTTCTTGCAGATTGTTACAATGAGTGAAGAAAGTAGTAGTAGTGGAGATGAAAGAAATGTGTTTATCCAACCACGAGTGCCAGGACGAGGGCCTACTACGATGCATAGATTGGCACGCCTAAGAAATAATGGAGAACGCTTGACGATTGTTTACAACAATCAAGGTCAAGCTGTTGGAGATAATGCTAACCAGATGCAAAGTTACATAGGGTTTGTGTGAGACAACAAATCCCAATAACATACGAAAACTGGAAGGATGTGCCTAAGGAAATGAAGGATAAAATTTTTGATTGTATAGAGGTAAAAAGTTTATTGATCTATAGGAGTGAATAGCTTATTTAGTTTACTTGTTTTGCTAATTACTTTGGTATTTTTTTTATGCAGATGTTGTTCGTGGTGGACCCTAGGTCCAAGAGTAGTATACTTCAATCTGCGTCTAGAAAATTTCGCACATTCAAGACATACCTAACGCAGAAGTATGTCAATCCATTAAAAGATGAACCAGAGCGTTTTGGCAACTCCTCCTTCTAAATACTCACATATTGAACAAAAGGATTGGGAGACATTTGTGAGTAGTAGACTAACATCAGAGTGGGAGGTAAATAAACTTTAGATTAGTGAAATTATTTTGTAAATTAAATATTCATGCATTCAATTTGTTGTTTTTGTCATTCAAATTAAATATACAGGCGTTAAGTAAGGCTCAGAAAGAAAGACGAGAGAGATGCTTGTATAATCATCACATCTCTCGTAAGGGATATGCAAATCTTGCCAAAGACTTAGTAAGTACGACTATTTGAAGTAAATGACATGAAAATTTGTGTATACCTTCAATAATATGTATATTTGTACAGGAATTGACCGAGGATCCTTCCAATCGTGCAATTCTATGGAAGGAAGCACGCAAAGGAAAAAATAAAGAATATTGCGATGAGGTCACTGTGGCACGTGTCAATCGAATTGTAAGTTTTTATATATATATTTGAAAGAAGTTTTGGATTATGTGATACTTTAGTAATTGAAAAAATCTTATTGAAATGTTTATGATAGGACGAATTAGCTGCACTAAATGAAGGTAGGGACATCTTAACTGAAGCGTTGGGCACGCCAGAACATAGAGGGCGTGTAAGGGGAGTGGGCGAGTTCGTAACACCCTCTGTGTACTACAACGTTGCAAGAGAGAAGTCAAACTTGAGTCAGCAACCGCAAAGCGAAGCTTCGAGTGTGAAGACCGAAGCCCCTCGCCGAAAGACACCACAAAGCGACGCTTCGAGTGCCACGCATAAGAAGTCAAAAGGAAAAGATGTTGTTCGTGAGATATCTGAGAATAAAGAGGTAAATTATTATTATCCTTGTTGGAATTTTATATATATGTATATACTTAGCTTCGACGTTTTAAACTTTTGTAGGCTGGAACACCTTGTCACCTAGCGATGGTCTCTATGGATAATATTGTTGCCGTAGGCACAATGTATGAGTCGCATTCACAAAATGCAACCATCCATGGAGTTCCATTAGGAGTAGAAAATGTCCGCGTTGTGGTGGACATGGTGATAGGTGCTGATTGTGAATTACCGATTCCTGTGAACGATGAACTACAAACGTTGTATCAAGCGGTCGGTAATTTTGTGGGATGGCCTCGCAGATTTGTTATTACTGTAGATGACAAAGAGGTATGTTTATTTTCTATTGAAATAATTTTTTTAAAAGAAAGATAGTGACTTCATATCTTTTATAGGAGCCTCCTGCCAAAGCTAAGCCCGTAGTACAATCGAGCAAACACACAGAGGCCCATGTTACTATTAAGCTCCTAAATAGATACGCAGTGTTTTCGATGAGACAAGAAGATACACTAATGATCACAATGCCCGAGCGTATCTTGGGAAAGGAAGCATCGGTATTTTTACATCGCGAAGACATCCAACAATATTGTGGGAATGTGGAGATAGGTTACTCGTGCATACTCACGTACATTACGTAAGTAAACAAAGTTATTACACAATTTGACTTATGTTGTTTTATACTTGTGTTGCTTTAGAAGTTTAGTTGAGTTTGGTAGGGAGGGGGGGGTGATGTATTATGTTTTATGGAAGTGTTTGAGTTGATGAATACTTATGTATTATGCTCTTGAAAAATGCTTGACTTAAGTTGTATTATTGGAGGTGTTGCTTTAGAAGTTTAGTTGAGTTTGGTAGGGAGGGGGGGGGTGATGTATTATGTTTTATGGAAGTGTTTGAGTTGATGAATACTTATGTATTATGCTCTTGAAAAATGCTTGACTTAAGTTGTATTATTGGAGGTGTTGCTTTAGAAGTTTAGTTGAGTTTGGTAGGGAGGGGGGGGGGGGTGATGTATTATGTTTTATGGAAGTGTTTGAGTTGATGAATACTTATGTATTATGCTCTTGAAAAATGCTTGACTTAAGTTGTATTATTGGAGGTGTTGCTTTAAAAGTTTAGTTGAGTTTGGTAGGGAGGGGGGGGGGGGAATGTATTATGCTTTATGGAAGTGTTGAGTTGATGAATACTTGTATTATTTTCTTTAGGTACCTTTGGACTGTACTTGATCCCGAGATAACAAATAAGTTTTTTCTGGTTGATCAAACAACAATCTCATCGTACGTGAAGTCTCAAGAACTTCGTTCTAGAAATCTATCTAACAGACTAGATATGGTTGATTTGGATCAACTAGTTCTCATTCCTTTTAACACTGGGTAAGTAATTCTTACTAGCGACATTTACTCCATTGTAACTTTTCTTATTCATAAATAATAATATGATCAAAATTGTGATTCTACGTAGTCGTCATTGGATGTTGATCGCGATCCAGCCTCGAGAAAACACTGTGTATATATTGAATTCTCTGCGTAGTAAAGTTGAAGAAGAGTTTAGTGGAACTATAAATACGTAAGTGTGTCTCAAGTATTTGTAGTGTTTAAAAGGAAAAATATAACTTGAATTGTTCTAATGTTTTAAATTATTTAGGGGGTTGAGAATGTGGCAAGCTAAGCACTCGCTTCCTCAATATCGATCTGCTATTAGTTGGAAACTAGTGAAGGTAAATTCACATTCATGATATTATAGACAGTGAAATATTGTATGCATACTCAAGTATGTTCTTTTTCATTGTAGTGTCCTCGTCAAACAGGTTCGACAGAGTGTGGGTATTTTGTGCAAAAATATATAAGAGAAATAATGCACAACTCTACTACCCCTATAACTAAACTTGTAAGTAGTATCACTATCCTTACATATTATAATTTATGTTTCGTTTCATTCTTTTATCATGTAATTGTTTTTGTTTTGTTGTAGTTTAACACAAAGAATGCATTTACACAAGACGAGATTGACGAGGTTCGTATAGAATGGGCAAATTTTGTTGGAGGATTTGTGTAATCTAGATGTACTTGAATATACATTAATTAGCTTGAAATGTGTTTATATATAGTGGATGATTTGTTTAGGTGTACATACTTTTCAATAGTGAATGTTCATATGTGTTCTCTCTTGATCTGAAAATGCTTCATTCTGGAATATTTGGTTGGATCTAATTTGTGGAGGGACGGGTGGTCCAAGTATTATATTGTAAATGATATATGGAAGTGTTTGTATTTCAAATTGGTTGTGACATGAAAAAATTGTGTTTGGATTGACCTATTTGTATTGGAAATTATAAATTGCAGATTCTATTTTTGTTTACAGGAAGGAAGAAATAGTATTGTTGGTTAGCTACGTTTGCAACCAACAATTTTTTTTATTTAATATTGAATGAAAATGATGACGGGCATTGCCTGTCATTGAAACATACAAAAACGGATTTTTAATGTCGGACATATTATATAGGAAAATTAAAATCTGCAAACTTTTAATGTCACACATTTAATGTCGCACGCTTCTGATGTCGCCACTTTTAATGTCGGGCAGGACCGACCTTTTAATGTCGGACAACGCTTTTAATGTCGGGCAATGACCGACATTAAATGCGACCGACATTAAAACCATGCTATCTATGTCGGTCAACCAAAAAACAAAACAGTCTTTTAATGTCGGGCAGGACCGACATTATAAGTACACTTTTAATGTCGGACAAAGCTTTTAATGTCGGGCAACGACCGACATTACAAGCGACCGACATTAAAACCGTGCTATTTATGTCGGTCAACCAGACAACAAAACATTCTTTTAATGTCGGGCAAGACCGACATTATAAGTGTACTTTTAATGTCGGACAGGGTCTTTAATGTCGGGCATTGACCGACATTAAAAGTGACCGACATTAAAAGTGGCTTTTAATGTCGGTCATTGACCGACATTAAAAGTGACCGACATTAAAACTTTTAATGTCGGTGTTTTTAATGTCGGTCGTTGACCGACATTAAAGGCCTTTAATGTCGGGCATTGCCCGACATTAAAAGCCAAAATTGTTCCAGTGAATCATGCAAAAGTAGCATCCAGAAAACAACCATATGCATCATTCAAAGAAAGCTCAAAACTATAGCCCGAACTCAGATGCTCAAGGGCTCCACAAACATGCTAATCCACCCCCAAACTTAAAGTATGCATTGTCCTCAATGTATAACGAAAATAGGGTATAAACAAGCATGAGAACAATAAAAGAATGACAAGAGTGAACAATACTGGCCTGGAATGATGATGACTTCTTGCTTGAAAGCTTGGAATCTTGAAGGCTTGAAAGCAAAGGAGAGGAAGAAAACAAGACCTACAAAACAAAAACAACCAATAAATCAAAAACAAAAAGAAAACACACTAACTTACTTGGGTAGCCTCCCATAAGCGCTTGTTTAACGTCATTAGCTCGACGTATTGCACGTGCTTCAAGGAGGCTTTTGTTCTGTGAATCCAACAGAGGTGCTCTTTCTTGCACCTTTCCTGTAGCCCATGTAAAGCACTTCATCTTTAGAGTCTTCAACTGCTTTAAAGATTTCTTTTTCGTTCTTGACTCTAATAGTGAGCTCCCTGCGCTCAATATCTATGATTGCTCGCCCAGTAGCGAGGAATGGTCGTCCTAATATGACAGGCATTGAAGGATTTTCTATCATGTCCATAACATACAAGTCAATGGGGAGGAAAAATCTACCTACTCTGATTAACACATTTTCTACAATACCAACTGGTCTCACCACAGATTGATCAGCCAATTGGAGCTTTACAGGAGTAGACTTAATCTCACCTATATCTAACTTTTTACACAAGGACAATGGGATAATATTAATGCTAGCACCTAAATCACATAATGCTCTGAAAGAATAAGTACCAAAACTACAAGGAACAGAAAAACTCCCTGGATCTGCTACTTTTTCAGGTACTTTCTGTTGTACTCTGGTGCTGCATGTGGAAGCAAGATAAACAGTGTCAACTTTCTTTTCTTTTCGCTTCTTTGCTAACCACTCCTTCATGAACCTGTTGTATTGGGGCATCTCTAATGCCTCTGCAAAAGGAATATTAATGTTCAGATTCATAAAGGCATTCATAAATTTATCAAACTGAACCTGATTATTCTTTTTCTTCTTTTTCTTTTTCTTTTCCTTGGGAACCATCAGTGTGGGAGAAGGAATAGGAGGCTGAAGGTTAGGCTTTTCAGCCTCATCTGCTGACGTGTCCTCCTCAGCTTCCCCTGTAGGCGTTTCATAGTCCTCAGATTCAGGTTCCTCTTCAGATTCCTCCTGGTGCACAGTGATTGCCTTACAATATTCCATCTGGGGTTTCTCTTGTTCAGCTGGAGCCTTACCTTTATTCATTGTGCTTACAACATTCACCAACTGTCCCAGCTGAGTCTCAATGTTCTTGATGGTTGCACTGTGGCCATTCACTGTTGAATTGATGGCAATGACTGCCTCCTCTAACTTGGTTGTCCTGTTACTAGACTCTGCAATGAAAGCTCCAACAAGATCTTCTAACTTTTTATTATCTAGAGTTTGAGGGGCAAAACCAGGAGGATTAAAAACATTCTTAGCATTAGCATAAGAGAAATTTTCATGGTTCCTATTGTTAGGGTGATAATGTGTAGGTGTAGAAGTATTATTATATCCCCTAGAATTAAAATTTGATGCATACTGAACCTGCTCAATAGTCTCCTCATGAGGTCTAGATGCTAAAGCAGCAGCTGATTCAATTGACTGTGCACTCCCTGTACCTGAAAATTTCATAAAAGCATTGGCAAGGGAAGTCATCTGGGCCTGGAGTGCACTTACTTTATCAACCTCAAACACTCCAGCAGCAATCTTTTTAGGTGTAGACCGCTCAGATGGCCACTGATAGCTGTTGGTGGCCATATCCTCTAAAAGTGTACGAGCGTTTTCCACGGTCTTGGACAACAGAGTCCCACCTGCAGCTGCATCAACAATCGTTTTTGTACTAGGATTTAAACCATTGTAAAACAACTGTACCTGAAGCCAATCGGGGTAACCATGCTGAGGGCACTTCCTCAGTAGCTCTTTGAATCGCTCCCAAGCTTCGAACAACTGCTCATCATACTGTTGTTGGAATGTCCCAATCTCGGTCCTCAGCTTGACCGTCTTTGCAGGAGGGAAAAATTTCTTTAAAAAGGCCTGGACCAAAGCATCCCAAGTGGTGATGCTCCCAGGGATGATAGACTGCAACCAATCTCGTGCTTTATCCTGCAAAGAAAAGGGAAATAAACGTAAGCGAATAGCATCCTCAGAGACACCATTAATCTTTACCGTCCCACATATATCCAAGAATGATTTAAGATGAGAATTTGGATCCTCGGTGGGTGATCCTCTGTATGCACAGTCTCGAGCCATCTGAATGAGACCGGTTTTCAGCTCAAAGTTGTTGGCATTAATCGGTGCATAGACAATCCCCGACTGTTGCCCCTGAAACACAGGCTGAAAATAATCTCTAATAGGCCTAGGCTCCTCAGGTGGATTTTGGTCAGCCATTTGAACGATTTCTCTATTCTCCCTTCGAAGCCTAAGAATTGTTCTTTCTATCTCGGGATCAAATGGTAACACTTCTCTACTACTACGCATGCAAAATTAAAAATACCTTAAAAAGAAAAGAAAAACAAATATGGAATTAAATAAAGAAAAGGAAACAACTAATCTAAATATGGAAAATATAATCAAGAAAAAGGAAACAAACTAACCTAATATGGAATGCACAAATAAATATGGCAAAATACAACTAAGGAAACTAATCTAGAAAGGAAAAACAAGAACAAATAAAGAAAAGATTACTCAACTAAAAGAAAACTAACCTAGAAAATCAAATATGGAAAGAAAGACAATTAAGGAAAAAAATGCAACAAACCTAAAAAAGTAACAATACACCCTAAATTAAGATCAAGCAATTTTTCCACAATATCAATCTAGCTAAATGTGCCAATCCCCGGCAACGGCGCCAAAAACTTGATGTGGACTTTTCCTACCGCAAGCGCACGGGTCAAGTAATAATATAGTGAATAGTAAATTCAAATGTCGTCCTCTGGATTGGATTTTTAAGCAAATCGAGTATTGTGAATTATCTTGCCCAATTTTATTTAGGGGTCAAAAAGTGATGAATAGGTGATATGAAAACTAATTCAAAGCAAGTAAAAAGTATGGAAATTCAATTGGGAGAACTACTTAGGGAATTGATTTCGTCGATTCCGTTTAGGATTGATTTTAAGGAATAAGTTATTATGCACAATGAAATTATGAGCCAAAGACCCTTTAATCACAATTACCTCTCCCGAGTATAATTGATTCTCATGCAAATTAACCAACTTGATATCCCTATCTAAGTTTATTAACAAGCAAGGCAATGAGATCTTTTAACTAATTCTAAAGCTAATCTAACACCGTCAAGAATTAGAAAGTACTTTATTCATGCAATCTTGAGCAAGTCTATATCAAATCCCCTCTCCCGAGCTAGATTCGAAACTTAAATCATCCAACTAATGGCCAATTAATTGAAAGCATTAAATCAAGATTACAAACACAATAACATTGCACAACTTAAACCATAAATCAATTCATAAACTTAATCAACTACATCAATCCCTAAGCTACAAGTTTAGCTACTCATGAATGCAAATACAAGCTCAACTAAACAAGTGGAAGCCATAAATCTAACTAAAGAAAGAAAAGGGAAAAGAAAACTCAATGTAGGCCGAGTCCCGACGTCCCCGTCACGATCCCCTCGAACAATGGGTTGATTTCCAAGTTCCTCCTTTGTTTTCAGCTCCAAAAATCCTCTATTCTGTCCTCTTTACGGCTCCAAAAGGTCCCAAATTGATCTCCTCTAAAACCTAGCCGAAGTGAAGCTTTTATTCTGATTTTTCGTCTTAGCGTCGAGACGCTGTCAAGACAGCGTCGCGACGCTGCCTCTTAAACGCGCGTTCTGAATAAGGAAAAACGGTAGCGTCGAGACGCTACCTATCATAGCGTCTCGATGCTGTAAGCTTTACGCACCTAATCTGATATGGAATGTGAGCGTCGAGACGCTCAAGAGCTAGCGTCTCGACGCTAGCCTTCTGTTGACCGAGATTTGACTTTTCTCCACTTTTACTCTTTTCATTCCTTTGCATCTTTTCACGCCCCGAGCACCCGATTAACTCTGATATTGCATTATAGCTCCAATCAACCATTTCCTACAAAATAAACATTAAAGTGCAATAAAATGGCCCAAAAATCATACAAGACTAGCTTAATTAAATGAGTAAAGATAGCTAGCTATGCTCGCTATCATACACGCCCTCTGTGTTCTGGCGTGCCCAATGCTTCAGTTAAGATGTCCTTACCTTCATTTAGTGCAGCTAATCCGTCCTATCATAAACATTTCAATAAGAATTTTTCAATTATTAAAGTATCACATAATCCAAAACTTCTTTCAAATATATATATATAAACTTACAATTCGATTGACACGTGCTACAGTGACCTCATCGCAATATTCTTTATTTTTTCCTTTTCGTGCTTCCTTCCATAGAATTGCACGATTGGAAGGATCGTCGGTCAATTCCTGTACAAATATACATATTATTGAAGGTATACACAAATTTTCATGTCATTTACTTTAAATAGTCGTACTTACTAAGTCTTTGGGAAGATTTGCATATCCGTTACGAGAGTTATGATGATTATACAAGCATCTCTCTCTCTTTCTTTCCGAGCCTTACTTAACGCCTGTATATTTAATTTGAATGACAAAAACAACAAATTGAATGCATGAATATTTAATTTACAAAATAATTTCACTAATCTAAACACTACAGGAAAAATCACTTACGATAGCATTGAAAAAACGTTATCGTAAGGCTACGATAGCGTTTTATGAAACGTTGTCGTAGCCCATGTTATTGAAAGTTTGAGACTTTTAATAGCGTTTTTTTCCCGCTATCAAAATCGCTGTAGAAAGTCTATATTTATTGCGTTATTGTAATGTTGTGGAAGCATTTCATAGCGTTTAAAAAACGCTATGATTTCTCTTTCATAGCGTTTTTTATAACTACACAATAATGCTATAAAAGACATTTTATAGCATTTTTTGTCACGTTGTTGTAGCCGATGTTATTGAAAGTCTCTAACTTTTCATAGCGTTTTTTCAATGCTATAGAAAATGCTATAAAAAAAATTATTTTTGATTGCATAATTTTAATGCTATGGAAAGCATTAGCAAAAAACGTTATGATTGATCTTTAATTGCATTTTTTATATTATTATGAGATATTATAGCTTTTTTAACTTTATTACAAATTTTTATTACTTTTTCTTTCCATTTAGGATATATATAAGAATTTTCCTAATGAACATCTTGTATTATATAGTGGTCTTATAATTATATGTTTCACCATATTGATCAAATATCATGTTTCAAATGATATAATTCTTAACAAAACTTTTTTTGTAGCTAAATAAACATACCAAGACTAATATGATAATTAAAATATCATAACTTTCATCTCATAATTAAAATTTTATAATTCATTACATCACAAAATAACATACTTAATTAGTGTCCAACACAATGAAAGAAATTCACAAAGTTATTTCTAACAAGTGAGTACAAAATAGAAAATGCACCAAATGTTCACATTCAAAGTAATATGGAGAACAAACTTCAAGAACCAAGTGATGTCGTCATCTTCATCCATATGTAAAGCCACATTTTATCCACCTACAAAAACAAATTAAAAAAATATATATATATACAAGTTCTTTTGAAACTCCTATATATGTCATAATTGACTCTATTATGGATATAAAAGTTAAAAATGAAATTTAAAACTTGCATCATCATCTATCAATTACCAACCCTTTAAGAGGTTGTAGAAAAGTTGTGACATTGCTCAAGTATTAGAGTTAAATCATTTGGGACATGTCTGAAAACAAGGGACAATTTAACAAGTGAAGATAGTTTTTTCCTGATAAGCAAACAAAACTTTTCATGCACGTTCTCAAAAATTAAACTTGAAAAAAATACATAATGAGAATCATGTAAACCCCTATCAAGAGCAAAAGAATATAAAATGTGAAATGCCCACAAAGAACTAAAAAGAACATTCAATCACTACACTAGCCTCACAAAAATGGAAATATCACAATTTTTTGGTAACAAATGTAATGCCCCGGGATTCTATACCTAACCTACATTACTAAAGCATCTATCCTAATTCTAACCAAATGCTCTGAAAAGTTCAACAGCATAATAACATACGTATGGCTAACCCAAAATTTTATTAACACCTGCTAAACAAGAGAATACACTTCTATATTCAAAATTGCTCAACTATAAATTTCTACAACACTTAGGTCAACAAACAGACTATGAACTTCCACAAAATAAAGCGAGTCAGGTCTCACATCAAATATAATTTAAATACAACCAAAAGAGATCCTTTAACTACCCATGTTCTATCCATCTTAATTTATTAAACTATGTACAACGAGAAGCAAGAAAATTATTAACTAATTCAAGGCTTAAACATGATACAATAGGCTTCAGAAACCTTATTGGACTACACTAAACGAACCAACAAGCTTACTAGAATTTGCTGATCATAATACAAAAGGCTTCAAAAACTTAGTGATCTAAACATTAAGGCATGGACAAAATTAAAAATCACTAAACATTAAGGCATAATTTGCAAAAAGAGAACTTAAACACTACTTAGTGCATGTTTGGGAGTGGTTTTGAAATGGTTAAAATCACTTTTGTCATATTCAAAATCACTCTGAAACGTGTCTTTAATAAAATTCAAAGTCAATTTTGATGATTTTGAATGATTAAGGACATGTTTCGAAGTGATTTTGAACATGACAAAAGTGATTTTCACCATTTCTTAGGAACTAGAAGAATGATTTGGTGCAATGTTATTTACCATGTTCTCAAGCCATATATTTATCTAAACAAAAAAAAACAAGTGTCAAGAGGTCATGAAAATCAAAACAGAAGAGTTCAAAGGCATATATGAGATAAGCCAACCTTGATCATGGCCAAGGCAATGACAATGAAGCTATAAGAAACATGGATGACACCGAGAACGAATATTAATCGATGAAGTTGCTCTACACTTTCGTATGAAGCAAATGATTCACGACCCTGAAAAGCAACAAAACAACATATTGACAAGATAAAGTTTTGAATTCATTCTTGACTCAAATTTTGTTCTCAAACACCAATGTTAATTCACCACTATACCAACAGACTCCAAATGGCTACAGTGACTGCACATTCAATTGTTTCAACTAATTACTTACAACACTTCAAAGTTAAAGAACTTCTTCAAGCTAAGCATAAGAAGTACCTTAGGACAATACTCTCGCCATTTATTTTAAAGAACAAAGGTTCGTTGCCCTTGAAGGACTTCTATAAGTTAACAACTAATTACTTATGTGCTTTTCCCTTCACAATGCAAATTACCGGACAAGAATATTAAGCTAAAAAAATAAAAGAAAAAACTAACAAGTTAACAAC
The DNA here is from genome assembly GCA_036850905.1 of Luffa acutangula. NCBI lineage: Eukaryota > Viridiplantae > Streptophyta > Magnoliopsida > Cucurbitales > Cucurbitaceae > Luffa > Luffa acutangula. The sequence goes on along the minus strand of CM072097.1, from coordinate 25,092,184 downwards.
AAAGAAAAAAAATATATATCAAAACTTCAAGGTAAAAAGATATTGGCTTATGAAATCATAGGGAAGTCGGTTGAACAGAAACCAACCAAGCTATATAATGTTAACATCCTATTATATATTGATTCAAAAGTTAGAAAAACGAGTATATTTGAGGTATGTTATACCAAACTTATCGTTCAGTATTCACAAATTCACCTAGGGAAGTATATATCAAACTAAAATATTGGTATTCATAACCTAGCATTCCTAAGGTGAAAACTAACATGTAAATTAAAGTATGCAAATTCCTTCTTCATAGCTTTATAATTTTGGTGAGGGCTAAAAGCATGCATTTGTAAGATATAAGAAGATATACTACTTATTTGGAGTCTAGTCATATCAACCACAAATGACTCGTTGCACTAGCAATGGAAACCCAAGTACTAGTAACGCTTTGCACCAAATGAGTTGACAACCATGATACCCTATTCAATCAAGTAAAAACTATATTAATATAAATAATGAAAACTAACTCACAATTCAGTAATTCAAATTAAGAATTTAGGGGGAAAGTGCATATTCACAGTAGAAAACAGTTCTCATGTGTGTACTGGAGGGGGGAGGGGACAAGCCTTGTAACATGGTACTTGAAAGCAATATAGTTGGCCATACTCGAAGATGATTTGTCAAGTAATAAAAAAGAAACCAATGACACAAAAAAAAGGCTCTTCTTGTAAGGAAAGTTACCTGTTACAAGTTGAAATATGAACTTTGAACAAGAAGTTGTACTCTTCCAAACACATGATTCTCTATATACACAGTCTTGCTGTCTAATTTTCTTGGTGACTAAAATATTAAGAACATAATGATAGTAAAGTTAAAATAGAAGAATCATTATTTCAAAAAAAAAAAAAAAAGGAAGAATCACAATTAGTTTAGTACAAAACAACAATAAAAGGACATAATGCATTCTAAACTAGTTGATAAACGAGGTCAACCCAAAAATCCTATCCCAAACATTCTAATATATCCAATAACTTACATAGTTTAGAAATAAGCTTTTTAAGAAAAAAAAGAGTAAAGCATACCGAAGATGGAAAATTGACCCAATACTGTACAAGAATGAAATGAGTAATCGATGTAAAAAGAAGTGAGTGTTTGGAGGTGTCTCTGAAGAATACATTGATCAAGAATGTATTATCAAAATTGCTTCAATTCAAATACAAATCAAAAGCGTTTGAAAATCAAAGGCGAAGTGTGGATACTTTTAAGACATATCTAAATTATAAGTTACCTATTTAAGGTATAAAAGTCTATGTAATCATGCTATCTAATCTCTTCAAATGGCACACACTGCATCTATTATCCATATTGCAAATGTAAATGAAACTAACAGATGGAGAAGAGATTGTAAATATAATGTTGTTGTTATGGTAATTAATTTAACTGTGGATTTTGATGGCGTGTCAAAGAAGGTTGCAAACTTGTTGGCTTGAAAGTGAAAATGAATAAACCCAAGACTAGAAAAATGTTTCCTACACTTGTTCTCTGGGATAGAAAAGTTGAGCTCCTGTCATAAACATCACTCACACTAAGCAATTTGATAAGTACTCGTAAAGATCATGCGATGAGAAATATCTTGTCTTAATGTCTTTTAACAAGAAAATATGCAAGTGAATGTGCAAATGGGTGAGCTGTTGGTGCTTATAATGCAAGAAAGTCTACTTTAATTAATGCATTCAGGAAGAAAGTGAAAGAGACATAACTTACTGAGCTCTAATTTGAAGGAAATTTTTTGTGATCTTCCTAGTGAAGGAGATTTTGTCAATCAAAGGCAAGGTTGTTTGACAAATAATTGAGAGCATAAATCAAGGATTTTTTTTCTAATATATTTAAAAGCATCAATTCACAAGTAGGTTCTATAGACATCAGGAAGTATAAAGTGAACTTTAAAAAGACAAGGTGGATAGTGTGCCTCGCTGCTTCAAATAATATGACAGTTTTCGAGCTTGAACCTTTGGTATTAGTAATCTGGAAGCATATCCAATGGTTTGTCAAAGCAATTATTGAAATAGAGAAACTCAAACACACTTAGATAAATTCTTAAGAAAGAAATTAGGGGAGAGAAAGAATCGAGTATTCTAATAATGAAACAAATTCTTGATTTCAAAGAAACACAAAATGAAGCTTCTTGATGAAACTAAAAACTAAAAGGGGTTTTCAAATAGAGATGACAAAGCCAACGTCATCTTTATGCCTACCGTATCTCAAATTGATTTTTTAACTCCCATCCATAGAGCTAGGTTGAAGCATCATTTGAACAATTGCATCATTGACATAATCACTCTATTCAAGCACCAGTCGTATATATTCTATAGCTCTGTAACCATATTCACCCATTTCTCTGTTATGGAAGCAAGCCCTACCAATTCATGAGCCACTTTGTTAGTCTACAAAACTTTGGTAAGAAAAGTTGATTTCATTAATCAACATTGCGCTACTTTTAACTATTTTAGCTACCACACCAATCTAAGAAATTTCACTTTTTTTTTTTTTTTTTTGTTTACAATAAGAGAAGGAGAGGAATATTTGAAAGTCACGAAAGATTCGATTACCCTTGAAAGAAGTAGGACTAAAGCGACGAAACCCAAAAGAAGTAAGAAAAGTGGCTCCAACATGTTTGATTCCTCAAAAGAGATGTCGCCACTACAAAATCTTTATTTACTTTTTTATCTTACCAACTTTATCTTTGAATCTCTTCGGGAAATGAAAGGTTTTGCTTCTTTCACCCTTAATTTAAAAAAAGAAAATAATAATTAAAAAAAAACAAAACATGTTTTACTATGACAGACAAACTTGCAGGGTACATTCAAAAACCAGACAAAAGAAATTGTACCTTGAGTTTCATTGAACCTTTGAGAGTGGCCTTGACAAAAAAAAATGCCTATAAAGAGGAAAATATGAAGTACGCACATCCCAATAAAATAGTCATAGTATTGAGTGATAACCTGCAAGTCCCGTTTTCTCGCTAAGGCAACACATTCAAAAGGAAAATGAGTATAAGGAACTACACAACTACGTTGATTTGATACGATATTTCAGCAAAATTGCATAATCAATAAAGAAAGAAGAATTTGTATAAAACTGAATTGAAAACTTCAACATCCTAGCTATTAACATTGTCACTTCCTCTTAAATAGAAAATAAACAATAAAAATCATTGTGACTTCCAACACTCTTTTTGTTATATTGTACTTGTTTACAAAGAAAGTCCCAATTTCATTGCGATAAGAAGTGGTCTTTAAACTGAGCCCAGTTTTAATGATGCACTAAAAATAAACGTCCAAGGCCAATGGAATCACTGAAATCATGGTGCTTGAAAAAAAACAGAAAAAAAAAACAATACTCAGGCACATCCCACTTTAGAAGTATATAAACGAATATGAGACATAGATGCATCAATTTTGATGCATCTAAGAAAATAATCCTCAAAGCAGGGTAAGGAAAGCCAACTTGAGTAAAGAACTGCACATATCAACAATTCAAGATCAGAAATCTCCAACAATGATGAAACACCTCGTCTCTGTAACTCACATTACATAAAAAATGGCAGAATTCTCACCTCATAAGCCTTTGAAGCTTGATCAAAATGCACAATTTTCCCTCCTGAAAGCAAGTAAAGTTGACCAAACAGCTCAAAAACTTCACTACTTGGCTGATGAATCGAGGAAATCACTGTTCTTCCATCTTTCGACAGAGCTCTCAGCGTTTGAGTAGCAGAACACAAAAGCACTACCAAAATCTCATAATCGACATCATAAATTAAGCAATTTCCATGGTGATTCGATTTCTAGGGTTAGGGTTTTGACCTACTTGTCGAGTCCACTGGTTGGTTCGTCGAGGAAGAGAAATCGAGGTCTCGTGAGAATTTTAATGGTGATACTGACCCGCCGCTTCTCACCACTGCTTATTCCACACAAATGCTAGCTCCAATGATCGTAGTGGCTCCAACTTACGACCAGAAGACATTTAGGACGGATAAGAAATGTTTGACGAAAATTGTTTCTGAATTCGAGAATTTAAGAGAAAATGATGCGCGAGAGGGAGATCCATGCGTAAAACGAAGATTGAAGGGATGAAGAATCGGTGACATGGAGATTGAAGGGCAGGAGAAAGTGAGAGAGATTGAGGGTTGGCGAAGTAAGAGATTGAAGGAAAGAGGGTTGTGTAAGAGAAAAATTGGAGGACTAGAGAATATCAGAAGTAGAAGATGAAGGGTTTGTGGGAAGTGATTGATGAATAAAGAAAAAAATACAAGATGTTTTTTCTGTACGTGCCCAGAGATTTTCAACTTTTTATTTAGCGCTTTTTTTTTGTCCGATTGGCGTGTCTGGCGTTCCTTCATTTTTTTAATAGCTTATTTTACTTAATGCTATAATTACATGCTATGAAAAGCAATATTTGTTGTAGTGAAAGTTTATTTACCTCCCACTCTGATGTTAGTCTACTACTCACAAATGTCTCCCAATCCTTTTGTTCAATATGTGAGTATTTAGAAGGAGCAGTTGCCGAACGCTCTAGTTCATCTTTTAATGGATTGACATACTTCTGCGTTAGGTATGTCTTGAATGTTCGAAATTTTCTAGACGCAGATTGAAGTATACTACTCTTGGTCCTAGGGTCCACCACGAACAACATCTGCATAAAAAAAATACCAAAGTAATTAGCAAAACAAATAAACTAAATAAGCTATTCACTCCTATAGATCAATAAACTTTTTACCTCTATACAATAAAAAATTTTATCCTTCATTTCCTTAGGCACATCCTTCCAGTTTTCGTATGTTATTGGGATTTGTTGTCTCACACAAACCCCTATGTAACTTTGCATCTGGTTAGCATTATCTCCAACAGCTTGACCTTGATTGTTGTAAACAATCGTCAAACGTTCTCCATTATTTCTTAGGCGTGCCAATCTATGTATCGTAGTAGGCCCTTGTCCTGACACTCGTGGTTGGATAAACACATTTCTTTCATCTCCACTACCACTACTTTCTTCACTCATTGTAACAATCTGCAAGAAAGACACAAAACATACATTCATGAGATATATAAACTTATAAGATCTATTAACTTATAGAAAATATAATAAATAAATGAATTTGAGATAGTACCATTTTCAACACACTATTTATCAACCCATATACCCTCACAAGCATTTCTAGCATATGTTGATGACATTTCTTCGTCATCCTGAAATACATCAAGATTAGACATTCTTTCTAGGACCCCATAACCACAATCCTTGACAATATCTCCAACTTCATCTTCATAGAAATCTTCTTCAACTATTCTTTGAGGTGGCGTTAAAACTACTGAGAAACGTGGATTTAGGGGATCTTTTACGTAGAATACTTGCTTGACTTGAGAGGCCAAAATAAATGAGTCTGATTTATGCCCAATGCGATTAAGATCTACAGTAGTGAACCCAAACTCGTCTATTTTAAGTCTGTTATTGTTCTCAACCCAGTCACATTTGAATAAAATAACAGTTAAATCGTGATAATCAAGTTCCCATATTTCTTGTATGACACCATAAAATGTCATGTCTGACATGATAGGATTTTTGTCTTTAGCACTAGAAACTTGCATTGTATTCGTTGTTACCATAACTCCACTGTTTTGGACATTCCTAATGTCATCACGTTTCTTTGCATGATAGCAAATATCATTAATCATGTAACCAGCATATGTGGCGACATCTGGACGAGGCCCATGAGCTATCCATCTTAAAGATGATGGTATGGAGTTTCTTGGCACCTCAAGGGCAAGTGCAACCTGAGTTTTATATTTAAATGATTAGTTACTAACTTTGTATTGTAACTAAAAGAGTTTGGCTCTAGTACTTACCCGAGTGCGCAACCAACTACTAAATGTGCGATTATGCTCGTCTTGAAGCCATTTTTTGTTTTTAGATTTACTGGGATTGAGTCTGGACAAAGTGTTCATGTGTTGCCTATTGGATTCATTTAAATAACAAAGTTAGTAGATCATCACATAATCAGAAAATTGTGTAAGGATTTAGATTAGTGTGCATACCCTACATATGGAAGCACGTCGTTTACATTTTGAAGAACATAAAGATGAGCTTGATTTAACTGATCCTTACTCGGTCTGAAATAGGAAGCAACAGACAATGGTCTATCAATTTCTGGATTCTCTTTCCTTGTCGATGAGCGCAATCCAATACTTTCAATTCCAGATATAAATTCAGAACAAAATTCTACGACATCTTCTACGATATAATTTTCTCCAATGCATCCTTCAGGACAATTTTTATTTCTTACATAACTTTTCAGTACTTTCATATATCGTTCAAAAGGATACATCCATCTCAAATACACTGGTCCACAAAATTCTACCTCTCTTACAAGATGCACCACAAGGTGCATCATTATTGTGAAGAATGTGGGTGGAAAATATTTCTCTAACAGGCAAAATGTGACCACTATATCCTCTTGCAAGCCTTTTAACTTGGATGAATCAATTGTCTTACTACATATAGCATTGAAGAAGAAACATAGGCGAATGATTGTGAGTCTAACATGCTTTGGTAAAATGCCACGAATTGCCACAGGCAATAATTGTTGCATAAGAACGTGATGATCGTGTGACTTGAGTCCATAAAGTTTTAAATCTGTGAGCAACACTAGATTTTCTATGTTGGATGAATAGCCCTCAGGTACTTTAATTTCGGATAGTGTCTTACACAAGTTCAATTTCTCCATCCGTGATAGTGTATAACATGCTGGGGGTAAGAAGATTTTTTTCTCTCCCAACTGAGGAGCCAATTCTGATCTAATGTTCAATTCAACCAAATCCAAACGAGTTTTTAATCCATCTTTTGTTTTGCCAGGAATATCAAGTAGTGTACCAATAATATTTGCACAAACATTCTTTTCGATGTGCATCACATCTAAACAATGTCGCACCTGAAAATATTTCTAATATTCTAACTCAAAGAAATTGGATTTCTTCTTCCAATAGCTACTTGCAAGATCTCCATTGTTTTTTTCCTTTCCTGCTTTCTTACCAAATGAATATCTGAATTCGCTTGTTTTTGCAAAAATTTCCTCTCCATTTAATGGTTCGGGAGCGAAACTCAATTCTTGTTCGCCATTGAAATGTTTCTTTCGCTTTCTAAATGGATGGTTATGGGGTAAAAACTTTTGATGCCCATGATACGCCATCTTTTTTCCTTTAGGCAAATAAGTAGATGCAGTTTTCTCCCCACAAATTGGACATGCATGATATCCTTTTACTGTACAACCACTCAAATTGGCATACGCAGGAAAATCATTAATAGTCCACAATAAAATAGCTTTGACAGTGAATCATTTTTCTTCATGTATGTCATAACATTCCACACCCTCATTCCAAAGAATTTTCAAATCGTCAACTAGTGGAGCTAAATAAACATCAATGTCATTTCCTGGTTGTTTGGGGCCAGATATTAATGCAATTAACATAAAAAATTTTCGTTTCATGCACAACCATGGAGGTAGATTATACGTCACCAACATAACTGGCCAACAACTATATCTACTACTAAGATCACCATGTGGATTTACACCATCCGTAGAAAGAGCCAGACGAAGATTTCTAGGTTCTAAACCAAACTCTGGCCACAAATTGTCTACTTGTTTCCACGATAGTGCATCCGCAGGATGTCGTAAGTGTCCATCACTTTCTCGTTTTTTAGCATGCCACTTCAGCAAATTCGATATTTCTTTACTTCGAAACATCCGTTGAAATATTGGAACAGGTGAGAAATACCACATAACTTTTGCTGGAACATTTTTCATCACATGGTTCGAATTTTTTCGAAGCTTCCATCTTGATGTTCCGCATATAGGGCATACTTCTGCATCAGATAGTTTATTTCTAAACAAACAACAATCATTAATACACGCATGTATCTTCTCATACTTCATTCCAAGAGTACACAAAGTCTTTTTTGCTTGATATGTTGAAATTGGAATTTCATTAGGGCTTGGTAAGATGGCACGGAGTATTGTCAATAACTCAGTGAAACTTTTATCGCTCCATCCAAATTTTGCCTTCAAATTATAAAACTTTATCAAAATAGATATCTTGGTAAAATTCTTACAACCCGGATATAATGGTTTCTTGGCATCTTCTAATATCTCCTAAAAAACCTTAGATTTGTCATTAAAATAATCATGTGCAGCCTCAAACATTCCTATTGTGTCCTCAACATCATCGTCATCTTCAACTTCAACTTTTCCACTAATAGACGCATTTCCATTGTCTTCCTTATTTGATTGTGATTCACCATGCCAAATCCATGTCTTATAGCTTTGATCGATACCATGAACAAACAAGTGGTGTCTTACTATATTCACATTTTGAAACTTTACATTCACACACTTCAAACATGGACAACGAATGATCTTCGGTCTATTTGAATGTCGTAATCCATTTTCAATAAACATCTCAACTCCGAAGCAATATTCTTCTGACATTCGACTTTTTGTCATCCACGACTTATCCATTACTATAATTGTGTTGCTTGAGAGGTTAATCTACAAAGAAGAACAATTATTACTTAAACTTGTGTACTTTTTAGTTCATTAAGAAGAAAATGAGTGAAATTTGAACTACTAACGAGTTTCTTGTTCACTCAAGTCCACGATCTTGACAATAAAAGTCAAGATCATGATATAACATCTCAGTTGCAAGAGATAACTCAACAAACCATTTCAAAACATCACTTAAGTATTTATCAACTTCCACCTAAACTCAATAAAACCATAAACTAAAACAACCAACTTTAAAATCCTAATTAAAGCATTTGATCTCAACTTCTCCTCCACTAAACTCAAGTAAAATAACGAATTATAACAAACAATTTCACGAGATATCTTAAGTATCAATCAACTTCCCATAAAACTAAACTCAAACAAACCATAAACTCAAACAAACCATTTCACAACATGACTTAAGTATCCATCAAATTCCCAATAAATCCAACTAAAACATAAACTCACAAACACCTTCAAACCATAACACAAGTATTTCTCACCCCCCCCCCCAACTGAACTAAACTTATAAATCAACACAAACAAACAATTTCAAACCAAAAGAAGTATTTCTCAACCCTCAACTTAACTAAACTTACAAACTAACACCAACAATTTCAAAATTTAATTCAAGTATTTATCAACTTCCACCTAAACTCAACTAAAACCATAAACTAAAACGACCAACTTTAAAATCTTAATTAAAGCATTTCTCAACTTCTCCTCCACTAAACTCAAGTAAAATAACGAATTATAACAAAAAGATTCAAGAGATATCTTAAGTATCAATCAACTTCCCATAAAACTAAACTCAAACAAACCATTTCACAACATGACTTAAGTATCCATCAAATTCCCAATAAATCCAACTAAGAACATAAACCATACCACAAGTATTTCTCAACCCCCCCCCCCCCCCACCCAACTCAACTAAACTTATAAGCACACACAAACAAACAATTTGAAACCATAAATAAGTATTTCTCAACCCTCAACTTAACTAAACTTACAAACTAAGACCAACAATTTAAAATTTTAATTTAAGTATTTATCAACTTCCACCTAAACTCAACTAAAACCATAAACTAAAACAACCAACTTTAAAATCCTAATTAAAGCATTTGATCTCAACTTCTCCTCCACTAAACTCAAGTAAAATAACGAATTATAACAAACAATTTCAAGAGATATCTTAAGTATCAAACAACTTCCCTTAAAACTAAACGAAAACCATAAACTCAAACAAACCATTTAAGAGCATGACTTAAGTATCCATCAAATTCCCAATAAATCCAACTAAAACATAAACTCACAAACACCTTCAAACCATAACACAAGTATTTCTCACCCCCCCAACTCAACTAAACTTATAAATCAACACAAACAAACAATTTCAAACCATAAAAAAGTATTTCTCAACCCTCAACTTAACTAAACTTACAAACTAACACCAACAATTTCAAAATTTAATTCAAGTATTTATCAACTTGCACCTAAACTCAACTAAAACCACAAACTAAAACAACCAACTTTAAAATCTTAATTAAAGCATTTCTCAACTTCTCCTCCACTAAACTCAAGTAAAATAACGAATTATAACAAAAAAATTTCAAGAGATATCTTAAGTATCAATCAACTTCCTATAAAACTAAACTCAAACAAATCATAAACTCAAACAAACCATTTCACAACATGACTTAAGTATCCATCAAATTCCTAATAAATCCAACTAAAACATAAACCATAACACAAGTATTTCTCAACCCCCCCCCCCCCAACTCAACTCAACTTATAACCACACACAAACAAACAATTTGAAAGTGGGAAGAATTCTTAAGTTAGTTTATCCAAACTTTTCTAGTTAGATATTGATTTCTTATGGGCTATATTTGGTAATAGAAAGTGGGAAGAATTCTTAAGGAAAAAAAAAAAAGATTGTGGAAAGAAAGAAATAAAAAAGAGAAAATGTCCAACTTTTGTTTAATGATTCCCTAACAAAAATTCAACATTATAGCAACTATTTTTCTTTAGTTTTAGTAAAAAGTTTACATTCCTAAACAAAAACAAGTATTTCAAAACTACCTTTCTTTAGTTTTAGTAAAAAGGAACAACATTATAGCAACTATCAACATTATAGAGTAAAAAGGAACTAAATTTATAAACTAACACCAACAATTTCAACATGATAATTTCTCAACTATTTTTCCAACAATCTTTTCTATCCATCATCCAATCCCAGAAAAAAATAAACTTAAGCAACTAATCAATTAAATTTAACTCTACATTTTTATAAAATTAAAAAGAAGCAAAAATTTTTACCAAGTAATCTCACTCAAATCTTAAAAATTTGGTGTCAGATTTGCTACCCACGACCACGACCACCTCAGATCTACCCACGAACAGTGACGAACACCACTAATTTGTTACCCAAAAACAGAGATCTGGAACCCACGAAGAAGTGCTGGCCGACGGTCTGTAAGTTTGGAGAAAACCCACTTGCTGGAGATGAGCTTGAGCTTTAGCTTCACGAAAATGGCACTTGCCAACGGTCTTTTGAGTTTGAGCTCACAGATCTGAAACTCTCTACAGATCTGAAATGCTGGCCATCGATGAGGGAAGAAGTTCGAGAGAGGTTGCTAGATCTGAAATGTTCAAGAAAATTTGTTAGATTTGCCGGCGATGATGGAAGAAATGCTCGCCGTCGGTCGAGAAAAACGGAAGAAAAAAAACCACCGTCGATGAGAAAAACGGAAGAAATGTTCGCCGTCGCCGTCTATTAGCTCGCCGTCGAGGAGGGAGGAAGTCGCCGCCGTCGATGAGGGAGGAAGCCGCCGCCGTCGATGAGGGAGGAAGTCGCCGCCGTCGATGAGGTTGGGTTTTCGTTTTCGTGGGTTTGGTTTCGTTTTCGAGCCGAGAGGACTTAGGGCAGAAAACGCGTGTCGGGGAGAGAGAAAGTTATTTCATTTTTACTGTTTTTTAAAATTTAAAAAAAAATAAAAAAAATAACTTTTAATGTCGGGCAATGCCCGACATTAAAGTCTACTCTTTGATGTTGGGCATTGCCCGACATTAAAAGTTCGAAAAATTCATCCGACATTAAAAAGCCCGCGCGTTTTTTTGTCCGACATTAAAGCCTCCGCGCCTATTTTTCTGTCCGACATTAAAGCCATACTTTGTTGTAGTGCATAGGACGCCCCCACTCGCATGTCTCTACATGGACGATTTAGGATCACATCGTTTGTACTATCTACAAAGTGAGCCACGTCTCATAATGTCCCCAAGATAAGGTACCGAGTCTTATCCCTATATTATAGATCGTTTTGGCTATTACTCGAGCCTTATCCACTTTTATGTCTCTACATATAGCTCAAGTGTTCATCCTATAGCCAGGGATCTTAGTTTATTGGATTTGAGTTATTTAACGTGCAATTTACTTATTCAGTAACGACTTTACTGAATGAATGTCGACAATGATTTTATCAACCAAGTATATAATTCGTTTAACATTCACTATCTACGAGTTTTAGGGCACCAATCTCAACACTCCAACGATCGAAGATTAACCAGTTGAACTCTTTGAATCCAAGTTAACCAACATTTGTTAACTAATGGGACACTCCACTATAGCCTGTAGCTGAACTCCCCTTACTGTAGATATATTTTTGTCCACCCGATATTACCATGATTAGTAAGTCAATCCTTCACAGGTTGTTCGTAACTATAGCTAGGTCAAAAGTCTGTTTTACCCCTATACCACTTCTTGTTCCTTAAGCCTCCACTAAGTCCCTAATGAACTTGGTTTGTGGTCCCACCACTAAACCTAAAACCACTCGGGTCAATGAGACGGCAGTGCACCTTTGTTCACGTCCTGGAGTCAACACTTAAGGGAACAACCTCTGTACTATCCCTAAAGTCAGGTAGGAGTGAATTCCATCTTGCAAGACTATGTCCCTAGCTATCTACCCGGTCTTATCCCCAAAATGGTAGGAACTTATTGAGTCGGCGATGTTGAGCCACTCTCACCCATGCAAATCAAAGGATGATCTCGAATAAATAGGAGTTCATAGTTAGCTCAAGATTAAGTTCGAGTGATAAGACCTAAATAGTCCTATTTCATCGCCTCTATTCTAAGCTTGTTAGAGTTATTTTATGCTTTACTTGTCCTATTTACAGGTTAATTGAGCTTATGTCGTGTCGGGAGTCGATCACGCTAAGTGATGTTAATTCGGGCCAATTACGGAGTTTTTGGAGCCATCTCGATGTCTTGGACGGAGAGGAGGTGAAGAGACCCAATTGTGCTGAAGCGGGCCTGAATTATGACACCGAAAGCCAAGGATTGAAACCCCAAACTGAGAAGAAGTGAGACAAGACCGAGAAAATTAGCAGGAAGTCGAGATTAGAGGTTGGCATCTTGACGCCGACGCGATTCCGGGCAGAAGACAATAGTTCGCAGTGTCGAGACGCTGTGCCCTGGCGTCTCAGCGTCTCGGCGCTAGAGTATTTTCTATAAATATTAGGTCTCGGTTTAGTCCGCCGTTTGGTTAGATTTTGGAGTTCCTTTTATGAATTCTTTACCTCTTTTACTTTCCAGCACGTTTGTAGACCATTCTTGGTCATTTACTATGGATTCTTTCATGATATTTATCACTTTTACTTCTTCTATGCGTAGCTAAAATTCTTTAGATCGTTGGATTGGATTTATGCTTTGTTTTCTAATGATATTGGTTGAGTTTTCTGGTTTATAACTTATGTTCTTGTTGTATTTTCATTGAAGTTTTGCATGCAATCCCGTTTAAACCAATACATGACCGTTAGTTTGCTCTGATTAACCCTTGGTCTGCCCGGGTTTTGTCGTATGTTGATCGCCTTCAGCTTCTTCAGTCGTTCCTTCAGAGCTTTCAGGTCTTTTGGGCTAGTGTGTTTGTTCTCCCTGCTAGGGTCACCCATGAGGTTGATCGGTTGATACGTTCTTATTTATTGGGTGATCCGACCTTGCATGGTGGGGCCAAGGTTGCATGGTCGGAGGTGTGCCTTCATCATGAGGAGGGGGTTGGGTATCAGGCATGTTCGCTCGTGGAATGAGGTAGCTGTTATGAAGCTGTTGTGGCTGCTTATGTTGAGGTCTTGTTCGTTGAGGGTTGCCTGGTTTGAGGCTTATATCTTGTGTGAGCAGTCTCTGTGGACTGTGTGCCCCTCCTCGCGGTGGTCTTGGTGATGGAGAGTGATTCTTAGTCTTCGGGATCAATTTCGGCCACTCATTCGTTTCCGCATTGGTGATGGTCGGAGATGTCTTACGTGGGTGGATCCATGGTTGCCTGAGGGCTCTATTCTTCCACGTTTTTCTTAGAGGGTTGTATGCTCCAATGGCTGATTTCCTCTTGCCTAATGGGTCTTTGCATTGACCTACTGTATCGCTTGAGCTATTACTTCTGTTGCCTTACATTCAAGGGGTTCAGTCTGCCATGCTAGGGAGGATAGTGTGGTTTGGCTCCCGAGTAGGTCTAGGGGTTTCTCTATCTCTAGTGCGTGGGAAGTTATTAGGCCTGGTTCTTCGGTTGTTCCTTGGTTTCGCTTGTTCTGGTTTAGGGGTAATATCCTTAAACACTCCTTTATGGCTTGGCTTGGGTTGCGGGATAGGCTCTATACGAGGGACAGGTTGCATAGGTGCGATTCTTCGAGCCCCACTGATTGTCTTTTGTGCTTTGGTGCCCTTGAGTCCCGAGATAATTTGTTTTTTGAATGCCCTTTCAGCCAGGTTGTGTGGGGTGGGATCTTGACTTGGGGTGCCTGTTCTCATAGGATTGCCTCATGGGACACTGAGCTGTCTTGGATCTGTCAGTTTAGTGGTGGCAAGCGTCGTATCTGCCGAGTGTTGAGGGTTGCCTGGTGTGCCTCGATTTATCACATTTGGAGGGAGAGGAATCTTCGTCTCCAATGTTCGGGTCCTTGCTCTCCTCAACCTGTTTTACATGTTGTTCAGGATGATATGTCCAGTCGTTGTGCCTCCTGGCTAGGCGGTGTGTCTTCTCCCCTTCCTTGGGTGTCTCCCTAGAGCATGTTTGCTTGATGCGCCAGGATTTTGTTTTCTTTCATTGTTTTGCTTGGCTCTGGCTGTGAGCTTGGTTCTTTGTCTCTGTTTGGGAGTGTTTCTTTCTTTCCCTTGGCTCGGATTGTGAGCATTCGTTCTTTTTTGCCTTGACCTCAGGCTGTCAGGTCCTCCAATTCTTTTTGCTATGTATATATCCTTTGCAACAAAAAAAAAAACTTTGCTCCATTTCAGTTTTTGAGAGCTTAGAACCCCAAGTTCCTCCCAATGAGAGTTTTTCATCTAGTTTGGACGAACTTGGTCCAAACTTTTCTTCGTTTGAGTTTTGGAGAGTTTGGAACTCAAATTTCGGCCCAATGAGAGTTCTTTAGGTGGTTTGGACGAAACAAGGTCCAAACTTTGCTCCGTTTCAGTTTTTGAGAGCTCGAAACCCAAAGTTCGTCGCAATGAGAGTTTTCATCTGGTTTGGACGAACTTGGTCCAAACTTTTCTCCGTTTGAGTTTTGGAGAATTTGGAACTCAAAGTTCGGCCCAATGAGAGTTCTTTAGGTGGTTTGGACGACACATGGTCCAACCTTCCGTTTCAGTTTTTGAGAGCACGGTGATAAGGGTAAAAAATATACTTATTTCACCCTTATATTTAGCCCATTTCTTGGATAGATGTTGTATGTTGATATCAATTGGTTGTTCCCGAGCTCAAACTATGCTTCATTTGATAAGTTAGGGTGTTGAGAATCACTTTTGTCAAATTTAACTCATTTGTGCTAAAAAATACTTGATTTTAAGACAATTTGACTTAGTTTGTTGTTGTGCAGAAAAACAGAGGAAAAGCTAGAATTCCCCAGAAATGCGATGAAGGAAAAAAAAAATGCGATCGCATTTCTGGAAAAATCTAAAGTCGTTCTGAGTCGTCCGTAGGTCGTTGTTGACGAGTCTTCTTCACATCCAATTTGTTGTTTTGACCTCGAAACTGACTGGGCAACCTTCCAGCACCTATTTCGCAGCTCCTCAACCATTTTCTACACTATATAAGCTTGAGATTGGAAGTCAAATTCAAGAAGAACTCACTTGGAAGAAAAGGGTGGTGACAGAACCCTAGCTCGACGTGAATGAGTAGGAATGCCTGAGGTCCTTCTTAGATGACCAAATTCTAACTTGAGTTAGACATCAAACCTTGTGGTTTGTAGATAGTTTCACCCATTCCCACCTTGTAAAAGTGAGAGAGTGGAGTGTCTTAGCGAACTCTAGAAGGATTGAGTAAATAGAAAAACCCATAATATTTAACTATCTCCTTTATGTCCAGCTCTTGAATCTTTTCATTATTCTGTATTATTTACATTCTTATTTTAATGAAAATGTATTCATTTGCTCTTTATCTCACCATGAGTAGTTAAATTTCGGTGAGGGGGTCAATGTGGTGAATTCCCTTACGGTTTAATGGCTTCAAAGTGTTTTTATTTGCTTAAGCTGTGTTCAATGCATGTCATTTTTTATTAATTATCACCCTAATCTTGCTAAGTTTAATTTGATCACTTAGACTTTGCATGCTATGTGAGTTTGATCTCGAAAGGGACAAACAATATCGGTTCTACAATGCCGGCCATGTCGAGGGAGATGTCGAGCTCGTCTACGCCAAGGAGGTTCATGCGCGCCACTGTTGTCTGCAAAACCCAAAAACCTGCCACTCAACAGTTCAGAAATCGTTGGCGAGAGTGGTTTGTGATGATCCGAGAGATGGGTGCTCAGAGACGTGTTGTCGTTGAAGAAGTAGGTGATGTGCAATTTGCTTACCGCAAGTGTACGGGTCAAGTAATAATATAGTGTTTTCGTGTAAAACGAGTGTCGTCCTCTGGATTGGTTTTCTAGCAAATTAAGTATCGCGAATACTTTTGTTCAATTTTATTTAGGGAGCAAAACTCAATGATAAAGATAAATCTAAAGCTAAGACAAAAAGCATAAAATAAAAGTGGAGACTCAAATGGAAAGATTCTTAGGGAATTGATTTCATTGATTAAGATTGGGGATTAATTAATGGGATGAATTTAGCATGCAATTATTCTACTAAGTCTAGGAACCTTTTATCACAACTATCTCTCCCGAGCATAATTGATTCTCATGCATGCAACCAACTTGATATCCCTATCTAAGTTCATTAACATGCAAGGCTTTGAGTTTAGTTCTTCAAGCAACTTCTAAAGTTATTCCAAATCCCGTCACAAACTTAGAATTTCTACTTTAGTCATGCAATTAAATAAAGTAAGTCTTAGGCCAAATTCCCTCTCCCGAGCAAGATTCAACACTCAAATCATTCAACTAGTGATCAAGTAATTGAAAGCATTTAACCATAATGGCATAGGTAAAATAAATGCATTTTCATACCACAAATCAATCCAACAAACTAAAACAACTACATCAATCCCTAAGCACAAACAACTAGCAATTCATAGTCTTTAAACTACAAACACTAATTGAAAGAAAAGCCATAAAAACTACAAAAGGTAAGGGAAAGAGAAAGGAAAACTCGAATTCGTCGAAACCGGCACGTCCCCGTCACGATCTCCACGACTTCTCGCTTGATTCCCGCTCCTTGGCCTTGCTTTAGCTCCCACCAAAGGTCTCTAGTCGAAATTAGGGCTACAATCTAACCAATTGGGCTCCCCAAATCCGTAGCTGAAAAGAGGAATTTATTGAAAATCTGGCGACAGCGTCGAGACGCTATGGACAGCGTCGCGACGCTGTCGCGATACCGCGTTTTTGGAAATTTTGTCAATAGCGTCGCGACGCTATTTTTTTATTTTTATTTTTATTTTTTTTAGATTGGAAGCTCCATTTGACTCTAATTGATGAATTAAGCTTCAAACACATACTTCCTAAAAATAAAACATAAAAATGCATAAATTTGGGCAGATAATTGTAAAAGACTAGCTTAATTAATAAGAGAAAAATAGCTAGCTATGCTCGCTATCAGTAGGGAATCGACAAGTTGAAAATGAAGCCGGCAAGGCAGCTGGAAGGTATCGGCAAGGAGAAGCTTCAATGGGTAAGGTTTCCGAACCTTCAACTAACCCTTCTCTATCTTGCAGGACCAAGCCCGTTGTTACTTACAGTGCAAGAAAGAGGAGCCGAAAGAAAAATTTGCCAGTAAAACCGCTTAAGGTCAAGCCCCTCAAAACCGCAAGGATGCCTCCCGACATATTCGAAGGAATAATCTGCCAAGCTGTGGTAAAGGCCCTTGAGATTGTTGAGGGATACAAGGCTGGGCATGATGCTTTGAAAGAGATTGAGGATGAGAGAGATGGAAATTAAGAAAATGGTTGAGGAAGACGAGCTTGCAAGGGAAAGAGATCGTGAAGAAGAAAAAAGAAAGAGAGAAGAAAAACTAGAGGCCGAGAGGGCCTTAGAAGCTGAGGAAGAAAGAAAATATGAGGAAAACCTCAGGAGGGCAGCCATGGATTTGCAACTCCTTGAGGAAGAGAAAAAAAGAAGGGAAGAAGTAAAAGAAGATGAAAAAAGAAAGAAGGAAGCTGAAGACTTCCTTGTAGCTTTTGAGCCACTTCACAAGGCTCAAAGTGAGGTTGAATTGCTGCAAGGGATGGTAGAAGAAGAGGCCCAACAGGGGCCAACTGAAGAAATTTTGGAAAAAGAAAAAGAAAGAGAAATAGAGGAAGAAGGACGAAATGCGACCACATCTGGGCCGCATTTTGAAGAAGGCCTAGCCGAGGCCAATAAAGAGCAGCCTGCTGAAGAGGTTTTTGAGCCTCTATTCACAAATGACCCACCAGCAGCTGATAGCACCTCTTAGGAGAGAAGAGGGATGAAGAGGAAAAGGAAGACGAGGAGGCCGAGACCTCCAGAGATTCTTATTCTGAAATAGAATCTGATTCAGAGATAGGGGAGCTAGATGTTGATCAAGTTCCTATCTCTGCAGCGTTGAGAAGAAAGAGGAAGAAAGAGATAAAGACTGAGAGAAGGATGAAGAATAAGAATGACCTAATATTTGCGAAGAGGCCGACGACAAGGTCCATGGATGCCTCTCCTGCAGTTTCTCCTACCGTCTCACCTGCCAAGCAAAAGGGCAAGTCACCCAAGGTCACATCTACTATAAATCCATTACCTGAGGTATTTAAAGATGTTAATTTTCAAGAATGGATGGAGATCATTAGAAAGAGAGATTTCCTCAATGAGAAGGGATTCTCTAACAGAGATGGAACGCTGCCAGAGTTCGTAACAAGAGTTATCTTCCAGTACAAATGGCAGGAGTTTTATGCTCACCCTCAGGAGGCTGTTGTGCCTTTAATTCGAGAGTTTTATGCCGGCCTGAGGGAGGAAAGCATTAGCATGGCAGTGGTGAGGGGGAAGATGGCCAGTTTCTCCTCAGTCGACATTAACAGGGTGTATATATAGGATCAAGGCACCCTTGAACCAAAGAGGGAACGATGTTACCAGGAACCCTTCAACCAAGCAAATGAAGGAAGATTTGAAACTTGTGGCCAACAAGGGGGTTCAGTGGAAAGAATCACAGACGAAAGTGAAGTCTTTAGTGGCAAGCAACCTAAAGCCAGAATCAACAGTTTGACTTCACTTCATCAAAAACCGCTTGATGCCAACCACCCACGACAGCACGATTTCAGTGGATAGAGTGATGCTACTCTATTGCCTTATGAAGGGGTTGGAGATTAACATGGGGAGCATTATCAGCGATGAGATTTTAGCCTGTGGGAGAAAGCGAGTAGGCAAGCGAGTAGGCAGTAGGTAGGATTTTAGCCAGTGGGAGAAAGCGAGTAGGTAAGATTTTAGCATTATCAGCGATGAGATTTTAGCCTGTGGAAGAAAAAAAGAAATTCGACCGCATTTCTGGAAAAATCTGAAGCCGTTTCGAGTCGTCTGCGGGTTGTTGTTGACGAGTCTTCTTCGAACCTAACGTGCTGTTTTGACCCCGAAACTGACTGGGCAACCTTCCAACACCTATTTCACAACTCATTACCATTTTCTACACTATATAAGCTCGAGATTCGAAGTCAATTTCAAGCAGAACTCACTTGGAAGAATAGGGTGGTGACAGAACCCTGGCTCGATGCGAACGAGTAAGGATGCCCGAGGTCCTTCTTAGATGACCAAATTCTAACCTGAGTTAGACATCAAACCTTGTGGTTTGTAGATAGTTTCACTCATTCCCACCTTGTAAAAGTGAGAGAGTGGAGTGTCTTAGCAAACTCTAGAAGGATTGAGTAAATAGAAAAACCCATAATATTTAGCTATCTCCTTTATTTCCAGCTCTTGAATCTTTTCATTATTCTGTATTATTTACATTCTTATTTCAATGAAAATGTATTCATTTGCTCTTTATCTAACCATGAGTAGCTAAATTCCGTTGAGGGGTTCAATGTGGTGGATTCCCTTAGAGTTTAATGGCTTGAAAGTGTTTTATTTGCTTAAGTTGTGTTCAATGCATGTTATTATGTATTGATTATCACTCTAATCTTGTTAAGTTTAAGTTGATCACTTAGACTTTGCATGCTATTTCAGTTTGATCTTGAAAGGGACTAACGATATCGGTTCTCATAAAGGTGATATAGGAGAAAAAGCTTGAAAGAGATTGTTTAGCGGTTTAGGGCAAGCTGCCTAAGGCACCCTATATCGACTATAGGGTTATAGGTTGCATTCGTGAATCAACTATGTCGGAGTCGCATCACAAAAATGTGCATAATGATACTTTCTTAGCCATCTAACGGTTCTTGGGAGCAAGGGCCAAATAGGAGTTAAATCTGACCCAATGTGTTGAATACGCTTAAGTTAGATATTGCATGATTATGGTTATTGCCTTAGGGATGAATCCAAGTTGAATACCTCGTTGTTATTTGCATGTTTTATTTATCTTTTCAAAAACCCGATCAATCAACGTATTTTCTTTGGTTACCTTTTCAAAAGCAATCATTTGAGCAGTTTCTTCATCAAATATGAATTTCCAATTTACTCCTCGTGGGATTGTTACCCTTGGAGTACTTCTAAGGTTTTTTATTACTACGTGCGACAATGTATACTTGCACTTAAGTGTTAGTTGAATTATTCTTTATTATTATTATCCATCTTATCTCACACTCCATCCATTACACTGACAACGCACCAAGTTTTCGGCGCTCTTGCCAGGTACCAAAAGTGAAACTATTTTTTTTTTTAATTTGACTTCAGTTTGAATTTGTTTTTCTTTTGCAGGTTGGAGTTAGTGCATGAGCAAGGGGTATCCACTCCTTGACATTGATCCAGAGATGGAAAGAACCTTTTGTCGACGAAGGAAGGAACAAAGATGAAAGAAGAAGGAACAATAAGGGGTATCTCACACTACATCCATTCAGCTGACGATGCACCACACAGAACCCAAAGTTCGTCCCAACGAGGGTTTTTAATCTAGTTTGGACGAACTTGGTCCAAACTTTGCTCCGTTTGAGTTTTGGAGAGTTTGGAACTCAAAGTTTATCCCTATGAGAGTTCCTTAGGTGGTTTGGACGACACATGGTCCAAATTTTTCTCCATTTTAGTTTTTGAGAGATCGAAACCCAAAGTTCATCCCAATCAGAGTTTTTCATATTGTTTGGACGAACTTGGGCCAAACTTTGCTCCGTTTGAGTTTTGAGAGTTTGTAACCAAAAGTTCAGCCCAATGAGACTTTTTCATCTGGTTTGGACAAACTTCGTCTAAACTTCGATCCCTTTGAGTTTTGGAGAGTTTGGAACTCAATGTTCGGCCCAATCAGAGTTCTTTAGGTGGTTTGGACAACACATGGTCCAAACTTTGCTCTATTTCAGTTTTTGGTAGCATGGAACCAAAACATCGTCCCAATGAGGGTTGTTCATCTTGTTTGATCAAACTTGGTCCAAACTTTGCTCTGTTTGAGTTTTGGAGAGTTTGAAACTGAAAGTTCGACCCAATGAGAGTTCTTTACGTGGTTATGACGATACATGGTCAAAACTTCCCTCTGTTTATGCTTATAAGAGCT
Source organism: Luffa acutangula (assembly GCA_036850905.1). Classification (NCBI taxonomy): domain Eukaryota; kingdom Viridiplantae; phylum Streptophyta; class Magnoliopsida; order Cucurbitales; family Cucurbitaceae; genus Luffa; species Luffa acutangula. The sequence goes on along the minus strand of CM072097.1, from coordinate 25,070,563 downwards.
CGTAAACCAAAGTTCAGCCCAATGAGAGTTTTTCATATGGTTTGGACGAGCTTGGTCCAAACTTTGCTCCGTTTGAGTTTTGGAGAGTTTGGAACTCAAAGTTTGGTCAAACGAGAGTTCTTTAGGTTGTTTTGATGACACATGGTTAAATAGGCTCCGTTTATGTTTTTTGGGAGCTCGTAACCCAAAGTTCGGCCCAATAAGAGTTTTTCATCTGGTTTGGAAGAACTTGGTCCAACTTTGCTCCGTTTCAGTTTTGGATTGTTTAGAAGTCAAAGTTCGGCCCTATGAGAGTTCTTTAGGTGGTTTGGATGACACAAGGTCCAAACTCTGCTATGTTTATGTATTTGAAAGCTTGGAACCCAAAATTCGTCCCAATGATGGTTTTCATATGGTTTTGCGAACTTGGCCAAACGCTCCTCCGTTTGATTTATGGTAAGTTTGGAATTTAACGTTCGACCCAATGAGAGTTCTTTAGATGGCTTGGATGACACATGTTCCAAATTTTGCTCCATTTAAGTTTTTGAGAGATCGGAACCCAAAGTTAGCCCAATGAGAGTTTTTCATCTGGTTTGGATGAACGTGGTCAAGACTTGGCTCCGTTTAAGTTTTGGAGAGTTTGGAACTAAAAGTACGGCCCAATGAGAGTTTTTCATCTGGTTTGGACAAACTTGGACCAAACTTTGCTCCGCTTGACTTTTGGAGAGTTTTAAACTCAAAGTTCGGCCCAATGAGAGTTCTTTAGTTGGTTTCGACGGAACAAGGTCCAAACTTTGCTCCGTTTCAGTTTTTGAGAGCTTGGAACCCAAAGTTCGTACCAATGAAAGTTTTTCATCTAGTTTGGACGATCTTGGTCCAAACTTTGTGCAGTTTGAGTTTTGGAGAGTTTGGAACTCAAAGTTCGGCCCAATGAGAGTTGTTTATATGGTATGGATGGCACATGGTGCAAACTCTGCTCCCTTTCAGTTTTTGAGAGCTTGGAACCAAAAGTTTAGCCCAACAAGAGTTTTTCATCTGGTTTGGACGAACTTGGTCCAAACTTTTCTTCGTTTAAATTTTGGAGAGTTTGGAACTCAAAGTTCGGCCCAATGAGAGTTCTTTAGGTGGTTTGGACGACACATGGTTAAGACTTTGCTCTGTTTATGTTTTTGAGAGCTCGTAACGCAATGTTCAACCCGATGAGAGTTTTTCATCTGGTTTTGACCAACTTGGTCCAAACTTTGCTCCGTTTGAGTTTTCGAGACTTTGGAACTCAAAGTTCGGCCAAATGAGAGTTGTTTAGATTGTTTGGACGAAACAAGGTCCAAACTTTGCTCTGTTTCAATTTTTGAGAGCTCGGAACCCAAAGTTCGTACAATTGAGAGTTTTTCACATGGTTTGGACGAGCTTGGTCCAAACTTTGCTCTGTTTCAGTTTTTGAGAGCTCAGAACCCAAAGTTTAGCCCAATGAGAGTTTTTCATCTTGTTTGGATGAACTTGGTCCAAACTTTGCTCTGTTTAAGTTTTGGAGAGTTTGGAACTAAAAGTTCGACCTAATGAGAGTTGTTTAGGTGGTTTGGACGACACATGGTCAAAACTTCGCTCCGTTTATGTTTTTGAGAGCTAGTAATGCAATGTTCAACCCAATGAGAGTTTTTCATCTAGTTTGGACAAACTTGGACCAAAGTTTGCTCCGCTTGAGTTTTGGAGAGTTTGTAACTAAAAGTTCAGCCGAATGAGAGTTCTTTAGGTGTTTTGGCCGACAAATGGTCCAAACTTTGCTCCGTTTCAATTTTTGAGAGATCAAAACCCAAACTTCGTCCCAATGAGAGTTTTTCATCTTGTTTGGACGAACATGGCCAAAACTTTGCTCTATTTGAGTTTTGGAGTATTTGGAACTCAAAGTTCGGCCCAATGAGAGTTCTTTAGTTGGTTTCGACGAAACAAGGTCCAAACTTTGCTCCGTTTCAATTTTTGAGAGCTCGGAACCCAAAGTTCGTACCAATGAGAGTTTTTCATCTAGTTTGGACGATCTTGGTCCAAACTTTGTTCAGTTTGAGTTTTGGAGAGTTTGGAACTCAAAGTTTGGCCCAATGAGAGTTCTTTAGGTGGTTTGGATGGCACATGGTGCAAATTTGCTTCGTTTCAGTTTTTGAGAGCTCGGAACCCAAAGTTTAGTCCAATGAGAGTTTTTCATCTGGTTAGGAGGAACTTGGTCCAAAGTTTTCTCCGTTTAAATTTTTGAGAGTTTGGAACTAAAAGTTCGGCCCAATGAGAGTTCTTTAGGTGGTTTGGACGACACATGGTTAAAACTGAAGGTGTTCATACAACACATGCGGAAGCAATTTTAGGATCGGAGGCACTTAACTACATCAATTTTAGAAAATGAAAACATGTTGTCCAAATACCGTAAGGAGAGAGCAGAATTTTACAAACCTTTTGGAGACCGATTCAACAACTCCCTTTGATTCCTTTGATCACGAACGGTGTGTGGACCACCTCTAGTGTCTTCCCTACTATTCTCCGGGCCAAGAACTGAAGGATTGGAATTCCCAATTCCGTTACAGCGGAAGCAATTGGACCGTTCGTAAGTTAATTTTGTTCTACAAAAAATACCAATACATTGGCAAAAGGTTAAGCGATGAGAAACATACCTTCGTTGACGACTCTGAATTCTTCAAGAACGCCTCTCTTGATTGCTATGCAACAACGAAGAACACCACCATTTGATCTTCCCCACTATAACTCTAAGATTAGGAACGTAGTTGTGGGACTACCTAATCTTGAATGGGAAAAACTCTCGGAGAGAAAATTCTCCCTAGAGTTCTTGAGTTGAGAGAATATGAGAGGGCCTTATGGTGGCCATATGTTGTGGTACCTAAACCCTAGGGTTAGTGTTCTATTTATAGGAGAAAGGTCATGAATAAAATATTCATTTAAAATCAATTATTTCCATAACTGATTTAATCTTTTCCATTAATCAATTCCATGACCAATCAATTCCATAATTGATTAATCTTTTCCATAAATGATTGATCACTTCAATAAGTGATTAATCATTTTCATAATTGATTAATTTCCAAATAATTAATTCTTTAATTAATTAATCACCAATTAAATATCATATATTTAATTTCAGACCTTCTATTAGTTAATTAATTAATTACCCAATTAAATATCATATATTTAATTTCAGGACTTCAATTAATTAATTCTATAATATGAATCAAATTCATATTAAAATTTGAACTCTTTCAAATTCTCTTATATCCTATAAATTTAATATGAATCAAATTCATATTAATATTTGAACTTCTTCAAATATTTATTTCTCTCATAGACTATAGTTTAATTAAATCTCATTTAATTTAAACTAAATTGAATAATTAATTAATTCATAATTAATTAATTCATCTTCTAATTAAATACCCTATATTTAATTAGACATATATTTGAACTCTTTCAAATATATCAATCTCTCAATTTAATAAAGTTTAATCTCAAATTAGACTTTATATTTTAATGCATCATTATACATTATATTTATTTGTATCTCATACAATTAACTTAATTCCCAATATGAATTTGAACTATTCAAATTCTCTCAAGATATATTTGTTCCTAATTACTCTTTACGAGCTAGCAAGGGGACCTAATGGACCTACAGATCAGAAGCTCCAATGATATGAGGTTAATAGATTAAACTCATTAATCAGGTTAACCAATATTCATTAACTGTGGGTCATTCCACTAAAAACTCACAGCTAAACTCTTCTCACTGTAGAACATTTCTGTGTCCATGGATGTAGACCTATACCGGTAAGTCAATCCTTCATGAGTGTTTGTAATCACGGCTGGGTCAAATTACCGTTTTACCCCTGTGTTACATCTGTCTCCTTAAGTACCAGCACTCCTCTAATGAACAACCTGTTTATGGTCCAACCATTAAACAGAAAGTTCCTCTCGGACCAGTGAGAGGACGAGATCCCTTTGTTCAAGTCTCGGAGTCACCTCTTAAGGGAACACCCATCTACTTCTCCTAGAAGTGGGAAGGAGTGAATTCCTTCTTCTGTTGTCATGTCCCCAGCCTCCCACTCGGTCTTGTCCCCAAAAAGGAAGGCATATTGAGTCGGCGTATTGGCCACTCTCACCCATGCTAATCAAAGGACAATCCCTCATGAGAAGGAGTTCATGACACACTCAAGATTAAGACTGAGTTACCTAGGTCATCGTATTGAAACAGTAACCTAACTAGTTAACGGTGTTACATCTAGTGGTTTACTATTTCGTGGTCCGGTCTTATGCAAACTCATTGCATAGGATACCCCCGCTTGCATGTCTCCTACATGGACGCCTTGGATTAATACGTCTGTATCGAATACAAAGCGGGCCGTATCACATAGTGTTACCAGGATAAGGTACCCAGCCTTATCCTTGTACTATAGACCTTTTAGGTTGTTACTTGAACATCAATCCCCGTATGTCCCCACATACTAGTTCAAGTCACATGTAAACAACCTTGGATCTTAGTTTATTGGATTTGGGTCAAATTGTGCAATATTTAACAACAACACTTTATTGTAGAAACTCAATTACACTTTATTGAAACAAATATACAATTTGTTTACATTCACTATCTACGAGTTTTAGGGCATAAAACCCAACAAACTCCCACTTGAACTAAAACTCTAGTTTAGTGGGATGTACAATAATCTATACAGCATTGGGTGTATAAATACATGTATAAAACATATACAATGTACAAATACAATAAACTAGGGCATCACTATACGAATTACATAATGGTATCACTATACCCATTACATTTCTCCCACTTGCCCTAGATTACACCTTTGTACATATCTCGTAGATCTAGACCTTCTAGATGACCCTCAAACACTTTAGCCGAGAGAGTCTTTGTAAATGAATCAACAATATTTCATTCAATGTAATGTGTCTACTTGTCTTAGGTTGCAATGTTCTTTTGAATTTGCCACAACACCACTATATTACTATAAAGTGTGATGGGCAAGTTCACATTTGGAACACATTCCAAATCAATCAAGAACTTTCTAAGACAAACAGTCTCTATCGTTGCTTCACAAACAACTAATTTTTCGGCCTATACGGTCAAGACTGTAACTATGTCATACTATAGCTCCATCGTAAAGAGTGACCACAAATACTGATGTAGATTTCCTCAAATCCTTATCAGTCTTAAAATCTGTGTTAGTGTATTCTGTAAGGATCAAATCCTTAGTCCCATACACGAGCATATAGTTCCTCGGTTCTCTTCGAATACTTGAGGATATTCTTAACGGTTTTCCAATGATTAAATCTTGGATTAGATTGATACTTACTGACAATCCCTACTGCATAGGGCATTCGTCTCATGCCCTCAACCTCTTGAGGTGTCTTAGGAAACATTTTCTTAGACAAAAGAATTCCATGTCTGAAAAGGTAGTGAACCCTTATTGGAATTCTGCATCTTATATCTAAATAACGTCTTGTAGATATAAGACACCTAAGACAAGGCTAGCCTTTTGTTCTTACGGTTCCTAAACAATTTGGATCCCAAGAACAAACTCAGCTTCTCCCAAATTTCTACTTGGAAATGAGCTGCTAGCTCCTTTAATGTCAGTAAGATAACCTACATCATTCCCAATGATTAGGATATCAATCATATACAATACTAAGTAAGCTACTGAACTATTGATGATTACTTGTAAACACAAGACTCATTAATTTTCTGATTAAAGTCAAAAGATTTGGTCTCTTTATCAAATCTTATATTTCAAGATCGAAATGCTTAGGTTAATCCATGAATGGATCACTTAAGCTTGCAAAACTTTTTGCTTTCGATTTTGCTGTATGAACCCTTCTGGTTAAGACCTTTAATGTCTCGTTTTCTCTTGTAAATCCACTTGTAACTAATAGGTGTTACCCATCAAGCAGATCTACAAGATCCCAGATGGAAGTGAAATACAAAAGACTTCATTTCCAGGTCCATGACTTTAAACCATTGGTCCTTGTCAACATCATTCATTTTCTTTCTAAAAGATAATGAACCCACTATGCCATCATCAAGTATGATGACCTAGGCTTCAAACAAGCCCATGTAACGTTCAGGTTATCAAACAACCCTCCCACTACATTGAGGCAATCTCAACTATTGAGATGGATGTGATTGACTAGATGCACCGATCCATCAACAACTTTTGTTGAACAGCCAACCTCATCAACAACTCTTGTGGATGTTACTGTAGCTTCATTAGTTAACTTACTTAAACCGACTTTACTCTTGTGGTTTATGATTTTTGATGTGAACTTCTTCTGAGAATTTAGCATTTGTCGATACAAATTCTTTATTCTCTTGTGAATTGAAGAAGTATCCACTTCTTGTTTCCTTTGGGGTTGCCTACTACAGTATGCAATGCAGTCAACACTGCATGACCCCAAAACGAGCCAGACAATTGAGCATAGCTCAACATGGAATGAACCATATCCAATAGGGTTCTATTTCTCCTAAATGAGATTTAGGGTGTGATCCCATGCACTATCAAATAGTTCTGGAATCTCAAATCCCTATACTCAACACTTTGATCAGATCGAAGTGTTTTTATCATCTCACCTAACAAGTTTCCAACTTCAGTCCTAAGCCCCTTCGAATATCTCAAGAGCTATAGACTTAAGTTGCATTAGGTAAAGATACTCATACCTTTGAATAATCATCCAAAAGAGATGAATTATTCATGCCCTCCACTGTTTTAACATATTGAACCACAAGGATCTAAATGTACAAGCTCCAATGGCTCTTTGGCTCTTAGATCTTTTCCAGTAAAAGATCTATCAGTCATTTTGCCCACAAGGCATGACTTACACGGTAGTAGAGAGTCATTTTCTAACTCGCTTAGAAGTTCACTCTTGACCAATCTCCCAATCAAAGTGAGATTAATATGGTCTACCTTAGAACCAAAGAAAGATATTTTCCATTAGGAGAAATTCTTTGCCTCTTTTCACATTGAGTAGTAGCAGTCTTAAACAACCCAGTGTTCATGACTGCTTTACTCTTGATTAGTCTTAAAACATTTAGGTTACTTCCCAGTAAAGCTAAACAAATGTCAACTCCCTTTCTTGAAACAAATCTGCGTTAGCAGAGAAAGGTAAAGAGTAACATTGTTCCAGCAAATAAGACACAGAAATCAAATTTCTTTTGATCTTAGGAATTACATACACATTATCTAATAATATGTATTTTCTCCCACTGAGAAAAATAACTTAATGTCCCCCACTGATATAGCCAAAATAATCTCTCTAATTCTAACTTTGAGAGTTATTACACAAGCAGCAAACTCTTGCCAGAAACTTATTCCTTTAAAAGAAGAACACACGTGATTTGTGGCCCCTGAATCAAGTATTCAGGGAGAATCACTATTCTTCACTAATCACATTTTCAAGACAGGTAAATGAAAATTACGGTCTTGAACAAGTTCTCTTTTTGCTAAGCAGGGTTCTATGTCATATTCACCAAGAACAATTCTTAATGAATTAAACATATGGGGCATGAGGACATTCCTCAGTTAAGAATAATCCTAGACTTATTTACCACAATTTGTCGTTTAAGCTAGTTGTATTACCGTTATTCATAAAGTGACGTAAGACAATACACATAAAATTATTATATAATTGCTGAAGTAACAAATTACTTGTATTATTAATTGCACTAACCCATCACAAAAAATCCAATCAAATTATGCAAAAACAAATAAGCAATCAAAGAAACCCTATAAAACTATTGATTTAGTTTTTGCAACGATACTTCAAAGGTTTAGAACAACAGCCACCGAAGGGTGGTCAACTACTCCTCCTCTGAATTGAGACAATCTCAACCAAACTCTAACACTAGAATAACTCATATTCCGTCAGCGTTTAGTTACCGTTGTTCGGTCAAGGGTTAGTTAACACATTTAACTCATCCCCGTAAGTGTAACCCTCCCACTTTCAGATCTCAGAGGCACGCACCAACAGGCTACCGAAGGGAAAGACAACTGTTGGTGATTAACCTAAGTGACCCTATCCTATTCAGGAGTTCACGGTGTTCCGAATCCTATGATCAGGCCCTCCGAAGGGATGGTTGCGCCAGGACAACCTGCAGGCGGATCATAGGACTCTCACGGTGTGAACTAGGGGTGGAGACCGAGGGATACGTTGACACGTGTCCCGCTCCCACTTACTCTAGACATTTTTCCCATTCACCTTGTTATTGATCCATGCAAACACTTTCCGAAGGGAGGCCGCTCCTAGGGCGACTCGAAGCCGAGCATGAACCTCACGTTGTGAATATAGGGACGTAGGAGCAAAACTTGATTTAAATCTCATTTTGTAATTTTCCTCCCACTGAAAATGTCCTAAGGTTAATTTAGGGTTGTTTAACTTAGATAAAATTCGGCTAAGTCAATCTATCTAAGTCTGATCCTATTATAACAATTATGGAAAGGATTCAACCACAATGTTTTAGGTGAATTAAACTTCTTTTAATAAACCCAACATTGCAAGTCAACATTACTATGGTTAATTCAACTCAAGTTTCGGGTCAGTTCCCAGGTAGGAGGTGTTCCGTAAACCGTCAACTTAAATACCCCCAACCTTAGACAGAACTTCACCGAGGGAGTTCCCTTATAACCACAGTAATGTAAGGTCTTTACTCTAAAGATCTAGGTGCATCAAACACTTTTAACAAACCTAGTGACATTGCAAGCTAACATTTAGCTATGATTAATTCAACTCCGGTATTCCAGGTCAGATCTCAGGTAGGAGGTGTTCCGTAAACCGTCAGCTTAAATACCCCCAGCCTTAGACAGAACTTTACCGGTGGAGTTCCCTTATAATCATAGCAATGTTTTTCCTACTTAGTCAATTAAAACTAATTTTAACTCTAAGTAAGAATAATTCTAATCCTATTAGAAATATGATCTTAGGTCTAATTAATTTTAAACATTTTAAAATTAATACATTTATCCTAAGATCCTATGTTTGCATGCAATTCTTTGTTATAGGTTGACGGTTTCTATTCATTAATTTTATAACTATTATAAATTTTAATGAATTAACCCTATAACATGCTACTATGGTGAATAAATTAACAATCAAATTCTAATTAATTCATTAACCATACAATAGCATACATGACATACAATAATATAACAATTATATTAATCTAAGGTAATGTCATGCTCAATGCAATTTAATTTCCTTTTAATTAACCTAACTCTTAAATTAATTATACAAGAAAATTAAAATTAAGCATTACCATTTTCATATATTAACATAACATTTATATTAATAGCTCATGAAAATTAAGCATGTAAATTACTAATATAAATATAACTCTTATATTTTTACTAAAGTAATTTCATGCTCAATGCTTCTCAATTTTCATCTATTTAATCATAACAATTTATATTAAATACTCATGAAAATAAGGATTGATATTTTATTTTCATCCATAATATAACTAATTATATTAATACTCATGAAAATAAACCTAAGCATGCATGCTCCACTAATATAATATAACACTTTATATTTATCTAATTAATGTTATGCATCATGCTTTCCAATTTCATATATTTAATATAACAATTATACAAAATAACTCATGAAATTTAAATTCATGCATAATTATCATATATTATAACATTTATAACATAAAAATGCATGAAACATGCTTAACCTATGGTGGGATCTTAAGCTAAATGACATTCATAAAGCAATTTTAATAGTTAAGTAGACGGGTTTTGGCATCCTAGGAATCAAATCAATAGAAAAATTACATTAATCAATCTATTAAAGTCCTATCCTGCCGTGGACAAGCTCAAAACAGCTTCAAACCGCATCCAAACCCTTTGAACCGGTGGAAAAATGAGCTAAACCATGCTGAACCGTGCAAAACCAGCTTCAAATAAGCTTGAACCGGCCCAAAATCCACCCAGACCGCACAAACCGGGTCAAAACCCGCTTGAATCAGTCAACAAATGACCAGACTGTGTTGAACCACCTTGAACCGGTCAAGAATCGGTCAAAGTTTCATAAACCGAGTTGAACCGCACGTGACAGCCGCCGGACCGAACCAACTGCTCTAATTAACCGAATGAAGAACTGCACTCCAACAACCATGAATAAAGGCCAACGTATAATAGTAAAGGCCAACGAAATCGAATAACAACACAGCCCACGAACGCGAACTGCTCCATGGATCTGCGCCCGCTGGATAATTCAAGTTTGAAGAAACAAAAAACGCCCAAATTCATCCTCGAACCCATAACCTCCTAGCACGCAATGGGAGATTCAACCAACACAGCCACGTGTGTGCTTCATGTCAATTATTCGATTTTTATTTATTTTATTTCATTACGAACGCGTGTTTCTTCTCTTTTATTTTCCGACAGCGTCGGGACGCTGTTGAGCAGAGTCTCGACGCTGGCTCTCGGTCTTACCCAGAAATTGACGATTTCCAGCACTGGTTACCTTCGATTTGGCCCCAAATAGTGTCGATTTCTTCCAAATTGACCCAAAATTCTTCTCCAATTGATACAAAAACAGCGACACGGACTTGCAGACTCGATTGCAATTAAAATACCCAAAACAAAGGGTCCTTACATTGATCAAATCAACAAAAATTGCAAAAACTAATGCCAAAAACCCAAAACATCTACTAGCAAACTCATACATCAAATGCATAAATTAATCCCACCAATCAACCAAAGCAAAATTTGTAAAACAAAATTACAAATACGATTGGCTCTGATACCAATTGAAGGATTGGAATTCCCAATTCCGTTACAGCGGAAGCAATTGGACCGTTCGTAAATTAATTTTGTTCTACAAAAAATACCAATACATTGGCAAAAGGTTAAGCGATGAGAAACATACTTTCGTTGACGACTCTGAATTCTTCAAGAACGCCTCTCTTGATTGCTATGCAACAACGAAGAACACCACCATTTGATCTTCCCCACTATAACTCTAAGATTAGGAACGTAGTTGTGGGACTACCTAATCTTGAATGGGAAAAACTCTCGGAGAGAAAATTCTCCCTAGAGTTCTTGAGTGAGAGAATATGAGAGGGCCTTATGGTGGCCATATGTTGTGGTACCTAAACCCTAGGGTTAGTGTTCTATTTATAGGAGAAAGGCCATGAATAAAATATTCATTTAAAATCAATTATTTCCATAACTGATTTAATCTTTTCCATTAATCAATTCCATGACCAATCAATTCCATAATTGATTAATCTTTTCCATAAATGATTGATCACTTCAATAAGTGATTAATCATTTTCATAATTGATTAATTTCCAAATAATTAATTCTTTAATTAATTAATTACCATTTAAATATCATAGATTTAATTTCAGACCTTCTATTAGTTAATTAATTAATTACCCAATTAAATATCATATATTTAATTTCAGGCCTTCAATTAATTAATTCTATAATATGAATCAAATTCATATTAAAATTTGAACTCTTTCAAATTCTCTTATATCCTATAAATTTAATATGAATCAAATTGATATTAATATTTGAACTTCTTCAAATATTTATTTCTCTCATAGACTATAGTTTAATTAAATCTCATTTAATTTAAACTAAATTGAATAATTAATTAATTCATATTTAATTAATTCATCTTCTAATTAAATACCCTATATTTAATTAGACATATATTTGAACTCTTTCAAATATATCAATCTCTCAATTTAATAAAGTTTAATCTCAAATTAGACTTTATATTTTAATGCATCATTATACATTATATTTATTTGTATCTCATACAATTAACTTAATTCCCAATATGAATTTGAACTATTCAAATTCTCTCAAGATATATTTGTTCCTAATTACTCTTTACGAGCTAGCAGGGGGACCTAATGGACCTACAGATCAGAAGCTCCAATGATATGAGGTTAATAGATTAAACTCATTAATCAGGTTAACCAATATTCATTAACTGTGGGTCATTCCACTAAAGACCCACAGCTGAACTCTTCTCCCTGTAGAACATTTCTGTGTCCATGGATGTAGACCTATACCGGTAAGTCAATCCTTCACGAGTGTTTGTAATCACAGCTGGGTCAAATTACCGTTTTAACCCTGTGTTACATCTGTCTCCGTAAGTACCAGCGCTCCTCTAATGAACAACCTGTTTATGGTCCAACCATTAAACAGAAAGTTCCTCTCGGACCAGTGAGAGGACGGGATCCCTTTGTTCAAGTCTCGGAGTCACCTCTTAAGGGAACACCCATCTACTTCTCCTAGAAGTGGGAAGGAGTGAATTCCTTCTTCTGTTGTCATGTCCCCAGCCTTCCACTCGGTCTTGTCCCCAAAAAGGAAGGCATATTGAGTCGGCGTATTGGCCACTCTCACCCATGCTAATCAAAGGACAATCCCTCATGAGAAGGAGTTCATGACACACTCAAGATTAAGACTGAGTTACCTAGGTCATCGTATTGAAACAGTAACCTAACTAGTTAACGGTGTTACATCTAGTGGTTTACTATTTCGTGGTCCGGTCTTATGCAAACTCATTGCATAGGATACCCCCGCTTGCATGTCTCCTACATGGATGCCTTGGATTAATACGTCTGTATCGAATACAAAGCGGGCCGTATCACATAGTGTTACCAGGATAAGGTACCCAGCCTTATCCTTGTACTATAGACCTTTTAGGTTGTTACTTGAACATCAATCCCCGTATGTCCCCACATACTAGTTCAAGTCACATGTAAACAACCTTGGATCTTAGTTTATTGGATTTGGGTCAAATTGTGCAATATTTAACAACAACACTTTATTGTAGAAACTCAATTACACTTTATTGAAATAAGTATACAATTTGTTTACATTCACTATCTACGAGTTTTAGGGCATAAAACCCAACAAGAACAACTTGTGGGAGTCTATAGAGATAGGGAATGGGAAGGGAATGCTTGAAAGTTAAAGCACTAGAGAGATATATGGAGATGAGAGAGTTTGAGACCAAAATCCAGCAGCATAACAATATGGAAAATGTCTCTCTCTTTCCTTTGAGTCTGATTCATACTCCTTATATAGACATCTTCCATGCAAAGAGAAGCCTCATGACACTAGACACATGGTGAAATTGCAACTCAAAGTGGATTATAGGTGTTTAATTCACAACACATGCAACTAGTGCATGGTTGTGTTGTTTTCCACTATGCATCAACATGCAAGAGTGGGAAGGCCACTAAATCCACTTAAAATTGAATCTAAATTCTCAATTTTCAGCTTGCAATTCATTCCTATTTCAATTCAAAATAGAAATTAATTTCTAGGCAATTAATTGGTACAATTCCAAGTAATTTTTACATGATTAATCCAATTAATCTTTATCACCTAATGCCATGAACTATATATAATTCCTAATATATATTGTATTCAAAATACTTTTAAATACTTCATCTCTCATTTTCTAATTTAATTCATAATTAAATTATTGTGTCAAACACAATTTACGATTGAAGGTGTACATATTACACATGCGGAAGCAATTGAAGATCGAAAGCACTTAAGACATTCAATTTTACTCCTAAAGCATGCATGTTCTAGAAAAGACAAAATAGAGAGATTAGAAAACACCAACCTTTGTAGCTCACTTATGTTGAACTCCTTGTGGTGTTTGCCTCTCCAATGCTCCTTGGACAACTTCTAGAGTCTTCCCTACTATACTCCGGGCCAAGAACGACTTGTGGGAGTCTATATAAGATAGGGAATGGGAAGGGAATACTTGAAGCATCAAACAATGGAGAAGAATGAGAGATGAGGAACTTTGAGTCCAAATTCCAGCAGGATAACATTAAGGAAAATGGCTCTCTTATGTTTGAATATGATTCAAACTCCTTTTAAAGACATTCTCCATGCAAAGCCAAGCCTCAAGACACAAGACACATGGTGTATTTGCAAGCTCAAGTGGATTCTAGGTGTACATTACACAAGACATGCAACAATGCATGAGTGAGTTGTCTTTCCACTTTGAATGATCATGCATTAAGTGGATTTTCAACTAAATCCACTAAATTCAAATTGAAATCAAATTTCAAGCTTGCAAATTATCCCCAATTTCAATTCTAAATTGAAATTGATTGCTTGGTAATTAATTTGAAAATTTTCAAATTAATTTTGATATGATTAATCTAATCAATCTTTGTTATCTTGTGCAATTCCATATATATGATTCCTAATACATATATATAGTATTCAAAACACTTTTAAATACTTCATCTCTAATTTTCTAATTTAATTCATAATTAAATTATTGTGTCAAACACAATTTACGATAATACCATTTTTCCCGATTTTGAACGATTCAAAGCTTCCTATCTTTTTTTCTAGGCTTAATTCCGATATGAGCTAGTAGGGGGACCTAATGGACCTATAGATCATGGGCTCCAACGATTCGAGGCTAACCGACTAATCTTATTGTCCAAGCTAGCCAACATTCGTTAACTATCGGGACACTCCACTATAGCCCGATAGTTGCACTCCCCTCACTATAGATATATTTCCGTCCACTTGATTTAACCATGATTAGTAAGTCGATCCTTCACAGGTTGTTCATAGCTATAGCTAAGTCAATAAGCCGTTTTACCCCTATAGTACTTCTAGTTCTTTAAGTCCCACTGATCCTCTAATGAACAATTTTTTTATGGTCCAACCAATAAACCGAGTCCCTCTCGGGCTAATGAGAGGGCGGGATCCCTTTGTTCAAGCCCCGGAGTCAGCACTTAAGGGAACAACCTCTCTACTATCCCTTATTCGGGTAGGAGTGAATTCCTTCTTGCACGACTATGTCCCCAGCTATCTACCGTTTCATATCCCTGAAATGGGAGGCTTATTGAGTCGGCGATACTGAGCCACTCTCACCTATGCAGATCTAAGGATAAGCCCGAATAAACAGGAGTTCATAGTTAGCTCAGGATTAAGATCGAGTTACCTAGGTCATCACATGAAATAGTCAGTCTCGTCAGTAAACGGTGTTATAAAGCGAGAGCGACTTATTTCTCGGTCCTGGTCTTATGCAAACTCATTGCATAGGACGGCCCCACTCGCATGTCTCTACATGGACGATTTAGGATCACATCGTCTATACCATCTATAAAGTGGGTCGCGTCTCATAGTGTCTCCAGAATAAGGTACCCAACCCTATTCCTATACTATAGACCGTTTTGGCTATTACTCGAGCTTGATCCACTTTTATGTCTCTACATAAAGCTCAAGTGTTCATCCTATAGCCATGAATATTAGTTTATTGGATTTGGGTTATTATATGTGCAATTTAATTTATTCAGTAATGACTTTTGCTGAATCAATCTCAATAACACCTTTATCGAATAAGTATATAATTCGTTTAACATTCACTATCTACGAGTTTTAGGGCACCAATCCCAACAATCTCCCACTTGAACTAAAACTCTAGTTTAGTGGGATGTACTATAATCTATAACAACAGTGGATGAATAAATACTTGTATTAATAACGGAGTAAAAATACAATAAACTAGGGCATCTAAATACCCAGTATACTAAGGTATCGATATACCGGTTACAAGTCTCCCACTTGACCTAGATTATTTCTCGTACATATCTCGCAGACCTAGACCTTCTTGATGACTCTCGAACACTTTAGTCGTGAGAGCCTTTGTGAATGGATCAGCAATGTTGTGCTCCGACGCTATCTTCGTGACGATCACGTCTCCTCGGTGCACAATCTCCCTAATGAGATGGTATTTCCTTTCGA
Organism: Luffa acutangula; assembly: GCA_036850905.1. NCBI lineage: Eukaryota > Viridiplantae > Streptophyta > Magnoliopsida > Cucurbitales > Cucurbitaceae > Luffa > Luffa acutangula. The sequence goes on along the minus strand of CM072097.1, from coordinate 25,054,766 downwards.
TGTGCTTGCCTCTCTTATGGCTGCGAGGTTCCTTTGAGTTTGCAACTGCGCCGCTATTATCACAATACAAGGTGATAGGCAGATGCATATTTGGAACGACTTCCAAGTCAGTTAGGAACTTCCTGAGCAATACTGCCTCTTTTGCTGCTTCGCAAGCGGCTACATATTCGGCCTCCATGGTCGAGTCTGCAATGCATCCTTGCTTGATGCTGCGCCATACTATTGCTCCTCCATTTAGAGTGAATATTGACCCCGATGTAGATTTCCTCGAATCTTTATCAGTTTGAAAGTCAGAATCAGTGTATCCTGTAAGGATCAAATCCTTCGAACCATACACGAGCATATAGTCCCTCGTTCTCCTTAGATATTTGAGGATACTTTTAACGGTTGTCCAGTGATCAAATCCTGGATTGGATTGATATCTACTGACAATCCCTACTGCATAATAAATGTCAGGCCTTGTACACAACATGGCATACATTAGGCTACCTACTGCAGAGGCATAGGGAAAACGTCTCATGTCCTCAACTTCTTGAGGTGTCTGAGGACACTGTTCCTTAGACAAGTTAATTCCGTGCCTGAAAGGTAATAGTCCTTTCTTGGAATTTTTCATTTTATATCTAACCAACAATTTGTCGATATAAGACGCTTGAGACAGGGCTAGCGTTTTGTTCTTTCGGTTTCGAATAATTTGGATTCCTAGAAAAAATTGTGCCTCACCCAAATCTTTCATTTGTAATTGAGTTGCTTGCCATAGTTTAATGTCAGTTAGATAACCTACATCATTCCCGATGAGTAGGATATCATCCACATACAGTACTAAGAAAGCTATAGAGCTGTTGATAATCCTTTTGTAAACACAAGGCTCATCAATGTTTTGTTCAAAGCCATAAGATTTGATCGCAGTATCAAATCTCATATTCCAGGATCTAGACGCTTGTTTTAATCCATAAATGGATCGTTTAAGCTTGCAAACTTTTTTCTCTTGATCCTGAGCTATGAACCCCTCTGGCTAAGACATGTAGATACTTTCTTCAAGATTACCGTTCAGAAAGGCAGTCTTGACATCCATTTGCCATATTTCATAATCGTAAAACGTGGCAATGGATAAAAGTATCCGGATCGACTTTAACATGGCAACAGGGGAGAAGGTTTCTTCATAGTCAATCCCTTCCCACTGGGTAAAACCCTTTTCCACAAGTCGTGCCTTAAAGGTCTTTACCTTTCCAGCAGCGTCTCGTTTTCTCTTGTAGATCCATTTCAACCCTATGGGTCTAACCCCTACAGGTTGATCTACAAGATCCCATACTAAATTAAAATGCATGGACTCGATCTCTAAGTCCATGGCTTTAATCCACTCGTTCTTGTCAACGTCATCCATTGCCTGTTTAAAGGTTAATGGATCCTCGATCCCGTCATCAGGTATGACGACTGGAGTTTCAGTTAAACCCAAATAGCGATCAGGCTGTCTAACAACCCTCCCACTACGTCGAGGTTCTCTTATTTCGTGAGAAGGACGTGATTGACTCGAGGTGCCAGTATCATCAACAACTCTTGTTGATGTTTCTGTACCTTCGTTAGATAGTTCACTTAAAACGACTTTACTATGTGGCTTGTGATCTCTGAGGTGGTCTTCTTCTAGGAATGTAGCATTTGTCGATACAAGTATTTTATTTTCCTCTGGATTGAAAAAGTATCCACCTCTCGTTTCTTTGGGATAACCTATAAATAGGCAAAATCTAGAACGAGGCTCCAATTTCTTTGGGTTTGCTTCTAGCACGTATGCAGGACATCCCCAAATTCTGAAATGTCGTAAACTAGCTTTACGACCTTTTCAGAGCTCAAATGGTGTTTCAGAAACACTCTTTGAGGGAACTACGTTCAAGATATAAACTGCAGTCTCTACTGCATAACCCCAAAACGAGTTAGGCAACTGAGCATAACTCATCATCGAACGAACCATGTCCAAGAAGGTTCTGTTTCTCCTTTCTGATACACCGTTTTGCTGAGGTGTACCAGGGGCTGAGAGTTGGGACGTAATTTCATGCTCTATCAAATAGTCTTGAAAACTTAAGTCCATATACTCTCCACCTCGATCGGATCGAAGTGTTTTTATCGTCTTACCTAATAGGTTCTCAACCTCGGCCTTATACTCCTTGAACTTTTCAAAAGCTTCGGACTTATGATGCATCAGGTAGAGATAGCCATACCTCGAATAATCATCAATGAAACTGATGAAATATTCGTACCCTCCTCGAGCTCTAATTTTCATTGGTCCACAGAGGTCCGAATGAATGAGCTCTAAGGGCTCTTTGGCACGATAACCTTTTCCGGTAAAAGGTCGTTTTGTCATCTTGCCCTCAAGGCATGATTCACAAGGAGGCAACGAGTCGTCTTCTAACTTGTTCAGAAGTCCACTCTTGACCAATCTCCCAATCCTATTGAGGTTGATATGGCCTAACCTCAAGTGCCAGAGATAGGTATCTTGAGAAACTCTTCGCTTTTTAGGTTGAGTCTCAGCGGTTTTAAACATCTCGTGATTTAAAATAGCTTTAGACTCAATTGGTCTCAAAACATATAATTTATTCTTCAAGTTTGCAGAGCAAACATCAATACCTCTTTTAGTTATGAACGCTTCATTAACAGAAAAAGAAATTGAGTAACCTTGTTCTAATAAACAAGATAAAGAAATCAAATTTCTTTTAATCTTCGGAACTATGTACACATTATCTAATATCATGTAGCGTTCCTTGGTGAAGAATAATTTTATGTCTCCCACTGCAATAGCCGAGATGACTTCTCATGTTCCAACTTTAAGAGTCATCTCTCCAGCTATTAGTTGTTGCCAGGAACTCATTCCTTGAAATGAAGAACATACATGATTAGTGGCACTTGAATCAAGTATCCAGGTAGAATCGTCGTTTTCCACTAAACACGTTTCCAATACCAATAAATCACATTTAGAGTTGTGGATCATTTTTTTCTTGGCTACGTAGTTAGTTTGAGGACATTCCTCAGTTGAGACCAAACCTAAATTCTTTGCCATGTGTTTAGCGTTTAAGCAAGTATTCTTAGTCGAATGTACTAAACCGTTTAATTTGGCATTTGACAAAGCACATACGTTTTTCGACATATTGCTGAAACAAACAAATTAATCTCTATTAGAAACATGCACTAAGCCCATTAATCACATTTATCCAATCAGATTTAGCAAAAGTAATCATCGACCCATATATACAATCGATTTATTTTGCAACGATACTTCAGGGGTTTAGAATAACCGCTACCGTAGGGCTGTCAGCTACTCCTCCTCTGAATCGAGGCAATCTCGGCCAAATACTATTCCCAAAATAACTCTTACTCCAATAGTTATTAGCTAACGTTAATTTGGTCAAGACCATCTTGTAAGTATTACCCATCATTTTCAGATTGCAGAGGGCGACCCCAACAATGCCACCGTAGGGAAGAGCTAATGTTGGGAATGACCCTAGGAAACCCTATCCATTTCTGGAGTTTGCGTTGTTTCGAATCCCATGCGCAAGCCCTCCGTAGGGTGATCGCTCCCAGGGCGACTCGCAGACAGCGCATAGGAATCTCACAGTGCAACCTAATAATGGAGACCGCAGGATACGTTTGACACATTTCCTTCTCCCACTTACTATGAACACTTTCCCCATTCACCTTGATATTAACCCATGCAAACACCATCTGTAGGGGGACGCTCCCAGGGCGCCTCGAGGCCAAGCATGGATCTCACGGTGTGAACTCAGGGGGACGTGAGAGTAGAAACTTTATATGAATATTTCGTTTCTATACTTTTCCTCCCACTAAAGTGTCGTAAAGTTTTAGGGTCTATTACTTAGGTAAATTTTGGCTAAATGAATCTATCTAAGTCTATGCCTTATTAAACAAGGTCTTTACACTAAATGTCTAGGTGAATTAAACTCTTTTAATAACCTAGTGACATTGCATGCTAGTAAGACTTTGGTTAATTCAACTCAGGTTCCGAACCATTTGCCAGGAGAGTTCCCTTATAACCAATGTCTTATGTCCTACTTACTCAAATTTTAAAACTATTTTAAAAAAAAACCTAAGTAAGACATATTTCTAATCCTATTAGAAAAGGCGATCTTAGATCTATTTCATTTTAAACCATTTAAAGAATGATATAAGATCCTAAGATCCTATGTTAGCATGCAACTCTTTGTTATGGGTTTTAGGGATTGTATTCATTAACTATTATAACTCTTATAACTTTTAATGAATTAACCCTATAACATGCTTTCTAATGGTGTTTAAAAGCATATAACAATCAATCATTCAAGTTATAAGAATAGCACCAGTTAGAAACAACCTATGTCTAGGTTTGTATAACGCTTTATACTACGATGTCTAGGTGATAACACTTTAAAACCTCACACCGCTCACGCATGCTCATAAAACTCGAGTTAACTTAACTCAAGAACCGACTCGATGCCCAGGTAGGAGGTGTTCCGTAAACCGTCAACTTAAATACCTCCAGCCTTAGACAGCATCTTGTTGGGTGAGTTCTCTTGTAATCATTGTTTTACAAGATATCGACCTAAACTATGCAAGTTGATCGAATCGTTGAAGGTTCATTAACCTAAGTGAGCATGCACTTAATCTTGTTATAGATTTTAGATTTCTATCTCTTTTTATAAAAATTATAAAAACAATCCATAACAAGCCTAATTTGAGAATAACACTTATAATCAAACTAATGAAATTTCATGCTTCATGCTTGGTTAATTTTATAAATTATTAATTATAACTATTATAAGAATAATCAATTTTAATTAACCATTCAAGCATGAATCTCCCTAAATTAATACAACACTTATATTAATTAAACATGAAATTTCCCTCATGCATTTGAATTAATCAATAACACTTATTAAAATTAAACAAATGCATGAACATGCTTTCCTATGGTGGGGTTTTGAAACTATATGGCATGCTCATAATGCACATACATCCATTTAATTAAATCATACATTCACAATGCATAAAGTAATTAAATCAAGCTAAAATGGAATAGTTTGACAATTTAAAAAAAAAACACAAGCAATTTCACTAATTATTACAATAATAATTAATAAAAAACTTGCAACACGCCCGAGCTTCACGAACCATCCCGAACCGCTCATCCAAGCAATGAACTGGCCATGCAATGAGTGAAATGAGGCTGCAACAGACCGAGCCAGACCAAAAGGCAGCAGCTGAATCAAAATTAAAAAAAACTGCTGCTGGAATTAAAAAACAGCTTGCTGGAATTTTCATTTTCTGCTGCGTCTTCTCCGGTTTTTCTTCGATTTTACAGCCTATATGGACTCTAATGACTCTATAAAAATTACAGACTATAGTACACACATTAACGCTCTTACATATCCGAGCAATTACAATTTCATGAAGGTTTGAATGCTCAAAAAATTGCCAAACCAGAACACTTCCATTTTAGCACACAGAAAATTCAATTTCAAAATGGTACCCACCAAAGCAAAATTAAAACGAATTAAGTGCTCTAATCATGCTCTGATACCAATTGAAGGTGTACATATTACACATGCGGAAGCAATTGAAGATCGAAAGCACTTGAGACATTCAATTTTACTCCTAAAGCATGCATGTTCTAGAAAAGACAGAATAGAGAGATTAGAAAACACCAACCTTTGTAGCTCACTTATGTTGAACTCCTTGTGGTGTTTGCCTCTCCTATGCTCCTTGGACAACCTCTAGAGTCTTCCCTACTACACTCCGGGCCAAGAACGACTTGAAGCATACTTGAATATGATTCAAACAATGGAGAAGAATGAGAGATGAGAGAACTTGAAGCATCAAACAATGGAGAAGAATGAGAGATGAGAGAACTTTGAGTCCAAATTCCAGCAGCATAACATTAAGGAAAATGGCTCTCTTATGTTTGAATATGATTCAAACTCCTTTTAAAGACATTCTCCATGCAAAGCCAAGCCTCAAGACACAAGACACATGGTGTATTTGCAAGCTCAAGTGGATTCTAGGTGTACATTACACAAGACATGCAACAATGCATGAGTGAGTTGTCTTTCCACTTTGAATGATCATGCATTAAGTGGATTTCCAACTAAATCCACTAAATTCAAATTGAAATCAAATTTCAAGCTTGCAAATTATCCCCAATTTCAATTCTAAATTGAAATTGATTGCTTGGTAATTAATTTGAAAATTTTCAAATTAATTTTGATATGATTAATCTAATTAATCTTTGTTATCTTGTGCAATTCCATATATATGATTCCTAATACATATATATAGTATTCAAAACACTTTTAAATACTTCATCTCTCATTTTCTAATTTAATTCATAATTAAATTATTGTGTCAAACACAATTTACGATAATACCTTTTTTCCCGATTTTGAACGATTCAAAGCTTCCTATCTTTTGTTCTAGGCTTAATTCCGATATGAGCTAGTAGGGGGACCTAAAGGACCTATAGATCATGGGCTCCAGCGATTCGAGGCTAACCGACTAATCTCATTGTCCAAGCTAGCCAACATTCGTTAACTATCGGGACACTCCACTATAGCCCGATAGTTGCACTCCCCTCACTATAGATATATTTCAGTCCACTTGATTTAACCATGATTAGTAAGTCGATCCTTCACAGGTTGTTCATAGCTATAACTAGGTCAATAAGCCGTTTTACCCCTATAGTACTTCTAGTTCCTTAAGTCCCACTGATCCTCTAATGAACAATTGGTTTAGGTCCAACCAATAAACCGAGTCCCTCTCGGGCCAATGAGAGGGCGGGATCCCTTTGTTCAAGTCCCAGAGTCAGCACTTAAGGGAACAACCTCTCTACTATCCCTTATTCGGGTAGGAGTGAATTCCTTCTTGCACGACTATGTCCCCAGCTATCTACCGTTTCATATCCCTGAAATGGGAGGCTTATTGAGTCGGCGATACTGAGCCACTCTCACCTATGCAGATCTAAGGATAAGCCCGAATAAACAGGAGTTCATAGTTAGCTCAGGATTAAGATCGAGTTACCTAGGTCATCACATGAAATAGTCAGTCTCGTCAGTAAACGGTGTTATAAAGCGAGAGCGACTTATTTCTCGGTCTTGGTCTTATGCAAACTCATTGCATAGGACGACCCCACTCGCATGTCTCTACATGGACGATTTAGGATCACATCGTCTATACCATCTATAAAGTGGGCCGCGTCTCATAGTGTCTCCAGAATAAGGTACCCAACCCTATTCCTATACTATAGACCGTTTTGGCTATTACTCGAGCTTGATCCACTTTTATATCTCTACATAAAGCTCAAGTGTTCATCCTATAGTCATGGATCTTAGTTTATTGGATTTGGGTTATTATATGTGCAATTTAATTTATTCAGTAATGACTTTTACTGAATCAATCTCGATAACACCTTTATCGAATAAGTATATAATTCATTTAACATTCACTATCTACGAGTTTTAGGGCACCAATCCAAAAAACGATAATACCCGTTTTCCCAATTTTGAACGATTCAAAGCTTCCTATCTTTTTGTTCTAGGCTTTGTTCCGATATGAGCTAGTAGGGGGGCCTAATGGACCTATAGATCATGGGCAACAACGATTTGAGGCTAACCGACTAATCTCATTATCCAAGCTAGCCAACATTCGTTAACTACCGGGACACTCCACTATAGCCCGATAGTTGCACTCCCCTTACTATAGATATATTTCCATCCACTTGATTTAACCATGATTAGTAATTCGATCATTCACAGGTTGTTCGTAGCTATAGCTAGGTCAAAAAGCCGTTTCACCCCTATAGTACTTCTAGTTCCTTAAGTCCCACTGATCCTCTAATGAACAATTGGTTTATGGTCCAACCATAAAACCGAGTCCCTCTCGGGCCAATGAGAGGGTGGGATCCCTTTGTTCAAGCCCCGGAGTCAGCACTTAAGGGAACAACCTCTCTACTATCCCTAATTCGGTAGGAGTGAATTCTTTGTTGCACGACTATGTCCCCAGCTATCTACCCGTTCCTATCCGTGAAATGGGAGGCTTATTGAGTCGGCAATACTGAGCCACTCTCACCTATGCAGATCTAAGGATAAGCCCGTATAAACAGGCGTTCATAGTTAGCTCAGGATTAAGATCGAGTTACCTAGGTCATCACATGAAATAGTCAGTCTCGTCAGTAAACGGTGTTATAAAGCGAGAGCGACATATTTCTCGGTCTTGGTCTTATGCAAACTCATTGCATAGGACGCCCCCACTCGCATGTCTCTACATGGACGATTTAGGGTCACATCGTCTATACCATCTATAAAGTGGGCCGCATCTCATAGTGTCCCTAGAATAAGGTACACAACCCTATTCCTATACTATTGATTGTTTTGGCTATTACTCAAGCTTGATCCACTTTTATATCTCTACATAAAGCTCAAGTGTTCATCCTATAGCCATGGATCTTAGTTTATTGGATTTGGGTTATTATATGTGCAATTTACTTTATTCAGTATTGACTTTTACTAAATCAATCTTGATAATGCCTTTATCGAATAAGTATATAATTCGTTTAACATTCACTATGTATGAGTTTTAGGGCACCAATCCCAACAATATCCCACTTGAACTAAAACTCTAGTTTAGTGGGATGTTCTATAATCTATAACAACAGTGGATGAATAAATACTTGTGTTAATAACAGAGTAAAAATACAATAAACTAGGGCATCTAAATACCCAGTATACTAAGGTATCAATATACCAGTTACAAATCTCCCACTTGACCTAGATTATTTCTCGTACATATCTCGCAGACCTAGACCTTCTAGATAACTCTCGAACACTTTAGCCGTGAGAGCCTTCGTGAATGGATCAGCAATGTTGTGCTGCGACGCTATCTTCGTGACGATCACGTCTCCTCGGTGCACAATCTCCCTAATGAGATGGTATTTCCTTTTGATGTGCTTGCCTCTCTTATGGTTGCGAGGTTCCTTTGAGTTTGCAACTGCGTCGGTATTATCTCAATACAAGGTGATAGGCAGATGCATATTTGGAACGACTTCCAAGTCAGTTAGGAACTTCCTGAGCCATACTGCCTCTTTTGCTGCTTCGCAAGCGGCTACATATTCGACCACCATGGTCGAGTCTGCAATGCATCCTTGCTTGATGATGCGCCATACTATTGCTCCTCCATTTAGAGTGAATACTGACCCCGATGTAGATTTCCTCGAATATTTATCGGTTTGAAAGTCAGAATCAATGTATCCTGTAAGGATCAAATCCTTCGAACCATACACGAGCATATAGTCCCTCGTTCTCCTTAGATATTTGAGGATACTTTTAACGGCTGTCCAGTGATCGAATCCTTGATTTGATTGATATCTACTGACAATCCCTATTGCATAACAAATGTTAGGCCTTGTACACAACATGACATACATTAGGCTACCTACTTCAGAGGCATAAGGAAAACGTCTCATGTCCTCAACTTCTTGAGATGACTGAGGACACTGTTCCTTAGACAAAATAATTTCGTGCCGTAAAGGTAATAGTCCTTTCTTGGAATTTTGCATTTTATATCTAACCAACAATTTGTCGATATAAGACGCTTGAGATAGGGCTAGCGTTTTGTTCTTTCGGTTTCGAACAATTTGGATCCCTAGAACAAATTGTGCCTCACCCAAATCTTTCATTTGGAATTGAGTTGCTAGCCATAGTTTAATGTCAGTTAGATAAACTACATCATTCCCGATGAGTAGGATATCATCTACATACAGTACTAAGAAAGCTACGGAGTTGTTGATGATCCTTTTGTAAACACAAGGCTCTTCAACTTTTTGTTCAAAGCCATAAGATTTGATCGCAGTATCAAATCTCATATTCCAGAATCTACATGCTTGTTTTAATCCATAAATGGATCGTTTAAGCTTGCAAACTTTTTGCTCTTGATCTTGAGCTATGAACCTCTCTGGCTGAGACATGTAGTTACTTTCTTCAAGATTACCGTTCAGAAAGGCAATCTTTACATCCATTTGCCATATTTCATAATCGTAAGACGTGGCAATGGACAAAAGTATCTGGATCGACTTTAACATGGCAACAGGGGAGAAGGTTTCTTCATAGTCAATCCCCTCCCGCTGGGTAAAACCCTTTGCCACAAGTCGTGCCTTAAAGGTCTGTACCTTTCCAGTAGCGTCTCGTTTTCTCTTGTAGATCCACTTACACCCTATGGGTCTAACCCCTTCAGGTTGATCTACAAGATCCCATACTAAATTAAAATGCATGGACTCGATTTCCAAGTCCATGGCTTTAATCCACTTGTTCTTGTCAACATCATCCATTGCCTGTTTAAAGGTTCATGGATCCTCGATTCCGTCATCAGGTATGACGACTGGAGTTTCAGTTAAACCCAAATAGCGATCAGGTTGTCTAACAACCCTCCCACTACGTCGAGGTTCTCTTATTTCTTTAGAAGGATGCGATTGACTCGAGGTGCCAGCATCATCAACAACTCTTGTTGATGTTTCTGTAGCTTCGTTTGATAGTTCACTTAAACGACTTTACTTCATGGCTTGTGATCTCTTGGTGGTCTTCTTCTAGGAATGTAGCATTTGTCGATCCAGGTACTTTATTTTCCTCTGGATCGAAGAAGTATCCACCTCTCGTTTCTTTGGGATAGCCTACAAATAGGTAAAATTTAGAACGAGGTTCTAATTTCTTTGGATTTGCTTCTAGCACGTATGCATGGCATCCTAAAATTCTGAAATGTCGTAAACTAGCTTTACGTCCTTTCCAGAGCTCAAACAGTGTTTCAGAAACACTCTTTGAGGGAACTGCGTTCAAAATATAAACTGCAGTCTCTACTGCATAACCCTAAAACGAGTTAGGCAACTGAGCATAACTCATCATCGAATGAACCATGTCCAACAAGGTTATGTTTCTCCTTTCTGATACACCGTTTTGCTAAGGTGTACCAGGGGCTGAGAGTTGGGACGTAATTCCATGCTCTATCAAATAGTCTTGAAAACTTGAGTCCATGTACTCTCCACCTCGATCGGATCGAAGTGTTTTTATCGTCTTACCTAATAGGTTCTCAACCTCGGCTTTGTACTCTTTGAACTTTTCAAAAGTTTCGGACTTATGATGCATCAGGTAGAGATAGCCATACCTCGAATAATCATCAATGAAACTGATGAAATATTCGTACCCTCCTCGAGCTCTAATGTTCATTGGTCCACAGAGGTCCGAATGAATGAGCTCTAAGGGCTCTTTGGCACGATAACCTTTTCCGGTAAAATGTCGTTTTTTCATCTTGCCCTCAAGGCATGATTCACAAGGAGGCAACGAGTCGTCTTCTAACTTGTTGAGAAGTCCACTCTTGACCAATCTCCCAATCCTATTGAGGTTGATATGGCCTAACCTCAAGTGCCAGAGATAGGTATCTTGAGAAACTCTTCGCTTTTTAGGTTGAGTCTCAGCGATTTTAAACATCTCGTGATTTAAAATAACTTTAGACTCAATTGGTCTCAAAACATACAATTTGTTCTTCAAGTTTGTAGAGCAAACATCAATACCTTTTTTAGTTATGAACGCTTCATTAACAGAAAAAGAAATTGAGTAACCTTGTTCCAATAAACAAGATAAAGAAATCAAATTTCTTTTAATCTTCGGAACTATGTACACATTATCTAATATCATGTAGCGTTCCTTGGTGAAGAATAATTTTATGTCTCCCACTGCAATAGCCGAGATGACTTCTCATGTTCCAACTTTAAGAGTCATCTCTCCAGCTATTAGTTGTTGCCAGGAACTCATTCCTTGAAATGAAGAACATACATGATTAGTGGCACCTGAATCGAGTATCTAGGAAGAATCGTCGTTTTCCACTAAACACGTTTCCAAGACTAATAAATCGCATATAGAGTCGTGGATCATGTTTTTCTTGGCTATGCAGTTAGTTTGAGAACATTCCTCAGTTGAGACCAAACCTAAATTCTTTGCCACGTTTTTAGCATTTAAGCAAGTATTCTTAGTCGTATGTACTAAACCGTTTAATTTGGCATTTGACAAAGCACATACGTTTTTCGACATATTGTTGAAACAAACAAATTAATCTCTATTAGAAACATGCACTAAACCCATTAATCACATTTATCCAATCAGATTTTAGCAAAAGCAATCATCGACCCATATATACAATTGATTTATTTGCAACGGTACTTCAGGGGTTTAGAATAACCGCTACTGTAGGGCAGTCAGCTACTCCTCCTCTGAATCGAGACAATCTCGGCCAAATACTATTCCCATAATAACTCTTACTCCAATAGTTATTAGCTAACGTTAATTTGGTCAAGACCATCTTGTAAGTGTTACCCATCATTTTCAAATTTCGGAGGGCGGCCCCAACAATGCCACCGAAGGGAAGAGCTAATGTTGGGAATGACCCTAGGAAACCCTATCCATTTGTAGAGTTTGCGTTGTTTCGAATCCCATGCGCAAGCCCTCTGTAGGGTGATCGCTCCCAGGGCGACTCGCAGGCAGCGCATAGGAATCTCACGGTGCAACCTAATGATGGAGACTGCAGGATACGTTTGACACGTTTCCTTCTCCCACTTACTATGAACACTTTCCCCATTCACCTTAATATTAACCCATGCAAAAACCATCCATAGGGGGACGCTCCCAGGGCGCTTCGAGGCCAAGCATGGATCTCACGGTCTGAACTCAGGGGGACGTGAGAGTAGAAACTTAATATGAATATTTTGTTTCTATACTTTTCCTCCCACTAAGTTGTCGTAAAGTTTTAGGGTCTATTACTTAGGTAAATTCCGGCTAAATGAATCTATCTAAGTATATGCCTTATTAGTCCTTCTACTGTAGGCATTATTTTTTTTTTCTTCAAAAAAAAATAATTACAAAATACTCATGGTAACCATTCGAGCAAATGAAATTAGTAATATTATCCGTGAACGTATTGAGCAATATAATAGAGAAGTCAAAATTGTAAATACCGGTACCGTACTTCAAGTAGGCGACTAAACAAGGTCTTTACACTAAATGTCTAGGTGAATTAAACTCTTTTAATAACCTAGTGACATTGCATGCTAGTAAGACTATGGTTAATTCAACTCAGGTTCCGAACCATTTGCCGGGAGAGTTCCCTTATAACATAGGTCTTACGTCCTACTTACTCGAATTTTTAAAACTATTTAAAAAAAAAACTAAGTAAGACATATTTCTAATCCTATTAGAAAAGGCGATCTTAGGTCCATTTCATTTTAAACCATTTAAAGAATGACAAGAACCTAAGATCCTATGTTAGCATGCAACTCTTTGTTATAGGTTTTATGGATTCTATTCATTAGCAATTATAACCCTTATAACTTTTAATGAATTAACCCTATAACATGATTTCTAATGGTGTTTAAAGCATATAACAATCAATCATTCAAGTTATAAGAAAAGCACCATTTAGAAACATCCTATGTCTAGGTTTGTATAACACTTATACTACGATGTCTAGGTGATAACACTTTAAAACCTCACACCGCTCACGCATGCTCATAAAACTCGAGTTAACTTAACTCAAGAACCGACTTGATGCCAAGGTAGGAGGTGTTTTGTAAACCGTCAAATTAAATACCTCCACCCTTAGACAGCATCTTGTCGGGTGAGTTCTCTTGTAACCGTTGTTTTACAAGATATCGACCTAAACTATGCAAGTTGATCGAATTGTTGAAGGTTCATTAACCTAAGTGAGGATGCTCTTTATCTTGTTATAGATTTTAGATTTCTATCTCTTTTATAACAATTATAAAATCAATCCATAACAAGTCTAATTTTAATATAACACTTATAAACAAACTAAATAAATTTCATGTTACATGCTTGGTTAATTTTATCTTTTAATAATTATAATTATTATAAGAATTAATCAATTTTTAATTAACCATTCAAGCATGAATCTCCCTAAATTAATACAGCTCTTATATTAATAAAACATGAAATTTCCCTCATGCATTTCAATTAATAAATAACACTTATTCAAATTAAACAAATGCATGAATGATGTGGACTTTTCCTAACCGCAAGCGCACGGGTCAAGTAATAATAAAGAGTTCGTAAATACGAGTGTCGTCCTCTGGATTGGATTTTTAAGCAAACCAAGTATTGTGAATAATCTCACTCAATTTTATTTAGGGATTAAAAAATGATGAATAAATGATAATAGAACCAAATCGAAGCAAGGAAAAAGAATGGAAATTCAATTGGGAAAACTACTTAGGGAATTGACTTCGCCGATTTAGTTTAGGATTGATTTTAAGGAATAAGTTTTTATGCACAATGAAATTATGAGCCAAAGACCCTTTAATCACAACTACCTCTCCCGAGTATAATTGATTCTCATGCAAATTAACCCACTTGATATCCCTATTTTAGTGTATTAATCATGCAAGGCAATGAGATCTTTTAACCAATTCTAAAGTTAATCTAAAACCGCCACGAATTAGAAAATAAACTTTAGTCATGCAATCTTGAGTAAGTCTAAATCAAATCCCCTCTCCCGAGCTAGATTCGAAACTTAAATCATTCAACTAATGGCCAATTAATTGAAAGAATTAAATCAAGATTACAAACATAATAACATTGCACAACTTTAAACCATAAATCAATCCATAAACTTAATCAACTACATCAATCCCTAAGCTTTGAGTTTAGCTACTCATGAATATAAATACAAGCTCAACTAAACATGTGAAAGCCATAAATCTATCTAAAGAAAAGAAAGGGAAAAGAAAACTCAATGTAGGTCGAGTCCGACGTCCCCGTCACGATCCCCACGAACAATGGGTTGATTTCCAACTTCCTCCCTTTGTTTTCAGCCTCCAAGTGCTCTGTTCTGCCCTGTAAAAATATTTTACCATCTTTGAAACCATTAAAGAGTTATACAAAATAGATAAAGTGGAAGCTAATTTAGGCCTTGGATTGATAATACTTATTACTTGTTGCGGGTTGTGTATACTTGCACAAAGTTCTAGAGTCTTTTTATACCATATTTTTACTCACTCTAGGAACCCAACAAGTTTTTGGCGCCGTTGCCGGGGACTTGAATAAGTTTTTATCTGATTTTTTTTGTGTGTTTTAGTTGTTTGGTGCTAGAACTTTTTTATTGTTTCTTTTGTTTTTGCAGGTGTGAGTTTGGTGCATGAGCGATCCGCCTGGGTAAGGTTTGAGCTTGATCCAGAAATCGAGAGGACATTTAGGAGAAGAAGGAGAGAACAGCGCAAAAACCAGATGAAGAACGTGTCGCGTCTTCTACAGGTTCCTCAAGATCCAGCGAACCCCCAGAATGGCTTGTTGCAGCAAAACCCGCCGCTGGAGCAAAACGAGCAGCAAAATAATCAGGCTGAAAATCCTATCTTGGTAGCGAATGATAAGACCAGAGCCATCCGAGCGTATGTTGTCCCAATGTTTGATGAGTTGAATCAGGGATTGCACGTCCTTAAATCCAAGCGGCAAATTTTGAAATGAAACCGGTATTGTTTCAGATGTTGCAAACCGTGGGGCAATTCCATGGTTTTTCATCTGAAGATCCTCATTTACATCTTAAGTCTTTTCTAGGAGTTAGTGATTCTTTTGTAATTCAAGGAGTGCCTAGAGATGCTCTTAGATTAACTTTGTTCCCGTATTCTCTTAGAGATGGAGCAAAGGCATGGTTAAATTCTTTTGCTCCAGGATCAATTAGGACATGGAATGAGTTAGCTGAAAAAAATTTTAGTAAATATTTCCCACCAAATAGAAATGCTAAACTAAGAAGTGAAATAGTAGGGTTTAGGCAACTTGAAGATGAAACTTTTAGTGAGGCTTGGGAGAGGTTTAAGGAGTTTTTGTGAAAGTGTCCCCACCATGGTCTACAACATTGTGTTCAAATGGAAACATTTTACAATGGGTTAAATGGAGTAATCCAGGGTATGGTTGATGCTTCGGCTGGAGGGGCCCTTTTGGCAAAAACTTTTAATGAAGCCTATGAAATTTTAGAAAGAATATCTACTAATAGTTGTCAGTGGTCGAATGTTAGGGGCACAAATAAAAAGGTTAAGAGTGTGTTAGAGGTTGATGGGGTGTCCACCATTAGGGTTGATCTTTCAATGATTACTAACGCTCTTAAGAATGTGACAGTGATTAGTCATCAGCAGCCACCAGCTATGAAGCCTGCTACAGTGGTGAACCAAGTCGCAGAAGAAATATGTGTCTATTGTGGTGAAGATCACAACTACGAGTTTTGCCCCAGCAATCCAGCTTCTGTGTTTTTTGTAGGTAATTAGAGGAACAACCCTTATTCTAACTTTTATAATCCAGGTTGGTGCAACCACCCCAACTTCTCATGGGGAGGACAAGGAAACAATATGCAAGCGCAACAAAAGGTGAACCAGCCAGGGTTTGCTAAAGCACAAGTATTGCCTCACCAAAATAAGCAGGCTTTGCCCCAGCAAAATTCGGGGAATTCTCTTGAGGCAATGATGAAAGAATTTATGGCTCGTACAGATGCCGCAATTCAAAGTAATCAAGCTTCGATGAGAGCCCTTGAATTACAAGTGGATCAGCTAGCTAATGAGCTGAAGCCAAGGCCTCAGGGGAAACTTCCCTCAGATACTGAACACCCTCGAAGGGAAGGTAAAGAGCAGGTAAAGGCAGTGACTCTTAGGAGTGGTAAGCCATTAGAGGAAAGAAAGGAGCCTAGTAAGACCTAGGATATAGATAAAAATGGTGATTGGTCAGGGTGCTGGAGGCAACAATAAAGATGCTAGAGCATCTGGTTCTATTCCAGATGTGGAACCACCTTATGTGCCGCCCCCACCTTATGTACCACCTCTACCTTTTCCACAAAGGCAAAAGCCTATGAATCAGGATGGTCAATTTAAAAAGTTTTTAGAGATTCTTAAGCAATTACATATAAATATCCCTTTAGTAGAAGCTATTGAGCAAATGCCTAATTATGCTAAATTTCTTGAGGATATTTTAACTAAAAAGAAGAGGTTAGGTGAGTTTGAAACTGTATCTCTTACTGAGGAGTGTAGTGCTATTCTTAAGAATGGGCTACCCCCCAAGGCTAAGGATCCGGGATCATTTACTATACATGTGTCTATAGGTGGAAAAGAATTAGGTAGAGCACTCTGTGATTTAGGCGCAAGCATTAACCTTATGCCTCTTTCGGTCTATCGAAAGCTAGGTATTGGTGAAGCTAGGCATACCACAGTCACACTCCAACTAGCTGATAGGTCTATCACATATCCGGGTAAAATTGAGGATGTCTTAGTAAAGGTAGATAAATTCATATTTCCAGTTGATTTTATTATTTTAGACTGTAAGGCTGATAAAGATGTCCCAATTATTCTAGGTCGTCCCTTTTGGTTACTGGTAGGGCGTTAATAGATGTTCAAAGAGGGGAATTAACAATGAGAGTCTGTAATGAGGAAGTGAAATTTAATGTGTTTAAAGCCATGAAGTATCCAGACGAAATGGAGGATTGCTCCTTCATTAGGAT